>OX596279.1:25699747-26899747 GCA_951394225.1 Harpalus rufipes | reverse complement strand
TTTATCATTTTAATAATAATCTACGGGCAAATATATGACAACAGACACGTGCTAATTTTCTTAGTTCCAATAGTAAATAATACAGTATTTATGTTAGTATTATTTATAAAACTGAAGGTAAAAGAAACTGACAATATATTCATTTAATTACTATATTCAATTTTATTTTTTTAGTAAAATTATTTGCGAAGTGATATTTATATATTAAAGTACCACCTACAATTATATTAAAACAAGAATTAATAAACTTCTGGATGCTATGATTATTACTCCAAATCAACAAATTTTGATATGGTATATTAATAGAGTGTATAGACCTTGAATACATTGTTTATAATAAAATTTCTTAGGTTTAATAATAATTTATTTACAAATAAACCATTGTCTGCATGTGACAAATGTTTTCGTCTTTAATAATTCGCAAATAATTTTTATTAAAGAAATAAAATTTAAGATGGCAATTAATTGAGTATATTGTCAGTTACCTTTACCCTCAGTTTTATATATATACTGACATAAATATTGTATTATTTACTGTTGGAACAAAAAAAATTGGGACTTGTCTGTTGTCATAAATTTGCCCATAGATTATTTATTTAAATCCAGTATACTTTATTAATATATAAAATAAAAAATGCCCAAATATAGTCTTAAATTGTAACCTAAAAATTTAATTTTTATTGCTGTTAATATATTTATTTCAGAGGGTACGAATACATTTGGGGTTGGACGCGTATAATAATGTAACAAAGTGCAATTTAAAGATATTTCATCTTAAGGGGTGAAATTAGATATGAGTCTTTTGGTTAGCTGAGTCACACTAATAGACCGTTGACAGGTTTACGTATCTGGCAACGCAGATGTTTGTATTTTTATGCGTTGGCACCCCCTTTAAAGATGTTTTACGTAGTTTCAACTGCCCTCTCGACGATATTAAGAGTTAGGGAGTTTGATTTATACTCACGTTAACTAAGAATGTAGATTTGTGTGTGTCGGTCCGCGTTCAGTAACGCGAGCATTAGCTATAAAGATGCAACATTGGCATCTTTATGTTATAGGTAGTTCTTGTATTCAAATAATTGTAATGTAAATATATAATAATGTAAATAAAGTGTTAGTGATTTATGTACATTAAAATTTAGCGCGTCCCCATTGGAGCAATCCGTTTTCTGTATCCGTAATAAATTTGACAATTAGTTGACATACAAGAAAAAATAATATAGTGATTTAGGACCCAATCTTCGATTTTGACAGAAGTGATATGAAGTGATTTTTTTTGCTTTATCGCTTGGAGCTCTTCTCAATTATTGCAAAATGATCTGATACAACAAATGTGTGATACAGTGTATTTGCCGTATGTTGACATACTGGTTGCGCATAATAAGAAAATACGAATTTTAGAGAGAAAATAAAATTGGAACAAATATTGTAGGTGCCATTCATGTCTACAGTACTCAAGGTCCGTTAAATTTTCACATTCCAACCTGATTATTCGTTATTCGCAAACCAAATCATAGGCCACGTCAAGTCAAAAGTCAAACACTGTCAAAAATATAAACAGAAATTCAATTTTTCGTTTCTATATGCATACGTCAAATCATCCGTATCCGTAAAAAGTTAAAATAAACCAACTTTTATACGGTGAAACATCATTTCGCTATTTTCATGGGTTACATATGATCACGTATACTCGTACGTAAATACGAATCCATGGGGATGCAGCGTAAGTGTCCTTATAGTCCTTTTAAATTACATGTTGTTCATCCTCGGAAATATCATTATAGAGGAAGATGGAATCATGGAGAGATGGGAGTAGAAGGAAGGAATATTAGTGGAAAGAAAGCAAAACAAGACAAGAAAGAAAGAAAGAAATAAACCAATAATAATAGAATACACAAGCGAAAAAGAAATAATTCAAGAAGAAGAAATAACACAGAAAACAATTAACGTAGGAAGAAATACACACATTTGATTTATAGACCTAGAATAAATACAGAGTATATTTGGAAAACCTTGAATATCAGAGAAGTATCATAGACCATAATTAAAGGAATGCAAAGTTTATACGCGGAGATAAAAAAAAACTACGTTCGAACGAGGCATGAAAACTCGGAACCATTCGAAACGATTAAAGGTTGTATATTGACTCAATATTATTAAGCCCTCTACTATTTACACTAGTACTCGACGAAGCAAAGAAGAAAAAAACATATGAAATAAGATATTGGAGAATGGAAAAAATAAAAATAACAATTAAGCTACGCAGACGATATGGTGATTGTCGCTAAAGACGAGAGAACAATGAATGAGAACCTACAAATCTACAAAGCAGCTCTTGAGAAGATGAATTTGAAGATAAATCAAGGAAAGACAAACTATAATATATAAAATAACACAATATAATTAGGATCCGAAATGTTAATAGCTGCTTGGGACAATGATACCTCAAGATGGAAAAATAGAGGAAAAGAACGAACAGGGGGGACAACGACAGACAGACTTAGAAAAAGAATAAAAGCTACAGAGATGAGATTTTAAACAAAAATAGAAGGTAAAACAATAATGGACAAAATAAAAATCTGATGTGGCCAGCACATAACCTCTCGCCGTATATTTTACCTGGCTGTATGCATAAAGCAAAGATTATTTTTATAAATACAAATAATATATTCATATAAATCTATGACGTATAAACTTCTTTATTATTCAATAATAGCATGTCTCGACATAAAGATATTTTACCATAAATTATGTTACAATAAATTACAAAGTAGAGTTTACCATATATAAATATTAGGCTGGTAACAGCAATTTTCAATTCGAACAACCTTGTTTACTTTCTCTTCATATTCTTCTAGTAAAAACATTAATTTTGGGCGGTCTAAAATGTATATATCTGGATTGTGCATCTATTCTTACATATCTTCTTTTACATTTTATTTTTTCATACATGTTATATCTAAATAACACTAATTCCCTTTAATAAAGTGACGGATAGATTGCACTCCGATTATTCTTATATCGATGTGTAATTTTGTCAATATTTACAACTTACTTGAGAAGAATTTGATAGCTTTTTCGCAATTCAAAGTTACTCTAGTCTACAGTACTGGTATACATTGTCCCATAATGTTTGAAACAAATTTAAGTCCTTCAACCTAGACTTGTCATCTCCATAATAGTCACAGATCAAGAATTAAGGGATTCTCCAAATACATTTTTCTTTCATTACTCATTATTTCTGACACTGACATTTATCTGTCAGTTACAAATAATTTAAATTTGCAACTATTTTTCATGGCATCCTTTCGGTTGTAAAATTAATTACAACATTATTTTATATATTATATTCCTTTTATCTCTAAATCTATAAAATATGTATAAAAATATTTAAATGTATCAAAAAGAGAATTTATTTTTCTTTAATATTATCAAGAAAAATTTTCAAAAAATAATATTTAGAAGATTTTTTTTCAAGAATCTTCTACTTCCGGTTGTCCAATTGTTACCAAAACCTTTTCAGATCTTCCCATGAATGTCCGATTGGGAAATACGTTGTTAAACAAATTTTAAGTCTTATAGTTTTTGAGTAACCGTCCTTCCAACATCCCACACACACACATCCACACACACACACACACACACACACACAGACATCATCGTAAAAATGTTAAAATCGGATTGTAGGGACCTTAAAACGTGCTTATTCAATAAAATCTGGATATGCGATTTTTAGCATGAATCCAATACCTCTCTTAGCGAGAGGTAAAAAACAAAACATTTAGGGAAAACTTTAAAGTCAAGGCTCTAGGAGACAAGATTGAAGAAGGGTAATTAAGATGACTTGGACATGTAAAAAGGATGCCTGCCAGTAGCATAACAACAAAAGTGTATAAAGCTGGAACGATAAAAAAGAAATGCAAAAGGCAGACCACGAAAAACTTGGCAAGAAGAAGAGAGAAAAGTAGCAGAAAAATGGGAAAATACAGCGAAGGACACACAGGACAGGAAAAAAATGGAAAGACATTTGGAGCAAACCAACAATAGAGGACTAAACAATCGAGTCCGCCTCACACCTGCGAAGGTAGAGAAATACAAGGATTTAGTAAGTGTTCATCCTCAACATTCATCAACATCATGCATCAAATATTGGTCATCGTCGGTCGAAGAAATATTAAGTGCATAGTCGAATTCCGTATTTTTACAATATTGCATTAAAATAATTTTAGAAAATCACAAGAACTAAATAAAAACATTGCAATACAAATTTGAGTATGACAAATATTAAATTAATCGGCAAAACTTGCTGAAAACAAAAAGAATAGAAGTTAACAAACAACAAATTAATTGAAATTACAGTTCTATTAAGAACAAATGTGACAAGGACGCAATCAGAAAATTCATTGGAGTACGTAGAACTTAAATTCGAGCAATCCAATTCAAATTAAACTTTGCAACTCCACAAATTGATATAAACGCATGCACCATTTGACGTTGAGTATCTCGTAATGCGATTTGCGGTACACACATTAAAACCTTCCATTAACTCGCGGTGTGCGATAGGAACGTAGCTGCAGGCGAAGCGCGCTCAGATCGTGCAAGAATCACATCCAAAGCAATGCACCAATGTGTAGTCTATCGCATCAACCAACGATCACACAATACCGATGAACTGATACTGCTATTGGAGAACAATGCAATGGAGCTAGTTGTCTAATATCTACTAAGCCAATACAAGAATGCAAATATGTTCTTGTAATAACAACAGAACAGAATGTAAGCAATGAGCAAATCTAATCGAATCATTGTATTATGTTTGTTGTACAGGCGAATCCTCAGCTTCCCTTTGCGATTCGACTATTCGCTACACTTCTTAGGGGCTGATTTTCTTATAATTTGTATTTTTCCTGATAAAATTCTTCTACCGGGTACTTTTCTGGATTAGGGTCTAATCCAGTGGTGCGCAATATTTTTAAATCGCGGGCCAAAAAAAATTCATTTTCCCAAAGGGCCACTTAGATATGATAGCAAAAAAATTGTATTCGAAATTGTAAAAATAAGTGGACTGGTACATAATTAATAATAATAAATAATTATACTTGTCAAATAACTATGAACTGGAGATTCTACACTGTTGCCAATTCATTTGCCATATAAGCTATGAAGAAGCGGCAATACCGGTTGGCAAGGAACAAGGTGCGGAGAAGGGAAAACTTACACATCAGACTATACTCATTTGACGGCGAGTATAACCTATTATCCAAACACAAATAATAACAAAAATAATTCGTATTATAATAACATAGGTATAGGTAATAAACATACTGACTTAAATATTATAAAATTGAAATTAAACAGCTTTACATTTTATTCGAAGCTAACAGACTATTATCAGGATTGAAGTTAATAGTCGCAAGAAGCAAAAGATTTTTTAAATATGCATCTGTTAATCAAGATCTTTATTTATTTTTTATAATTTTCATTGAAGAAAACGCTTGGTTACAAATAATATATGTGCTGATGACCCGACAAACATCGTTGTGCATGCAAATTGCCTTAACTTCGGAAAATTCTTGTTTCAGTAATTTAAGTTTTTCTTTATATCTGTCGTCATTAAAAAAATACTTTTAAGGTAAAACGCTCTCTTAAGCATAAAAAATAATATAAATTATAATTTTCTATTCTTGATCGATGTAGTATGTGTATATAATTATGATATGGTTATAGATATAGAATTAGATTATTTTTATTTTATAAATGGCACCCAAATATCGTAAAAGGGCCACCACTTGCGCACCACTGGTCTAATTCTATGGTTTCTCGTAGTTTTTCTCTTTTCAATAATTATTTTAGGGCCCGGCAAGGATTTTTTTAACGTTAAAGTTACGTGTACCTTCTTCAGAGTCTATAACATTTAATAACAAAATAATGTACGCAAAATACATTCGTACTTAACATTCAGTTTTTGCACTTCGTACAAAAATTCATAAAGAGCACATACACATTCATTTGCTCTCAAAATCGGCAACAGAATAAATTGGAAAATAGCCGGACATATCTTATGGAAGAATTCTTTGGTGTAAGCATCAATACGGACCCCTATTGGTCGTCTATACTAAAGAAAATGTAAAGAATTTAATTGAATCTCAATTTGGCCTGAAATTGTTTTTCTTTCTTTTTCAAGTTTTCCAATACACCAAAATATACGCTATTTAGTTCTTGTATATCAGTTCTTGTATTAATATTGTTGCAATAAAATAAATTTGTGACTGATTTTTCAATATTTGTACTTCCTTCATATTAACAATCGATAAAACTTCTAATGAATTATAAAATGGTGACAAATTTCTTTTGACTGGTTTGATATATTACAAATACTGAATATGTTATTCAAATATTCCGCCATTTAATATTGCGTTATATCGCCTTTATTAGTAATAGCAGCTTTAATTACATTAGCCCTGTACATTCTTCTGTTAAAGTAATGTTCCATATGTTTTGCAAGGTAGGTTTTACTGTACGCACTGGATTTTTACGAAATTATTTCTCATTTGCCAAAAGTACAGATAGGTAGAAGATAAATCTAGACTAAAAGATGACCCTTTAAATACCGGTTGAGCTATTATTACCCGTCATTTGGCCGACAGTTTTTGTAAGTTTTAAGTCTATATTTAAAGAGGAATGTGGAATCGGGGAAACTCCGACTCAAACTCCAGAAATTTTAAATATTTGACTCCGATTCCACTCCGTCTCTAATTATACTAATTCTAAATCATGCTTACCTCCTATAGCAATACTTGGCCATCTTTTTAATAACGCTACACACTTGTACCTCTTTAAGAAAATTTGTGACACACGACCCGACACTTCTGACAACAAAATTGTATACTTATACCTACAATTTTTAGTTAGTAGGTAGCTACCTAATGTTTCCTGTAATTTGTCAACGTATTCATATATTTTTTATGGGTTAAAGTTAATACTTTTTCGCTTTTTCGATTCTATTTTTTTTTAACTTTGTTGGACTAAAAAAAATTACACGACACCCTTACTTGAGAGTACTGACACCCTGGTATTTCGCAACGCACCGATTGGAAAGCACTGTAGTATAGCATATAATTGTTATTAAATACATTTAAGATAGGTTTCAACCTCTTAACGTAAACACTGTTTTTAGTCTTTTTCACTGAATTTTTTGTTTTTGGCTTTGTCACAAAATTTTGACCATGTCCCGCTCTTACCGTAAGCATAATGTCGCAGTGTATGTTTGTCCACATTTAAATCAAAATAAAATGTAATAAAATAGTTTAATGCATTTTAGAAATTACATATTCTTTAATTATACTGATAATTACTTAAATAATTAAGTTACAATTTAATAAATTAGAGTAAATACAAAATAATATAAAAATCATGTGAAAAGTCGAGATGAACGAACCACAATTTTTTAAATATAGCACTCATAAGTTATATGATTTACCGATTTACGATATTTCTACATAATTGAACATGTTACTATTTTGTGGTGCACTCTCCACGCTAGTAATGCGTGCTTGTGAGGTGCCGTCTGATAAACCCCCGCACGGTACGAATATATTATCAACATTTCATTATCGATATCTGCTTAAAAAGCAGATTGGCACACCCAGCAATGGGTAATATGCCGTGATGATATATTTATTTATTTGTCCGTATCATAACAAATACATTAAACAAAAAATGACAGATCTCAAACTCATTGACAGATTTTATCACACTGCGCATGAAAGGAGATAGCCTTATCTCTTTTCAACCGAACAACGACAAAAGACGAAACCCGTGTTCCTTCGGGCTGTGATCACAATCATCAAAGTGATCATGACTAAGAATAAGTATGTTTTTTCGTTGCTTTTTCATTATCCCCACTTTCACATTTTGTGATCACTAAACAACCTTTCCCTTCTGAATCATCCTTTTTGAGTGATCACACAGATTCATTTCAGAGCAAATTTAAAAATGGCTAACGACAATAAGTTTTCGAGCGTAGAAATTTATCAATGTGAGATTTGTTGCATCAAAGGAAATATGATTTTCCCACAAAAGAATGTAATGACCTATCATACTTTTGAAAACAAAGAATATATGTTGCATAAAAGATTTGTTTTAAGTAAACATACTTCATATGTTACCAAGATTATTTTTTTTACTTCTATTTTTAATGTGCTGACTATAACACTCGAGACAGTAGATTATTTATAAAATAAAATAAATTATTTTGTATTGGTCTGCATATGATATTTGACACTAGACGGTGTTTATATTATTCAAGTTGTTTTCTTAATATTTCTAAATCATGATTCAAAAGGATCATCATTAAACTAATCAGGATTCACAAAATCACAATCACTATGACTATGTCTAAAGACTAAAACAGAAGCTGGAAACGCTCAGCCGTGTTCTCGTATAACAAACTTTTATGCTTATGTCGAAAAACAAATGTTAAGTGGTGGAAACGTAGCTTTATTTATTATAAAGCAATATTTTTCGCTTTCGCAGATCTTAATTTTAAATTTATATGTTATTTCATTGTGCTTAGTAGTGAAGAAAGTAATTTATATTTCGTAAAATTTTGAGTCGGAGTCGGGAGATCTAATGTCGACTCCAACTCCGACTACTACTCGACTAAAAAATGCTCGACTCCATGATTCCGACTCCTGATTTCGACTCCATGCCCCTGATTTAAAGTATTCGAAAAAAAAATTGGAAAAATTGTTCTCCATTTGTGTAGGCTTTATAATTTGATGAAAATCTAAGCCAGTCGAACTATGCTATAAGCCTGGGCTGCTAGTACATGTATATTTGTCTTCCATAGGGTAATTGCGATAAATATCTGCAATATGAACAATGAAAGTGTAAATTATCGTATATGGCAGTAATTCGTGGATACTAGCTACTGCTTAAATAAGCTGTTAATCTCTTGGAATAAATTATTTCATATGAGTGTGGCCATAATACTTGGGATAAAGGGCTAGGCTCTAGGCTACAGGTAATACTATTCCTGCATTGTCCATTTCACATAATTTATGAAATGGAGCTTTCAAATTATCCGGAAGGAAGATGGTATTGCCCTCGGTATTGCCATTCGCAATTTCATTATTATAGCAATTTCGAAATTGTTTTACATTAGTGTGTACTACGGCAAAGCGCTCTAGAGTTTCCCTTTGCGATTTTAAATATTTCATTACCAATCTATTTTCATTAGGTATACCTATTTGTTAACTTCCACCCTCAAATACTGAATATTACATTACGTGAAATGTGAAATATTTAACAAATCAAATTACGAAAACCGGAAATAATAACCAATGTACTCGTAGAATCTCGAAAGGAATTCTTCAGTGTGTTAAAAATACCTAACTAGGAGTAGGCCGTGAACAAATGAAAGTATATCTAATCATTATTGAATTCAAAAGTCAAGTTGTCAAAATTGATCTTGAAATATAATTGCAAGGAGAAAAGATAATAAAGAAGGATACAATATAATGCCATACGTCGTTTTCCAATTTATTTCCAATTTTTAAAATAAGATTAAAGAAGAAAAACTTTGATTTCTTGAGATACTATTTTTGACAATGTCTCCTGTCCAACTGCTATTTAATTAAATACTTTTAAATTAAGATACGATTTTTTGTTCACAGCCTACCACGAGTTAGGATAACTGCCACTCATGTAAACAAAATATTTGAATTCAATTACTCACGGAGAACATGATAAGGCGGAATGAATTTTGTTCGACATTTTGCCTCATATTTCTATGTCAGCCATTCATATGCAGAATACAGAAGTCGCAAAGAAGTGCAACAATAAAATAATTTCACATTTCCATAAAACCACAATAATAATCAAACTAGAGAAATCCTATTTTCCCCCTCAAACATTTGTGCACAAACAAAATCCTCATAATAAAACCCAAGCACGTTCGCATAGTGCTGAATAGTCTTTTGACTAGGATGAGGATGTTTGATCAATGTAGCGTGTTATGTTCGACAATTCAACAAAACGCACACATTCTACTCTGGGGGCTCACATACTGCGATGCGCGGCATTGCGGATTTAATTATCCTGGATTAACCGGACTCTGCAAGATCCGGGTTCATCTACAAATATATAGAAGGAAAACAGCACGAAGATGACGAAAATCGCCACTAGCGATGACAGAATTATAATTGATACAAGAAGTTTGAAGAGGTTTTTCATTTAATTAAAAAAAGTTTGTTGTGATTGGAATAACAAGGATAAAAATCGGTTGCCAGCACAATACCCCTCGCCACTTCCGTTTTTGGTTACATAAGTATAGGGTGCGAGCAGTCTTGTGACATCTTCCGAGTTTTTACAATTTTGACCAATAGCACGGGAGCTGTTATAACTGCAATTGGCCAGAATGTGGCAGTGTTAAATTTAGACGAAGATTTCTGAGTGTGTCCGGCATTTTCCGAAATATGTTTCTGTTTACATTATTTGTTGTGATTATCTAGTACTCACTCAATAACGAAAATGAATTTCGAGGAAATACTTCAAATTAAAAATATAGGGAGACCAACTCCTGATGTAAAAATTACGCACTTACATACTCTGTAATTTGTGCAATACTACGAAATGTGAACGCTGGTTTTCTACTCTACTCGTAAAAGAATTAAAGCATTTTTACGGAACACCATGACACAATATAGCTTAACTGCGCTGCCTATATGTTATCAATTAGAGATGGGATTTTTAGGTGGACACAAACATTAAAATAGGTAGGTTAAATAGGTCACAAAAATACTAAAATAGGTACTTATTTTCATATATTAGGTATATCAAAAAGTATAAAATATGAGAACATATATATTTGGGCATATTTTTGTTTCAAAAAGATGACGAGAGGTAAAAAATTATAATGTGTCATTCATTTCATTATGCTCTCCGTTGCTATAGCATATCATTTTTTTTTTCAATATTCTCAGTATTCAAATTATGACATGTGTCAGTCAAATTTTTTTTATAAAGTGAAAATGATCGCTGGACATAGACTGATGCAGACGCAAATTTGAAAGCATTTACGTCGTTTGTAAGCAAACCAAAAGGCAGTGGAACTGTTTCTCCACAATATATTTGACACAGTGTGTTTAATGTTGTATACCCTGGATTTCGTAAAATTACATCCTCAGCTTTCTCACGAACGATTGAAGTAATATTTGCTTTATATTCTTTTAATTTTGAAACCACTTGGTTAAAAATATAGATTCTGTTAGTGGGAAACTTGCAGATTCTAATAATGTTATACTTTCACTAATAATTTTAAAATTATTAGAAATATAAACAAGTTCAGTTTGTATGGAAGAATCAGAAAATAATTGCTGGGATTTCTGAATAGAGGTAGCCAAATTGGGATCAAAATCCATTACATCTAAAAAATATTTTTAAAAAAGTAATAGTTGAGCAAAATAGAAAACAAACATTTTTAATAGCTTCAAAAAAATGCAGCATTTAACCATGTTCCCCATCTTGTTAAAATTGGTTTGATTGATAAGTTATCAATCGAACCAATTAAAAATTAATAACATTCCTGACTACAATAAAAAAGTGATCGAACATTTCATTCATGTAAAAGAGCGCAGTATGGATTTTATTATTAAATAAACACTAAATAATTTAATTATATTGTATTTAACATTTTTTTTCTAATTTTTGTGCCATGCCATAAAAAAGATATCACCAGCCGCCACTGAAAACTAAACTTCGTCGTAGAAAATAAGCAAATGGGCCACTAGCTCTATATTAAGCTATATTAATTATTTTATTAATAAGCAGGTTCAGTAAACACTAAATAATTTAATTATATTGTATTTACCATATATTTTTTTCTAATTTTTGTGCCCTACCATAAAAAAGATATAACCAGCCGCCACTGGAACTAAACTCGTCATAGATAAAAAAGAAAATGGGCCACTGGCTCTATATTAAGCTATATTAATTATTGCATTAATAAGCAGGTTCAATATACTCATACTTTCCTAAACTACAGTATTCAATTTTTTCCGAAAACTTTTGTGACACATGTTAGTATAAAATACGTTTTTAAAAACCACCATCTGATTAAAAATTGTACAGTAAGTTATGAGTTAAGAAATGTAGCAAAAAGCTAAACAAACAATAAGTGCCCTATAACTTCAGCTTGCCGACGACACAGACGTAGAAGTAGGAACAGTGCCAAGAAACTTACTGACCGACGCGCAGAAACTACAACAAAATATCCTGCAAGCACCAGGTGTGTGTAATGCACAATTCAGAACTCATTATAGCCATTAATCACACCGAACCCTGCAAGGCTCCACGTCCACTTAAATCCGAGCATTCTTTTCTTTGTTCTCGGCAAAAAGGTAATACGCGATATTTATTAAAAGATAAAAATATGAAAGGAAGATAAATGTAAGGATTTTTATTTAAAGTTATGCTATTAAAGTGTAACTGCTGAAACTTATAAATGTTATAAAAGTATCTTGCAAGAAAATTTTGAAATACCGTCGTAATATAAAGCTGATTTAATTCCTTAAAAAAAATGTTTCACGTTGAAAAAGGTGTCATGAGAAATAGATTAAAAGAGAGATTTTGTAGAAGTTATATTATTAAAGTTTAATCATTAAACTTCTAGCTTGTACCTAGTTAGATATCCGCTTCGTCTTTTTGTTATATTACCGAACTGAAGCAAAACCTAAACTTAAATTGGGGATAATGTGTTACCACATACTTCATCGATACCATTCTATGCCATATATCTAACATAGTAAATTTTGAATTAATTAAGTATCGGGTAAGTATTGAACAAGAAAACCACAACCACTTGAAAAAACCTGAAACTTTCAAATAAATGATCAATGTTAATTTTGACGACAATGAGGAATATCAATTTATACACCAAGTGAGTTAAGTTATTGTTTATTCATGAAAATAAAGTTTAAGCCACGAGTCCGTAGGTCGAGTGGGTTAAATTCTTTGAGTGAATAAACATTCCTAACTCCCGTGGTTTATACAATATTTTGACGAAATAATACTAAAAACCATTATAATATTTAAATTTGACAAAATAAAAAACTATTCAATTAGTAGGCTGTGCATTATAAATTATAAACAATCTTTATTTACTGTCATTTGTGTCGAGAAAAATAATGAAAATTGCTGGTCTGATGTTATTTTACATGCATTAATTGTTGCAGGGTGAGTTAAAATTCTGTGAGAGTGACTTCATTTTTTTTTTTAATTCACTAGCGAATAAAGAGTTACTTATAGTTGTTGCTATGGACTTAATAATGACAGTTTCAAAAAATTAACATATCTTTTTTATTCTGAAATTCGAGTAAGTACCTTATGTAATATTAGTAAATATGATTTTCTGTTCAAATTTCTGTATATATTAAACACAGCAATTTAAAAGTATACTATGTTTGAATTGGCGCCAAATAACACTGCCTATGACATCCAAGAAATACTAGCTAATGACAGAACTGGAAAGATAAAAATTAAAAAATATTTAATATTTCTTATTTAATTATAAAATATTCATGCTTATAGCAAAATGATCTTCACAGAATAAAACTTTGATTTTGTAAATTGTTTTACGTTTACTTGAGACAAACATTTCATTCTTCTTTCATCGTTTTGGGGCATTACAATAACTATTTTTTTATTATTATTACTTCTTTTCGGGCACACTAGCACAAAACTCTTTTCTACTATCATATTTTAGTCTTTACAAAATATAAAAGTCAGTAATATGGATAGAAGCAGTAGCTAGTATATATAATTCATACCTGTCACGACTGTCACTCGTTTAAATCCTATTGGCGGCAAATGTATGCCACTCTCAATTTAAATATTGTATTTTCAGAGACAATTTTCTCATAAATAGAGAGTAGTATGAAAGAAAATGAACAATACGGGTTAATTATTTTTGTTTGATAATCAAAATAATTTTTCTACCTATAAACCCTTTGTAAATGATATTTCAATTCAGGAATACATTATTTTTATTTTGTGATCCGGGTAATTCACATAAGAAACTTTTAAATCCAACGCAGGTGCTACCTGACAGCAGGTATTATTCCTTTGGTGACACAATCCTTCAAAGATATAAATGGAATTCTTTGCTATATACATGCTTCACTGCAACTCACCCAAAAGAAAATAGGGTAGAAGAAATATTTGTAGAATTCCCAAAAAAGTGCTATTGAAACCTTAATAATATACAAGTAGGTACTTACACATTTTTTTTAGTTATGCATATTGATTGTTAAATTTTTCACAAAATCTTTCTTCGTTAATTAAAATCTTGATCATTACGGCCTATTTCTGCAATTTAAACATATAGGTTTGATCACAAATAATTCTCATCAACGTTATGAAGACGAAATATTCACAACAATTATAGCGCATTGTTCACTCAGCGTATTCATCTACTCCGATTAGCAGATTGAACTCACGAAAATTGTAAAAAGACTTGTGAAAGATTCATTGTATTCAATGGGATCTTATGGTTAGAGCGTCTCACTAGATATGAGAAGATCCTAAGTTCAAAATCCCAGCGGAGTCCATGAATTTTTCATAAAATCTTTCTTCGTTAATTAAAATCTTGATCATCAAGCCTATTTCTACGATGTAAATATATTGATATTACTAATCTTAGATTTCGAACTAAGTACAACTCTGATAGATATCTAATAAAAAGCACAGTCATTTATCCAACAAGTGTAAAATATGTTGTTTTATTTTTCTATAGGAAATTTTAGCAGCAAGAATCTCGTTAATAAGGAAACTGATCGTTACTTGCTACTTGTACTTGTGCTCAGTACAACATTAGAGGGAGAATATTCTTAAAACATTAAGTGTTAAAATAGTATATTGAAAAACAAGTGCTACAATGACCCTCATTGTAATATGAGTACAGTTTGAGTAACCGAGGCGTAGGCGAGTTACGCAAAGTACGATTTATAACAAATGGACATTGTAATACGTGTTTATCATACCATTTTTTTTTCTATTTCGCATTAATTTATTTTTATCTAATTCCGTGTTAATAAGTTGAATTTTTGAAGTTTATGACATTATGAAATGTCCCTTTTACATAATTGATACGAAATGAGTTTTGTAAAAATCTTTACGTAACTCAGAATATTACACAACTGACAAACTAATAATAAAAGAAACACGAATATGTCAATAATGATTTCTTTAAAATCAATTTATGAATTATTGACTCAAATTTAATTCCTTTACATAAGAAGGAAGACTATATCGGTTTCAGAACAATGATATAACGCATGCACTGGCATAAGTACTAAATTAAAAAATTAAATTCATTTACTTTCACGGCACCACTTTGGTAAATTGATTTTGAAATCTGTATATTGAACTGACATTGAAAAACCTAGAATTTTGTGTATTTTAAAATTATTTTTGCGGAATTAGATAAAATACATAATACGTTATAAAACCTTACATTTTTTGACACATATATGTACATCAAACAATATCACTCTTTTGATAACTAATTTTGTAAATAACTATAATTTCATATTGTTATTAAATTAAATATTAAACTATTACCTTTGGTAGCACTGACACTACTGACAGTTCCAATATATATTTGATATTAAATTATTTTGACATTTTGACAATAGTAATCTAAAAGTCAAGATTAGAATTAAAATTTATAATTATTATATTATGAATCTGCAAATAAATACTTTGAATTTTAATTTAAAAGAATGGTTTTACTGTTTTATGTTTTTATTGTATTATGAAAAAATAATTGGACTCATTTTCCATAAGTAAGGACAACTAAATGAAAGAAACATGTTCGATACTTGGATTAAGCTACCAATTTCACAATTAAAAATATCCCCAAAAACAGTAACACAAACACAACATTGACTTCAAACTTGAAATAGGAAAAATATATTAGAATATTGCTTTCCGCTTTATTACGACGCCCGTCCAAAAATTAAAGATTCAAAGGTACTGGTGGTCTGGGGAAATTTTGTTTCGGAAAGTCCTAATCTTTTACCATGGCCAACTTCATTCAATTGCGCTAGCTTATTATGGCTTATGGCCGTTTCAAATCGTTGTTTTTGTATATAAAATTCTGTCATGAGTTTTTTTACAGTTTTGGTACTGATAGTAGTGACATCTAGTTATTTTTATATCAATTAGGATGATAGTGTCAGTGTCTCTGATCCTCCTTGGTCTCTGTCAATGAAGTTTAGATATGCAAATGTGCTGTCTGTTTATTAAAAGTAAATACAAAATATTTAAAAATTAATTTGTTATAATTTATTTATCTGTGAGAAGCTAATTTGTCAGAATGATACGTTACGCCGTGCTTGGCGCTGCTTGACGTACTCATCTGTAAATTTCGTTTGTGTAATTTTAGTGACATTTGAGACGGCTATAATAAGCGTAGCACAATTCAATTAAGTTGGCCATATTTAAACGAGTGGTCCGGCAGCTCTCTGCGGTGAGTAGTTTGTTAAAACAACCGTTTGCAATTGAGCAATGGAGCGTTTCTGCATAGGTCTACTGTGAATACGGATCACTACTGTAAAAGCGCGATCCAGAACCGAGGGTAGCGAATATTGACTCGCGGCTTGTGTTTTCTACGCGATAAAATCTGCCTTCGGAGTTTCATACAGCGCGAGTCAGCAAAACTTTACTGGATGATGGGCTGTTGTGGACCTTCCATCGTACAGTTCCGGTCTGGTACCGTCTGATTTGCTTTTCTTCCTTTATTTAAATAATCATCTGGCAGAAAAAAAAAACCAAAAATGCAGATAAGGTAAAAGAAGAAGTGGAACGTTGGATGGAATGAGGAGGCGGCAACATTTTTGACACTGGCATCAAAAATGGTGAATGAAATTAACGGAAACTATGTAGAAAAATAGTTGAGGCATATACCTACACCCTCCTGTAAGATTTTTTAAAATATTGGTTTTTTCGGTAGCCTAAGTATCTTTAATTTTTAGATGGTCCGCATAATAAAAGAAATCTTTACTCACTTGTACCATAAATAACTATTTTCAGCAATACATTTTGCATATTCTCGAATTTACTTCCTTCAAACTCTAAAAGCAACTCTTTAAAACATTCTCGTACGCCACTGACATCATCCCCTATAAACCACCTCTCGGGGTATCCATTCTGTGTGATGCGCGCAAATCCGCATTTATGGATGCGAGTATCCGTATTGCTGAGAAGATACACATCGCGATCGGCTGTGGAGCTCTGAAACCGAGGCTGGGATCCAGAGCATATCTGTAGGTCAGTAGCTGTGGCACGGGCTGGGATTTAATAGCTTCTACAGAGGACGTAAATCGCCTCCAAGCGAACACACTCGCGGGAATGATGTTTACTTAGGAGAAATTAAACATGAGGGAAAGATGAAAATTTTTCCCAATATGTGAGGGCTCATCTCCCTGGCTCTCAAAGCTGCCATTGGAGGTCACTTTAATTTAAAAATTAGTTGTTTGTCATTTGAATAGATTACTAGATAAAAATTACAGTCACTTATTTTTTTATTTTTTTCTGTCTCAATAAACTTATTACAAGTTGAAACCAGGAATTTCCTTTATCTAGGTGGATGCTTTATCAACTGAGTTATAAGTAAATTTTTCTCCACTGATTTAATCTTAAGTTCTACTTTGTTAAGTTTTACTTAAATTTAGGTTCATCTTAAATTTAATTTGGCAGAACATGCACATTTTATACTTATCTAATAATAGGATTTGAGGACAAGTCAACTTTTTTGATTTAGGTAATACAGAAACGCAGTTAATTTGACTTTTGTCATTTGAAATTTTTGGATAGTTTAGTATTTAACAGTCGTAAAGTTGATTATTCAACTTTATGGCAGATAACATCATCTTGGAGTCTTGTTCCAACCACGCTGTGTAATAATTAATAAAAATATCAAGGAATTATTAAGGACGTAGCCAAAATAAGAAATATATATGAAGATTCTAGTAAATAACAGGACAGAATAGGATTCATTTCCAGACGGTAAATCGAAATTGGATAATAAAATAAAGGAACATTTCATCTTTACATAAGATGATTGAAATGATCGGCATTAAATTCAACTGCGTAATAATTAAAGATAACATAAAATTTAATATTATAAGTACACTTTATCTACAGTCCTTTTAAGGACTTTTTCGCTGTCGAGAGTCTTGTTCCAACCACGATAGGAGACGGACGTGTTTAATTGAGCAGCTCCGTAATGATTGTGTAATTTCATTATATTAATAACATGGTAGTGAAGTGTAGAGGAGAAGTTTAGTGATGTGAAGTGAAAATGTGTAATAATTAATAAAAATATCAAGGAATAGAGTATTCTCTCATGATTACAAATATTAAAAAGTTATTTAAAATACTAAAGTTGATTGGTAAACGAGAGAGAAAAAGCAAAAAAACATGTTATAAATTGATTGTTGCAAAAGATATAAAGCATTAAAATTTTGATGATGTACTATAGTCAAATTTTTTGACTCTATCGGGTACAGTAATAAAACTATAAATGAACTATAAATATCGCAATTATGATAAAGCGGCATATCCTTTACTTTCTGCAGTATAATACTGTTTGGCATCGGCCCATATTTTTGAGCCGCTCTATTCATTTATGTTAAAGGACTGTAAGGCTATTTTCCTATACATACCTGGTAGACGTTTGATTCAATGCATGAATAGAGCGGCTCAAAAATATGGGCCGATGCCAAACAGTATTATACTGCAGAAAGTAAAGAATATGCCGCTTTATCATAATTGCGATATTTATAGTTCATTTATAGTTTTATTACTGTACCCGACAGAGTCAAAAAATTTGACTATAGTTGTACTATCAATGGGAGACCAGTTGATATCCCTACTACATGCTCGAATATGATAACACGCCGCATCTTAGGTACGTACATGCTCGGGTCTACTTCGGTTCGTTCGGGAGTATTCGTAGTACAGCTGTAGGGATAAATAAATGTAATCATTTACTTAAAATGGTTTTCTTAGAATTATCTTTACTTTTTTTTAGTAATAATATGTAAGATTACAATTAAATATATTTGATTTCCTACCTTTTGCAATACTTACTGAATACCATCTCGAAAACTCACGTATCACGTGACCTACCAAAATTAAATTTTAAAAATTAATATCTCGCTTATTAAAAGGAATTTTTAATTCGGATTTTCACAGGTACTCTTAGAAATACCTGTTATTTTAGAAAAATATGCGAGAATACCCTATTGTTAAGGACGTAGCCGAAATAATGAATTTAGATGAAGATTCTAGCAAATAACATATAGGACAGGATAGGATAAATTTCCAGACGGTAAATCGAAATTGGATAGTAGAATAAAGGAACATTTAACAAAAGATAATTTAAGTGATCGACATTTAATTCGTCTACATAATAATTAAACATAATATTAAATTTAATATTGTAGGTACATTTTATCTACAGACCTTTAAAGGACTTTTCGCTTTCAGATATTAATTTCCTTTCCAGGTTTACTATCCAATTGTAACAATACGTAAAAATCAGCAGTAATGTAAAGCCGGAAGAGTACACCAAAAATGCAAGAAAGAATGAGAACAATTCTGAAATAAAACTGAAAACCATGCTTCAAAGGACATCTTTAAAATTAAGGTCATCCGGGATATGAATTTCATTCAGATATCTTTTAAATTCGCATCCATTTTTAAGCACAATAATTGAAATGCTGTATGAATAGTAATGACAAAATTTTCACGGAACTCAAATACATGCATGTGGTAAAATCCTACGGTATAAAAGCCACCCAAACATTGATTTCCATTTAGAAAGTTGGGGAGTTTACTGGACGTTAAACATTTTTTTTATTTTTGTGTTTGTTGACTAGTGTGCTCTTCTCTAGTCCGCGTCGTATCTTGAGCAGGGCCGGCTGTTACTGTGTGTCCAAAAAAACCTCTGGCTGGGTAGGCCTGGCGTAACCAGGATTCAGTACTATGGGGTAGTCGGCTCGACCAGAGAGTCAAGTCTAGTTATGACGGATAACATGATTTTGATTTATTATGGTTATAATATTAATGATCGTTTTATTAATGAATAATTTAAAGGAAGTAAAAACCACAAATATATTAGGGTGGTTATAAGCCAAATCATTTGGAAACACCACCATCATATGGTGAAACATGAGAAAGTGGCATCTAAAATTTACACAAAATGTATATAAAATGAGGGAGATTAGAATCAATGGCTGGTACCACAAGCCTGGTTTTAACTAAAACGCTGTTTTAAAAAATGTCAAATTCAAATTTCAATGTTTAATTTCACCTTTATGTTCAAAGAAGGATTTTTTTAAAAATAGTTGTTTGAATATGAACTATGTTCTGCTTTAAAATCATATTTTGATGAATTTAATATTATTTATTATTAATATTAAATAATGAAATTTGACATTTCTTAAAACATTGTTTTAGTTAAAACAAGGCTTGTGGTACCAGCCATTGGGTTTAAATGGCGAAAACTAACGTTATTTGCACCACGCTCCAGTAATTTAACAAAAAATTATACTGATATTGCTAGTGCAAAACTAGAGTTAACAAAACTTTAATTAAAATTAAAATTCGTCATCATCGTAAACAATCATATCCATTGTCATTGTCAAAGTCGTTCTTAAAGGTTAAGTGCACATTATGCTACAGCTTAATGTAAGTGTACCTCAAGTATAACTTAACATAACTAAGTTCTTAATTTTAAGTTATACTTAAATAGAAGCAGTGCAAACGGCCATTAGACGTGTACGAGTCTCCCTCCTGTTCAAAAGTCATATTCTGACCAAATAAATAGAAGTGGTTTTTTACTTGCTACAGAAGTAATTTTACCATGGATACACATCGTTAAATGGAAAGTTAGCGTGTATTCTAGTAACAACCATGTTAATCGTATCCGTCAAACATTATATACATAATACTTTTTACATGAACACTGAGAATCTCACATAAAACACTTTGGAACTGCGAAATCTCTTTCTTAAACACAGAAGAAAATGTAGTAAAAAGTGAAACGTCATCGTAATTCACTATTGCTACAAGAGTTGCATCCGTTTTTACCTACTAGCACTGGCAATTTCTCTGTTTATTTCAAGATAACAAGAAGTACAGTAGAGGATTATGCATCTAGCAAGCTTTGTTTATGTCATCACAAATCATGTATGTTGCTAGATGTTTTCAATGTGCTCAATGAATAATGAATTAATAAAATTATTCATAATACATAAATAACTTTAATGAGAACAACTAATTAAATACGTTACCTAATACCTCGTAACTAAATATCGGCGATATTTGTAAAAAAACAAAGTGAAATTATTTAATGTAAATAATATTACAAAATTCACACAAATCCTTCCTTCACTATCTTTTTTTGTAAGATGGATTTTTCTTGAAATAAAAGCACCCTCGTAACAGAAAATTGTCTGCTGTAAAATAAAACGAACATTAATTCAAGCAGAGTGCTAGAACTTAAACGTTGAACGTCTGTGAGTCTTGTGATGTTAATTAGAGTGAGTAATTAACCTATCTTAGAGCTGTAACGATGCTGAAAAATGATGCTACTTTGACACTGCACAGACTCTATATTCACTATTCACGAGAAAATGTTAATTAGACTTTTGTTTTATAGTTATTTTCTACTATGTAAG
Source organism: Harpalus rufipes (assembly GCA_951394225.1). Classification (NCBI taxonomy): domain Eukaryota; kingdom Metazoa; phylum Arthropoda; class Insecta; order Coleoptera; family Carabidae; genus Harpalus; species Harpalus rufipes. The sequence continues at coordinate 26,877,998 of OX596279.1, read as the reverse complement.
AGCGCAAAGATTATGAAACAGTGTTTCATTAAATTAGGAATATTAAGAATTTTATGTTACGTAACAGAAACATTTTTAGTCTAACCATCCTAATATTGGTATTATAAAAACTATGTTTGTAAGAATCTATTAATTTAAATTGAAAATATTTAACTTTTCTGTAAAAAAAAACATTTCGCTGGTTTTGGTTTAAATTTTATAAAAATATCTGCGTTGTCAACGTTGTCATGGCACCATAAACATTGTCAAATCAAAAATGTAACATTACTGTCAAAATTTGAAGTGCAATAGTGTCATCCAAATTAATTCATTGAAATCATTTTCATTTCCATCGTGAATCGTTTAATATCATCCACAAATTATAAAAGACTCCCATTCATAACCAGAAAACAAGGAATTTAGAAGACTTCAAAAATAATCCAGAATGAATATGAATTTTGCTAACAAATACCTGAATTCGAAAATAGGAGCAATATTGAGTAATCAGGTAATTTACTAAATCAGTTTTAGTTTGATAGTGTGGATCACAAGTTTGACAATAGTTAATAGTTGTTATATTAAGACGGACTTTGGACAGATTTAAGTTATTATATGATATATTGAACATAGTTGTACTGGCTACACCAACAAACACTGAAGTTATGGACAGTTATAATCTAGAAAAAGAAAACATTATATTACTATATAGTTTATATTTATTTGATGAAATTTTTTGTACATTACTGATCAGTATTTAGTAAAATAAATATTAATATATTTTAGGCATAAAGTTTACATATAAGAAAATACAATAAATATTCTAGACACATTACAATTACATAAATACAGTATACATTATAAGTAAAAATGTTTCATATAATCAAACATAAAATTTAAAAACATTACTCTCCAGTTTTTCATCTAAAAACTTTAAAATATATCAGTAAGAAAAACATAATTACGGAAGGGTTTTGATTTTAAAGAATCAGGTAGTACATTAAATAACTTCGGTGCGAGTTGATAAGGAGTTTTAATTTTGAATCTAGCTTTTGCCACACTAACGTTTCTGATTGATGTGGGGCGGTCACATTCCTTGGATCATCTTTGTTTTCATCACACCTATCGCGAAATCGCTCATACCAGTCAAAAACGTTGCAACGAGTAAATGAAGCATACCCAAACGCTTTTTTCACCAAAGCAAACGGTTCGGTTGGTTCTTTGCACAAACGAACACAAAATTTAATTGCGTAACGCTGTTAGACAGATGAGACAGATGCATCCATGACAAGGTAAATGTAAAAGGTCAACAAACTACACCCGTAAGAGAACTCTACTGAAACAATATTAATTAAACTTGAGGGGGATATTAGTGAAGGTTAGTCAAAAATGTTTTGGTTGCAAATTCATAGATGGCGCTATTGTTTAGCACTACAAAAAAATCAATTCTAAATATTTGTAGCCACACTGTGTATACGAATACAACTAAGGACTAAGTGTAAAAGAACCTTTAAGGAAGTGGCGTCCATTGAACTAGTACTGTGAAAATCCGACAAAATTTGGATCCGAGTACCCGGATTTCAAAATATCCGGTTCCTGGGATATCCGATGTTCGGATTTTGAAGCGGATATCCGTAATTTTAATTCAGATTTGGGCCCGGATCTTGATTTGGATCCGGATTTGATGTTCTGTTTACGGATCCGGATCCAAATTTTATTTTTGGATCTGATTCTTCATTTTGAATGTGAAAACAAACCGCTCTAAAATAGCCAGGTAGTTTGTGCAAATGTAAAGAAAAAGAATTTATACTTTCACAGAGTCCTATTTAGTAAATGATGAATAAAAAAATACAAATTTGTATTATTACACGATAACATATTAATATGACATACTCATATTCGAATCTAAGATCTGATATTAAATCCGTTTCCAAGATTCGATATTCGAATCCGGATTCAAGATTCGATACTCAGCTTCGGATCCAAAATCCGATACTCAGATCCGGATCCTAAATCCGATACTGAGATTTGGATCCGAGATCCGGATACTTTAACTTTCAATTACCCGGATATTTTTTGATCCGAAACCGAAACTATCCGGATCCAGATCCCACCACTACATTGAACGAATGTCATATCATAAAATAAGAAAATAGTTATTGCAATAATAACCAATCACAGAATAAGTGACATTTGTAATGAACATTAATAGTGCCGAATGTCAAGTTTAACAGAAAAGATCCTCTCGATATTGATAACACTGAAAGTTTCTTATTAATTTTAATTCATTTATTTCCAAAGTACAAAATGTTGTCATTGGTTGTTCTTGCATGAACCCACAGGTTTATTTCTATGCATGTCACATTCAAACATATTCCAATATAATTTGCATATATTTCCTTTTTTGATATGTTGGAAATGACAATAACAGTATTTGATAATTCATCATCAATGAATGTTTGTCTTTTGAGTCTGTATTTATACATAAATCAGCTAAAAAGTTAAATGGATGCGGCATGCAATATATAAATGTAGAAGTAGAACACATGACATTTCTAGATAAATATAAAACATACATATTTTCAATTTTTATGTTTTTTGTGGTCGCGCTCTATTTGTTATTTGGTTTTTGCTGTCACATACAAATATTTGTATCAACGGATATTTTTTTCTACGCCTCTGGTTCGCAAACGCATATTCTAATGTCGTAAAATAACCGAAGGGATAAATTTTCAATCCGGAATTATTACTGACCCAGGTGTGGACATAGCAAGAGATATTAGAAAAGTAATGAAATGAAATGTGCAATATATTCTTTATGAGTTTCCGTTAAATATAAATTGATGCATCTGTGTCGGAAAATTATTTTTTAGTCAAATATGTCATTCTAGATTTGCATATAATATTATTACGTTTACGTTTTGATTTATTTTACATTTATTATTGAATTATAAATACGCATATATTTGTTTATTTTACTAAACATTACAATATACAAAATATGCTGTGTCAAACACATGCATACATACATTATTAGACTTGAATATTATCGATATAAGTAAATATAAAAGTATAGGAAGGTGTATTGAAAAGTTCTTGGCCGAACACAGAGCGTAGCACTATATTTCTTATGAAGGGGTTTAAATCATTCTAACTAATGTGTTAAGAATGACAAAAAAATATTACAAAGTAGGTCTCCCTGCTTTTGATGGTTGATCAGATGATCAAAAACAAAAACGTGTTCGTTTCCACACGACACATTAAAAACATACGGATTCACCACTTTCGAAAAAAGTCAATTTCAATTATGTGACAAATTTACAGATTAGTGTAAAACTTTTGTGGTTAGAAGAACCTAATTTTCAATTTTTAAACGCTTTGACGAGTAGTTCGTGTTCTTTACATTGGCTGTATTCTTTTTGATCAGAATATCAGTTCGTCTCAGGTCTCAGCTCACTTCAGGTAAATTCAGTAAATTGTTCCTATCTGAGCTGAGAGGTACTGAGTGTACTCACATCCCCCTTACCGATGCTGCATCATCTGTGAAATAAACTCAAAATGATCTGAGCCATTCAGTTCCATAGAAAGGATAATGTACTGAGAAGAAATGTCTATTTATAGGTTATAAATATATTATGAAAGTTGATTCTTCATGGTTAAAAACAAAAATATCATTAATTTTAGAGTAAGAATTACTCAGTCTATACGGTGTTAATGAATACTTGTTACAGATTTATAGGGTATGTAGGTGATGCAAAACAGACTAACTTTAACTCATTCGGAAACGCACTGTTTTCGAGCTACAGGCTCTTAAAAGACTAATTATCTGCCTTAATTTTATTTTGATGCGTCAACGTTAGCTTCCCTTCAAGAAATGTATTGGAAGAAAGACTATTTTCGGCCTTTTTAGGAAGATGTTTTATTGATGTTGTACAATAGTGTATACACTCTGACGTTTCGAGGGACCAAAAACCCTCATTTTCAGCGATATTGTTTGAAATGTGTTTTTGAAATTTTAACTGTCGTTTTCATTGGTCTGGGTTTTGGTTTCCAGGACCTTATTCGCAAATCCTGAAAACCAAAAACCAGACTATATCGCTGAAAATGGGGGTTTTTGGGCCCTAAAAACGTCGGAGTGTATAAACTATTGTAAAATATCAATAAAACATCTTACCAAATAGCCCGAAACTAGTCTTTCTTCTATTGCCTTAATTTTAGTTGGCTGTGACCTATCACTTCAGTTAATTTTAACTTTTGGCATTGAATGTAGACGCATTATGAATGAGCACACTGTTCGTGAGTAGTAACGCAAAAGATAAATGTACGGGACAGCATACATCGTTTTAAAATGAGAGGCAACGCAGATCCGCAAAAGCAACGCAACGCAACGCGAAAAATGACCAACTTTCTGCGTTGTTGCTTCTACCTCTGACCAATCAAGAAGCACTGTTTCAAATATCATTATATCTTTTTGTTTTTGTCAGATGACAGGTGACAGCTTGTAAATTTGGACTTTGTTATACAATTGAATTTCAGTAACTTGTATTTTATAATGCATGATGAATTATTAATACAGTTAGTGGAAAAGTATCTATTCATTTTTAGTAAAACTTCGAAAGACTTTAAAAAATAATGAAAATATAAAATTATAAAACAGATTATGGGAGGACTTCGGAAAGTTATTTATATTTATTATTATTATTTTTGTATTACAACTTAGTATAATATCTAAATTCATTGTTTATTAAATACATTCCATTAATTTTAAGATATACTTTTAAATTTTCGACAGATGATAGATGTGAGATCTGTAACCTTCAAAATTAAAATTTAAAGTTAACATTAAATAGTTGAAGGTTGAAGTCATGAACAGTATTCGCTAATGATTTACTTCTCTCATTTCATATTTGTAAAATTGATCAGTGACTTCAAATTTTTAATAATACAACATTGCTCATTCTTCACGTTGTTTCTTGTTAAATAACTTATATTGCTGTTTTATATGTAGTACAAATGTCAAATTTAATCTGACAGCTACAGATGTAACACATGTTCAACACAGTCTGTGATTGACCGCAAGTAGTTACGGATACTTTATTATAAATCATACAAAGTTTTTTTTTCTTTGTGCCTGCGTTACAGACTACGTTGCATCTTGCGTTACTTCATTTTAAATCTCTCTTAAGGCTATGTGTACAACAGCACAAGAAATTCAAATAAATCTTGGAGTTTTCGAACGAATGTGTCAAAATATGCTCCGAAGGTGCAATGCTTACATTGAATAGTATTTAAAAAAAATTAAAATAAGCAAATCCATAACTGAAGTGACAGGTGACAGCTAACTAAAATTAAGGTAGATAATTACTCTTTTAAGAGACTGTAGCTCGAAAGCGGTGCGTTTCCGAATGTGAGTTTATTAGTAAAAGGTAGTCTAATTGTATACATACCCTTGTTGTTCTTTTCATATACGTCTCGGCTCATTTCATTTCAACTCACTTATCATCTGATCGGAACAAAAATGCTCCAAGAAGAATACAGCTATTATAATCACGATGAATAACTTATTGTAACGTGCGCCCCTGACTTAAGAATATACGAGGACCACTCCTGGTAGAATATTCCCGAGCGATGACGTCATCCCCAGCGACGGAACGACCCATACAGCTAAACGTGTTAAATACACCGGTGACCTAAATCTATTGTATTCAATATCATTGTGGCGTCAGAAAGTTCCAGAAGGACCCTGGGCTGTATAAATACCGCCCGAAGGACAGCGGAGAGATATTCGGTGATATAGAAGCAACGAGCAATGAAGTCGGTGATATAAATAAATAGTAGTGATATAAATATTGGTTAAATAAATAATCTTAGTGTTTAAGCAGTTAATAATATTCTTAGTCGTAAATTAGAGTTTATAATTATTTAATCATAGTGTTAGTTATTTTTATTATCTTTTTAATATTTATCCTAATTATTTATCGTTTAAGAAACGTATTATTTTAATTAATAATATTTCTCTGATTATTACACTTCACCCATATAAATAAACGTTACATTATTAATGTACTTGTACTTGAATCTTGGAAATAACTATTTACTATCTGCTTCAAGTTCATCATCATCATCCGCTCTTGAACTTTATTCTTTCTCTTCTAATAATAACCCACATTTCATCATGTTGCACTCTTTTCTAACATTCTCTGGTTTGTTTCAGGCTCACACCCCGTTGTTAGGCTCAGCAGACAACAAACACGTAAGTGATATACCCATACCATACCCCATTCCAAACTATACATCTGCATGTATCTCTTTCCTCTGCATGCTCTCTTACTCTCTCACACCAACAATTTCAATATCATGCAGCATTTTCGCCATTCTCATTAGAAGTTTATAGTCGCAAATGCAGCGTCTATGAAACTAATGCAATTTGCTCTAAGCAGACACAATGAGTGGTATACTCCACTGAGGTATTCCGAATGGTATTTAAAATTAAATAGTTCTGCTAAATTTTCAATGTTTGTTTCGGTAGAATGAATTTAGGACGCGTTAAGTTTAAATATAATAGTGATATCATGCAGCTTGCTTGTAAAATTTGTTGGCAAAAGTTACTCCAGTAAAACTTGCTCATAATAATATAATTATTAAAACTTATGTGTCTCATATTTAAATTTAAACTTGTGTACAACAGTTTTACTACGAATTTTATAATAATCAGGTTTTTGTTAAATGCAAGTAAAGTTATGGTTTTGATTTCTTAGGCTTGATTTACATTAGCGGTACGATGATGGTACGATACTTATTGCTCCAATGTATTTTAATGGACTCATTTACATCTACATTGTCGGTACGATGGCAGTACGATGACGGTACGATGACGGCACGTTGATATTCACTGATTTACATTAGCGATACGACCACGGTACAGTATAGTTTTGTTTCTATTGAAAAAATATTGTATCATAGTGACTGCGTAGTATTTGCATGCAATGGGGAGTGGAAGGTTGCGTTTGAAGTGCATATCACGTTGATGTTCATACCAAAATCAGCGGAATGAAAGTAAACATATGCTAGTACGTGATTGACATCTGACATGATTTTGACTTTTTGATATTTGTCTTTTAGTTACACCAAAATGTAGTCAAAATGAGCTAGACATGAGAAATTATTGTTTACATTATTGAACAAAAGTTCTCTGCTTATGACATAAACGTAAAATATACATTGATTATCACAGCAAGTACAAAACAGTATCGTTTTGTAATTTTTTCTGGATTTTCTTCATTTTTCATTTCTTCTTCGTCACGAATAAGGGCAATTATGGACAAGTCGGTATTTGATAAATTTTTAAACATTGCACGATATTTTCTCCTTTTGATAGACACATGACATATGCACCACAAACCGTCATAATACATAAAAGACAAAATGATAGAGTCATGGATTTTATTATGTTCATCCCGTCGTGGTATCGTCTAATGTAAATACCTCTCGTAATTAACATACCGTCATTGTAAATCAAGCCTAAGACTTCGAGTTGAAATGGAAAGACATTTGTTTAACAGCTTTTAGTACAGTTTTTAAAATGACACTAAGATTGCAACAGATGATATTTTGAAATAAAAATTTGATTCTGTCATCCGTTTAAGATAATACTTTATGTATGGAGTTTATTCAACGGGAAGATACTATACCTATATCATGATTCTGTGACGTACCTACTTCAAAAAAATATATTTGTTTACATAAATTAAAAAAATATATTTCTATTTAATTAGAAACTTATGTGACGTAAACTTAAACATAAGCTTTAAGAAAAAATATTAATTGGGGAATGTGAGATGACCCCATTATTTAAAAATAGTTCCAGGAAAAAATTGTACGTAAATATTTAGCGATAAATTTATAAATATCCATTAAAAAAATTGCATGGATATATCAGTAAATTCGGCGGTGCCTAGCTTAAATTAGACGTCAAATTAGACCAAGTATAACACTTCTTCAGTCCTTGGGAAATATAGAAATATCTAGGGTATGCAATCCCGTAATCCCGAAAACCAGGATACCATACAAAATTTCGCAAGTATTCAATACCAATATTAAACATAAAAATAAACAGTGAAGCGTAAATGACACTTGTCAGCTAATGGGTCATAATCGAAATACATATAACAAATTTATATAAAAATACTTACTGATTAATAAGTAGTATACCTAGATAAATAATTTTAAAATGCATTAAATATTCAGTAAAAAATTATAAGGAATTAAACATTTTATGGCCGTCAAGTATGCCGATTTGATTCTATTGGCCAAAAATATGAAAGCTGAGAATCCCGCTTATAATTCCATAGCGCCCCGCCCACAGACTACCCATTTTCTATTCCAATTGGTGAGTAAAAATGGTGGAACTCCCATAAAAATAATATTGCCACTGTGACGTCACAAACTCATCTCATATTTTGCTAAATAAGGAATTTTCATGTCATTAATACTCATATCTTTGGATAAAGTTTCATAAAAAAATTGGTTTGTGGGCCGATTACAAAAATAAAATGATTATTTCTGATTGAGTTTGACTTTCACTTAATCATATACCATATCCTTCTGTAAATTAATTTCAATTTTGTTCTATTTTCAATAATTGTAACAATACCGGTATTAATACCGATATTCCGGTTTTTAAAATAAAAATACCGACAAACCGGTATTCAAATTTTCGCCAGGTATTGCATTCTCTAGAAATAGAGTCTTCCAAATTATGATGCATTCTGAATTACATTTGATTCTTTCTTATATTAGATTGATTAGTCTAAATTACATTTGAATTCTGAAAGTAAATTGACTATTCTGAATTGCATTCGACGAGTTCTGAAATTAAATTGACTATTTTAGATTACAACTGACGCTTTTTGATTTCAAATGGAAATGATGTATAGTAACAAAAAAAAAAGTAATGAAAGTTCGTATTCGTATTCATATTTATTTAATTTGAATTTACATGAAAGTAAAACGTGTATTTTGTAGTGCTGATTATATATTATAAAACTTTTATTAACTTGTCTGCCTCCTTCTTTTTCTTTTCGATCTTCTTGAACCAGATACGACCGGTCTGTTAATTTAAAAGTCTCTTCTGTTCTTCTTTCCCTTTCAAGCTCCCTGCAAGATAGTGCCATATGTTCCAGAGTTTCTTCTCTCCCGCATAATCGAAATATTCGCTATTTTTCTTTTAACCAATATTTATTATAACAGACGCTCATACGTGTTACGTGAACTAAGATACCAAAGGTATTCATACACCGAGAGAAATGTGTTGTTATGATAAATATATTTATAATAGTTATTATATTTAAAAAAGGGACAAATACACAAGATATATGAATGAAATATGTATGGATATGAAAAAGTTTAGAATATTATGTAATAAGAGCAAATATATAAAATACTAATTTTAAATATATATTTATTTTCAAATTTAAAATAATATATCATCCTTAACATTCGAGATATTATTAATAATTATAAAGTTATATTAAATTTTATTATAGCATGTGGTAAAATTTACTATACAAAATATTTACTTCAAATATCTTAACCTCAAAATTACAGCATACTTATAAGGGCAAACTAATATATTACATTTTTATAGTACATATAGGGTGTGCACATTAAATTCCTACGTAACGTAATCGGTGTACAGGTACCTTATTTAAAGACAACTTTTATAAATAGAATTTATTTTTCTAAGTACGTGAATGTAATAACAAAAAATACTATTCAACGAAACAGAATTCATAACAAGAATAAAATAAATTAAATTCTAAATAATAATCCTAACACTTTCACACAAATTTTCAAACCACTACGATTTTAAAATATTTATTACAAAATTGTTGCACATTTTCATTTGAGGATTGATGTACACGATCTTATTGTTTTATTTCCACTTAATCGACGCAGAAGCATATGCACATGTAAGTGAACATGGAGATTGTTCTTCCCCTGATCATCGCTTGCCTGTTCAACTTGCTGACGTCGTCAGCCGCAATACCTGAGTATATTTTAAAGTTGAATATACCGAATAATTAATTCTAATATGTAATATACAATTAAATATCTCTATATATTTAAATATATTCGGCAAATATACATATAATTATTCTTAATATGCTATCTTTAATTTTAAATATATATCGTTTAAAAATATACGAATCTTAATAGTAAATACATTTTTATAATACTTTTATATATACGTTTCCCAATACTTAATATTTACATATTTAAATTTAAAATTTTAATGTACAATATACAATTTTTAATATACATTTCTCTCAGTGTAACCAAATTGATAATTTAATCGAAAGTTATATTAAAGTGAATTATTAATACATATTCACTCCAATTCTGTAACAAAGTTAATATATATTAACAACATTGCTATAAAAAATAACCAATAATAATTGCAAACACTGAATAAAACATTTATTATATTTTGGGTGCATATTCAATATTTACACAACAAGAGGTACTAGTGATATACCGATTTCGATTTTAGCCGATTAACAGACTATCGACTATTATTACAATATGCCTTTGATTAATAAATAATGAAATAATTACATATTAATAACATGTAATCTTTTTTACAGGCGGTGATACCCGAATATAGGACTTTAACATGTAAAATCATACATTCGTAATTTCCTGCTTCACTAATTATTTTCGGTAAAAATAGCTTAAAATAAAAATTGTAGAACATTCTGCATCTAAATCGATAAACAATATTAATATTACATGCTTGGGAACGACAAAAATTAGCTATGAAAATGTTGAAAATCGATTTATTTGTGAAGTTAGATTATTAAGTTTTTTTACCTAAAACAATTAGGGAACCTGGAAATTACGAAACTATGATTTAACATATTAAATTCCAATGTTCAGCTGTGCCGGTCACCAGCTGAGCAGTACTTTTTGTAATTAATTACTAATTAAATTATTTTTTCCCAAAATGCAATTTGTAAGTAATTACTTTGTAAAAAAAGTAATTGTACTCAATTACTTTTGAAAATTTGAAAAAGAATTGAAATAGTAATTGGTTTTTCAAATATTAATTATTAATTTGAATCAAAAAGTACGGGAATCCCCGGGATACGGGCGTTGTTCCAATAGAAAAAAAATGACTCATAAAAGTTTTATTTTAAATGTACTATTTTATGGCAGATGTAGATATTTTTTATAAAGCCAGGTTTACAAGATACGACTATCAACTTTTATTTTTCTCTACATCTGCCATCAAATAGTATATTTAAAATAATAACTTTTATATGAGTCATTTTTTCTATTACTAAAGAAGTTAAATTGGGAGGATCATCATGCCACACTCATCCTGTATACAGGTGTCCCTTAACTTCGAGCAAAAACTTTAAGGGCATATAGTACTGACCAAAATGAATAAAAAAGCTTCATCAACATAGGAATGATCTTCAACTGTTTCCGAGAAAAGCGAAAAATCTAAGAAAAACTGACAAAGATAGCGATCGAATAAAATTTTGTCTATGTCAGTAAAAAGACTATAAAAAACAATAAAATTTTATATGAAACATTTTTCTCAATTTCTTATAGTTACGTAGTTATATGAAAATTAAATATTGACCAAGGTCGCCACAACATTTCACTTTTGATTTTTATAAAATAACAAAAGGCCATCTAAGATTACCTCTCAAAGGTAAACAAAAAGTCTCAATTAATCAAAATCGTAATTCTTATAGTTTTCGAGATAGCAAAGGTAAATCTCGTAAAAACTCATTTTTCACTGCGTTATATCTGGGAAACTATTAAAGATCGGACACATTTTGACTGAGCTTTTTTTACTCATTTTGATCAGTATTATATGCCCTTAAAGTTTGTGCACCAAGTTAAGGGACACCCTGTATAAATAACTTGTGTTACGGAAATTCGACATCATTATAAAGCATTTGCATCTCACTATATTAATGGGCACTTTCGTGTCTACCTGGGAGTGAAATAGTTTTTCCCACCCTTTTAAAAAGGAAGAATTGTTCAACCTTCGAGTTGCATATAGTTTCAATCGTAAAAGGTAGCTGCGACTACGTCAAAATTTTACAGTGTACGCGTACGGTACCTGTGTCGGCAATTCATTATACATACATTTGTTTTATTACTCTTATTATTTTTATTTTTGTTGTATTTTATATTAAACGGTGTAATATTTTTTTTGTTTTTTTTTTATTGTAAGAAAAATGATTTTTTTTAGTAAAGTAATTGAAAATGTAATTAAAATGTCAAGTACAATTCAAAAGTAATTAGTAATTTAATTACTTTTTTTCCAGCAGTTATTATTTTTAAAATTAATTTGATTATATTTTGGTTAAAGTAATTGTAATTATACTTAATTACTTTTTGAAAGTAATTTGCCCAGCTCTGCCGGTGTCCATCCTGTGTATACAATTTTTTTTTTGTTTTAGAATTATCTTTTTGTTATACCCATGAGACTAATAAAAATTGTATATTATTTCTATGCCTTATCATAGATTATCAAATACTAAGCCGATTAATCGGTCTTTTTACCAACTAATAGCCGACTAGAAAAGTGGCCGGATGGTCGGTTTTAGCGACTAATAGTCTGTAGTCGATACATCTCTAGTTTCCAGGTAACACATCGAGTCCGCAAACCGTATATTCAGATGATTTTAGAATCTCGACTTGTATATGTTAGGACTATACAACGAATCAACCAACAATATTTTTGCGAAATGTCAAAGTATTACTTGTTCATTTATATTCATAGATGATATGATTACATATGATTCATTTGTTTGCGACCGAAATACACAAAGGATTGTGTTTCGCGAAACAATTTAGCAACGCAAATAAACCGATGTTATACAGCATAACTAAGAAAAATTAAGCTATCTGATTGGTCTATTTTCCGATGAGTTGTATAGTCAACTATTACAGTATATAAAAATATTCTGTTTTTGTTATTTATATTATAATAGTTATTTACGTATTAAGGTACTGAAGTTCTACTTTTTATTACGAATGTGGAATTCAATTGCCTAGGTCGTAGGGCCGTGGAAAATAAACCATATGAATGATAAAAGGAATTTCACTACCGAGGTGCATATTAAATTTTATTTGAAATCGAAATATTGGGAAAATGAATGGAATATTTACTTTTATAGGTTATGTTGACAAATCTGTCAGTAAAAGTTCAGTGTTGCGAACCTCCGGACATTGAAATTCTCGTAATAAATACTTAAAATTATATGTATTCAAACTTCTTCCTCGAAATAATTTAATTCGTTCTTCTTGCACATATTTTTTGTCATTTTACATACAAATTTATTATTGTACATCGTATATAGTTTGATTCACGAAAGATGACTATTCAAGATCACAACCGTATGGTGTAATATTATTTGCAGAGAACTTCACTGCATTTCGTATACATAGACGTGCAACATGAAATATTTATGGATACATTTTAACAAAAAAATAAGTGTAATTTATTTGAAAATTATGTTTTTTTTTAAAATAATGCCTTTCTAAAAGATTTATGCTCTTCGCCAATGTTTTTGCAAAACACAAAAACATAGACTTGTCAAAAACCATGGAATAATAATTTGATTTAAATGTCAACGTCACAGGGTAAATATTAACACAGATGGCAGTGTGGTAGATAATTAGATATCTGCAACTTTACGACATACGTCATTATTACTTATAACGTGTTAGAAAGTAATGTCACCATTTACGTATATCTGTCACACAACATGAACTACATACACATACGTCAAATAATTTTACTCTTTCTAACATGAAATGTTGCAGCTACTATTGTATTAAGTGCTGTGTATTCTTTCTTCCAACAAGTGACCTTGAATAGTCACCTTTCGTGAATCAAAGTATACCTACCCAATTTATCATATACAGGGAGACACAGGCCACTCGATGTAACTTTTCTATTTATAATTACATTTTAATTCTCTTTACATATTTGTAAGGGCTCACAAATAATGGTATTTGGTATTATGGCAGCGCCTTCGGTTTGACCGGAGGTGACATTAACTTTCATATTTCAAATGGGACACATATATTTTTATATATTTGGAATTACGAATTCAACGATATGCTTGAAGTGTATTTTTACTGAAGAAATAAATTACAAAAACGTAAGAGAAAATTATGCCTAGTTAACCAGCTAAGCTATGATATCAGGCAATTTGTAAAAACAGGTTACCAGCTTAATTATTCCTGATTTTCTCTTGCGCACAGCCTACATGATATGGCTTACCAGCTTAATTATTCATAATTTTCTCTTACGTTTTTGAAATTTATTTCTTCAATAAAAATTCACTTCAAGTATATCGTTGAATTAAATATATAAAAATATATAGGTGTGCCATTTGAAATATGAAAATTCATGGCATTTCCGGTTAAACTGGAAGCGCTACCATCATGTCAAATACCATGATTTGTGAGCCCCTAAGCCTAGTTTACAAATATGCAAAGAGAATTAAAAAATAAATATAAATAAAAAAGTTATTTTGAGTGGCCCGTTTTTCAGTGTCATCCAGTATATACAATAATTATTATTAGGTTAGCAACACTTCATTTGCATGCAATCGTCGTATAATAAATTACTTTAGTGCCGATATCTGTACTTTTAACGACGACTTTTGTGCACTTTACTGACGTTTTCAATTTTTTTTTTTTATACAATTATTATTGTAGCATTCAGAACCATGAACGATTCGCTCACATTATTAAATCTAAAGCAGCATTGAGTACTAATCTGACAGCACTACGCGTCTAGTGGCGGTACATGGTATGGTATATACCCTGTTTCCTGATTCTTTACTAACAGATGTGAGCAGGGCACTGTGTAACAAACTTTAGTTTCTCTGCGACTGTGTGCACTGTTCACCTAATGTGAGTATTGTGTTCAAAAATTTCTGTTCACTATAGTGGAATGTTCATATAATGAAATATTCAGATAACCGAGCGTCTACTGTACTCTGCATTTCTGCATCGGAATCTTGCAACCAATATTATTTCTATATTTTACAATGTATAGTATACGTTTTTATATTTTTATATCTCTTGTTGTGGGTATGTAGTTTATTATTTTGTTGTAATTATTAACTAAAAATATTTCAAAACATTGTTCGCTTGTTGTATCTAACAAGTACAAAGAACGGTTATTAGCTTGTATAGTACAACAAACTCATATTTAAAACAAATATTTATTTTCTATACAGCATCATTGAACCGCGTCGAACACCAACGAGTAATACCAACAATAAACCAGCAATCCATTATCTATACAAAGCACTGTAATAAGCGGAATAAAAAAGTTTGAGAGGCACTTTCATCTAACTGTATTTCACAGACAGTGTACGTCAGAGTCAGAACTCAGCAGCATTCCTGCGAGCGGACAGTTGTCTCGCGACTTCTAACCTCACATATTCACGCAGGTGCTGTCACTGCCTCGGACATAATGGCCCACAGGGCCTAAAACAACTGATAACGCTAACGCACTGATAACATTGTGATTTTGACAGTGATGTGTGATAATTAGTACGGTTCACTGCTAGGAACAGGATTGTACTTTTTGTGTCTGTGTGAGTTTGTGTGTTTGTAAAATGGGGTGTGGAGTAAAAAGAAAAAATTCCAAAAGTTCGTCCAGACTTGCGGTAATTCTAACCTATTATTTTTGTTGATTTATGGCCGTTGCTATGTTAATTATTTTGTTTTAACGCTAATTGTTTTTTTGGTGCGTAAATATATTAGCAGACATTTTTCAGCCAAAATAAATATGGGCTGAAAAGCACTGTAACGATAATTAATGTTAGAAGTCATTATTTTGATTTGCAGTGAAAATTACTCTATTTGTTGACATAAACAAAACAAATATAGCATCTATTTAATTATTCATGAATACAATGTTTACTTTTGCTTTATATTAAATTATTAAATGAGCATTCTTTGTAATATTTATTTGAGGTTACAAATTTGATTTCAAATTATGTATAATATCATTTGAAATGTAATGCTATTGCGAGAAATGAATAATGGTCTTTTTGATAAATACATGTTCTAAAATTACATTTCATATTGAAGAAACAACAGAATAACTTTAAAGATAGTATATTTTAAACAGATAATTTATGCAAATAATTACAATCAAATTTTAAGGTCCCATGAAGTTGAGTTTAACAATTTTACCGGTGTCAGAATATTAAGCCTTTGTTTACATATACGAAACTAGGCTGATAACTAAGTAATATCTGTATCTGTATGGTAATATTATTTTCTTACGACCACATACGAAACATTTTGTTTCTGCCCTATTACCTAGATACGAAAATTAACAATATCGTTCATGTATCAGATAAATCGATGATTGGAATATTCTGAAGCTGATTGGTAATTGGATTCGTTGATAATTAGATAATCAGATATAGATAGAATATCAGATAAATTATAACACACTAGTGTGTTATTATAACGCACAGGAGTGTTACCAGCTGACCGGTAATTTGACTTTGTCTTTCATGAGAAATCGCTAAATAACATATATGAGTATGAGTAATAATATGCAAATTTAACCTTTTTTCTTTATAATAATTATAATTGAGATGATAATTTCACAATTGTGATAAGGTACTTCTAAACAGAAGAGTAGGTAAAACTGCCGCACTCAACAGTTCACTTCAGTTTTACTTTGCGTTATTTGATATTTTATTTGAAGTTAGAATCGTTCGAATATATATAAAACAATGAATACATGGTTAATACAGTATTATTATACAATAATAGTTATTTATGCAACAAGTGTGTAAAGTAGTACTTTTTTGATTGAAGCCGAATACGGAAATTAAAGCACGAGATAAAAAACTTACACACGTGTTGAATACAACATTTTTCCTGCAACCGAAATGTTAGTGGTGTTTCTCATCATACTGAGTGTACAGGCATCTTCAAATTCTGTACAAAATGTAACTTATACATTCGAAAGAATCTGAAAGACAAGTGAATTAGTCTTTAGAATTGTACAAATCGTACAATTAATATTAATATTAAATGTTCTTAAGAATTAGGTTATTACTCAATCTGTTAATAAAAATTATTACACTTATTTCATGTATACAGTGTACATTAGTATTTATTAAAAAAAATATTACTTTCACTATTATTTACTACCTAATTATCTACTTGACAAATAAATTAACCGATTATGTATGTTGCCTAGCAACGTCCATTTACTTGTCACGTACTAGTGTTTGAAAAGTACTTTTCACGCACCAGTGTTTGAAAAGTACTTTTCACGCACTACTGTTTGAAAAGTACTTTTCATGCACTACTGTTTGAAAAGTTCTTTTCACGCACTACTGTTTGAAAAGTTATTTACACACTGTAAAGAATGTATAAAGTATGCACTTTACGCACGGTCGTAGGAAAAACTTATTTATAGAGACAACGCGAATGTGATTATCACAAAAATGGATTGCAGTGACAATGATCCGTCTATGGAATGTACATCATGCAGGTGATAACTAATTTGAGGTTCAAAATGTATTAAATTGTACCTTTTTTGTGATCGTGCGAAAAATAGTGTAGAAAACTAAACTCGCTAGATAGTGGTTTCCATACATTCGTGTGATTGCTGCGCTCAACTATGACGACCTTTCGTAGCTCGTTGTGTAAAAAACTATACCACACTGACATGTCAACAGCCCACAAAATGAAAATAAAATGAAATTATAATGCTCTTTATTAATACATACAGATAACATTAGTGTATCGTTCATAACACAGTTTACTTTACCTATTCTAAAATAATAAACATAAGGATTAAAAGCACATAATTTGAATATTTATCATATTGTCATATGTTAAAATAATTATTCTGAAAACAGCATTAATAATAGAATTTCAAAAATAGTATATTATGTTATGAGTGCCCGTGAGGTGACGCCTGGTAAGCGCCCACACGGTACAAATATTCCATCATTACCGATATCTGTATACAAAGCAGATTGGCATACCCAGCAATGGGTAATATGCCGTGATGAAATATTTATTTATTTTATTTTGTCATTAGGAGTAGAAAACGGTTTTTTGTGTTGAACCCAGGTATTGCGGCCGAGGCGCTAGCCGAGTCCAGGCAAGCTGGGTAAAACAAAAAGAGGGCGTTCTGCTCCGAATAACATATACTATTTTTTCTTCAAGTGTTTCAAAGAAAATTGGGGATTTTTTTATATTTTTTTTGGAATTGTTTTAATTGTAGAGTTTGCAATTTCAGCCATAGTTGGCTGTGTACACTACATAACACAAACGATACAACTGTCAAACAACAATTTTCAATGTGGTCTGTGATGCTACTGCCGCCAGCGGTGAACTAAGAAGCTAACATTTTTTTACTAGTACAATAATAATGAACAACATTGTTGACTAGTAATAAAATGAATATCTTCTATAGTGTGTGTAGAGTAGCATAATGTGAATATTATTGTACACTTGAAGAAAAATATTTTTTTTATTAATAATATCTTAATTTTCTGAAACCGATAAAGTATTGAATAAACCACGGATGTTATTAATCGTAACAAGGCTTCGATGTTTTAAAATCCTTGTTCTACGAGCTCGGATTTCAAACCGACATCTGCGGCAGTTATGATATAACAATTATGTTAATAGTTATTTACGGAGTTATCTGTTTATGTTTGTAAATGTGAACTCCGTTTCCACGAGATGATACCTACATCATCAATCATAAATGTGTGGTTCAAATCGCCAGGAGCGGAAAGGGATTGACGTAATATTAAAACTGACAGTATTATAATGTAACCTATACATATTGTGTCATTTTGTTATGCATCAAAATTCGAAATATATGTACATTGTTATTTAGCAATAATAAACCAATGAATTATTGCGATATAAGTATAATGGATGAAATAACCTCTTTTTATTGTCTAAAAGCAATATGTTGCAATAATTGTCGGCAATATAGAAACTCTGTCGTCACAATAGCAAAATATAATACCAAGTGCTAACGAAATATCCAATACACATTGAAACATAATTTATCAACGCCAAAATCATATCAATGACAGAATAACAAATATTTGAAAATGACATTCGTTACCGCAGTTCTTCTACCTTTTCTATTTTATTTTTTGCCGTTCGTTGGACAGAGATAACGTATTCCCCTGTGTAACACGTACGATAATAATATAGCGACTAAAAGTCTAATATATGACATGTGTTTATCACAAAGATGCTAGATAAAAGTTTATTAATTCTTGCAGCAAAAATTGTTGACTTGAATATCAGCTCAGGAATATAGAATATAAAATTTATGCTATTTTTTCAACAAATTTTTACATGCTATTATTCACTCGTATATGGACAAATAAAAATTAGACAATTTCGTGATTTTTGAGAAAATATAGTTAATAACAAAATTAAAACATTTTAAACAATGTTTCAAACAAATATTATTATTATCGCTCGGATAATATAATGATCATATATTTGCCATTTAACCATGAAAATTTGCGTAGTAAATATATTTGTCATACGTAATATGCAGCGCTTTACACATGAATACCTACAGATTCTCTGGCCCGTGATTTTATGTCATTTAATTGCAGCCATGTTGTTTGCTCTTCCATATTAAAAAGTATATGAAAATGTCATGACAGAAGTTCAGAGTTATTAATTCCGTGTTTTCAAAAAGTAATTAAGCTGGAAGAGTATTAATTATAGGTTTTATTAAGTGGTTCATTAACCTCAATATATATCTGCAATTATCGGTATGTAAACATTAATCATATTTAGAATTTGTTCGAAATGTCACTCTAAAACTGAATATCACTCATAGTTAATGAAAATTTCATTTCAATTTGCCAAAAGCAAATGATAAATAAATATTCATGAAATTATTTGTATATCATTTATATAAATAAATAAAGCTGAAATCACATAATGTTGTCTGTTCCACTATAATATATCTAAATCGCCCATTGGAATCATTTGTTTTTAATTATGTAAGTACTTTGAACTGTCAAAAAACAAAGAAAAACTATTTGGTTTAAATTTAATTTTACTCTGTTGAATCTTAGATAGTTCAAACTGTTCGAAATAATCACATATAAATGATACATCAGGTAAACATCAAAATATTAGATTTAAGTTTCCTAATTTTGGAAAATTAATAACTATACTGTATTCCAGTTAAGCCTGTACTTAGGATTCCAGCTTTTCGATTTGTCTACACGCGAACCTAGTTTATAATAGCGAATAATATGTAATAAAACGTTTGAGTTATTTTTGAACGTCGTAAGAGCTAGAGTTGTATTCAATGCTGAAGTCTAATCTGTGCTTCTATATTATTATATATTGTTTGTTTATTTCCTAAAGAATTAAAAATGTGGTCTCATGGTAGTGTGCCTGTGTGTCTGGTCGCGAATTTGGGGACCCGGGTTCGATCCCGACCGATGTCAAAAATTATATCGAATTTTAATGGCCCAAAATTGACCCCTTCACTCCACGCCAGCAATAAGTGCCCGTGAGGTGACGCCTAGTAAGCGCCCGCACGGTACAAATATTTCATTATTACCGAAATTGTGTACAAAGCAGATTAGCACACCCAGTAATTGGTAATATGCCGTGATGATCTATTTATTTATTTAATAAAAATTATCAAATTTGACATTTCAAGCTCTCAAGTAATTCTTGCAAGCGAAGCGCCATCAAGTCTATTATAACTGCAACACAGTATATACCCTGTTCCACTTACGTATTCAGTAAATGGTGCTCGCATCAGTGCCAGTTTTTAACAGCTGAAATTAAAAAATGGCGGTATTCAACTGCTATGTATTTGTGCACACAAATTACGATGATGACATTTTGAAAAGTAGTATGTCCCGTCTTTACAATGCAAAAGCAAACCAAAATCACCGATTTTTTACACCAGTAAATATAATGTATTGTTTGCATTTTCTGTTGCTACTACATTATTACATATAACAATAAGGATTAAATAATCTGGCGGTTTTGTGCGTCTTTCGGTTAGTACTGAAAATTGAACGTTTACTTTAATTTTTTTAAGGAAAAATTAGATCATGGTGATTGAACATCCTCCATTGTCACCTGATTTTCAAATGTAACTTTTGGTTATTCTTTAACTTTAAAAATAATTTAAATGGTCGCCGTTTTAATGTCATTACCATTAGATAGTATTTTGAAACCATTTCTGAAAACGAGTGACATGATGCCTGCCATCTATATAAAATTCGCCTTCCGAAATGCATTGATGCTAGAGGAAACTACTTTGACCTTGAACATTCTTCTTTCTAGTTCTAGCACATTAGTTTTCCGTTCTCGTATTTCAAAAATTTCTGTGTGACTCGTTTAAATTATTGATCTACCTCTAGTTCCATATAAAAACAGTGGCTATTTACCTATGCACTGATAAACCTTCCTTTAGTAGAATCAGTTTTTCATCAGCAAAAATAACACATTCGTATGATAATCCGTGTCCAAATCCCGTATTAGCAGGAACAGAAAAACATGACGTTGGGTAATCTTGTAATTGCGTTCAGCCATGAAATTACATCCGATAACCCATTACTCCGCTGTTGACTCGCGCCTGCCGATATCGCCAATTATCACCTTCATTTTACCGAAAATTCGAATTTTCCTTCCATGCCACTGCTAATTTTTCAAATGTGGGATCAGGAAGTATTGTTTTAGTGTTATTTTTATTACTATGGTATCAACTTAAATCTCACGCCACATGATCATGGATTCCAAACATTGATAAAGCCTTTAATTTTAGTTTGCTTTTCCCAAGATTTTTCTCACAGGTACAGAGGGTATATAATTATTAAAGATACAATAAAATATTATAAAACCAAGGGGGGCATTCGAATAGAGAAGAAAATATTTTTTTATTATACCTGCATCATAATCACTGATTATCGTACTAAAAAGCGTGCATTATCTCATGTTTAAAACACGCAAATGCTTTAAAGGCGCCAAGCAACAACAAACGTTATTAATTTGTTTATTTATAATTGTCAATGAAAATAACAAACAATACGTACTGATATTTACTTCAGTTATTCATATAAATGTATGATGAATTTTAAATCATTTATTGTAACGTTTATATTTTTGTTTTTACCTCCCGCTACCCTTGGTAAGGGAGGTATAGGGATCGTGCTAAAAATCGCATATCGAGATTTTGGTAAATGACCACGTTTTAAGGTCCCTAGAATACATTTTTAACATTTTCACGATGATGTCTATGTGTATGTATTTGTGTGTGTGTGGATCCTCTTTACGCTCTAACTCAAATACTATCATTCAGAAAGTTTTGAAACCATGTATTTCTACCTTATTCTAATATGGAAATATCTTATTAGATTTTGGTGGCAATCGGATAGTCGGAAAAGCTCAAGATAGGTTTTCTTCAAAAAATACCTTTAAATGTAATTTTTCTCCATTTGTTATTATAAAAATTAAAGATTATTCCATTTTCTACAAGTTTGCTTTAATACTTTTTTCTATATATTCTTCTTCTTCTCTTCTTCTTCTTTTAATAGGCAATTAGCCTGTTATATATATAGATTTCATCTTGGACTATCTTCGGAAATTGATACCCAGGAGTCTTTCCATCGTTAGGGGGGTTTTCCAATGGGACGTTTGGTCTCTGGTTTTCCATCGCGAGCAATTTTTGCTATTCTGTCATCTCCCATTCGGATATGTGTTGGTTCCGCTTTCGTCTTCTTTTTCTATTCTATTTTACAATGTCCTGCGTTTTGCATGTTGTTCTGATTTCTCTGTTGCGTTTCCTATCTATTAACCTATATCCTGCTATATTTCTCAATATTTTCATTTCAGTTGTTTTTAAGATTGTTTTTGTTATTCTCGTGTCAGCTCTTGTTTCTGCAGCATATGTTATGTTAATATAGGTCTAATGCATGTTTTATATATGCGCACTTTGGAGTCTTGATTCATATATTTGTTTTTCCATACGATTTCATTCATACTTCCTAATATTCTGGATGCTTTGTGGGATTGTTTTCTTACTTCTGTTGTTCTCTCTTGGCTGTATGTAATATCACATCCAAGGTAAGAAAATGATGATACCTGTTCTATGATTTCGTCGTTACCTGCTAACTTGCATCGTATTCTATATATTATATGGATAAATTTATAAAGTAATATAAAAATTATATACATAGGTACTGTGTTGGTCATATCAGATTTTTTGAGGTTGAAAATGAATACAACGACGTGTTTTTGTTCGGTTTGTTTTTTAACAATTCATATTATAACAAATATTAATGAACATTAAATTTCCCAATGTTATATTTAAATTCTTCTTTAAATATTCCATAATGGGTAATACAAAATATACATGAATGCAATTTAAATTTTTAAAGAAATCCATATGTATCACGAATTAACAAATTCGCATATATTTATCTCTCTAATTTGCAGTGACATGAAGCATGTGCGATAAGGATGGATATAACACGCTTATCGTTAAAAATTTCATATTGTTTCGATTAAGTTAGGACATTTCATTACTCTTAAAACGATACTCGTTGTTGATAATACTTTCGCTTAACGTAAATTCATTTATTAATTCATATACATAATTATATTACCTTGATACTTAACTATGCGAATAACGTTATATTCTGTTAGTGTCACTGACTGTGTCAGTATCTTATTTTTCACACATTTGTTTTTACATTTGTTAATAAACATATTTTTGAATTTTCAATGCTATTACTGTAACATATATTTTTATAATAACAAAATAATTGTAGTATCTTATGTACTCTCATAAAAACTAAGTAAACGACACTACTGAATTCTACAGAATGGGCGAAGCTAAAATCTTAATTTATACAATTCGTAAATGACCTTGATCAGACTTCTTTAAAAAATTAAACTGCAAAATCTGTCATTCGTTAAGACTACTGGCATGGTTTACATGTTGGGTAACCAAAACTATTCTCTCAAAAAGGGTTGTTAATACCTTTGGTTGTCCTGTTGCGGGATCCTAATTTGTCTACCCTCTTGATACAGTTTCGCATAAAATTTTCTAGTTTTAATTACTTTTTCCGTGATTATTATATTTTGCTTATATTTTTTGACAATATAATATCAAAAGTTTTAATTACCAATTATATTTCGATAAATTTACACTGCATATTTCAATGTGTTACATTTTCGATTGATGTTCCAATACTATCTGCAGTTACGCAAAATGTAAAACGTTCTTATAATACTTAATAAATTTGGAGCATTACACTTAGTTATAAATACATGTTGTTTATTTATAAAGTGTTAAAAACGCGGTGCATTTTCGGTGATTAATAACGAATTTTGTTTGATTACATAGCTATTTATACTCGCGACTTTACATCATACACGAAAGCAGAATCAACGATAAACCACAATCCGTCTATTTTTATCCCAGTTAGTCATCGACCACAGAAGCAACAGGACTGCGAACAATTGGCCAACTGGCGGGAACTTTGAACTTTTACTTTGATTCATTTACTTTATAACAACTAAAACAAAAACAACTTCCTTGAAGAAAACTTTCATCCTTAGTTAGTAATTTTGCTTTTAATTAAGACATAATTTTATGTTTGCACTAGGTATTAATTTTCTTCTACAGATGTATTATTTAATTATAAATTATATTTGAAAAGATAATGATGTATTTTATTTTTCATTTTTGTTTTGTTTACTTTTTTCTTTGTTCAGATTACTAACAATAATTATATTTTTCTTCAAAAGTCATAAAAGTAGCATCTTTTGAGACGATTCACAAGGTAAAAATAAAATAAATAAATTTCCATAGAAACTATACAGAATCAACGAATAAGAAGTAACTTTAATAAAAGAATCCTGTAATATCGCTCTAAATGTCATTATAACACACTAGGTAACCTAAGAATAAAGTTACTAAATACCATCAATAGCTGTCAAATTTAAATAAATAACATATGAATTGAAATATAAACAGAGTTTACTTTTGGGGAAATAACATATTAAAGAATAGCAAACTTACAGATTACAATTACAGGGACGGTAATGAACATAAGAATACTTAGAATTAAAGTGATAAGAAAAGTTTATATTATCTTGCGGTGATGCCTGGACATATCTTTCAGCCACACTGTTAGATTTCCATCCAATTGAACAACTTCAGGGGACGTACATTATAATACTTCAAATTCCGACATAATTGCACACACGAAAGATATAAAATTGCACAGTTTTTATTTAAACGTCAAAACGTATTTTTTTTTACTTGTGTTTATAACAAAAAGTGAACAAATAAATATCCATAGCTACAGGGCAATTGAAATCGCAAACGTAATTTATGTAAAATGTAACGTCAGTAGTAGATATTTTTCTTTAAATATCTACGTTTGAAGAAAAAATATAATGTGTCATTCGGAGTAAAAGCGCAAGCTTCCAAATTTGTCTACAGATGGTAGTAGTAGCTCTAGCATAGCCCACAACAAGAAGAAGAAAGAGTCTGATAGCTGACAGGTGGACAGCCAGAACTGATCTAACCTAGAAGTTTTGTGAGTAATATTGAATTATTTTAGATATTTCATATAAATTTTAATTTGATTTTAGGAAATAAACTTCTTAACTTGATCCCAAGATTATTATTTCTTAAGATGTGTTAGAGAATACGGATACGAAGATAACGATTATCGTTAAGTGGATATAACGATTTTCATAATAACGATTTCGTTATAATAACGATTCGTTAAGCGAATATTTTACAGAATAGGCCTGTTAATGTAGATAAATTTGAAGTCAATATTAAAGGTTAAAAATCAAATTGACATTTCATGCATATGACAAATGAACAAGCTCATATCAATTACTGATTATGTATTAATTTCTGATTGTGAAGAAAATAGTATGCAACCTCAGCATTTCGCGTCTTTATTAGCTATCTTCACCCTCGACATTAATGAAACCCTCGATTAGTAATATACTATTTATATGGCTTGTAATGTAAAATACTATAACTATCAAGTGTGTTAATAAGGGTGATTAATAATAAAAAAAAATTAACTCATGTCCCGCATATGACCTACATACATACATATTTAAATATTCTTGTAAAAATTTTATTACTATTATTATGATTTTCGTTATTTTATTAACTTCATGTCTTATAATTTTATGCATTATTCTTTATTGCGCATTTACATGTATTCTACTATTCTACATCCAATAAAATTCAGATATAAACATGCATAATAAAAATATATTACACATTATCAATGCATGTCATATAAGATTTACATAACTTTACATGCAGTTAGAGTAATTAATATTTATAACCCATGTTGAGGATTACTTTAATGTTTCAAAGAAATCGATTCTGGGAAATTCAACTAAATATAGGCATTATCTAAGAGTGTCGAAAGGCGAATGCCTGTATTTTTATTTTTGTCGTCCGGTTCAAGATCTTTCGAAACAAGGGCTATATTAGTGCTAGCAAATGTATAGTCACCAAAATTCGACGGATTAGCATGAAATGATAAACGCCATAAAAAGAAACCTCTGACAAATAATATGGCTTTAATTCTAGGTACAGTAAAAGTTTTGAAAGATGTCCGATCAAGGTCGTCTACGAATTGTATGAATTCTGATTTTTGCTCCGCCCATTATGACAAATTCAGTAGTGTCGTTTACTTAGTTTTCATGAGGTACATAAGATACTACTGTTATTTTATTATTATAAAAATATATGTTATAATAAAAGCATTCAAAATTCAAAAAAAGTCAACTGGTAAGTTTATAAGTAAATTTAAAACCAAATATGTGAAAAATAAGATAGTGACACAATGTCAGTGTTAGTGACTCTGACACAAAATAACATTATTCCTACGGCTATGAATTAAGGAAAAGTACCTGAAATAATAAATAAACTTACGTTATAGGGAAAGTATTATCAACAACGAGCATCATTTTAAAGTGGAATGTCGTAGCTTAGTCGAAACAATATGAATTTTTGAAAGACAAGCGTGTTATATCTATCCTTATCGCACATGGTTATAACCTTTGCAAAGGAAAGAGATAAATGTATGCCAATGTGTTAATTCGTTCATGATACAGATGATCTTGATCGGACATCTTTCAAAAATTTTACTGTATATCTTATGAAATGAGTCTTTTATACTATTATTTTACTTCTTTCAGATACTAAAATTGAGACTAAAATATTTTTTTCTTCAAAAGTCTTAAAAGTAGCATCTTTTGTGACTTGATTCACAAGGTAGAAGTTTAATTTGTACGCCGCCGGAGGAGAAATAGTTAAAATAAATAAATATCCATAGAAACTATACAGAATCAACAAATAAGAAGTAACTTGTATAAAAGAAACCTGTAATATCGCTCTAAATGTCACTGTAACACACTAGGTAATATAAACAGAGTTTACTTTTGAGGAAATAACATATTAAATAATAACAAACTTAATTACAGAGAACATAAGAATACTTAGAATTTAAGTGATAAGAATAGTTTATATTGTTTTTCAGTGATTCCTAGACAAATTTTTCAGCCACACTGTTAGATTTCCATCCAATTGAACAACTTCAGGGGGCGTACATTATAATACTTCAAATTCCGACATAATTGCACGCAAGGACGATATAAAATTACACAGTTTTTATTTAAACGTCACAACGTGAACATTTTTACTTCAATATTTATAACAAAAAGTGAACAAATAAGTATCCATAGCTACAGGACAATTGAAATCGGAAACGTAATTTACGTAAAATGTAACGTCAGTAGTACATATTTTTCTTGAAATATCTACGTTTGAAGAAAAAATATAATGTGTCATTCGGAGTAAAGGTGATACTTTGTGTGGCGAGCGTGAAGTATGCATGACGTGCGAAGCGAGTCGGACAATTGCACTCCTAATAACACAATATACTATTTTAAAACTGCTTTATTAAACCAAGTTGATTTAGGGAAATTTGTATGTGCAATGTTGTAGTTGGTAACATTGGATTGGCATTATTTCAATTATTTGAAAGTTCATGTCAATTCTGATTTATGAACATAAGTAAATGTTGTCTAGTAATATCAACCCTCTAAAACAGAAACAAAAAAAATGCGTATCGGAATGGGGGCGCTTTCGTAATGACTTAATTATGAACGCAAATTTATTAAAAAAAATGTGTCTCTAGTGCTACCCTCTCTGCTAGGCCACTAACTTTTCAGTTCACCCTTGCACTATACCAATGTATCTTTATGGCCGTTCTTCCGCTAAACTCTAAATAACAATTTATTGACCGTACACTATCACTTTATTCAGTTCCCGGCTTTTACGCAATAATATTGATACACTTTTTACCTTCAAATAAAATTTATGTTTGAAGTTTAAATCAAGTTTGAAAAATATTGCACGTAAATAACAGTTTTATAGGACAGTTGCAGTTTAAATTGATTTTATACTTTTAAATCACGCGGTATGAAACAGCAATCACTGCAGAAATAAAAGTAATACAAGTGCATAAAATTGCTTGCTTTACTGTTTCCATGGCTCACTATAAATATTTATTCGTTTGCATGTTTCATTGTTCTCCGAACGAGCCAATCCAGTGGAAATGTAATATTTATTACCTAGTAGCGAATGAAAAATAGATAAGTCTAGTTCCAAACCAATACTGCTTAATTTATATTAAAATTATTAGACTACAACACTAGCTTTTGCAATCAACGAGAGGGAAATTAGTTTTAGAACTTCTGGAAAGTATGAATCAGAATTTCAACATACTATAAATTCTTGTTTAGTTTTACCTTTACTCTTTTGTTTTTTTAACAATGATGACAATTGACAAGCACAAAAAATAATGTATTGCTAAACGTTTTAAAATATTTAAATTATCGTAATTTGCATACAGATGTTAAGCACGTTGTTATGTTTGGAAAGCAAAGTTCGTGACAAAACTGATGGTGACTAATTCTTGAAAAAATTCAAATAGGAATTTTTATTTTATACTTATTTTTGAGAAAGTAACTATTGTTGACGTTAAGTTAGATTCTATCAGGTTCCTTTAATTATTTTATCAGAAGTACACCAGCCAATTTGTAAAAATAAATGTACTCAATTCTTTCCCTCATATAATTCACGAATTAGGGCCGGTTTATCAATGCAAGGATAAAAGTGCCAAATAATAAACTAGTTAACTACCAGATAACTTTATATGATTGTTTATCAATATGCAACTATCTGAAATTATAAAACCTTTCGCGATTGGCGAAGATTACCTAATGTGTCAAATTGACAAAATACTTTGACGGAATAAAAATATATATACACAGACAGGGGCACACACAGGATAATTTTTGGGGGCGATCCAGCCAAGCACTTTGGAAGAAATTTTTAAGATTTATGGGCTTAATTTTTGGTAAACAGTAAATTTCGTGTTTTTATTATTTTTTTAACATTTTTTTTTTCAAATTCCAAAAGCCAATGAACTATTTAGATTGCAATAAGTAAAAAGTGAACAGTCTAAAACTGAAATCTATTCTCCTTGGTTGCAAATGTCAGATTATTTATAACCTGCTCCATTAATATTTGTTTTTCGTATGTATTTATTTATTTATTTTATGTATCTATATTTGTCAAATCGTAGGGACGGTCCGGAACTACGGGACCGCTCCCCTGTTTGCACCCTTGTACACAGATATTAAAAAATGGATTTTATTGTTAATTGACAACGATGAGGAACTTTGGATAGTATTGTACGAATTTAAAAGCAAACTGCAGTGTGACTATATTAAAAATATCTAGATTTGCCATCAAAATAATAAAACTTTTATATGAGCATTTTTTTTATGTTACTTATATTAAAAGAGTTACGGGGGGGCATCTTCCCAGACGTACCCTATATATTTAAAATTTGTTTTTCTTAATTTCGTGCCCCTTGTTAAAAATTTCTAAATCTGCCACTGATTATAGCACCAAGTAAAAATAGCACATGACAATTTTTCGATGCAAAACGTTTCTTATAATTTATAACAGAAAGTTTATCCTGAGATGAAAATAGCTGAAATACATCTTGTTTACTGTATTTTTTCCATCTACCCACACTTCATCCTAATTTTCTTTCTTTTTCTCCTGCAGGTGAATGGCGACGATGAGTGGGAGTACGAAGAGATTATCCTGGAGCGCGGGGGCGCGGGCCTGGGCTTCAGCATCGCGGGCGGCACGGATAACCCGCACGTGGGCGACGACACCGCCATCTACATTACCAAGTTGATCCCAGGGGGCGCGGCGTCCACCGACGGCCGCCTCCAGGTCAACGACAGCATCCTTTCTGTCAACGAGGTGCCCGTGGTCGACGTTCCCCACGCCACCGCTGTTGATGCGCTCAAGAAAGCGGGGAACACCGTCAAACTGGTGAGAGGATTTCTTTTCAATATGGACCCTTAGTAACATTTACACGCTTCTCAGATTAGTGATAAATGTTCTTTACATTATTTGTGTAAATGATTTAAATTGATGAAGGACACTGTATTCACTCTTAAACTATTTTTTCCTGCAGAATTTTATTAACTAGTTAATCTAACCGTGTCATTATGTTCTTTGATCTTCCATACACACATTAAGTTTAGACTCAGGGTGGTAGCCGTGTAAAATTTTAAGAAAAAAATAGTTTGAAAACGCGAATTTTAACATTTATTTGCGTAAAAAAGACTTTCCCATGTATAAAAAACGAGATTCTGGAAGCTTGGAGTATCTAAATTTTAATAATCCCATACATTGTACTGGTGGTGACCTGTAGCACAGAAAACAGCAAGCTTGCTGTTTTTCTGTGCTTGTAGACATAGTATAGGCGTTGGGAAATAAGCAATATGACATCTGGTGGTATTTTGCGAAACTATAGTTGAGGGGATAAGTAATGCAAGTGACATTTTCTTGATTGTATAAACAAAAGTGCAAAAGTGGTATCTATTATGTTTATAATATTTACGTTTATATATTTAATATCTCTTAATATTATAAACTTAATGCATAAATACAATTAGTATATGTCAAATCATCCCGTTAACATTGGTTCCTTTAAAAGCCACATTCGCTACGATCTTCTTTCCCATCATCTCCTATAGGGCTTTCGACTCAATGGTAAAATCTTAATGTGCAGTTATTTGCTCCCATAATTATTTTAGAGTAAAATTGTATTGAGTTTTTTGCTACAGAAAAAAAAACTGCATCCGAATATGCTATTGTTTATAATTTTTCAATTTCCGGAACCGTAAAAATATTCCAAAACAATAATGTTTGCAAAAATTATTGATGACATGGAACAAAAATTTCATAGATTCTTGACGTTTAAACTTATTTATTAAAACGAGGATAATGAAAACACCTTTATTGTAGTTGATGACAACAATGTAATAATTGATTACAACAACATAGTTTGACGAAAAAGTAGTAACTATGAATACGACCCTTAACTTATTTAAATTAAAATACATAAAAAGTAATGACAAAATAACATATCACAGAAAATGTTCAAACAAACCACCATTTACCATTAAACAATGCCCTAATCTGTTGTAAAATTCTTGTCTGACAAATGCTAATTGTTTATGTGTTATATTATTAGTATTACAGTCGGCTTGGATGGCATGCTTAATTTTTTCTAAATTCTGAAATTTTCTCCCAGACTAAACCTTTCAAT
Source organism: Harpalus rufipes (assembly GCA_951394225.1). Classification (NCBI taxonomy): domain Eukaryota; kingdom Metazoa; phylum Arthropoda; class Insecta; order Coleoptera; family Carabidae; genus Harpalus; species Harpalus rufipes. The sequence continues at coordinate 26,846,223 of OX596279.1, read as the reverse complement.
TTAAATGTCCCCAAAGAAAAAACTCGTTGGGCGAAAGATCGGGGGTCTTGCAGGCCAATTAGTTGTGTAATTTAGACCAATGATATTGTTATTGAAGCTGTTCAAAAATTCGCGCAAGTCCTGACTGCTGTTTATATAGTAACCATCCATCTTTCCATCTGGAACCAAATTTCTTGATTTTCCCGAACTACTTCAGTCACCGCCGGGGCTCTATATCTTCTTACAATAACTGCCAAACGCGCCTTGCCATTAAATTTTCATTTAAAAAATATGATTCCCGCCCAAACGTTAATATTTTGGGGCTACTGGGTTCTTGTTTCCACAATAATATGTGCATTTTCAGTAGACCATACTCTGCAATTTTGAACATTTGGTTTGCTATGAAATGTGAATGTGCATTCAACCGTTAACAAAATGTTTTTCAAAAGTTTTCTATCTTCATTACATTTCTCCATCATTTGAAAACAGACTGTATTTCTTTTCGTAAAATCATTTTCTCGTAAATCTTGGTGAAAGTGGTACTTATACGAATGATAATTGTGCTTTTTTAAAATTCTCAATACTCGTGAATGATGCAAGGTAATGTTTTTGGCTATTTGCCTTATACTTGCATTGGGACATTCAGCTACAGCCACCAAAACATTGAATGTGTTTTCATTTTCCTCGTTTTGTCTCAAATTTCAATCATCCTTATTACACTTAAAATTATTTAAAAGAGTGCCTGTAGTTTCCAACTTACAAATTATTCGGTCAACCGTTGTACTTGCTGGAATTGGTCGCTTTGGATATTTAACGCCAAATATGGAACTTACTTGGCGTGCACTATTTCCAACATAAAACTACTTTTTAACAATAACAAAATTTAAATAAGTTTTTAAGGAAGTTTAAACGTCAAGAATCTATGACAGATGTTTTCACTTTGTTCCAGGTCATCAATGATTTTTGCAAAAATGTTATTATTGTTTTCGACTATTTTTACGGTTCCGGAAATTGAAAAATTATAAGCAATAGCATTCAGATGCAATATTTTTTTCTCTAGTAAAAACATAAATACAATTTTGCTCTAAAATAGTTAGGGGAGCAAATAACTGCACATTAAGATTTTACCATTGAAACCACTATGCTGTGTCGTCCAAGTCTCCACCTTGTATGGGTGACCAACCGTATAAATATTACAGATATTTAACGTTAAAAATGATATTTTAAAGCTAGCAACGTTGCAACTTTTAGCAAGGAAGTAGAGAATATCGGCGCGCGATTCAAATTATAAAATTCGATTTGTAATAATCTTGATTATTTGAATGAAATTATCATTTAATATTATTTCTCCAATTATTATCAGACGATTTTGAACCTCACTCATTTTGATATATTTTATTGTAAAAGACAAAACGCAATTATTTATAAATGCTCACATGTTTTTGAATAGAGTAGCAGTCGGCGGGCGTCCGGCGTGGTTGCCAAATTGTAGTACAGGACTACTCAATCAGTACGGTTTATTATTATATTTTGTTTATTATTTAATAATTAAAAATAATGCTTCTTCATGATTATAATGTACTGTTAAATTATAAAAAAAAAAATTTAAATAACCGTTATTACAATCATTATAAGGGGTTTTTACACCTATTTCTGCAACTCTCACTTGACTTTTGTTTAAAATAATTTCTTATGGAAATGAAAATTGTAGTTCCAAAAATTACTCCTAACAAAAATAGCATTTATGTTAAAGGTACAGTAAGATTATTTTACTATACAGAGTAGACAGGGTTTCCATTTAATGCATATCTTCATTTTAACAGAGCGGCACAAATAATGTCACGTTGATATTCAATGTAAAAACAAGCAGTGACAGTTACATGCTGCCTTATCATCATATTTAATGTATTTATAATTTTATTACTAGACCCGACACAGTAAATTTTTCTGGTCTAGTTTTATATAAATAATCCATGTTATAATTTGTAACGATGGTGGAGGCCTATATTATATTCAGTATAAGTACTAAACATTTTTTATGAATAAACATGAGACGAACTTGGGCGATTTTGGCCAGATGGTCTATTTCAAATCGCACTTGCATTCAGTATAATCTGGATTTGACTGACTCTTCCACTTTTTAGATTCAAATATTTCTAAACTTTTAAATCTGTAATCTAAAAGAAACGTAATGATTTTTGTAATACACAAACCTTCATCATCAGCTTATACCAGATCTCAAAATCATAATTTAAAATAGAGACATTTGGAAACATTGAATATATTTAGTTCATCCCGCAACATACCTGACATGTTACAGAAAAGAATTTTTAATTTGTTTCTTGGGTTGGTAACATCCAACATGCATTACCGTAAATAATAACAGTGACAAAAGAAAAAAACATTGTGAAACGTGTAGAATGTTTTTTTTTTTTATTACGCTAGTCACGCTTTCGGTTGTTCTCTTACGGTAAGAGAACTGTTTTACCGTACAAATGTGAGTAAATGTACCAAATAATTATGTCGTAATTGTTTACTTAAACTAGAAGTTCTGCTCCAAATTCCGAGATAACATTATTGTGTTAAATTATACCCATCGTAATTTTATCTCAATTTTAATATTTCTGTAACTTTCTTCGCATTTCAAAGTGACATTATACTCGTTATCTTCGTCTCAGAGACATTTAAACGCAGTGAAGAATGAAGACATTAATAATATTATATATTTTCAACTCTTCAGGCTGTGTTGCTCAATTTATTTATGAGGTATACCGTTATTACTCTGAAATAAAAATATTAACGCATGACTGCTCGTAACTTAACTAATTCGGTGTATGTACTTCATTAGAAATAACCTCAGGAAATATCTAACAACATAACAACTATGATTATTCTTTTTGTTTATTTTATTTGAGGAAAAGATATAATGTAAATCATGTCTGTCAGTAATCACGGACTTTAACTAAATAGATATTGAACCGTAGCTAAGTGAATTTTGTTTATTTATGTAGCATAACTTATAATGCAGTAAATCTGTCGTATTTTCATAGCTTAAGGTTTATGCTATGCTACAAAATCGCTTCTGCCCATAGTATATATTTGTAATAATAAAACTAAATATACTGGAACAAATGTGTTTGAAAGCAGATCAAATATCGTAAATTCTTGGAATATTTTCCATGATTTATGTATTCTTACTTCAAGAAAAACAACACTTTTATACTGATTCTACAATTATACATGCTTTGTTATTTTTTGACTGTTGTTTATGTCAATAGATGTCAGTGTTTTGTAAAAATGGAATCATTTGCACCATTACAGTTATTACTCGGATTCTATTTCTACACAAATTATAGTTATTTAAGCATTAAGGGCAGTACGACCCGTTTCATAATGCACGTAAAGTTATTTTAACTTTGATTTAAAAATGAAAATTTTGTTTCATAAACAAATATTAAATTAAAGTTTTCGGCTAAAGGTACTTTAAAATAAAGTCATGACAGAGGTACTTTATATGAGTAAAAGTTTATTTTTAGACAACGGTGACAGTTCAAAATGAAGAAAATAAAATGATTTCGAGTTCATTTTCCTCAATTTCAGTTGATGAACTTGTTAAAATACCAAGAATATATCTTATCATATATGAACCATTTTGATAAGTGGAATGATGTTGAATTTTAAAAAAAGATTTAGGTTAAATAAAGAAACATTCCGGTTTTTTTTAACAAAATAGAAAATTTAATTAAACTACCAACAATCAAGCAAACATATTGATTAACTTTTCTTTTTAAAATAAATTTATTTATTTTATTTATTTATTTCAATAATTATTCTACAGAAAATAAAAAACCCAATTACAGAATAATATAGATTAATATGTAACATACAGAGATTATAAATAAAATCTATGTACTATTGTTATAAAATTTCAGGGGTGGCTATATATCTGCACAAAATATTTTTTGTTAACACTCAACCACTGGCTGCGTGGTTATATCTGCAGATTTTATAAATTATTAAAAGGATCTACATCCCAAATAATTAGACGCGTGTTAGCTAAAATAGCATCTCTAAACAGCAATTTATAAAATTTCCAGAATCGCCTGAAGAAATAAATGTAGTTGTGGAAGAATTTTATAGAATAGATTGTATTTACATAAACGTACAGTCACCTATGTGAAGTATGTGTTATTCTGACAATTTTTGTACTTTCAATTTTATTTATTAATAGAAATCGAGGATTTTCTCGAAACATGAAAAATGATAGACAGTGCCATCACACTACATAAAAATCTGATGTGGCCAACAGAATTAATTTAATTTTTATTCATGTAAATATAAAATTAAATTCATATACCAGGTTCGATCCCGACCAACGCTAAATATTTCGAATTTTAAATGGCCCAAAAATGACCCCTGTGCTTCACTCTCCACGCCTAGTAAATGTTCGCACGGCACATATATGTCATCATCGTTACCAAAATCTCCGTGCAAAGCAGATTGGCACACCCAGCAATGGGTAATATGACGTGACGATAGGTATATTTATTTTATTTATTTATATACTTACTTACTCGTATTATGCTACATATTTACTTATGCTGGTAACTGTATTAAGTTCCTTTCCATATAATTATTGTTCTATTTACTATTTTCTTTTGAAAACGTTACTATTATTATTTGAAATGCTTAATTTGTTGACAGTGACATATATCTGTCAGTTACATACATTTGAGATCGAAACTGTGTAACAATATAATTGCGGTTAAAGCGTAGACTCCGGGATTAAAATTATAGATAGTTTTATAAATTTATCCATAAAATATATAGAAAAAGTATTAATGCAAACCTGTAGCATCTTTAATTTTTATATAACATAAATCCGAAAAAATAACATTTAAAGGTATTTTTGAAGAAAAACTATTTCGAGCTTCCAGTAAAGTGCCATTTCCGGTTATCTGATTTACATCAAAATCTAATGGTTTCTTTCCATATTAGAATAAGGTAGAAATACAAGGTTTCAAAATTTTCTGAACAATAGTATTTGAGTTAGAGCGTAAAGAGGATCCACACACACACACACACACACACACACACACACACACACACACACACACACACACACACACAAACACACACATACATACACACACACACACACACACACACACACACACATACACACATACAGAGGCGCGCGCACGCTTATTCATACTTCAGAACTACTTTACGTAAAGTTCAACAAATTTTTATTGTGAAACACAGCCACTTTAAAGTATTCTTAAAGCTACATTCAAATATAATTTTACTTTAATAAAGTGTACTCGTACTTTAACGGAGTATTATGCAACTGACCGTAAGTACTTTACTTCGTATCTCCAATATATCCGATGCCGGTAGTAGAACACTTATTGACCGCAATGCTTATTACGTTTTTTGCACGATCGACGATCAGTAATTTGTACATAAAGCTTACTGCCTTGGCAACCCTATCGGCAAACATTAAAAAAAAGATCATGCAAAAAAGTATTTTGATTGGTTTATAAAACGATAAGGGGAAATAGTCATTGAAATATACGTATCAATTATTGTATATAATTGTTAATAATTCTACCACAATTTAGACGTAACAAATACATACACGTTGATAAATTGCATTCTGCAAACCATGTTATTTAATGATATAAAATGCAACAACATAAATCTTTTTATTCTAATGACTTGTCATTTTATGTACAGGAGATGAATTGGCGTTTTCTACATTATTTTCTAATGCATAAAATGTTATGTGACAACTACTGCATTTAAAACAACTTAAAAACACTGAGACCAATAATAGTTACAAATGTTTTGATCAGCGAAATTATTACTTGTAAAAAACTCATGTTGTAAAAATGTCTGTATAACGTCAAAAGGTTATATAGCACGAACACCTTCAATTTTTGTACAAATTTGCAAATTCAAAGACTATGCAATAAAACAAACATTAAAACGTTGACATAATGTCTAATACATGGTTTTTCAATGCAATCTTGCCCTATAAACCAAACCGCTATGAACTTTTGTATCAAACAAATATATTTAATTCACCACGATTTAATAAAAAAAACCTACTCTAATTAGAATCAAATTTAAAAATTATGACAATCTCGACCTCCTAAATCCTATGCACCAAAGTTATATTTCATATCCTGACCACGTGTGGCGCCAGTGTCGCTTGCAATGATTGATGTTCTCGCCAACGCCAAATTGATGTGAGCTATACAGGCCTCGTTGTTGACTCCTGCCACTGTTTTCGATGTTTAGATGCGAACATGATAAACAATTTGTTCAGGCGGGGTTGTTTATTACTATGTGGCCATATGGGGTAATGAATATACAGGGTGTTAATAAAAAAACTTTACACACTTTAGCAGGTGATAGTAGAGATGAAAACAAGAAAAAAAATCTAATACACTTAGGTCCAATACTCATTGGTTTTTAGAAAATTTATGTATGGAATTTGTACATAATACACAGGATTGACGGAAGGTATTGTGCTGGCCACATCAGATTTAACAACTAAGGACTCTAGGTGTTTACGATCAATTATAAACAAAGTTGCAGCCGTCGTCGAAGAGACTCACGCACTTGACCGTAAACACTTAGAGTCCTTAGTTGTTAAATCTGATGTGGCCAGCACAATACCTTCCGTCAATCCTGTGTATTATGTACAAATTCCATACATAAATTTTCTAAAAACCAATGAGTATTGGACCTAAGTGTATTAGATTTTTTTTCTTGTTTTCATCTCTACTATCACCTGCTAAAGTGTGTAAAGTTTTTTTATTAACACCCTATAGCTGGAACATAGGGCCTCTACAAAAGATTTCCATTTTGGTCTATTCTGGGCGATATGTTTCACTGGCTTCTACGATTTGCCTGAGGTTTCTATTTCTTTGAGTATTGTTCGCCTCCACGTTGTTTTTGGTCGACCCCCTTACCTGTTTGTTAATAGAAACATTACATATTTTTTGTTAAATTATCAAAATTTGACTATTTTTAAAAGGTTCCATATCAAAAATTTATTAAAATTGAAAACTTCATTCATAATTTTAATAAAACTATTCGCGTTATAACGGTATAACGCCACAACTTGCTATTAATCGAAATATTGATTGATAACAGAAATTTAAATACAACATGTTAAATACTCCTACACAGTTTTTGAAATTGTTTAATTTTTCCAGTGCAGACGCCTACTTTAAGGGACTTTAATGTTAATGTGCCCCTGAATGCTCATATAATATATGGAACTGATAGTTATACCATGTTTCTTTGGAGTCGAAAGAGACAAAATAGGTGCGTTAATTAAGCCCAGCAAAATAAGCAACCGAAGTAACATTTGTTAACGTCTTTGCTATAGTAAAAATGAGTAAGTAGGCGGAAGACCAACTAAAAAGAAAGAAAATAAGATAATTGAGATATATGAGAAATAATTTTTATTCAAATATTCTAGGTGGCTATGTGAAAATAAATAATAAATAAATAGATAAAGTAAGTAATAATAAATAACTAACAAACAATTGTATACTTGGTTTATATTAAACATTGTACATTTTATTTATTTTTTGAAATAAAAATAAATAAATATTTCATCACGGCAAGGACTTTCAACTTCCCCCGTAACTATCATATCTCGAATTGCAAACATATTATTTGAAGACATTTTTTTGTAATTTTTGTAATTTACAAATTTTTATGTATATTTCTTATGTACCTATCCTAATATATTATGTTATGTATGTTTCATTCATATTGTCCTGTAAATGGTTCAGCTGTTGGGCAATAAATCATATTATTATTATTATTATCATATTATTATTATATTACTCATTGCTGGGTGTGCCAATCTGCTTTGTGTACAGATTTCGGTAATGATGGAATATTTGTACCGTGTGGGCGCTTACCAGGCGTCACCTCACGGGCACTCATAGATGGCGTGGAGAGTGAACCACAGGGGTCAATTTTGTGCCATTAAAATTCGATGTATTTTTTGGCGTCGGTCGGGATTGAACCCGGGTCCCCAGATTCGCGACCAGACACTCAGTCACATTATTTCCCATATTTCTCAATTATCTTATTTTTCTCGAACTTTTTCACAAAATACATAGAATTGACGGAAGGTAAAGTGCTGGCCACATTTTTTTCTGGTTGATGACGTGCAACTTCTGCCTTTTCATTTTTACTATAGCCTAACATTTACTTGATTAGCTCTCAACCCAAGCATCAAATTTCTCGTTTGTCTTGATGCAGATATATTGGCGGGAAATACAAATTATACATACACGACGTTAACTTGAATTGTTCCTATTTCTTTATATGGTATGGGTTTGTCAACCACATGTCAAGAACGCTTTGAGAGTTTTGTGATGGATGTTTATAGCATTATTTAATTTGAAATATTTTGGTATAGTTCATATTATAGCTTCTTCCAAAAATGTATAAATTCATTTTCCATAAGTTCGCAGACCAAGAAAAGATATACCAGAGACACACAATTGCACATTGTTATATTTGACAGCTGTATAACTTTCTCGATGACAGTTGTGGATAACAGTTCGTCTTATAAGCAGCAAATCGTTTACTGAACTAAGCAACAAGTCTCATTTGCTACATTTTCTTACTTCATTGAACGCTTTCCTTTTATATATCGTTGTTCTTTTTGAATAGCGTACACTACATCTACCCGGTTACATCGTCCCTGCCCCCGCAAAGCATCAAGAAAATTTTAGAGTGAGCTGATCACGCTACACGACGTAAACTAAAAATAACTTATCAAAATCATTCACAGACAGACAAGTATCTCTTTTATTTTGTCCAGGGGGAGTTGCTGATCAGTTCAGTGCTACTCACACTCACCCTTTTTGAACATGTAAAAAGAAAGCACCTTTGAATTGTTTAACATAAATATCAATTGACATGTGTCATTTGTCATTCAAAGTGACAGTCTACGGAATACAACATTTTATTTTACTGTGAATCATAAACGTATATTTCACAATTATTTAATTGGACATTTTTGTTTTGTCAGTATGTAAACCTGTCATATTTTCACTTCTAATTGTAAATAGAAACATGTGAAGTAAAGTCGTTTACCATTCATCTTGAAAAATAACTATTCGCCTTCAAATAAGTATGAACTGATGCTCAACTTGTTCCCTTCTCCACACCCTGTCCCTTGTCTTGCCCTACGGTGTTGCCGCTTCTTTGTAACTTAGCATTTTTAACATTGCCCGTGAATTGGCAACAGTGTAGAAATATCCAGTCCATCATGGAGCTAGGAATAGAAAAGAAGGAGCATGAGGTTATATCGTTTGCCAGGGGAATGAAGACTAGTGGGGACGGACGAACACCGTTGTTGGTTCAACCTAGAGAGGGGATAAGCTCGGTTGTCAGATAACCTTTAAAACATAAAAATATATAACGAGTATATTATTCTAAATTCTATGAAAAATAAACAATTTGGCTGATAAAGGTTTATTATGAACAACAAAATAAAACAAATATTCCCATTCAGTTTTTATTTAAAACGTTTTATAATTACAGAAAACAAATAGCCACGAAAGTACATGACATTGTTGTACCAATGCCAAATATTTTCAAACATCTATTGATTTTTTAGCCAAATAATAAAATCTAACTTTAAAATAATATGCGCTAATAGTTTTTATTAAATGTACTACGTGAGAGGTACGGTTATAACAACCCACACCACAACAAATAACCATTTGTACACTATAAAGTAAAACACTTAATAAGTAAAAAAAAAATCAAAAACAAACTGAATACTACCTGATACGACTACGACACAAACGTAAACAAAATGGCCAAAAGTTCATAAGTTGATAGCGGCGCTACCTGGAGTAGGGGAAATGACTTCACTTTTACAGCCACTTGTTTCTTCTTTATTTATTTTTATTTCCATGCAGTCCATACTCATTTGACGGCAACTATAGGGCCGGATATGTCATATCCGGATTTTACATGGCCACCGTTTTAAATGTGTGATACTTTTTCGATTTTTGAGTACAAGATAATATAAATTTGACTTTTATATTTACTATTAGGCTATTTATATGATATATGTACTTTTAGTATACATTTTCAAAACATTTAAATTTCACACAGTGAAACTCCCCTATTGACACATGTGTTAGTGTTATTTTTACAACTTAGGCTATATATTTCGTTTTAACTGACAGTTAACAATTTAATCACAGAGGGCCTAAGAAATTCACTTAATAAAGGTCTGAGGTCACATAATTTGAGATTCATTGAAATATTTAAAAAAATAATAATAATAATAATAATACACATTTGGAAAGTTAAGACAAAAATAAATCTATCGATTCTTTAAATATTAATTAACCCTCCAAGACATTCCGTGTCTTCAGTCATTTATCTATCTACCTATTCTCGCGAAAGAATTCATCAAAGAGGAACACCGTGAAAAAAAAACAATCATTAGGAGTTAATTACTAAGTGTCACCTCCGTTCTTCGGCTTGTATTAATTATCTCTTCGTCGTCGGTCCTGCACGGCTGACTTCTCTCAGACTTGCGTGTCATGGGTAACTGTACTACCACTCGGATCTCGGGTAGCGAAGCAGGAAATGTAACTACTGTAATTTCCAACCAGGAACGAGCAGGAAAAAGAGTTTCAGTACCGTTGCTTCTTCACAGAGGTAGAGTTAGAGGGGTAATGCTGTTGGGAGGGTGTGGGGTATGGAATGTGGAATTTCAGATTCGAATAATACTAGTGGATTTGCTGCTCGCATATCGAAGATGGAACTAGGTTTTTCTGTACGACGAGTTATGAATGTTTGCCTATCTTCATCATATCTATTTTTTCCTGACTGATTCTTAAGAACATACGTAGTTGAAGTTTCTTTTTGCCATACAGGTCATAAGAATCTGTTCATGAGGCGATGTATGTTGTTAAAAATTTAACAAATTATATTTACAACGATAAAGTTAGAGATGAATAAATTTAAGTATAAAACTATAAAACATAAATTAATAGATATTAAATTTTGAACAGTCAAATACAATAGCAATTTGCAACAGCATATTAAAATGACAAATTACAGTGAGTTCAATCCAAAAATCATAAAAATATAAATTTCAAAAATTACATACCCTTAACTTGGTTTAATTATCTTAAGAACAACAACTATTTCTTTACAAAATATCACAAAAAATTACTTCGTAATATTTCAAATTTTGGCTTCCACACTCTTTCCTGGACGACGAACCAACACCCCAATTCCTTCGTTTCACTCTCAGCGTCATTCTTTCATTTATGCTGATTTAGCACAATGGTTCGTCTCTCCTCTCGTAAGGCTATAGCAAAAATAATACAAATACAATTTCTTTTGCAATTTAACATACATATGAAATATACATATTTTATCCTAATTACATTAACACACGCTTTAAAGTTTAAACTATACTTTTGATTCTTTGAAAAATGCTAGATTTAATTATTGATTAAATATCCTTTGTTAGACACTTTCTTATAATCATTATTATTAGTTTATAATCAGAATCGTTTGTTGTAATCAACAATTATACGGTTATAATTTGCATTCCAATATAACAATGCTAGAAAATTATCTGTTTGGGATATTTCTTTTACATTTCTTCTGTTATGTATTTACATATTGGATTAATTGTTAGATTCATTCTTGTAATCAATATTCTTGAACTATAATCAAAATATTCTTTGTTGTAATCAATATCTTCACAGTTATTATTTCAATATAACAATGCGAGAAAAATATCCTTTTGGTAGGATAATAATTCTTTTATTTATAACTTATAACTAAAGTTCTAATGCAAACAAATTCAAAAAAAATGTTGTTCATTTGTACAGTGTGTTCAAAAAAATTCCTAACTCGGAGTAGGCTATGAACAAGGAAACGTATATCAATAAAAAATATTTAATTAAATGTTATCAAAAGAAATCAAAGCGTTTCTTCTGGAATCTTATTTTAGATATGGAAATAAATTAAAAAACGGCGAATGGCAATATACTGTATCCTTGTTTATTATTTTTTCTCCTTAAAATTACATTTCAAGATCCATTTTGACAATTTGACTTTTGAATTGAATAATAATCAGACATACCTTTCTCTGTTCATAGCTTACTCCGAGTTAGGTTTTTATTTGAACACACTGTATCATCTTACTCTGTAAGTTGTAAAGTACTTTTCTATACGAATTAGAGCTTTTTATAAAAATTACTATTATTTACTGTCTTGAAACGGCGCCCTCATGCTCAGGCGCGATTGTGCGGGGTACAACCTGCCCACTCGCATTGAGCGGCCCTGACAGTGAGACTAAAGTATTGAATATTTTAAAAAAAGCGAACTCAACCGGTTGTTTTAAAAACGCTGAAATACGTCGGTTTTAGCTTTTAAAAATGGACATTAATATGTGCGATTTACCTTCCAACGTTCATTTGTTTTTTAGTTATGACGTCGTCACAAAAAAATTAAATGACAGTACAGATTTTTAGTAGAGGAATCTGATAATGGTTTTTCTTCCCTTTATGTTCATTCAAATAAATCATAAGATTGCATAACAAAAAATCTGAGAAAAATCAAGTTGAATATTTAATAATAATGAATAATCAGGATACCTTGATAAAAAATATAAAGCTAGTGAACGGTTTCATACACGCATTCTGTCAATCTTTAACACCCAAGATAAATTTAAATTTCTATACGTTGCGTTATTGTTAAATTAGCCATAATAATTCAGTAGAATATTATTAGAATACTACAATAATTATGTTTAAAAAAATTATCAAGGTATCTTGATTATTCATTATTATTAGGTAAATGTTTCGTTCGATTTTTCTCAGAATGTTTATTATGCTACCTTATGATTTATTTGCATGAGCATAAAGGGAAAAAAACACTATAGAATTTCACTACTAAAAATCTATGCTGTCATTTAATTTTTTTAATATTCCATTCTTTAATCCCACAGTTTATGCGATAATATGGTCTACAGTCTACACAATTTTTTTTATTTTTACTGACAAATTTTTAATTGAATGTAATTTTTTGTATTACGAAAATATGTATCAGTGTTTCCCAGACATTATTTAAATTAAAAATAATTCTTGAATTTTATGCAGTATCATGAAATAAATAACAATGTATGTATTAATTTATGACAGATTTATTACACTTATTTACATTCATTAAAATGCAATTAATCACGTGTATTTTATGATATACGTAACATTGACGTATGCATCGCAATTGTCACTGGGAAATTAAAATTTATTTCATACTCTTGTTGATTTGATTTACTGGAATACTTCGATTCAAATTATAATATATTTCATAGATATATTTCAAACTTTGACTTAATGTCAATACAAAATACTTTATAAGCTATTTTTATGTAATATAACTAGCCATGAATGACCTACGCCAAAAATTGTTTCAAATTTTAAATGACACAAAATGGACCCTGTGGCCCACTCTTCACACCAGCAATGAGTGCCGGTGAGGTGACGCCTTGGTAAGCGCCCGGACGGTACAAAAATTTGATCATTGCGATGTCTGTGTATGTGTACAAAGCCGATTGACAGTATTGACACACCCAGCAATGGGTAATATGCCGCGATAATATATTTATTTTATATTTATTATATTTTGATTTATGAATAAAAACAATAAAATAATTATTGCATTTATTTTTTATTTTATTATATTTTGATTTATGAATAATAATTATAATAAAATAATTATTGCATGTATTTTTTATTGAACTAATGTTAGTCCAAATAGCTGAGTTAATAAAGGCTTGGACGGACCAAAGTTAGTTAATTTACTTGTAACAACAATATCATTTTGAAATATATCTGGCTCAAAGGACCTATGTTAGTTGTTTAACAATGAAAATACAGTAGAGATCCTTTAACCAGGGCCGCTCCGTGCGGGTGGGCAGGTAGTGCCCCGCATAAAGGCGCCTGATAAAATATTGATAGAAGTGAACATTTTTTTAAATTTGTTTGCATTGGAGTTCTAGTTGTAAGTTATAAATAAAATATTTATGTTACCGAACGGATATTTTCTAGCATTGTTATATTAAAATAATAGCTGAAGATATTGATTACAATAATACAACAAAGAATATTTTGAATAATTTTGTGGCATTGTTGATGTTATGTTGGAATGCAAACATAACCATAAAATTGTTGATTACAACAACCGATTTTGATAACCTAATAATATTGATAATAAGAATGAATGTAACAAAGAAAATTTCATCAATATTTAAATCTAGCATATTTCGAATAACCAAAAGTATAGTTGAAACATTAAACCGTGTGTTAATTTGCAAATTAAGCAAAATAGGGGGGGGGGGCTGAAATACAATTTTGCACAATGGCGTCCATTACCCACGGAGCGGCACTGCGTTTAACCAGTACCCACGTAAATTCGAACATCCAGGTAATCCGAATATCGGGTAGAAGTAAGGTCCGAACTTCAAACAAGGACTCTTGAATCCAAAATGTGGGATAAAATTTCTCCGAACACAACAACTACCATGTGTGATTCTTGTACTATTAAATTTTGTTTAGTTTCCAGCCCTAAAGAGGCGGGATTTGTGATAACCATTTTAGCCCGAGATTACAGCTGGTCGATGTATATACATAAATTGTTTACTAAATAATAATACATAATACTTCGGCGAATGGCGATCAGTGCAGGAATAAACGCCAGAAAATGAACAAATATTTAAAACTTTTTTCAAAATTATTTATTGATTTATTTACGAGTATTATTTGTAAGTCAACATGACGTTTACATCCCAATTAATATTACAAAGCAATATGAAGTGGCAATGTAAATATAAATACAAGATAAAAATTAAAACAAAAAAGATAAGATAACAATTGTTTTTTTTTTGTATTTCTTAATTTTAGCGTTATTTGTATAACTATGACGAATATTTCAGAACTTTCTAAATTATCGTTATTTATACTTATACAAATTTAGTAAGTAGAAAAAATCCTTAGTCCGATTCCCCCTTACAGTTATCATTTCGGATTAAAGATTCTCTACTGTAACATAATTTTTAAACTGATTTATGAAGAAGTTCATGCTACTGTAGAACAAGTGTTGAAATGAAGTACAGTAAAAAATGTTTTATTTAGTAATTGCGAACCAGTTTCGGGATAACGTCCTTCATCAGCCCTCTAAAAGACAAAAAAAGATACATTATGTTATAAAAATTTGTTTTACAATTATGGAAAAAACATGCGTTTTAAAAAACTATAATTTTATTTTTACAAATCTAGTTACCAGTTCAACACCGATGTATTTCGTGTTGCAGTGCGTCCGCAGAAGACGGTCCCCCGGCAGCATGCGACTCATGGAAATCGAGCTGGTAAAAGGGAACAAGGGGCTAGGCTTCAGTATCGCCGGCGGAATCGGCAACCAACACATCCCCGGCGACAACGGTATTTACGTCACCAAAATCATGGACGGCGGCGCTGCTCAAGTAGACGGCCGGTTGCTCGTCGGCGACAAGCTGGTTGCAGTCAGGGATGGCGTAGTAAGTTAATCTTTTTGTTGTTTGTTTTTTCTCATTGGTTTTTTGCACATTCGTGCTTGTAAAAGAAAATACTATATTATTAAATAATCATTTTCTTTGTTTATTCTTTATTACATAATGTTTGTAAAAAAAAAACAATACCTTAATGTATACCTCGTACAATCGGGAACCAATTAAATTGTCTAGGTCTTGGACATGAAACGTTACACAAACTTTTAATCGCATGTAATTTGCAAACGAATTAATTTTTAAACAATTTTCTTCACATACTCATTAATGTAAGTATATTTTTACTTTCTTATCTAAGGTCCATGATTTCCACCTGCAAATAAAGTTCCTAATAATTTTATTTAGCTAATAAAAAAAATTCATGTAGTTTCATCTGTTAAAAACTGTCATGTACCTTATAAATACATTTATATGACAAATAACTTATCAGCTAGTTCAACTTCCTAATAAAGTTAGAAAATTTGTATTTTCAATCTGATGTAAGTATTTCATTACACTTATTATGATTTTATTGGTGTAGTATGTGTAGAATGTATATAGCTCAACTTGAACTAAAACAGTATTTAAAAATTAAATTTTAGATTTATCTTTGAAGATCTTAATGATTTATAAGAAATATATCACATTTCACTGAAAGTGTTTTTCTTTCTATATTTACATCTTCAGTTTGGGAATTGAAACCCATATTTCGTTCTTCATTTTCCTAATAGATGTATCTTTTGCTTTTTTTTCTATTATCTTGATGTATTATGTATTTAATACAAATATCCAGTCATTGCATCCTATTCCTATTTCTGAGAAACTAAAATTACCTACCTGTTCTATTTATTTTATTCATCTTATAACACATGACACAAAAACACAAACGTCAAAGCATTTTTTTTTCGTTTTGTCTTGTAATATTTTGCGTCTCACTCCAGCAAACTACATTCATAATTAAACTATCTCTGTCAAGCGTGCTTTTTGATTTGGCACCAGCGTAAATTTTATTACGTATAAAATGTAGAAAATTTCACATAGAAATACGTAATAAATTTATTCAGCTAGTAAATAATTTATCTGTCAAATACTTATAAGGTAGTTCATCAGGAGATGGAAATCACGGCCCCAAGATAGTTAAATTTTGAGTGTTATGATATTCCATTGTTATTATGTAGTTTTAAGATACGTTTATTTGACATACAAATTATTAGCTATTTGAAGTTGCTAACAAAATATATTCACCAAATAAATAATTTGCCAAATAACTATTAGGCAATCTATAAGGAGATGGAAATTACACATCGTAATATAAGAAATTCATTGATATTTACCAAAGTTCAATATTTAAAATTTGGATTATACTTATGTATTTATTTTCTTCTAACATTAATTAGTAAACTATTACAACATAAGAATGTTAGTTATAAATGGTGTAATTTATTTACTATGATTTTCTTTTTGGGAAATTTGACTCATTTTTGGTATTAATTATATAAAAAATTATATATTAATAATTTACTGAATATTTGTTTTTATTGAAATATTATGTATGGAATTATTGAAATTAAAGTATAGTTAGAAACTGAAAATCGAACTATCTTTGATATCAATATTTAATTAATTATGATAATTTTATTAAATAAAATTAAAAATATATTTTTTTATTTAAATTAATTAATATTAAATCTATTTATTTACGTATAAATATTTAATTAGCCTGGTATAATTGATTATTTAAATTATAATTTTTATATCATCATATATCCCGGAATTTATAAACAAAAATAAACAATAAAATTAGTATTTTATTTTATCGCATGCGTACACCTGACATTGAATTATACATAATTATATTTTATCTTCGTCATTATTATATAACATTCATATTTGCAGACATAATAATTACTTCCTTTCAAAACCATTTTATATAAACAAATATGTTGTTTCTCTTGATATCTTTATTTTATTTATAACATAAAAAAGTTATTCGCAAAAAAAAAACCGCAAAATGAAATTAAATTAAAAAGTCTAGAGAAATTGAATAACAACAATAATTTTTACATGAGTATTGTGAGGAGTTCCTATTATTTTCTTACTTTTATTTTGAATAGATTCTTAACTTTTAACGTGAATAAATATTTTTATTCGCAATCAGGTAGGAATATGTGCGTTTCTAACCTACCAAACAGTTGGGAAGTGACTGTTGTGATTGTTTACTTCACTTCCCAGCTAGCTGGAATAGTTATTTACACCACTAGCTAAAAAAGAGTCTCATTTCATAACGAGTGTGAATATTGATACGCGAGATGTAGTCGAGTGCAGCAATCACACGAGTGTATGAAAATCTGTCTAGCGAATTTTGTATATTATTTTCCTCACAACTACAACAAACGGCACAGTTTAATATATTTTGAACATCAAATTAGTTGTCACCTCCACGACACTCGGTGGTGTACATTCCATAGACGAATCACTGTCACTGAAATCCATTTTTCTAACAATCACATTAACGTTGTCTCTGCAAATAAGTTTTGTGTATAACTCGGAATTTTCGAACGTATTCTTTAGTCCATGAGACGAAGATTAGAATGTTGTATTAAGCTTCAAGGAGTGGACATTTTGAACATTTTTTATAATTTATAATTGACTGTTTTCCATTGTAAACGGCCACTATGATTTTATTGTAATGTTAAAAGTGAGTTGTATATGACTGAAAGAAAATATTAAAATCGCTCTCTGAAACTAGGCATTTCCGGATATATGTTTATGTGAACTTTTTTTATTGTTCTGAGATGTATTATCTACCCTTACATCCGTGACCTCTATTTTTTAAACATCCTGTGTGTTCGAACAATTCTAACCTCAAATGAAATATAAAATAACTCAAAAGTAAAACAGAAGTGAACTGTCGAATGTGGCAGTATTACCAACTTCTGTTTATAAGTACCTTATCATAAATGTGAATTTATCGTGCCAATTATAATTACAGTAGAAACCCTTTAATTTGTACCCACGTTAATTTGAACATCCAGAGTAATCCGAACATCGGGTAGAAGTAAGAACTCTTTAATCTGAAATATTGGATAAAATTTCTCTGAACAGAAGAGTTAATACGTGTGATTCTTGGAAAAAACTATCAAATTTTGCTTCAGTTTCCACCTCTGAAGTGGTGTGTTGTGATACTGATACATATCAGTCCGAGATTGCAGCTGGTGGATGTAATAATACATAATACTTCGGCGACTGGCGATCAAAGCAGAGGAATGAACGCCAGAAAAAGATAAAAATTTAAGATTTTTTTCAGAATTAATATTTATTATTTTTAATTCAATATGACTTACATCCCAATTATAAAATAATATTATTGCAATATAAATGAAGAGGTAATGTAAATACGTAGGTATACAAGAAAAAATTAAAATTGAAAAAATAATTGTTTTTTTTTATTTCAATTTTTTTAATTTTAGCATTATTTGTTCTCTGAAGTACTATAATAAATATTTCAACACTTTCAAAATTGACGTTATTTACAATTATCTATACAAATTCATATGGTTGAAATAATGTCCAAAAATTTTACATAAATTTGAAAAGGATTAGTCGGAATTTGGAAAGGAGCGATGGTATAAATTCGAATGTCGCTAACGTTTCGGTTTATTCAGTAATCCGAACAAATCGTTAATCCGAATACCCCCTTACATTTAGCATTTCGGATTAAAGGGTCTGTACTGTATTATGAAGAAAAAGGGTTAAATTTACATATTATCACTTATTATTTATTTTCATACTTTGATATTTAACGATTTACCCAAATGTCACTTTCCAACAGCTTAAATGTCATTGTCATTCTGGCAAGTCAAATTGTAATAAAAATGTCAATAATAAAAAAGAATGCTTTATTTAACACATAAGTTAACAGCTAAACAATAACAAAAACAACTTAAAAGAGAGGTATCCAGTTTTAACCTGTTTTGTATATTTCATAAACAAGAATTATGAGGGAAATAATTTTATTGCATTGATTTTTACAAATCAGCAGGTGTGCACTTACTTTTGGCGGCACAGTAAATAGCTAACTTTACAAAAAAAAAAATTATATCATGTTTCTGCAACTAGCAAAAACAACAATGTGAAATCCTATATTTTAAGCCTCTTTGATCCTGAAAAAGTCCATTGTGCTTAATCCGTAGAAAGCGATATCTAAATCAGCTTGTGACCTAATACAGTATTTTTTTCTTAACCCTGCAAACAAAAACTCAATAGCGTGGTTCACCCGCTCGTGGAGAAGAATCAATTTTAAAGACGTTTTCAATACTCTATTTTCACGGACGAGCTGCTATGAAATCCGTGCGCCCACGTCCTGTAGCTCGATACTAAGTCCTAGAAAGCCACATTCGAATGCTTGGACTTAGGACGAAGGTTCTTATCCCATTTTTTCACTCATAAGTTGAGGAATGTTGCTTCTAACAACATCGTATTTGCTCATGTTTTGAAGTTGTATTGAGACACGTAGGTGTGTTTATTCTGCAATGTATATTTAATTAATTAATACATCTTGAGGGCAAGCTTTGTGCTTTAATTTATTGTGCTTTCATGATAAAGTTGAACTTCACAATCAAACAATAATATGTTATTATTTGACATTAGAATATAATATATTAAGGTGTGGTTTGTAGTTATATCAACTAGGTTCAAAGACAATATCTAAATTTTTCTTTTTATTCGGGTATGAATAGCAAAGAACAACTTTTCTCTATAAAAATAATTTCTATTTTACCTGAGAACAGAAAAAAAATCTACCAGTGATTCTCAAAATGCTAGACCTAATTTTTTAAATTTTAAATGGGAACATATTTTATTTGTGTATTATAAAAGTTTCTGCATCAAATGACACCAAATACTTGTAAATTATGTGATATTTTAGGCCCATAAATCAAATATTCAATTTCGTATTAACCCTTGTCTTCCCAAAATAGGGTCAAAACTGACATGATTATTGTTTTTTGTTTATAATTCTCATGATAGAAATATTACAAACAATTCCTCTTGAGAATTCTCCTACAATAAGTTAATAATTTGTTACATTTAATGTTCGTGAATAGAAGTTTAAGAAGTATTGAGTTTTTTAACATTTCTTTTAATATGGGTCTACGATGAACGGATTTTGGTGTTCTATGTGATGATTTAATAACCATAAAAAATATAGTAATAATGGAAATAATTTCTTTTTTATTGATCAAGATAATGAATAATTTTATGTTTTGTTTTATATTTTTCCATGTTGTAAAACATTAATAAATATTCTCATATTAATAACAAAATGTCGCATAAAAATTTCGGGTTACTTATGACCTTATTTTGGACACCCATGGTATAAAATTATTATTGTTAATAGCCAGAGCCATGGCTTTTTATGTGTCGAATTTTGTTGTAACCTTTAACTTGTGCAAATTTTGTTGTGTTAATTTTATTAGTTTAATTTTTGTCAAGCATTTTTTAATGTTATAAAACATTAAAAAGAAAATAACACATAAAATCGTAGCTAACATATTCTAACACATAAAATGTCTAACATTTGTTTAACTTTTTGTTCAGTACTATTAATAAAAAATCTGATGTGACCAGCACATTACCTTACGTCTATCCTGTGTATTATGTACAAATTCCATACATAAATTTTCTTGCAAAAGACCCTATATTTCTGGTAAAATTATTTCATAAACAAACTTTGCAAATTGCACTTGACACTGACATCTTCTTTAGTTTTTCTCATTCGTTAGGGGTTGCTATTTTTTATTTTCTTCTTCCACTCATTTCTGTTTTGCGTGTCGTCCTCATTCAGTTCCTTCCCTCTCAGGTCTTCCACAATACAGTCCTGCCATCTTATCTTTGGTCTTCCTCAGTTTCTTCTACCTTCTATTACTAAGCTATTCATTCTTCTAATATATTCTTCATCTTTCCTCATGACATATTCCTACC
Organism: Harpalus rufipes; assembly: GCA_951394225.1. NCBI lineage: Eukaryota > Metazoa > Arthropoda > Insecta > Coleoptera > Carabidae > Harpalus > Harpalus rufipes. The sequence continues at coordinate 26,824,652 of OX596279.1, read as the reverse complement.
AATGTAATCGTCTCGTATCTTTCTAGAAATTTTATCACTCGAACCATTTCCATAACCTTTCATTCTTTACCCCATCTTTCCGTGTCTTCCCCAACATCTATCTCAGTATCCTAGTCTCTGCCACATTCATTTTCTTTTCATTGATACTGACATCTGTCAACTTGAATTATCTGAATATATTAGCAATTTCCATGGTTAGCATAGCTGGCTGATTTATGAAATTTAATATCTTTATAATTCTTCAACTCTATATCTATTGAATATGAAATGTATAAAATGCAATCAAATCGTATAGAGAATAATATTTTCTTTAACATTTATTATCATTGCATTAAATATTTAACTGCGTTTTTTCAAGAAAAACTGTTAAAAGTTGCAATTGATAGTACTTCCGGTGGACCAATTGTAACCAAAATCTAATCAAGTCTGCATATGTACAAGGGTCATTCAATAAGTAAAGAGACAAATTCTATAATTTTTAAACTATTCAATAAATGTGTACAATCTTTTCAGGGGTGTTAGTTGGCAACCTTGGGATATGCTCTGATCAGCTGTTTCATCATTTTATGTCAACATAACCTCAAAATTTTCAGTTGGCAAGTCCACTAGAAGATTGCACCTTAGAAGAGCAGCGCTCAGTCATTAGATTTTTAGTCGCAGAAGGTGTAAAACCAAGTGAAATTTTTTTTAGAATGTTAATACAGTACGGTAAAAGTTGTATGAACCGTGCGAATTTTTACAAGTGGGTTGATCGGTTTAAAAGTGGCCGAACAAGTGTAGGTGATGAACCCCGATGTGGACGTCCAGTTACAGGGTCTAGTCTATTGCGATTTCCTTGAAGATCAGCGAACTATCAATAGCCAATACTACTCTGAGATGCTAGAACACAAAGTTAGACCAGCTATCAGGAGCAAACGCCGTGGACTCTTGTCAAAAGGAGTCATTCTTCAGCACGATAACGCCCGCCCTCATACAGCCCAGCTGACCCGTGATAAGCTTCAAGAATTGGGTTGGGAGGTCTTACCTCATCCTGCCTACAGTCCCGACCTCGCCCCATCTGATTTTTACCTGTTTGGACCACTCAAAGACGCCCTACGTGGAAAAAGATTTGCTAACAATGAGGAAGTTAAGGAAGCGGTGCAAAAGTGGCTTCGGGGTAAATCGAAAGAATTCTTCGCCAAGGGAATTAGGAAGCTGCAAGAAAGATGGGACAAGTGCAGAACTGTGGGGGGTGATTATGTTGAAAAATAGCCTTAATTTTGAAAGATTGAAATAAACCGTTTTTGAGCTATAGTCATTTGTCTCTTTACTTATTGAATGACCCTCGTATGTAAGGAAGAGGAATACATAAAAATTGTAATTTTTGGAATTCTAGTATTGAAGATATCGCGGCCGAAATTATAATCACACACACACACACGCGCACACACACACACGCACGCACGCACACACACACACACACACACACACACACACACAGACATCATCGTCAAATAGTAAAATCGTATTGTAGGAACCCTAAAACGTGACCAAAAACGATACCTTCCTTACCTAGAGGTTACGGAAGGTAAAAATTGAGTGAATTTAATAATTAGTTTATGGGACCAAAATATTACGTAATGTACATTTATGTTGTGCTATTTGATGTAGATTTTTTTTATCTTTCTACTGATACCCACAACTATCGTTGTCAGTTAAAACGGAGGGCAACAATCTGCAATAAACTGATTTCTCCTACGTACACCTTGAAAAAAAAACATCTGGTATATTCTTACCCTGAGAATTTTTTTGAGAAAAATTTATATGAAATTTCATAATTCATTTAATTTTAATATGACTATTAAAAGAGTGCCATGAATGGAATAAATTAATATTGTGAACCCGCCGAAGTACTACTTTTTTTCAAAATTTGACTTTGCGGCTCAATTATTTTTGAAATTCTAAAACAATTAATAGTACGTTTTATGTATTATTTGTTGAATCTTGTCGGTTGTATTAAACTATTTGTATTCTTAATTGGATTCACCAAATTTTTTTGTGTGTAATTCTTAAAATATCGTTCAGTAGCACGCATTTCCACTCTGTTGGAGGGTAAATGCGTAACACGTCCGTTACTTCATACTAAAAAATTCATTACGATCAGTAAGGTATGTGCTAAAAATTTCAAAAAATTCTGTTATTAGATTATTACAGAAAATAAATATCTTTGTTCTTTCGAATATTACAAAATTTGACTGACACAAAAACCAAAAGGTAACATTAGGATAACAAAATAAAAACTGATTTCCGGGAAGTGCATACTAACAAAAATTATCATGTACGCATTTTCCACTCTTGCATTTTTGTAGGGCACGTGCGCCGATATGCGTTTTTTCTAATCAAAGAGTTAAAATACAAAAAAAATAGGTGGTTGGATACGTCAATCAAAACTATGTATTTAAGAATTTATAATCAAACTTACAGAAATACATAAATATATGCAGATGATTGAGCATCAAATAAAAGTCAGCAAACACATCATGTATTTGTTTACTGTCGTATTAAATGTAATATATGAGTACTCACTCTAAATGACGCTGAGCGATGTTATTTATGTATGGGTAGTTGAAAAAGTTAAAGAACTACAGGACATGAACGCACTTACCCGATTTGCGTACTTCGGCGAGTTCACATTACATGTTAATTTTTAAATATACAAAAAATTGTTTGTCTAAATGAAAAAAAAAACGTGTTGAATGTTATAAACAAATAAAATCTGCTCATTTAGGTATTCCCACAAAAAATTAAAATTACGGAGTTTACATTTACATTTTTGAACATACATCTATATTAAATATAGGAGTGGAGGTTTTATTCCGCATTTATAATTCTCACTTATAAGGAGGACTATTCACCTCAATCTTTGTTGAGAATACTTAGGAAAGTCTCGATAAGAATTGTCCATATAAGTTTTACTATTGAACAGTTACTTCTTGACATTGTACAGATACTGTAAAATATAGTTTCTCACAGGAATGAGAAACTGATTTTTGCATAGATTAAAATGAAATTTATTATGAGAAATTAATAACCCTGAGTTGCTTTCATTACTCATTGACACAATAGCTCTTATAGGGCAAATTTTCAAATATCGATATTCATGCCCATATTGACACACATTCGTAAATTTTCAAAGCGGCTCTACAATTTTTAACAAATAAAATCTAACTTGACAAACTACGTTTCGATTTTACTTTCAGCGTCAATTGCTTTTACAGGATTAATAGTTATTTACGCTATAAGGCAGGGAAGTAAGTTATTACGATACGAATGACAAGTTTGCGGCCGATGCGACACAGGAGCCGATTCAGGAAGTTCGAAATAAGTACCGTAATACTACTTCACGGCCATATGACGTACAACATTTTATTTCATACTGTTTGCATGTTTTAAAAATTTATATTAATTCAAAACATGTATATGTAACTTAAGTCACATAATCTTTGAATTCGTGTCACTTGTAATTTTATTTTTTATTTTTTGATGATAGCTGCATATTCTTTTGGTGATATTTGTTATTCATCGAGTGAAATTTCTACAAAAGTGGCGAGGCTACGGTGAAATTTGTACCCACCAAGTTGTCGAAAAAGTGTACCGGTTATTTTGTGATTGACGAAAAGTCTACAATCAAGAAGTTTTCACCACCATAGTAACCACCGATAGGGCACGTGAACTTACAAATTTCAAGTTGTGTTATTTAAAATAAATTTGTCAGAAATTGATTTTAACGTTTCTTGTTGTTAAAAATAAACAGTCCGGTTGTTCATATTTTCTATACGTTTTGCTTAATTGTATATATACATCTTTCGTAGAATTGTAGGAATGAGTGGGGGTTTCCACCCCCACTTCTTCTAAGTAACCACCCTGTATCTGAATACCGAGTTACCGAGAGAGTCGACGACAAACCAATAAAAATCAGTTATATACCAAATCTCATCTTATTTATAAAAAAACACTACCTTCTCCAAATCCCAAACACCGGTATATGTTTCAAGGCAACACTTCCCAGCCACGGTACTGTAATGTGCCATTTCCCGGACTCAAATTATCAACGTAAAGTAGAACACAGGGACAGTATGAAATAAAATTATAACGAACTGTTTAAATTTTTTCGTAATACCATACCGTTATTATGATTTAACAGAACTAAACACGTAAGTGAATAGGGATCTATAACGGATGCCGGCCGTTAAGGTTTATAACGGACGCACGAACAAAAACAAAAGTGAAAAGGTGTTTATAACAGGCATCCTATAATTAAGGATAGTATTTCTTTAAAAGAATCACAGTATCGTGAAAAGCTTTATGGTATTACGAAAAAAATTGAATGTCACATGGCCGATATGCAAATAACAGACTCGGCTCATTATAAACCGCGGCTATCGCCTCGGTTCACAAACTTCAGCCGCATCCGTTATTTGCTTTATATCAGCCTAATGACGTTCATAACTATTACGAGTGTTTATGAATATGGGCATCAGATATCCTGACCTAATTTAAAATAAAGACAGCTGAAAAAAAATCGCTAGTATGAATATGAATCAATATTTAATTTTTAGGATGCAAGAATTCTTTTATTGATCAGTACAGATTAAGACACGACAGTGTACAGATCTATTTGTGAGAGATTGTGGATTGCAGAGCTTTTTCAAGTATGTACCTAGTTTCATTTATGATGACTGCTGTTCCTTTATTTAACTTTTTGATTGGTTCTTCTAAAGTACCGCTTGTTTCAATAAATTCTTAACTTCTACAAATGGCAACGCTATTGTTTTTCAGTTAGCGCCATACGGTCACGTCAATTGTTTAAATTTAAGACATCCATATTGTGTCATAACCTAAATTTTTAGTACTGTACTTCAAATTCGGTGTGTTATTAAAAACTGCTGCAGAACGATTAGCTTGACACAATTTTAACGATTCATCTTTCAAAATAAAGTTTAATGAATTATAAAACAACAGCTCGGCTATATCAAGTTTCCAACAAATATTAAACATGGCCAGATCTTAGTGTGGGGGTAAAGTTCATGCCATCTTCATGCAACTTTCATGGGCGGCCATATTTTGCCAAGACATAACTTTTTCCTAACAACTAGAATTTCAAATGGAGGAAAGCCTGTGAGACATTCGTTTTACTGTCTTCACTTTACTCATTCATTGCTTCTTGAGGTGCGAGAAAGACAGCAATAGGTTTGGTGACAGAAACACAGGAGGAAGGATACAACGGAGTAAAAATAATGATCGCCTGGATTATTAGGTCCTTATGAGGGAGAATTCTCGCAAAAAATAGATCCGGCTCAAAGGAAAAGAATTCATGTGGCATTAACAATGTTGATGATGTTTTCTTTTATTTAAATCCAGGGATGGATTCTTAGGTAAGGCAGGTGAAACTGCAACACCAAGAAATTTAAAGCAACTCGCGCAAATTTCTTATTTGAAGGTTTCAAATGCAGTTTACTCATTAAGCTTGTGGGGAATACGTCCACATACGCTCGTACCACTCACACACATACACAGTATGGCTATAAGGTTTTGTATATAAGACATAAGCCGTTATATCATCAAAATCACAATTTATCTTTCAATATGTATTCAAATGTATTAAATCCACAGTACTTTGCGCGGTCCCGTAAGTCGTAACGGTTCACTTTCAGCTTCAATTTTGGTTTGGGGAAGGAGTATAGTCAGCCGGTGCCAAATCAGAAGCATACGGAGGATGATGCAATACAATGACTTTTTTGAAGGACAGAAATTGACGCACGACTGTTTTTTTATAGGTCGATGCATTATCGTGCGCGCGCCCAATTTTTGTTTTTAAATCTTCGACGATAGTCAATCCAGCTGGTTCTTTGTCGATGTCCAACTACTCTGCAATCATTTTAATTGTAACACGTCGATCGAAAAACAACAGTTGTCGAACTACTTCAAAGTTTTCGGCTTTTCTGCTTAATGCGGGGCGGTCACTCTTTGGGTCATCGTTGTTTTCATTGCGAAGTCGCTCTTGCCAGTCAAAAACGTTGCAACGAGTCAATAAAGCTTCCCCAAACACTTTTTAGACCAAAGCAAACAATTAGGTTAGTTTTCTGCACAAACGAACACAAAATTTGATTTCGTACCGCTGTCCGATGGATGCATCCATAACGAGACAGATATAAGAGGCCAATAAAATACACCCGAACGAGAACTGTACTGAACCAATATTAATAAAACTTGAGGGGGATGTTGATAAAGGCTAGTCAAAAATAGTATGGGTGCCAATTCATAGATTTATAAGTTGCTACACTGTGTACGTTTACATACACAATCATAATCATAGTCATGTATTGTAAAGTAAATATATTTTATCCACAACTGTCAGATAATATACCCATAATTCAACCGTTTTTTTTCAATTAATGACATAAGTTACTGTTACTAATTGAATACTATTGACATTTCGATGGAATAATATTATTCAATCGTTATGTCAAATTTAAATCTTACTTTTCAAAGAGTACAAATTATTTTTAATAAGAATTTTTTTCCACATAAAAATCCAAAATTATACTAGTTTTCTCATTTTTTACAGTTTTATTTTCTTCTTAAGCTTAAAATGTAGCTGAATTGTCGGTTTAAAATTTTCTGCTAAATGTCAAATCACTTCATAATTTCGTTATAACAAATACCTAGCGATCAAGGCTAACTATGTTTATATTTGTAAACAAATAATTTTCTAAAATTTGTTAGGTTAGTTCTGATTTTATAATAGTACAATATGTTATTATTTGATAGTTGTGGATAAAGTACAGTATTCTATTCGCATGTATTGGCTATTACTCATTCGAGTGATTTACATCACTCGCCTTCCGGCTCGTGATGCAAACTTCATTCTCGTGAATAATAGCATGCATTACATGCTCATTGAATAATATACTATTATATTGTGTCTCTATTGTAAATTTTGTTATATATATATATATATTTATATATAATTCAAAATCTGTAACTTTTGTCTCACTATTTGCTCGATTCCTCTCAAATACTTTCTTAGACATATGTTTTTCACTCCTTCCCACTTGTGATGGCTCTCCGTTCTCATGCATGTTGCATACTATTTCTTCATCTATCAGACAGCCACTTTCTAACCTTCATCTTGTGGACATCCAATTCCTTTTCCTACATAGAGTTTCTCCTCTGCTTTCCTAGACTAAACATCATTCCTTTGTAAATAAATTCCTTCAAACAAATCAATAATCCTACCTGAACAAACGAACCCACAAGCTGATTTGATTTATTAATTATACTTTTTGTTTAAGTTTCAAGATTGAAACAGCCAATGGTTTTTACAAGAATTATAATTCAATTTTCATGCTGGTTTGCGAAAAACACTTGACTTACGTATCTCCACGTGCCTGAGAAATGTTACCAGTACTAATTCTCTACTTTTTCCACAGATCCTTACAAATATTCTCGCATTTTCGGTTTCACAGACTTCCATTAAAAACCATTTACAGCATTTAATTTATTTCTCTCTTTTTAATCTTTCTGAAACTTCCCTGTAAGATTGTTGCCGTACACTGCGGGATGGTTACTGATGCCTGAAAAGATTTATTTCATATCTGTGAGATATTTGGTGAATTTTGTCAGATGCTGAAGGAGTTATGAAAGGGAGAATATAATTTTGCATCTTTTCATAGCACAAGTGAATTTATGAGCGCATTCTACAATATGACATTTCTATAAGATTTAGAGTACATTCATAGATATCTATGTGGGACGAATGAAAACTTATGCTTTCCGAACAATTAATTATATACTCAAACATTTATTATTTTACGAATATATAAAAACAACGTGAACAAATTGATATTTTATTGAAAAATTACTTAATCAAAATTTCATAGTAATTAGTGACGTCATAAATTTATAAATTACCTGCGAACATTTTGTAATTGATTTTATTTACCATGTACAACTGTTTTCTCATAAATTAATTAGTTTTCACTTTAGTTTCAGTGTAATAAACAAAAAACAATAATTCCTTTACTATCTTGCATAGCAGAAACCACAAATTAGTTATTAGGACGAAATTTACATTTTAATGAATATGTAAGACATGCTATAAGTATTAAGTTAACAATATGGAATAATCAGTTTGAGATATTAGAGCATTATTTTCTATTTTGGAAAATGTATGTTCTTCAGTAGATCTTGTTCAATTATTTTATGGCACGTTTATGATAGATAGAGAGGTAGTATTTATAAGAGCGTATTCAGTTTTCAGCCTAACACAGAAACAAATATTTTTTCGGTCAAATTCACTTTTATTTTGCAACGCAGACTCCGTTTAAGTCAATACACAATTTTTAACGATACTCCAATATCTTTAACCCATCCCACTTGGTGTCGAGTTCTGCAAAATAAACTTCTTCGGAGCAGGTTCACCCTTCGCAATCCAATGTTTTCATTGTTCCTTCATTCCAGAAGTTGTATATCAAAAAATAACGGGATTTATTTTCTGGCGGATGGTAGGGTGCTCGTTCTGACTTCTCTCGCTAGATATCTTTAGTAGACACCCTTTTGGATCTGTTGCCCAAGCGTCATCTTCGGGAAAACATTTGAGCGGTCAGTATAATTTTGTTCGTAAACGCTGTATGGTCGTTCGGCAGGAAAATCAGCAGCGGAAACTATCGCAATACTTTGGGGGGCTTATGGGGAGAAGCTCTGAGCCAAGGGAGGCTTTACGAGCGGTTTTCTCTTTTTAAAAGTAGTCGAATATCAACTGAAAATGACCTTCAACCGAGACTTCCCTCGACTTCCAGAACGTTTGAAAACACTGAAAAATCCATGATGTGATCATGTATGTTCATTGTAAACCAATCGATGAATTGAAGGAACTCACTGTATTATCCTTGAGTTTATGCCAACGAATTTTGACTGAAAATTAGAAAATGAAACGTGACGCAGCAAAATTCATTCCATAATGTGCTTTCCGACAACCAGAGGGCCAACCATTTGAGTGTGTTCTAGCAATTGAAAGAATAGTCAGAAATCGATCCGGATCTTTTGTAAGCTATTCCAAGCATTACTGCTGATTTCCTTAACAAGAAACAGAATTGGATATTAACTAGTGGTCCGGATCCGGATAGTTTCGGTTTCGGATCCGAAAATATCCGCATAATTGAAACTATACGAATCTCGGATCCAAATCTCAGTATCGGATTTTGGATCCGGATCTGAGTATCGGAGTTTGGATCCGGATCTGAGTATCGAATTTTGGATCCGGTTATGAGCATCGAATTTGGGATCCGAAACTGAGTATTGGAATTTGGATACGAATCTGAGTATCGGATCTTGAATCCGGATCCGAATATCGAATCATGGAAACGGATTTGAGAATCGGGATCTTGGATTCGAATATAAGTATGAGTATCGGATTTTAGATATGGAATTTCATTATCCGGATCGGTTCTCGGATTCGAATATTCTCAGTGTTGAACCTTATATTCAAATATTAGCAACCGGTCACATCAAAAGCACCTAATAAATTAATGAAATTCATGTCATATTAATATGTTACTTTATATGTGTAATAAAAATAATACAGATTTGATTTTTTTATTCACAATTTACTAAACAGGACTTCGTGAAAGTATAAATTCCTTTCTCCTTTACATTTGCACAAACTACCTGGCTATTTTAGAGGGGTATTATAAAATGTATTACTGTTTATTTACTAGTGCTTACAGACCGCTAAAAATAACAGGCCCACTTTAACGGTTTGAAGTTTGAATTTGAACTCAATTCCAGGTGTTAGAGTTCACATTCAAAATGAAGAGTCGGAGAATTAAAATTTGGATCCGGATCCGTAAACAAAAAACAAAGCATCGAATCCGGATTCGAATCCAAGTTTAAATCTGGATCCATGTTCAGATCCGCATCCAAGTCCAGATCCGGATCCAAATTCGAATTAAATTTTCGGATATCCACTTCAATATCCGAACATCGGATATCCGGATATTTTGAAATCTGGGTTCTCAGATCCAAGTGTTGTCGGATCCTCACAGCACTAATATTAACACGTTGCTTTTTATTGTCTGCTATTTCAAAATCGCCGACCCCATCAAAGACCGCTTACGAAAAAAATCATACTGACTGCCCAGATGGTTCCCCAAGGATAACGCTTGGGCAACAGCAGATCCAAAAGGGTATCATAGTAAAGATATCTAGCGGGAGAAGTCGGAACTAGAACCCTACCACCCGCCAGAAAATGATTCCTGTTATTTTTCGGTACCCCCTCGTACCAGCATAATTTTAATATGAACAACATCTACATTTTGAAACTAAAAAATTGACAATACCCCCTCGTACCATACATTGAATTTAGTGTCACTCCGCCACTGTATACGTTGTATTTATGAGGAATATCCAACATCGACCATAGGGAATATCTCTAGTTCCAGTAGCTGATATATTCAAAATGTTGATGCTATCGCCATGACTGATGAGCTCGCTTCAACACTTCTCCATTTTTATTCCCATTGAAGGTTCAGATATCAAATCATTTGTTGATTTGTTGTAGCATAATTGATGTGAATCTTCCCAGATGCCTCAAGGTTCAATTTAAATCATTCAGCGATTTAACAACACGATATCGGCAGCATCAAGGAACTAAATTTACGATCAATGTCAGTGGAATTTCATTGTTTGCATAATGCGAATAACTGCGGGTTATTTCAATAATACTAATTTACATTAAGTTCCTGTTTGTTTATTTTATTTTGTAATTAAATATAAAATCGTTTATTTGAAATCGTCATTAAAGAGCACAAAAAGTTCAGAAATCGACACTAAAGTAATCCATTATACGACGATTTCATACAAATAATTATTGTACATGTCATTTAATTTGGGCAGGTGCAAAAATAGTAAATTTGTTCTTAAAATATGGGCAAGAAGAACAGTCTAAATAATTCTGATAAACAAGTTTGAGATAAACACACAATTTTGATTGTTTTTATCTTCCGTCACCTCTAGGTAAGGAAGGTATAGTCTTTGGTCAAAAAAATCGGTGGTGAGTTTTAAATGAATAAACACATTTTAAGGTCCCTATAATACGATTTTATATTTTTACGGTGATATCTGTATGTGTGTGTGTGTGTGTGTGTGTGTGTGTGTGTGTGTGTGTGTGTGTGTGTGTATGTCCGTGTGTGTGACTATAATTTCGGCCATGATATCTCCAATACTAGAATTCCAAAAATTACAATTTTTACGTATTCCTCTTCCTTACATTCATATGCTGACTTGATTAGATTTTGGTTTTAATTATTCAACCGGAAGTAACCTCATTTGAAGATTTTAACACTTTTTCTTCAAAAAACGCTGTTTAATATTATTTTTTGACAATAAATATTAAATAATATTCTTATCTATACGAATTGATTGAATTTTGTATTTTATATTCAATGGATATAGAGTTAAAGAATTATAAAGAAATTTAATCTTATAAATCAGCCAACTATGCTACAATCATAGATACAGCTACTATATTGAGAAAATTCTAACTGACAGATATTAGTGTCAATGAAAAGAAAATGAATGTGGCAAAGATGAGGATGTTGAGATAGATATTGAGGAAGACACGGAAAGTTTCTAGACAGATACAAGAGAGACGATTACATTGGTTTAAACATGTCATAAGGAGAGATAAAGAATATATTGGAAGAAGAATGAATAGCTTAGTAATAGAAGGTAGACGAAACAGAGGAAGACCAAATATAAGATGTAAGAACTATATTGCGGAAGACTTGAGAGAAAAGGAACTGAATGACGACACGCAAAACATGAAAGTGGAAGAAAAAAATAAAAATAGCGGTCCCTAACGAATGGGAAAAGCTAAAGAATAAGAAGATGTCTCAAGTGCAATTTGCATAGTTTGTTTATGAAATAATTTTACTGGAAATTTAAACTCTTGCAAGAAAATTTATGTATGGAATTTGTACATAATACACAGGATTGACGGAAGGTAATGTGCTGGCCACATCAATTTTTTTTTTTTAAACCAATAGCCGAGATTATCAACATTGAGTGTTAGACTGACATTTATGTAAACATAACATAAAAATAAATGTTCCTTACATTTTCACAATTTTTCTATATCCAATAACATTTAATATGCACTGAAGTTCCTTTTTATCACTCATATGGTTTATTTTCCGCGGTCCTACGGGTCCCAGTATCTAAATTCCACATACGTGGTAGAAATTAGAACTTCAGTGCCTTAATACATAAGTAACTATTATTTATTATATTTATAAATGTAAATGAATATTAAGTCATGAAATAATTAAACTGACCCATATTTTTTGTACTTCTTTATATTAACAATAATAATTAGAAATTTCTCCATTAGAAATTTTCTTTATTAAAGATTTCTTATTAATTCCCACAGTTCATAACCTTGAATACATTTTTTATTCATCTTTCTTTTTAAATTAATTTCAAATTTATACTCATATAAATTGGATAATACATATATGCGTACATACATAAAATCACGTACGTCCCACTTTGTGGGTTAGCACAAACCCGAAAACAATAATAAAAACAACAACAATAATCACTGACTCTTTCAACAATATTCTTACTAACCGTACATCATACAACAATTCCTCACTCTTAACATATTAAATTTGATAATAAAGAAAATCAATTGAATTTTTTGTATACGTTGATCAATTTTTAACAAAATACAGTTTCCCTGAATTTTAATTTCCATCATGAAATAGGAATTGTAACTTTGTACATATTACGTGAATATAATAGAAAGTTGACATAATTTAGGAAATGAGCAAAATGAATGTACGTTATCCACCTACTTACCGGATACATTCACATTACTTAACGGAAATCGATTTTGCGTTTCATAATATGTGATTGACAGACAACCAATCCGATTTCATATAAAATGAAACAGGATTTGTAGCATAAATAGCTTTTCATCAAACTGGAATATTTACTAAACAGATTATGCTTATGAGAGATTTCAGTCCAATTTTTCATATTCCAAAATCTAACTTTATTATTAGAACTTTAATCCTCCATTTTTTAAATACTGTTTCATCAGCCATCAACATACATTCGATATTTTATTTCTGGATTGCTAATATTTGTTTTTCATAGATAATCGAAAAATAAATCCAGTTTTTGAGTAAATACTATCAATTTTTGCTTTCTAAAATTTGATTTACCTACTACTTAAATATTTTTACTTCCCGCCAACCTACATACATGCACATAGTTAAAATGATAAGGCAGAAACTGCACGTCATCAACCTGAAAAAACCTTATAAAATGAAATATAACTTGTATAAGTTATTGGATGTTATTTACCTATTTAAAAAAAGAAGAAAAAAATACTAGTGCTACTAGTAATAAACGTATATATTAATGAATTTACAATTATCAATCTTTATTCTTTATTATTTGACATAACATGGTCATTCTCAGTAGTGCCAACGTGTGGTACGAAAATCAACTACAATTATTACAAATAATTTTATATTCCGTAAAAGGAATAACGATTGATTTATAAATAATTGTAAATATCATTAATTTACTTAATGCTAGTATTTTTTTTTTTAAATAATAGTACCTATTAATTTCAACAAGTTACATTTCATTTTATAAGGTTTTTTTCAGGTTAATGGCGTATTCACTTGTACTATAGGTAAGGGAGGTAATGTTTTCAGTCCAAAAATTCGATAGTGAGTTTACACTGGATAAGCACGAAGTAGGGTCCCCACAAAACGTTTTTACTATTTTTACAATGATATCTGTCTGTGTGTGTATGTATGTGTACGTGTGTGTATATGTGTGACGATTTTTTTCTCCCACCATAACTATATCAAACTTCTAAAAAAATTCCATTTTCCGTGTTTAATCTTTCTGCATTAATATAAAGAGTTGATTAGATTTTGGGTAAAATTGGACAACCGGAAGTGGCACTTTACTTGAAGCCCATAGTAGTTTTTAATGAAAACCTATATTAAAATATAATCCAATTCTTTTCAATTTTAGTATTTAAAACTTTTATATCAATGAGAACAACATATTAGATTCTGACTAAAATTGATAAACCAGAAGTTATACTTTAATTAAAACTCTGAACAAATTTTCGGGAAACCATATATTCTGATATAATCCAAAACTTCTCAAATTTGGTATTTAAAACTCGTATATGATTGAGATCAACATATATTTTGACTATATATGATAAACCGGAAGTGTTACTTTACTTGAAGCCTCTATAACATTTTTTAATGAAAAACTATATTGAAATATAACCCAAAACTTTTCAAATTTGGTATTTGACTTTCATATTAATGAGAACGACATTATATATTTGCTAAACTTGATAAACCGGAAGTGGTACTTTACTTGAAAGCTCTGAACAGATTTGCTGGAAAAAATATATTAAATTATGATCCAAAACTTCTCAAATTTGGTGTTTAAAACTCATATATGATTGGAAACAACATATTAAATTTTGACTATATATATATATATATGATAAACCGAATGAGGTTCTTAACTTGCAGCTCTTAACAGGTTTTCGAGGAAATACATAATATAATCCAAAATTTCGTAATACAGACTTTTCTATTTATTGAAACAAGAAAGTAGATTTTAATACTTTACTTTAAGCTCATTGCTATTTTAAACATGGAATTGGAGAGAGGTCATCTGATTTTTTAAAAACTCATATACTTGTATAATATTGTATAAATTGTTCTTCGAAACAATTGGTGACCTCCACAAATTAATATATTTACCCATTTTTGAGTAAAAGTTGAAAGTTTATATGTACCCAATTTTGGATAAAAAGTTGAGTACAAATTTAAATGCATATATCTCTGGAATTAAGTGAGGTATCGACATACGGTTTCAAAAGATATGATTATGGCTGTATAATTATTATTTTTTATTGAAAATCAGGAATCAAATTTATACAATTTAAATGCATTGATATTTAAAACTTAGCAGGTGTACCCATATTTTGACAGTATGTACGAGTATATACACATCGGCTGTAAGCTGCAAATATATTCCATAGGCATATACTCCCAGTATTATTATGCATATTGTGACGATGTTGGCAAACATAGGGTGTGTACAATGTTGTTGTTTGTTTCAGAGGGGTGACATCAACCTAGAGAACGTGACCCACGAGGACGCCGTTGCGACGCTCAAAGCGACGCAGGAACGCGTCGTGCTCATTGTCGCTAAACCCGAGAGTGCCTTCCACACATCCAACTCGGAGAAGTCGCATTCACCTATCCGTAAGTGAACACTTCATTTTTATCCTTATATTTGTTTCGCTTAAAGTACAGTTATTTTGTGGTCGCATTTTTTTTTTAATATAATGAGTCGGTTTCACATTTTTTTAAGTATTTTAAATTAAAGTTTCATAGTAATAAAATAAAATGTTATTTTCGTAAATAATTAAATAGAAAGATTGGCGCCAGAAATAGTAATGAATAACAACCCTCACTCCCCTGACGTCAAGTTATATATAGCACGTCATTCATAGCCAATAGAAAAACAACATCACCTACACCTACGAGCCCAAACTCATAATAGTTCGGCCGGTTTACATTTTCAATAACTTATAAAATCTACGCAAATGGTTAGAAATTCTACAAAATTCTTTCTGCTACTTTAAATATAGACTTATAATTAGAAAAAAACTATGGGCCAAATGACGGGTTATAATAGTTTGACCGGCATTTTAAGGGCCATCTTCTACTCCAGACTTAGTTTCTTCCTAGACCCTTTGCTTTTCGCAAAAAACCCAGTGCGTACTGTAAAACATACTTTTTCGTACTCACTACCTAGAAACTAATGTTTCCCGCAGCCAACTCACAAAATCCGAAAGGCCATATTCGCGTTATTGTTTTACTTCCGCGCACTAGTGTCTCAATGGAAACTAGTTTGATTGAGTAGCTTAAAAGTGTTATTATATTTTTAATTTTTTTACACATTACAACAAATTTAATATAAAAACAAGATAATTGAGGAAAATTAGTTGAAAGAATAAAAATTATCTAAATTAAATTAGAAATTTCATTGCTAATTTTGATATTTTAATACTACTAACCCCATCTATTAGCAATTAAAAGAATGAAACGAGAAAAAATATAGTTTATAAATTTTTCGAAAATTGACGATTTTCAAGCATTAAAATAAAACCAATAAAAATAAATAATTTATTAATAAATAATAAATTTGCCTACCATCAGTGCCATCTGTTGGAGAACAACAATCTGTCATCTGCTCAATATCAAAATAGAACATAACCTTAAATTTAAATTATCAGATATTACACTTACACTGACAATTAAACTACCAGTAAAATAGAGGCATGTGCCGGACATTGTTCTTTATTTAATTATTTGAAAAGTTGGTAAGTACAACATACAATATGCGTTAGAACTTCTGCTTAATTTAGTTTATGTTATTTACATACTGAATTACAGGTGAATTAACACATTTGCCATTATAAGTTAAAAAAGCGTTTATTCGTTGTCTCCAGCCTTAAATTTCGGGAGGCATACAAGAAATATCAGAATCAGACATTTTGACAACTTTTAAATCTGCAAAAATATGCAAACAATTATGTTTCCGAAATCAACAATTTACTTAACAACCGTTGCTATGAAATTGCTGCTGTGATATTTACTTGTATATTTGCGAATTTTGTACAATTATCTTGACATTTATACTCTATTAATAATGATTTTGTTCGTTACAAAAAGTATTGTACAAACTTCTTGCGCGAAGACGACATCCTCACATTCGCGCAAATGAAGCCCTCGCTCGCAAGCTCGCTCGTGCCTCAAATAAGCGCTCAAGCGGGATGAGTGTCTTCCCGCACTTAGTATGTAAATAACTATTACAAGACATATGGTAGAATACTCACAGAAAATATTACAGGGAGTAGGAATTCAATGCGTAATACCTAATAGAATATAACATATTCAGTTTTTGTAAGTTTAAAATCTATATTTTAAACTAGCAGAAAGAAATTTGCAGAAATTTCTCACCATTTGCGTAAGTTTTATTTGTTTTTTAAAAATGTAATGCTGGATTTATACAGCGTAAGCCGTAACGTAACGTGTCGCGCCGTAGTGTAACGTAAAGAATAAAACAATGCAAACATATGTGATAATTTATACAGACGTAAGCCGTAATGTGACGTACCGTGACGTAACGTGTCAAAACCCCAAAGATCCCCAACTTTTATCTTTCTGTTTTGTGTGATTGTGACTGACATGAGTGACATGTGTCAAATGTCAAAGTTTAGATTATTACATCATATGGAAATGATGGAAATATAATGAAATATATTGTATTACGAATAAAATAACCTGTTAAATACATATCTGACGTACACTTGTATCGACAGAGCATGAGCATTCTTTTTACGAAAATATACCGTAAAAGTTCTGTATAAAATAGCCTAGAAAAATCACGCGTTACGATACGTTACATTACGGCTATGGGTTTAGGTTCGTACGTTATTCACATAAATAAAAGTAGGCGATAGTTTACCACCTGTTAAGCTGGACGAACTTTGACGTCATATTCTGTTTTATATCAAGTTTTTTTCAAAATATTACACAAATTTCAATAATTAATTGTAAAATATGTAATGAATATTTCGCGATATTTAATTTTAGTACTTAGAAGGAATATTCAAATTCTTGCAACAGCCCTATTGATCACTAGGCAAAGAAAAATAATCTTTCGGAATAATAATAATGATATTTTTATAGGCTAGTAGAGAAAAAAAGTGTTTCAAAATATGTCTGTTATACTTTTGGTCAAGGCTGTATGCAATACAGTACCTATAGTTCTTATTTCCGTATGAAATACTAGTATTTTATTGACTTTGAAGTTATTGCTCCTGATGTGTCTTAAATGTTCCACATTAATATACTTTATATAAATATGCCTGTAAGTGTGTAATAATTTCTCATATTTTCTCTTGCCGTTCTCCTTAACCTGTTTATACATAACAATAATTGGCAAACTTTCACAACACTTCATAAATGTCCAATGACAGTACAATATTGACAGAAATAATACATTTGTTTATTTATTTATTTATATTATGCTCAGGTGCATATACAAGGTTGAAGTGTTGATACCGTTTATTTTATTGGAAATTAATTAGACCTTTATATTCATCGTATTACTACAGATATATTTATTTCAAAATTTCGGGGTCGTTAGGTATAGTTCGTGTAAAAATATGATTAATTACATAAATTTTCTTCTTTCCAGAAAAATTATACGTTTTGCCCTCTCCTTTTTCGGTGATACACAGATTGAGATTTTGAACGAAACAAAATTATTATTGTTAATCTGATGAAATTGTTGTTATATCTTTATTTAAAACATAAATATACAATTTCCATCATTATGCTGTGTATTTATTTCATATTCTGCAATGCGTTATACGTTTTAAATAACAATTATTCCATACTGCATATACGGCTTGAGAATTCTTCAATATTTTCCTTTCACGTACGGATTTCTAAAGCACGTAGATTGCCTTTTATTCTGAAATTTTCAATTCTTCGATCGTTTAGCGGTATTACAACCCTTTTAAGTTTAACATTACCACTTAGGGTTTTAGAGAATTCTTTTCATATACGCCATAAACGTAGCCACATTCTTGAATTATTCCACCAAAAAGTGGACATTTCCCATTATTCAATATTTCACAAAACTTTAATTTTTTTTCAAGACTCTTATTATTGTAATTTTCGCATTCAACGCATTGATTTTAAATTTTTGGTAACGTTTTGAGCAACTGAAACATGTTTATTCCATCGTTGAATTTTTTCGATAATTCCAGCCATTTATGAACATCTCGAGGACATGAGAAGGGTTTAAGTACTACCTCATTTTCCTCGCTTTACTCCAGATGTATATGTCATTTGTTTAACAGTAGTGATGCAACGATTATGATTGAGAACGTAATCTTTTTAGAAAATCCCTGACATAGGCGTATAATATAGGAAAACAGTTTTTTTTTTTCAAATATTAAGTGTCTGTTCCGTAAAACTTTCAGATATTCATTCATAGAAATTTAGAGAATAAAATTATGAATTTTTGAGTATCAAAATTATTAATTTTACGCTTTTGGTGCCCGGGTAATCCTAATTTAAAGACGTATCTACTAAAATGGATTTAGTATGGGAATGTTTTTAAAAAATGATTGTGAAATAAATTGTCAAATGGAATAATACGTCAGAAAAATGTATTTGACAGTTCAACGATCATTTCTTGAAATGAAGCATACGCATACCATATTCATTGTTTTCATTGGTCGCTAAAGTCGCAAATGTAAAAATTTAGACCGGTAGTATTTACTCAAAATTTTAGTTACCCTAACTAACTAATTACCATGGCTACCGTTTAAAAATACATTGGCATGACTAAAAAACAACTGAAATTATTATTTTAGTCATAGCGTAATCAGCCCTAATTAAAAGTAAATATTATACCAGTCTTTAATATTAAAAAAATCTGAATTTTATTTTTTGAAACTATAAATATGTTTATTTTATTTTGGAATCATAAACTTGTGAAAAAAGGCGGGCGCAATTTGGCTTTTATCACCCAATGGCCTATAAAGCTGCCAAGCAAGAGCTACTCAAACGTCAAAATCGTGGTTTATGAATAAATGTTAGACAACACAGTAAATTCGATAAATCACATTTTTTGAACACTGCTACTCGCAAAAGTATTCGTATTCTTTCTCGTATATGTCTTTCGACTTCCGTAAAACGAACCCTGTACAGACACAAATTCATCCGATATTTCTTTTGAATAATCGATATCTTTCATTTTAATTTTATACTAAATTTAAATTAGTTATAACCAATCAATGTAGCTAAAAACCACAGCATACTCCATTATAACGATACCAAATATATACCAACTGAATCCTTGAATTTCGGGAACAAAAATAAAATTTAACGTATATACCACGGGCATAATCAAGATTATAACACTCGGGTAAATTAAAGCTCTTCGCTACTCGTCGAGCTTTAAACATTCCCCCGTGCTACAATCTTTTGATTATGCCCTTATAAATAACTAACAAATCATCCCATAAAGTTTTACGGAACAGATATTTAAAAAAAAACTGTTTTTACCATGCTTTACGCCTATGTCACGGATTCTCGTGTTCATTCTGTATATAAAAGAGTTCAAGTGCTTTATGCAGTAAAGTAACTTCGCTGTTACTCTGTTACCTAGTTACTGCTTTGACTTCGAATTAGTTTTTTTTTAATTTTGCGTGCTAATTAATAAATAATAAAATGATTTTACTATACATATATAATTGATTGTTATTGTAATAGTTTTATCTTAACCTATTTGTACTAAGTAATCGTAGTCGACAATTATCAAAATTAATAATCGTAATCAAAATAGTAAAAATCGTTTCATTACTATTTAACAGCCTATTACTATTTGTGAAATTTGTTGTGACAATGGATTTTTTCTCTTCATCAAGAATAGATTTGTTGAAAAATGTCCTTGTTAAAGTTGCGTTCGTAATGTAGTCAAAAAAATTTAAGGTGAATATTAAATATGATAAAAATTCGTACTAGGTATTATTATTATTGAATTAAAAACCGCTGAATAATTTTCCCACAAGGTTTTCCATTGCATAACTTGAATATTATTTTCATAAACTTTATTACCTGTTCTTGTACAGTCCGTAATTATGATATAAATACTTATTAAAGTTATTTTTATCCAAGTAATACTTGTTTACGTGAAAATTGTATTCATGGTTAGTTTTTTTTTATCATTATGCGTTGAAAAATACTCCAAAGATATTTGTCAAACATATTTTACTCAAACAAGATTATTATCTTAATATCCGGTTAAACATAAGCAACCCGATTAGCTGTATAAATTCACTTTTTGTGTAGTTAAAAATTGAAATTTTATTTCTAGATTCGCGATTGAAAAATTTTAGAAACCGCTGGTTTAGGGGTCGTGCTTTATAGTCCACTATGCCATAGTGTGTCTGTGAATCCTCTCTCGATTTTTAAATACTATGAATCAAACATTTATGTGAAGAATTGATCCCAATAATGTACGTTATTTTCCATTATAAAGTTTTGTTCTTTCTGTACTTATGAATATTTGTTTTGTTTGTTGCAGCCTTGGACCGAGTTGATCTATCGTTTGGACATGAATCCCTTCATGCGTCCAGTCAAGCCCTTCACCATTCCGCAACGCCAAGGGCTGTCAGCCAGGAAGACATCACTAGGTGAGTCGAATTTTTTTCTAGTAACTCGATTACGAATTGACCTATTTCTTACCTAAATGAAACTGATGGAGTTAACCTATTAAAATACGCATAATGACTGCGTCTAATGATAGAATAAAAATGTAACATGCCTAAACTATTACCGTATTACTTCGTATCAACGACGTTTACAACGGCGCAATAAATCATTTACAAAATGTTACATTTTCTTTAATGATATGGTTTTACCTACTACTATTTTATCGCTAATTATATTACTAAAATTGTTTTTAATTATTAGCATTAACATTAAATTTGAGGAATAACCATTAGTGCTCGACGGTATTTTAAAATGCGTTTAGGTGAAAATATTTAATTACTGTACACCTCTCTTTATGTTAATAAATACAAACCACAGCACCCTACTAGTATTAGTTATCCTGCTTTGCATTTTAAATTTAAATTCACGTTTTGGAACATAACCGTTAAAAATTAGCTTTAAAAAGAAGAGAAAATGAATGCTTTAGACATATTACTGCAATTTGTTCAAGCTCCTTCATCTTCTTATACGCCCGTTTTGGCGAAAAATAAGAACACTATTACTTGCACTCCACCGCAAACAAAACCGCAGAACAATGCAACTCCTTGCAAATGAAATACGTAATAACACATTACTTGAAATGCACAACTGTGCAACGGTTAACGCAGGGATAAAATACTGCTTCATTTATTTCTTGTCAACCTACATACCATATTAGAGAATAATATAAATACTCTTAAATTATTTAAAAAAAAAACTGTAAATTTGCTTCGTGCGATAGTGCGACAGTTATTCGGAAAGTAAAGATATAATGCGGGAAATTTAACAACAGTGGTATAGACTAGGTTCGAAATCTTACTAAAACAGCACTTATACAGCCTTATTCTCGTGACCATTGTAATCGATACAATATCTTATAAAATACGATTATTGTAAACTTTACAATAATTATGAAAATTCGTATTCACGTGACCATTGCATTAAATACGATCTTGCGTAGAATGCAATATCTTATACATTACAAGAACTAGTCGAGTGTGGTATTCTAGTGACCAATTTTATAAAACTGACAATTGCATTGAATATGATAATTGCATAAACTTATTGTAATCTGAGCAAGTACTTCGACGACTTGCTAAGCAAATTGTTTGTTGAAAAATATTAACTATAATAGTGAAATATCGGTGGAACATGGCAAATGATGGATTTCTACTACTAATTGATATTCTACAAAACGATGAAAATAGGTATGTATCACTGGAAATGAAGGTAATAATATATATATAATTAACCTTATTTTTGTGGTCTTTTAAAAGACAAAACTTAAGGGTTTCAAGAAGACAATTAAGGGATACTAGTGATCCACTTACACTGCCCGAAAACATTTTTAAAGGAAATTATAGGCTCTCGCGACAAGTAGCACATGATATTATTTTGCAAATAGCACCGTATTTAAAAGATTCAGAAAGAGATGAAATAAGTATCCCGAAAAAATTAAAGGTATTATTACTATCAATTGTTGCTTACTGTAAAGATTTAAATGGGTAGGTTTCCTTTAAATATTCAAAAAATTATTTTAGATTATGATGGCACTACATTTCTATTCCCAAGGTAGTTACCAAAAATCTTCAGGACAAGATCATATAATGCCGATGAGTCAATCTTCTGTAAGCCGCTGTGTTAAAGAAGTGACAACAGTAATAAATGACCATTTGCATTATTATGTTCATTTTCCAATCACGGATGCACAAAGAAATATCGAAAAAGAAGGGTAAGAGTTTGAAGTACTACATTATTTACATTAATATTTATTTTTTATTTATAGTTTTATGAATATGGCCAATGGTTTTCCTGGTATTATTGGGGCAATCGATTGTACTCATGTGGCAATTATAGCCCCACAGACAGATCATGAAGAGTACCCAGGAATTATATTTATAAACAGGAAGAATTGTTATAGCTTAAACGTTCAAATTGTAATATTTTGTATACCTTAGAATTTTGTACGTGATTCCATTATATTTTAACTAATTTATTTATGATTTACTTAATTTTTTCCATGAATCAACATCTCTTACCGACCCATTTCCGCACGCATTCATTGCGTTTACCAGTTCTAACCACAACTTTTTTACTGACTCTGGTGTCATGTTAGGACTTAATTTTCCCGTTCGTAAAACAGTATGTTGGTTTAGATACTCTAAATATATTTGCTGCTGGGTTTTACTAACTTTCTTCTTTGTTGCTATGATTTTGTTTAGTTTGAGAGGTTAAAAATAACTATCAAACGTCAAAGTTCCAATATGGGATACCAACACGCGTAAATGAAAAATAATTTTTATTTTCTACAATATCACATTTTTATTAAATGTTCTTTTAATTTTAAAGCATTAAGTGTAAATGTGCAACAATTCAATTATTTAATATCACTTTAAAACAATTTCAAATAGTTTTACATCCATCAAAACAATTGCATTTTGTGTTGGTAACAATTATTATTGCTTTCATACTTGTATAGATTACAATGTCGTAATTCATAAAATATCTTATTTTGTTGTTTACAAGGTGGTCACGAGAATACCAAATTATTATAATGTCTTAAAGGACCTTGTAATCGTAATTGTAAAGTTTATGATATTGTATTGAATACAATGGTCACAAGAATAAGGCTGATTCTCTTATAACACCGACGTTTCGGTACACTCTTGCTTCTTCTTGTGGGTAGGTAAGATCTTACAAAATATTATATTCTATTGTTGAATTTGAAAGCAGACTGATGTGTGTGCTTTTTATGATTTTTTGTACAAATTTGTGCAACCGTATATAAAAGAACGAATGGATTTTGGGTATATGAGATGTAACATTTTGTAAGATCTCACCTAGTATTAAGAATTTGAAATAGAGTAGGTGTGTAATTGAGAGAGGTGAAACGTATTAAAAACTTGAATATTTTAGAAACTAAATAAAGTATTGACGTTTTGTATAGATCTCCAGAAGAGCAAGAATACAGGAGAGAAAAGATAGTAGTACCTACTAAATTTCGTGCTAATCGCCTTGCCAAAGTACCATACAAAATTAATAATCCATCAACTAGTTTTAATGACAATACGAGTAAATCAAAAAAAGCTTATTACATCGAATATGAACGACGCATGCTCGAGTTACAAAGAAAGAAAGTTAGAGACGAAATTAAGAGGAAAAGAGAAATTCATTCAGAAATACTAAAACATATGCAGATTGAAAGACAAACCAAAGAGGTTCACTTGGAAACAGCTAGAATGCAAAAGGAAAAAACTCAATTGGAAATTACAAAGTTAAAAAAACTTAGTTTCTGTTTTGATTAATTTTATATTTGCATACATTCAAATAAAAATTGTAATTACATATTGTTGTTTTATTTTAATCTTTACAATTGCGATATAACACTGATATACTAGCGTAAATTAAGCAGCATATAGGTATAATATTTAAGTGTATTAATGTTCCCTTCCCACTGCATATAGAGAGAGATGTGTCCTTTGACCACTACCATTTGTTGTATTAAATTGAGTACCTTAATCTTCGCTCCTAAAAGGTAAGCCGATCTCTACTCCTGTACAATATGATATGGTGAAAATGAATAGGCAGAAGACTCACGTCAACAACCTGACAAAAACCTTATTAAAAGAAATATAACTTGTAGTAATTATTAGTTGTTATTTATTTTTAAAAACGAAGAAAAAATATACTAGTATTAAAGATACGTATATATTAATTAATTTACAATTATTTCTAAGTCGATCCTTATTCCTTTTACGGAATATAAAATTATGTGATACAACATTATCATTCTCAGTAATGCCAACGTATGGTACGAAAATAAACTACAATTATTTGAAATAATTTTATATTCCGTAAAAGGAATAACGATTGACTTAGAAATCATTGTAAATATCATTAATATATACATTACTTAATACTAGTACTTTTTTCTTCTTTTAAAAATAAATAACACCCAATAATTTCTACAAGTTATATTTCATTTTATAAGGTTTTTTCAGGTTGATGACGTGGGTCTTCTGCTTAATCATTTTCACTATAACCCGATCATCTGGGCGCCGAACATCCGGGCAATAAAATATTAGATTTGTAGAATTATGGAATCTCGTGGCCGTGTGCCTGAGTGTCTGGTTGCGAATCTGGGGAACCGGGTTCGATCCCGACCGACGCCAAAAATCACTTCGAATTTTAATGGCAAAAAATTTACCTGTGGTGCACTCTGCACTTTTTCAAATTTTACTTCTAATAATGGATTTAATAGTAAGTGACCCTTATATAAAATATTTGTGATTTTAGGTTATGTGGCAGCCGCATGTGAGGTGTCAAATACTGATACATATTTTTGCACTTTTTTATTAGTTGACACCCATTAGAAATAGCTAATATAGGGCATTTATAAAATAATTATTATACTATTTGCATTATTTGATTTCCTATAATTGTAGCTGCTACATGTAAGTATATTACTCCCAAACTCCTGTATATTTTCAAGTGAGAAGAGAAAGGAAAAAAAACGCAAAAAATGCATTAAATTAATCACTGAATAACAGTCACAACCGCCCGCGTACGACTGTGATAACCAAATAAAATGTGAATTCCAAAATTCTGCGAACTCTAATGTGTGAACCTGTGAACCATGTACTAGAGTAAGTTATTTCAGAAAACATTAGATATAACATATTTTACAAGGTGTCTACCATCTAATATTACATTTATGTGTCAACTACTAAACATTTGATAACTGACAAATGTCAACTACTAATACATTATTTCATTTTCTCATTTTGATATTTTTTTTATAAGATAATTATTTATACCTAATTATATTTTTTTCATGCATTCCTATTACTTCATATGTAAGTCATCAATGAATGCGAATAATAAATAGCCTATATTTGTGATAAACAATAAAACATGTTTTTAATTTTTTACATTTTCATCTCTTAAAGTGTCAACCGATGCTTTTACCTTAAACTAAAGTATGTTTAAAAATTACAGAGCGTCATTATGAACTATTTTTCTTGTAGCAAAAACAAAAAATAGTTTATATCGCCCAAATGACGGTCGCCCAGTTAACAATCGCCTAGTTGGTTATCTCCCAATTGACCCATTATGAATTCGTTTTTAAATTAAAAACTATTCGCAAATTTCTATTATGACAATATATTTGTATAGGTGAGGACATTCACCAGGCGCCACCTCACGGATTCTTAAAATAGTGAGAGCACCACAAGGGTCACTGTACATTCCATGTACCCCACTTCTTGTTCATTTGCTTGGGGTAGGGGTAATTCGCCCCCTCCCACCCCCTAGCTCAAAGAGTTAAAAACTACTCTGTGGATATATTCTGTTAACAATCTTCGAGCCTTAAACATCTCTAAATATTTTGTTACGTTATTGTATATATGTAGTTAGTATTTGTGAATTACAGTGTTAATAGTTCTCAAATCCATTATTTCAACTACCCGCAATCACTCATTAACATTCAACCCCAACGGGGTTAACAGTCACTTTTGTGCAATTTGAAAATAATATTCATCTTTCAAATTTTATATTGAATGGAATTGAACCCGTGTCCTCAAAATCACAACCGATTGCCTAATGCACTCATCCACGCAACCCTAAACCGTCGAAACTAATAAACTCATGTCTGAAACGCACCGTTTTCGAGCTACAGGCTCTTAAAAGAGTAAATCGCCTCAATTCAATTCAAAGTTGTTAAGTCTTAGCAACATTGCTACAGCAAATAACCAATAATAATTGCGAACACAGAATAAAACTTGAAAATGACAGGTTTTACATTTGTTTCTATTGGTTACAAATTTTAGCAACGTTGCTAAGACTTAACAATTTCCTTACAGAATTAGGCCAATTATCTACCTTAACATTAGTTGGCTGTGACCTACCACTTCAGTTATTAATATTGTTTATTTTAAATATTTTAACTAATTTTATTCTTTTTTGTACTACATACAGTAAAAAAAAAAAAAAATGTCCGATCAAGGTCATCTGTATCATGAACGAATTAACAAATTGGCATATATTTGTCTCTCATTTGCCATTACACGAATCGTGTGCGATCAGGATGGATATAAGACGCTTGTCTTTCAAAAAATCATTTCGGCTAAGTTAGGACATTCCATTTTAAAACGATGCTCGTTGACAATACTTTCACTGTAACGTATGTTTATTTATTAATTCAGATATATTACCTTGCTTCATAGCCGTACGAATAACGTTATTTTCTGTCAGTGTCACTAACACTATTGCATTATTTCATTTTTCACAAATTTGGTTTTATATTTGCTAATAAACTTACCAATTGACTTAGATTTGAATTTTAAATGCTTTTACTGTAACACATTTTTATAATAATAAAATAACAGTAGTATCTTATGTAACCTCATAAAAACTAGGTAAACGACACTAGTGAATTTGTCAGAATGGGTGGAGCTAAAATCTTAATTCATATAATACGTAGATGACCTTGATTTGAGATCTTTGAAATTTTTTACTGTACATATTATAATAATTGCTCAAAATGACGATCACCCATTTCAGTACAAGCATTGGACCTTCGGAACATATCCTGATACATTCGTTCAAAGACGCCAGGATATTTTTGAATTTTTTGTGCTGTCGTACACTGGACCGTACATTAATACCATTTTAGCGTAATCGCGAACAGTATGCTCATTATTAATACGTCTGCAATACAAAGCTAAAAGTTGAAAGAAATAAAATAATAACTAAAGTGACAGATCACAGCCAACTAAAATTAAGGTAGATAATAACTCTTTTAAGAGTTCGGCAATGGTGCGTTTCCAAATATGAGTTTATTTGTAAAAGTTAGTCTATTTTGCAGCCCGTACAAAGCATATAAATTTGTAATACATATTCATTAACACCCTGTAGAATAGAGTTACATATTATCAAGCCAGTTTGTTTTTCAAGGAAACCGTTAAAAATATTCAATTTGCCAGGATGTTTGATAAAGCTACTATTAAAGTATGTAAATATTTATTTACCTTGTGTATTTAAAAATACAAAGCATGTTGATATAACAAAACACATATCTATTAAACATATTGTTTGTTTTATATCCCTACAGGGTGTTTTACGAAATAAACATTTAACTTGAGAAAACAAATAAATACAATTTAATTCGTATGTTTTGCAAACAAATAAAATCGTTGGAATCGAACCTTGGCTGTCCGAACTTTGAACCCGAACCACATTCGGCCACAAAATAAAAAATAATACACTTCAGCAATTTTTTGCATGCAATAATATGTCCATATGTTATTATTACTCATAAATTAGTCAGTTTCCGTTCTATATTGAAATTATTGATGTCATATTATAATATACCAACATAAACATGCGAACATTCATTTGAAATTTATTGGAATTGGAAAGACACGTTTACTTTCTAAGTCAATTAAAAGTTGTTAATATTTCGTGTGCTAATATTATATTCTTGCGGTGATTATTAAAATCTGTAAGTGATACCTAAAAAACTGCTATATAAGTTCAAAAAAACAATGTATTTTGCGTCCTTTCAAATTTAAAGTGTTCAAATTTCATTGCCGGCAGATTTTTTACGATGTGTTTTATACTTTTCAAATGTGTTCATGTTTCCAAACAATCAGTTTTTCACACAGAGTGTAAACGCGTTTTTAATGTTGACCTGCAGCGATGTAACAATTTATTTCATATTATCAACTTTATCATTTCTGCAATATATTGAAACTGCAAAAAACTATGATTAACAATAAATATGTCTTTTGAACTATAAAACTTAATTTACGAGTATTTTCCATAAATATGTAATTTTTGTATTGATCGTAAATTAGTTACAATACTCGTAAAATAATTTTTATCTGATATCGTCACCAAAGTGCACAAAAATCGTCATTAAAATTACAAAAATCGGCACTAAAGTTATCCAGTATACGTCGATGTCATGCAAATCCAGTATTACCAACCACAAAACATTACCAACCAGCTAACCTTATGATAATTATTGTACATATAAGATAATTTGGGTACGTGTACGATGTATAATAGTAAATTTGTAGGTACATGACAAAGAATATGTTCAAGAAGAACGAGAAGAAGTTTGGGATAATACACAATTTTGAGTATTCATTATACTGAATATAAGTTCGTTTGTTTGACTGAAATCAACTGACAGACTTGTCAACATAACCTATAAAAATAAATATTCTTTTCATTTTCACAATTTTTCGATTTCTAATAAAATTTCCAAGTTCCGTTTTATCACTCATATGGTTTATTTTCCTCGGCCCTGTGACCTCGGCAACTAAATTCCACATTCGTGATAAAAAGTAGATCATTACCTTGATACATAAATAACTATTTCCTATTTCGCGTACACAAAGTGAATTTTATACAACTGTTTCTGTCAGAAACAATGAATAATTTTGTACAAAAGTTTTTGGGGATTTTTTAAATTGTGTAGTTGGCAACTTAGTCTAAGTGTCAATCTATTTTATTTTATAGTAAAGCACTATTTTAAATTGAAATTCGAAGCATTTATTTGTAGGTTCATAACATAATAAATATGTATTTTAACTCTAACCGAACTTGAAAGTATCAGTTATCAAAATGTCAAAGTAAATTAAATTTCAAATGTTTATAGAAACTGTCAATGGTTCCAACCTTGATATTTTAATATTTCTCTGAATAAAATTTTTGAAATAAAAGTAAATTAATGCGAAATAGGAATAATAATATGAAAAATACGTATTACAATAAGGATCATTGTAATACTTGTCTTTCAATATATTATTATTTGTAACGAAACTTTTTCAAACTAGTTCGGACACTAGTTTCATTCAATGTACTAGATCTGCTCACTATGCTCACAATACACTAATTCCAACATAGGAATCTAAATCAAAATATTTTGTTTGGAAATATATCGCATATTTCAATGAGTGTGTCTAAGTGCTGCGCCCTAGGTTTTAAAATTATCTCCACCACAGTGTTGTATAGTATTTGAAATAAGTATTTGAAATAGATTAAGTATTTTAAGTAATTATTTGAAATACTTAAAAATAAAAGTATTTTGTATTTTTAGTTGAAATACTTTTCAAAAGTATTTTATATTTGAATACATTAAATACTATTATTTATATGAAATATTAATTTTCAATATTTGAAATACATTTTTTATTTGAAATTCATTTTTGTATTTAAAATACAGAAGTATCTGTAATACATTTACGTATTTGAAATACAAACTCTCCGTCGTGTGTGGTTTGTTAGTAATATAACATGGAAATTTCTCTAATTTTTCTGCCTACGTTTCTTTTAATTATAAATAAAAATCTGTTGTAGCCATCACAATACCTCTCGCTGCCTATCCATTGTGGTATATATAAGTATTGTATTTCTTGTATACACAAAAAATTCTAATTACACGTAATCTTTATATTTACTTATTTTCTATAATTTTAAATTCATTCTATGAGGTTTTCCAATTCATTGGCGGTATTCCTGAAGAGTTCATGTAATATACATATAATTAATATATATATATACTAATAATACGATAAGAAATATTAAATATCGTTCCCAGGAAATGCCTTCAGTAATATCTCTGAATTTTTAACACTGAAATTAGTGACATTTATCT
This sequence comes from Harpalus rufipes, assembly GCA_951394225.1. Lineage (NCBI taxonomy): Eukaryota > Metazoa > Arthropoda > Insecta > Coleoptera > Carabidae > Harpalus > Harpalus rufipes. The sequence continues at coordinate 26,793,551 of OX596279.1, read as the reverse complement.
GTCAATTACAGACATTTTAATTTCTTAAGTATAGTTACCATGGAAATGTTTGGGTTGTTAGTAGGCTGTGAGATTTACTACAACAGATTTTTTTATAGTTTATATATCTATATCTTTATATTATATATTTATAGAATGCATAATAACAAATTTAAATGTGTCGGATAGAAAATTTTGGTTTTTAATATTTGTAATAACATAAATTTTCAAAAAATAATATTTAGAAGATTTTTGTTAAAATACTACTACTTCCGGTTATCCAATTGTTACCAGAATCTATTCAACTCTTCCTATTACTGTTAGATTAAGGAATTCGTAGTTACACAGGTCTTTAGTCTTATAGAATTTGAGAAATCGTAGGTCCAACAACATCTACACACACACATTATTGTAAAAATGTTATTATCGGATTATAGAGACCTTAAAACGTGCTTATTCACTAAAATCTGGATATGCGATTTTAAGCATGATTCCAATACCTCTCTTAGCGAGAGGTAAAAATACGCGAATAAGTTGAATACCAAAAACATTTTTACAATACAGTAACATCTTATCAATTTTATCAAACATTCGAAATACTTATATTTAGTATTTGATATTTGAAATGCTTTTTTTTCAAGTATTTTATATAAGACTACTTCACCACCGTAGTATTCAGACAGCCTAATCCCATATGTACTAAACTGGGACGTACATATATAGACAGGAAGAAATGCTATGATTAGGCAAATTGTAATTGTGATTTATATAATCAGTTATGCAACGTCATAACGTTAGATTTAATTTATGTTTTTAAAACGGAATTAGATAAAATGAACATTTGAACATTTTCACTTGTAATTTTCCTAAACATACCTTAACGGTTACCTAACGCATAAATATGTAAAATTATAATAAACGTTTTAGTTTAAGTTATACGATTAGGCTGTCTGAACTCTTCGTCGCTGGTGGTAGAGATAATTTTAGCACTAGTTACGCCATAGAAACATAACATTTATAGGGAGTAGCATTTAGGAACTGTAGGATTATAATAGCGCATGGTATGCTTTATATTAACACCCCAAATGGCATGTCCAAATTTAGAAATTCCTGGTGATTAGATTCATGTAATAAAAGACAATGATGAGATAGATGTAATGTGTCTAATTAATTAGGTAAAGCACATAGTTACATTAGTGGAAAAGCGTCCTTCCATTGATTATCTTATTTCCGCTGCTGCACCGTTGTCAATGTCCTTGCCGTATACTCTGGAATCCTGGAAGTCTATTTACATTCTCCATGGGCCATCGAAATTTTAGATGCGCTTCGATTATTCTAGAGCGGTTTTAATTAACTTAATTGGAACTCAATTAAATGGAATTCGGAATTAAGACAATTTTCACTTGATTTAACCTACGCAAACACTTCGAAGAAAATGGATTCCACTCTTCAAGATAATAATCTCATTTCAATGTTGACACCGGCTAACATTTTGATTCCATCACACAAGAAAAAATGTAGAAAGAATTTTGTATCAGATGTTTGTTATAAAATGAGTTTATTTTAAAATAAGATGCTTTATATTAAAAATAATGAGCAGGAGTATCTTTTTGACATTTTATGAATCATAAACTGATTTGTATTAACAAAAAAGTTTATAATTTGTTTTCTGTTATAAAAATAAAATTTGGTTGTTGTGTCAGAGAAAAAAATGTCTGTACCTCATTAGTGTCCCTATAATAACTTTAATTTTAGAACTGTTAGGTTTCTTTTTTTTTTTTTAATCACGAAAGTAGGTAATTGTATGTTACTGCATTAAGTTTCCAAAACTTGATGCGTGTATTATACTTCTTCATTACAAGGCGCTTTTCTTTTACAACTACTTGGACCTTCTCAAAATAACACCTATTTTCTAGTCAAAGAAATATATAGTTATATTTTTCGAAGGTTAAAAAGTGACCATGGGAGATAATCTACTTTAAAAAGTTATCTACATAAAAGGTTAGAGTAAATTATACAATGACATTTATTAATTTATATTTCGATATATGTGATATAGAAGACAAATATGTTTTCATCCATTTAGTATTTCGTAAAATGTAATTTTAAATTTACCACATTATCAAACAAATATTATCACGGTATATTTTTTTTAGGTAATGACGATGTATCTATACCGATTTACGGAAAATTGACCGCAATGAAATTAACTTAAACTTAACCTATGCTAAATTAATCTTTATTTAAAACTTTTTACGTCATTAATATGTGAATTATCTAGAAACGTTGAGAATAATATATTAACCACTTGTTACAAGCTTGGTGTCACTTTCAATGAAACTATTATAGCACGGAATTAGACCAGCGTATATTTATGAAGGAAACATGAAAGTGTCTTTGAAATAGGGGGTCATGGCTAAAGCACATATTTCTGGGCCCAAAATAAGACAATTTAACTAAACTTACCTATATTTAAAAGTGCACCGTTTGCCAGTATTCTGCTTCAAAATCTTTCTAAAAAAATAATTTTGCTTATAATAACAAAACGCATTGTTTAATTTGAATCAAATTTGGTATGGCAATCCAATGGATATAGTTCATCTTTTAAGATGGTATTTATTATTGTTAATGAATGACTAGTGTATGAAACTTGGGTGTCACGATCATGATTACCACAACTTTTTATTGGCAATGTCAGTAACGTAAAATTATTGTTTTTCAGAAAATAACATTCAATAGTGAAGCTTTGTGTCTCTGCGTAAGTTATGATATCTTTAAGAATTTAGACAGAATGAAATAAAATGTAAGTGACTGCGGCGTGTAATTTGTAAAATAAATGTTATCAAGTACTCTTTCAATTAAATCAGTAAAATACTATTAGACCCAGCAAACAGATATGTTACTAGTTTTACCTATCCTTGTTTCAAATCCAATTATAAGAATTTGATATATTTTCATTTAAGAAATATTTCTGCTGTATATCAAATAAATTTAATTTAGTTCATTTTACCCTTGAAATTGCCTTTTTTGCCATGTAATATTTCCTAAAATTTAGCGACATGAATTCTCATAATGTGATTCACATTTTTGCATTTTAAACTCCAAAGTCCAGGCTTCTATTTTTGCACAAATTGAAGCTATCTGAAGAGAGCAAGCCACCCACAGTCTCTGCCTTGTCTGAAAAGTAGGGCTGTCAAAGTTTTTAGATGCTAGTACGGTTATCAGAAAATTGAATGTTGTTATCTGGTTGAAAAATTTGCCCGGCGACTATGATAAAAGACTAGATTTAGCCGCTCTCTGGAAGCCCTGCTATGATCCTGTATAATTGACTTTGTTCTTTGCATCCAGTGTTCGTCTTTTTCAATTTAATTTTAACGGAATTATGTCGATTTTCTCCATCCTTCTTCTCTTTTGATACTGTTATACTTATCATCTTTTCGTGATGATATTCCCGTTTCATGCTTTTACCAACTCGACTAAAAAATTGATGGCTCCTTTGAATGTGCCTCATGCACACTGCTGAATTTTAAAATAGTTTCGTTTGTGGCATTTGTATTCCATGTACGTTGTTGAAACTATTCCTTTAAGTGTGGATTTTCTACTCTTTCAACGTTTCTTTTTTATGTCCACCCTTCTAGACCATTTTACAAATCTTTGTAAAAGCGGTGAATTGTTGCTTAAAGAAATACTATTCTTGTGATGAATTGAAATTATTCCGCAGACCAAACTAATTATTGGACAATGAAGTTTGCAAACTGTTGCAAAGTTTTTGTCGTTATTACTGTACAATCTTATTTCAATTCTCTGACTAAATAAAGATATTCTTTATTAAATTCCTCTGTAAATGTAAAACAAAAATATAGTTGAAAGCATAAAATAACAAAGAGACTTTATATTCTTTCAACTTCTAATATCTTTCTTATTCGCTGTAATTACAAATGGTATTAACTTTGCTGAATTGCTTTTCTTAAAAGGTTTACAAATTCTCTCATATTAAATAAAAGCAGTGAATCCGATCCCGACAGCCGGGATTTATCAATACACCTAAAAGTCGCGACAGCCGACGAACAGCTTACTTAGTTTGTATATTTCTCTAATACCAAAAACAACCTAACCTAATGCACAAAACTCAGCTCGACTTTTCCCAGCATGTCTTTATGTGTTAGGTTAGACCAGCGATAGCGAATTTATGACCTACGGGTCAGAGATTGACCCGCGAAGTAATTTGAACATAACCGCGTTGATGTTCTGCAAGACTAAGTAAAGTTTTGTAAATTATACAAAAGCCTAGATTTCAAACTTACACAAAATGCAAGAAATAAATCTTAAAATTATGTGATAGATTACCAAACTATTACTTTTTATTTAGTCATAAAACTGAATTTGGCAAAAAAATTCTTCAGTTGGTAGCAGATTAATAATTTAGAAATAAAATTTCGAATGATTTATATAGACAAAAATTTCAAATATTAGTAAAAACAAATAGAAGATTATGCTTACCAAATGAGTTTTGAAAATTAAACAAAAGAAGAAGTGTAAAATTCTTTGCTCAACGAATTTATTTACATGAAAAATTTAGCAAATGTCATGTTAACAATGTCCGAATCAACTAAATTCTGCGAACAATTCAATGAATTACGTAAAATCGTCGGAAAAAAACAAAATGAAAAAAAATAACTGTTGCTTGTGAGCATGTGAAAGGTTAATCATAATATCAAAAATTTATCATCTCAAAAACAGCAACAAATTTCTTACTAATAAATATAACTAGGTACCTATACTATTTAATATAGATTTTGTACTGTTTTTTACCTTCCGTCACCTCTAGGTAAGGAAGGTATTGTCTTTGGTCAAAAAATTCGGTGGTGAGTTTTCATTGAATAAGCACGTTTTAGGGTCTTTACAATACGATTTTACTATTTTTACAATGATGTCTGTATGTGTGTGTGTGTGTGTTCGTGTGTGCGTGTGTGCGTGTGTGTGTGTGTGTGTGTGTGTGTGTGTATGTGTGTGTGTGTCCCCGCCGTGTCGTGCACGATATCTCCAATACTAGAATTCCAAAAATTACAATTCTTGCGTATTCCTCTTCCTTACAACCATATGCAGATCTGTTTAGATTTTAGTTATAATTGGTCAACCGGAAGTACCCTCATTTGATGATTTTAACAGTTTTTCTTGGAAAACTCAGTTATATGTTATTATAACTTAAAGAATATATTATTGTCAATACGATTTGATTGCATTTTATATTTGATATTCAACAGATATAGAGTTAAAGAAGAATAAAGATAATAAATTTGATATAAATTTCATAATTCAGCCAGCTATGCTAACTTAACCATGGAAACTGCTAATCAGGTAATTCAAAATGACAGATGTCAGTATCAATAAAATGTAAATCAATGACAGAAAAAGGGAAGTAACTCTAGTGTTAGAAGTTTCTAGATATAAGAGAGACGATTACATTGGTTTGAACATGTTATGAGGAGAGATGAATATATTAATAGAAGGTGGAAGAAACATAGGAAGACCAAATATAAGATGAAAAGACTGTATTGTAGAAGACTTGAGAGAAAAGGAACTGAATGAGAACGACACGCAAAACAAAAATGAGTGGAAGAAGAAAATAAAAAATAGCGTCCCCCTAACGAATGGGAAAAACTAAAGAAGAAGAAGAAGATGTCAGTGTCAAGTGCAATTTGCATAGTTTGTTTATGAAATAACTTTACTGGAAATATAGGATCTTTTACAAGAAAATTTATGTATGGGGCGCGTGCAGTAACATGACTTTTACCCATGTCAAAATGACAGCAATTAATTATGTCCATAACTGACAAGTGTTATAATTTTTCAATCAAAATTTCATAATTTTCTAATTTCATGTGGTTTGTTTGTTATCAGGAGTATCAGGAGTATGAAATTCAGTTGCCGAGAAAGGCATAATATCAATATATAATGATCTTTTGCAAGAAAATTTATGTATGGAATTTGTACATAATACACAGGATTGACGGAAGGTATTGTGCTGGCCACATCAGATTTTTGCTACTACAGATTGAAAAGAATTAAAAATAAAAATTGTTTTTATTTTAAATTTGATCGTTGACCCGCGAGTTTAATTACAGAAAAAAAAAATTGATTCTAACCCAATGCCAAAAAAGGTTCGCCATCACTGGGTTATGCTATTGTGATGTAGTAACCCTAAATAAGAGTCCTCAATATACGAGCTCAGGCTCATAATAGTTCTGTTGGTTTAAATTTTCAATAAACCTACTCAAATGATGAGAAATTTAAATTCCTTTCGACTAGTTTAATATAGATTTTAAATTTAAAAAAAAATGGATGTTATTCAAGTATTCCACCATTTAATATTGGGTTACATGACTTTTATTAGTAATACTAGCTTTAATTTTATTAGGCATTGTATCCACAACTTTGCACATTCTTCTGTTAGTTAGAGTATTGTCCCATATGTCTAGCAAGGTAGGTAAGCAATGAATTTTTACGAAGTTTTTTATATTGAGCCAAAAGTTAAGGTTCTCGATAAAAGATAAATCTGGACTAGAAGAGGACCTTCAAATGCCTGTCAAACTATTATCACCCGTCATTTGGCCTACAGTTTTTGTAAGTTTGAAGATTATGGTACCTAAAAATAACGAATAAATTTTCTGGCAGATAATAGGACTCTAGTTTCGACTTCATCCGCTAGATATCTTTACTAGATTCCCTTGTGGATGTGTTACCCAAGCGTCATCCTTGGGGAACCATCTTAGCGGTCAGTGTATTTTTTTTTTTTTTTCATAAGCGCTGTTTGATATGTTCGGCGATTTTGCTATGGCGAACAATAAAAAGCAACATATTAACACCAAATGCTGTTTCCTATTAGAGAAATCAGCAAAAATACTTGAAAGAACTTACAAAAATTCTTGATCATTTTCTGGATGTTTTTTCAATTCCTAGCACACACTCAAATTGTTAGCTCTCTGGTTGTCGGAAAGCACACATGGAACGAATTTCGCTACGCCGCGTTTTATCTTCAAATTATCAGTCAAAATTCGTTGACTTAAACTCAAGAATATTCCAATTCACCGATTGTTCTACGACGATCAGACATGATTGCATCACGGATTTTTCAGTGATTTCAAACGTTCTGGAAGTCATCCCGGTTGAAGGTCATTTTCAGTTGAGATCCGACCACTTTAAAACGAGATAATCACTCGTAAAGACTCGCTTGGCTCAAACTTTTAATGCCCGTAAGCCCTTCGAAGCATTGCAACAGTTTCCGCTGATGATTTCCGTAACAGAAAACAAAACTTTAATGTCTGTCATTGCAAAATCGCGGAACACATCAAACAGCGCTTATGAAAAAAATCACACTGACCGCTCAGATGTTTCCCCAAGAATGACGCTTAGGTAACAGATCCAAAAGGGTGTCTAGTAAAGATACCTAGCGGATGAAGTCGAAACTAGAGCCCTCCGACCCGCCAGAAAATAATTCGTTTTTTTTAGGTACCCCATCGTTAGTCGAAATAATTTTGCCCAAATTTCTCGCACCATTTATGAAGGTATTATAATTTGATGACAATGTAAGCCAGCCAAACTATAACTCATACCTTTATAATTTTAAAAGTGATTGGATACAGAATCATGGCTACAAGATCCAATAAATAATTAATTACTCCAAAAGCGTATTAGAAAATTTAAGCAAATATTTAATATACGATGTATAAAATTTAGATTAAATTAAAATTGAGTCTATAGACAATTTTGTTTGTTCGTTCTAATTACTTTTTGAGCAGCCTTTAAATGAAAATATTTAAAACGATTTAATAATATGTAGTGGGTCAACATCACAATAAAAATAAAGTTAAAAAAATACTATTAACCTGGAAACCGCATTTTTTATTCTTGATTGGTCAAAAATAATGTCGAAACAAAACAATGAAGACAATGAATTGTCCAATACTCTTAAGTCCATTGTAATTATTGTAAGAACTTAACAAATGACACATGCTTATTGTTGTAAACTTTCTACGACGAAGTTTATCCTACATATTCTCCATTAGATTGAATCTACGTTAAGTAAAAGTGGTTCGCGAGATTTGTAAAGGAAACGAATAAAACAAATGTATAGCGTGATAAATATTCAGTAAATGTTATGCTTTTATGAATAATGTATACAGGATTTACATAGGAATTAAAATTTTAACACATTCTAATACAAAATATTCACAGAATATTATGGAATTCTGTACACAAAGTGCATTGGAATTTTAAATTTTTATTCACCAATCAGTGCACTATGCAAAACAAAAGAGAAGTTTCTTGCAAACATGAAACTTGAAAGAAGAATAAAGTCGTACAGATTTTGTTTCTTTTATGATTTTACAAAAAGAAGTACATGTAGCTGAGATATGAAACGTTTTTGTTATCCTTGAGTCTGGATGGTTACATTGTACATTGCTGCTTGTTTAAATATTTCTGCTAGATGTATGAATATTATAAACTATATCTGAATAATTGAATATTTGGAGTCTATACTTGCCGCCAAATAAGTATGGACTAGACATTTCTACACTGTTGCCAATTCACTGGACATGTTGAAAATGCTGTTATGAAGAAGCGGCAACACCGCAGGGCAAGACACAGGGTGCGGAGAAGACAAAAAGTTGAACATCAGTCCATACTCATTTGACGGCGACTATAATGAAATTCAAAATTAACCTTAAAATAATAACTATATTCTTATTTCAAGAACAATATTCTCAGTAGTAAAATATCAGGTTGATGCATAGGTTCGCAGCATTTTAATTGAATTTAAAATTTATTTACTTTTTAATAAAGAAATAAACTATTCAGTGATATATTCTCTTCCATTGTTTACTATTGACTCCCAAAGATCTGGCAGTTTTTTAATTCCACGGCTGAAGAAATTCAGTGGTTTGGAAGTGAAGCCAATTGCGTTCTTTCCGTAAACGACAGAAATGGTTCTAGTGACATCCGATGCCTTAACTCCTCTTAAACTTAAATAAAACAATATGCCGGAAATGCTTGTTTTTTTTTATTTGACACTCCATTTTATTTTAACAATAATTTACACAATTTTTGCACAAATTTGCAATTTCAAATATTATACAATTAAACAACGTTGACATAACGTCTCGTATAACAAATTGTTTTCCAAGGTACTCTTGCCCTAGAAATGGAAAACGCTACGAACTAATGCATCAACCCAATATTTTGATTTGGTTTTACAAACCACCTTTTGTACTAGTTAGTAACCTAGAAAAAATGTAGCAAAATAAACTTTAATTCTTCATTACACCATAATTATTAAAACAAAGTCGCCTGTCGAAGGTGAGTTAGCGTGGCTACATACACTTAAATGCATTTACGTTTCAAGTTCCCAAGTAGGCAGGAACACTTGTCCTTAATCGCAGTACAGTTAACACGAACGAACACTACCGCATTATTTTCCTAGCTGAGCTGGTGGACTCAGTTATTCAACACGGGTATCAATTATTCACCTAACAATCTCCATTGATTAACGCGCAAATGGCATGGCGACGCTTCATCGGCTGTCTCTATGGGAACACCTATCACTCATATTACATATTTTCACGTGCATTTACCTACGTGATCGACGGATCACAGGGACGTATTCTACGCTTTTCTCACAGCAAATTCATTTGACATTTTAATAAACATAAACTAAATTTATTTAGATTAAAATTATAATGATTTATAATCTTTGAGCAATATAGGTGTTTCAGTAGACGTGGAATATTTCTAAAGATCCTAGAACAGTGTTTGTCAAACTGTGGTCTATTCCTTGGTCGGCAAGCTTTGTAAGAAGCCATATTAAAATACGCATTAAACTGCTTTTACATAAAAATAATACCATTTTTTTAAATTACATATATTTTTGCTTTTGGTGTAATTTAAAATTAAATTTGACAGTTACGATCGTTACTCTGTATGCGCTTTTGTACAAATCCAAGTCAAGAGGGGGTCCGCCGTCAAATCTGGAGAAAAAAGGGGTCTGCGACCCAACAAAGTTTGGGAAACACTGTTCTAGAAGATACCTACATAGATGACTCTCACAGTAGATGACCAGCAACTGTTATAATTGAAAAAAAAAACAATTATATTATGCGGTCATCAGCGAATCATAGTTCGAGAAATGTCGGAGGCTGTAGACATCTTAAATGAACGGGTTCAAAACATTGTGACCAATGAGAAAAGGTGCGTTCCTCGGTTCTAATTGTTAATTAAAAACGTTGCCCGACTTGCTGCTCCGTTGAAGCTAATCCTGATATGTTCATGGAAAGATATGACATGAATTCACCACTATCAATTTCATACCTGAATCAAAGCAACAGTCGAAACAGTGGAAGTATAAGAGAATTCTCCACATTCAACACAAAATAGTATTAGCCCGTTTTCACACACACTGGCAACACCGGAGCCGATGTCGGTGCCGTTGCTTTAAAAACTAGCATATTTTTGGCCCTGATGGAAGATATATGAGTATTGCTCTCAACAATCAATGTCTCCTTTGCTATTGTATCTTAGAAGGAATTACTAGTTTATGTAAAGTAAAATTAAAATATAGTTCTCCTCATCCGATTTGTCGAGTTCAACACCGGCTGCAATATCCGGACCCGTCTGCCGGACCGGCAGGTTTGCCAGATCGGGCTATGTGTGAAAATTAGTGCTCGGAATACTGGTGGATCCAAAAGACCACCCGTTCACCCGTATTTCAGCGAATACGGGTCGGAGTCGATTCTTCACCCATAAGACCGTAAGACGTGTTTGATAGCTTTCAACTTCACTCTAGGTAAGAGTTATCCAGTTTAAACAGCAATATAATGGAATATTGTATTAAAATCAATTTTACGGATGTTATTTTTTATCGTATGTTTATGCTGATTTATTTTACGGGTCATACGGTTCTTATGGGTCTTATGGGTGAAGAATGGGTGGGTTGGTTTTTCGCTTTTAACTAAATAGTAAATACCCAGTTCTAACTTCTAACCCTAGTGAAAATTCTCATTTGAATACATTACATCCGGTACCGGCACCGGCTCAGGTTTTGCCGGTATGTGTGAAAACGGCCTTACAATACACAGTACGAGTATTACAAATGGACATTGTAATACGTGTTTTTCATACTATTTTTCCTATTTCGCATTAATTTACTTTTATTTTAAAATTATTATTGAAATAAATATTAAAATATCAAGGTTGGTAAGACTGACAGTTTCAATAAAGATTTGAATTTAATTTATTTTGACATTTTGACAACAGTTACTTCTTACTTTACATTTATACAAAATTATTCATTATAATACTGTTTTTAACAAAAACAGTTGTACAAAATTTACTTTGTAAACGCGAAATATGAAAAAGTCATTGCACACGTTAATTCAAAAAATTCTAATTAGATCACACTAGTGAATTAACGGACAACAGCGCTAGTTACTTTTGTCACTGCGCCCACTAAGATCTATTGTAACATGGCCCTATAATATCTTAGTATTCTGGAAGCAATCCCATATTTCTCATGAAACCAGTTACTACAGTAATTCCTTCCCCGATCTCATTGGCCATGAGGTCCGTCTAATGCTGTCTGTTTTAGACCGCGAACTTTTCAATAAAATTTGAAAAAACAATATCTAAAAATGTTAGAATATCGATATGTTTGTTTATTTATCGAAGTCCGCCTCTGGGTCGACAGGAAGTCGGTTGCGCGGCTTTAAACCTTGACTGTGACTCTTCATTGCTTGGTGAATGTACCGTGTAAGGGTGTTGTTGTCTTCATGAGTGTTGCGTGCAAAGGTGTGTGAAATCCAATCAACTAATTGAGGACAATCGCTATACAAGTATATGAGGTATTGTTTTTATCACATTTAACTATAGTGTTTATGTTGGAAAGTAAGCTTAAGTGAAGAGGTCTTCGCTATTATATTAATAAGTTTATATTAAGCAAGCAATTAAAGAAGGTTTATAGGTATAGAAAACAGGCATAAAATTTACTACCATCGATGATATTTGTGAAAAATGTAGGTGAATGTAGAAATGAAAACTTTTCGTAAAAAAAAATGTTTGACCGACTTTCATTTTTATTTTCTTGTTTTGAATATGGTAATTTTCATTAAAAGATTTATTCGTCATATTAAAAAGCGATTAAAATTAATTTTAAAATTAAACGTTTTAAAAATGTTATTGATATATATGATGTTGATTGATTTGCATAATCCTTATGCCAGATTTTTAAGGCCCGGTATTTTCATCTCTTGTTGACGCGTCTGCTGTCTGTTAAATGAAAAATATAGCACCGATATTATAGCATAAGTTGTAAAAATTACACATGTGTCAATGCGACATTTTTTGTTTAAACTGATAATTAAATAAACAGACAGTTTAACCAGAGGTGAAAATACCGAGCCGCGTAAAGCCAATCCGCTGTACAGTACAGAGCGACCGGGGGTAATGTTCTGAAGCGCTCAGGACTTTGACGGAGATGATTCCTTACATCATTAAAAAAACCTCAGCGCAATACTGTTATTGTGGTAACTCTGAGACACACTGACATTTATCTGAGAGTTTCTATATTTCTGTAAAAATATTAACGTATAAAAGTCTCACTTGAAAAACACGGGCTAAGTTTTGTGCGTTAGGTTTGGTTATCGTTGTAATATAGGGGGAGTCTGGGAAAACTTTTATTTTTTAAATAGTAACCTATAATTATTTTACTACCATAAACCGCTACTTTTTTTCTATTTTCAACGATGTATTAGTTTTTATATTTTTATTAAAATATTATAGGTGGCTATGTGAAAATAAACAAAATGAAACAATGTTAAACAGTTAAATTAATATCAACAAAGTATACATGATACTTATTTATTATTACTTACTTACTTATTATTTACTTATTTATTTATTTATTTTCACATAACCACCTAGAATATTGGACGTCATCCCAGACGCACTCTGTATTTAGAGAAATAAATAAGCTCTCAGTTAAATAACCACCTCCCTCAAAGTCCAGCCCGTAATGAGATATACGATATACTGTCCTAGGAAGAAGACTGATGGGATTGTACATTGAAATTAAAATAATTATCTTTCTTAGACATATACAGTGTCACCGGATTGAGTTTACAAGAGGGGAACAATCCTTATTTTTGATTTTACAAAAAAATGTTACAGGACTTTAAAGAAACTAATCTGCAATTGAAACTACAATCGTACCTTGAGGTGGGTTATATAATAATCAAAAAATATATATTTTTTTTATTAAATCATTCAAATAAAAATCAAATATTAAGTTAATTCTATTAAGCTACATAATTCAATCCTCCGACGCAGCTCTTTAAAACTATTCTGGATTTCCTCAACTGTTAAGGCGGATATAATTATTTTGTTCTACCCTTACATTTATTGTAAAAATATTATGAATACTTTCACATACAAATATTGCCATAAAAATAACTTTTGCGATATTACTTCAACGATATGAGAAATAACGACAGGTCAGGTTAAACATGACACTTGAGATGTTGGAAGTGGATTAAGCAAGCCATGTATCGAAGTCACTTTCCTAATTTCGAGGATGAAGCTAATAAAAAATCTAATTAAAATATTATTAATTAAAGGTGTAAATGACAGATGTGTTTCAAGTCAAGCAAAAAATGTTCGTCCTATAACATTTTTTTTTGTAAAATCAAAAATAAAGATTTTTTCCTCTTCTAAACTCAGTCCGGGGACATACTGTATATACTACCTATTATAATGTATAATACAATTTTTCGCATAATAGTTATTACATTTTACAAAATAAAAATTCAATGCTGAAAGGTTAATAAAAAATTAACTGCGTAACAAGTTCAACTTAACATTAATAACACTGAACAATGTGATACATGGGACGATGTGAGAAGAAAACTCAAATAATGCCGGCTATAAACATGTAATCTAAATAAATAAATAAATATATCATCACGGCGTATTACTCATTGCTGTGTGCCACTCTTGTTTGTACGCGGATATCGGTAATAATAATGACATATCCGTACTGTGTGGGCGTTTAACAGGTGTCACCACAAGGGCAGTCATTGTTAGCGTGGAGAGTGCACCATAGGGGCCACTTTTGTGCCATTTAAAATTTGAAATAATTTTGCCGTCGATCGGGATCGAACCCTGGTCACCAGCTCCGCGACCAGACACTCAATGTAATCTAATGTTCTTGTTTGAAATTTCAGAGGAAGCAAAGTAAAACAGTAGCTAAAATAAAATGTTCTGTTTTATTGAGTTTTGTAACTTTCTGTAGGAATTATATGAAGAATTTTTTCAAATCAGTAGCTATATCTATCTCTCTTTCTACGTCATTCTTAAGTTCTAATACTACGTCATTAATAATACGTTACATTCATGAATGTATGTAATTTAATTTATCTGCATATTTAAATGACCAGTTTACTTTTAAATCACCCGCAGTAAAATTTACATAATTTCAACTTCGTTGACGTACATTCATGACGCAATTTTCAACACCTGTAAAAGTGTCACAAATCTGACGAAAATACTGCAATCATTTTTCTAATTTAAAATTCAAAACAATCATGAAACGCAGATTACATACGTTACATAAATTTACTAGATCAACAGGTATGTAGGAGCAATTGTTTTTTTTTTACATGTAACTGTTATGGAAGAGTAAGACGATTGATTTTGTGTAATGTTTTGTACCAAAAAAATGTTTACAACATTTATTTATAAGATTTATTTGTAAATTGAACTTGTCCAACTATATAAAATCGTTAAAATATCACATTCCTCGAACATATATTATATATTTTGTAAAATATTTTAACCTTTTAAACATCCCCATCATAGCCGTGTTCCTTCGGACTGTGATTCGCAATCCAAATCACCAAAGTGATCATGATTAAGAAGAAGTTTTTTCGTTTCTTATTCGTTATCCTCACTTACTCATTTTGTGATCACTAGACAACCTTCCCCCTTCCCTTCTGAATCATCGTATTTGAGTGATCAAACAGTTTCATTTCAAATCAAATTTAAAAATGGTTAACGACAATACGTTTTCGAGCCTAGAAATTCATCAATGTGAGGTTTGTTGCATCAAAGAAAATACGATTTTCCTACAAAAGCATGTAATGATCCACCATACTTTTGAAAAGAAAGAAAATATGTTCCATAAAAAAATTGTTTTAAGAAAACATACTTCGTATGTTACCCAGAACATTTTTTTTTTATTTCGATATGATCCATTTTTAATATAATGACTATAATACTCGATAGTAGATTATTTATAAAATAAAATAAATTAGTTTGCATTGGTCTGCATGTGATATTTGACGCTAGGTGGTGTTTATAGTATTCAAGGATCACGATTAAACTTATCAGGATTCACAAAATCACAATCACAGTCCAAAGGAACACGGCTCATATCGCCATGCCATAAACGTCAGTTTGACTTGACATAGGGCGATTAACCTGTGGCGCCGGTTTTTCTGTAAGGTGTACAAATCGTTACCACACATTTTCTTAGCAACCGAGGGAAGCTGAATAACCTAAGTATTCTAGACCGTGGTTGATGTATTATGTTCAAGTGAGAAATTATCTATTAATTTAAAAAAAATGTATTGATATACAACAGGTAAACAATGTTAATTTTATTCTTATCAAAACCATTACTTAATGTGCTTCATTATACCGTGGGAAATAAAAATGACAAGTACTCCCTAGGCCTGGGGAAGTAAAGTGATTCAAGGCCATTAACAGTGCCACCTAGGAAAAAATATATTTTCTTAATGTTCAATTGTTAATTAATATTGATTAACAGATATGTCGAGTTGAAAAAAAACAATGATTTTTGTAAAAAAAATAAAAAATAAATATTTTTTTTTTGTTTATTAGAATGTGCTGCATTCTTGTTAGTTTTACATGCTGTTGATCGTCTCATTTGTTAAATAACGCATTTTTCCGATTATATATAAAATATCGTATATAACATAGGAATAAAGTGTTTCTCAAGCAATTGCATTCAATCTTCGCTCTCGACAAATAATGACGAGCTTTACTCCCCTGATATATGCATAAACTACTATTCACTGTAACAGAAATTACAAACAATAATAAAATAAATTAATTTACCTTTTCAGATAAATCGGTAACATTTGTTAATATTTAGTTTCAATTCCATGGCTATCGCTATTTTTGGGGTGATTTTCGATATTTTCATACCTATTTTCCGGCGTTATAGAGCCATTTTGTTTATTGATTTTTATGTAGAATTTTATGCTCTACAACATTTATTTCAAGCTTTTTTACCTAAAATAATTAGAAGCAAGAAATTATGAAAGTATTATTTTACATGTTAAAGTTCTATGCTTGGATGTTGTCAACACCCAGTATATTTAGTTTTGCACTTAGAGCAGCTAATGACGTCATATCCGGCATTAGTTGTTGTAAACACATGCGTAGTACATTTTAAATTAAACATGTTACAAAAGTTCAATGTAAGTTTGTCAGCTGACACTGTCAAATAAAGAGGTTATACGTAGTTATGGATATCACTGCACAAGATTCGGGCTGGAAGACTTAATTTTTTTACATTCATTGTATTTACACAGATCAATTTTACAACTCAAAATATGTGAATTTGAGAGACTGCACTGGTTACAACTGACGAAGGTTCAGTTCACTCGAAAAGTATAAATGAAACACATAAAACTCTGCTAGTGCGCACTGATAATAAAATGGAAAACAAATTAGGCATTCTCAATGCAAAAAAAGTTCGCGCTTAATGTATAAATCTTGTCATCTCCTTGCCAGATAAATATCAGTTGTATTTTTTTTGCATTTTCTGTAAAATTTTGTAAACTAGCCTTTTCATAATTAGCTACCACTGCAAAATTGCAATGTAAGATTTGTAAATGAAATAATCAATATTTAGTTTATTTCGTGCAAAATTAAAAGAAAAAACTCAACATTTTCCTATGTTGCATGTTCAATCAGTTACCGCTAGTCTAAAAAAACGTTAGTTTTAACCTAGTCTAAATCAATTACTTGGCACCGTAACGATTTTTCTCTCGGCATGGCATTTAAACACGTGTAGTGTTAATAGCCATGGTGAGGCTCTTCGCTTGAACCCGTGAACTCGCGCTTCTAATTTTAAAGTCAACAGTGAAGTGAGAAAGTATGCAAATGCTTTCAGTAGTGCGCTGTGCTGTGAACACAGGCTCGCCTGTAGACTTGTCAATCAAAGGAGAGAGGGGCATACGTCACTCATCATTATTCTCTGTTCTACTTTGCTACTTGCATTATTTGTTAATGGGACGCTATTTAGTCAACCAAAAGTAAACCATAGATATGCTAATAGAATGGGTGGTAATTAAAGGCTACCTTCAATTATTGATGATTAGATTTGCAAAATGGACATATGAGTGACATACTTAATTTCGTAAATTCGTATATTTTTAGTTTGGTTTCTAATTTTATCTAAAAATTGTAATCTTTTGACCTGGTCATAATTTCAAGACGTATTTCTCTGTCGAATAAAATTGCAACTACATTTAACGCTTGTGTAATATCTTGAAACATTGACAGTAATAAGGGATTTTGTCTCTTGTCCCCTGACGTCAACACACTTGGTCCAACGTTTTTCTAACTTTTCGATTCCCTCCCAGAAATGGTTTTCTTTGAGGTCCTCAAAATAAGCATTTACTGCTTCGATGGCTTCTTCGTTGGATCGATATCTCTTTCCAGCTAGGAACGTTTTGAGTTTCGGGAAAAGATGGAGGTCCGAGGGAGTCAAATCGGGTGAGTACGATGAATGGGGGACGATTTTAAACCTCAGTTCGGTCATTTTTTGTTGAGCAATACGACTTGAATGAGCTGGCACATTGTCGTGGTGTTATTCCCGGGCGTTTTTCTTGAATTGCTGCTTTCATCTTGCATAAAAGTGTGGCGTAGTATTGTCCAGTTACAGTTTTTCCTTTATAAAGATAATCAATTAGCAGAATGCCTTTGGCGTCCCAAAAGACTGACGTCATCACCTTTCCTGTCGATTGAACTGACTCCGCTTTCTTCGGAGCCAACTCACCATGTCCAATCCTCGCTTTCGACTGAATTTTCGTCTCTGGGGTGTAGTGGTGTATCCAAGTTTCATCCATGGTTATGAAACGTCTTCTAAAGTCGACCGGATTTTTCTTAAACAACTCCAAATTTTCGGCTGAAATTCGTGCCCGAATGCGCTTTTGCTCCGAACTAAGCAAATGCGGCACAAACCTGGCTACATTTTTCTCATACCTAGCTCATTACGTAAAATAAAATATGAACTACACGTTCACAAGAGATCCATATGGCTTCCTCAATTTCACGCACTTTTATTCAGCGATCTTCCAGAACCATATCATGGACTTTATCCACAATTTCCGGTGTGGTAGCCAATTTTGGGCGACCTGAACGTGGCTCGTCACAGGTGTGTGTTCGGCCACGGTAAAATTCCGAAACCCATAAACTCACCGTAGAAAAAAGAACGTGAAGCATTCCCAAGAACAGCATCCAACCTGGTCTTGATCACTGCACGAACTTCGTTTTTATCCATTATCGATTTAATGGTAGGTAGATTAACTCACACGCTTTTCACTATTAGACTGATATACAGATTGTACTGAAATTTCTTGACAGTTCATATGAAGAGTTGTTAAACAAAACAACGACATAAGATTGTTTTCGAAAAACCAAGGCCGTTTCAGTGATTCCGGAAACTTTTCAATCGTACGAGCTTAGCGTCACCTGCAAATTGGGCTCATAAACCATAATCGCAATGTATCAAATTTATATAAAAATCGTGAAATACTTACTGATTAATAAGTAGTAAAGCTAAATTATTTTGAAATACATTCTTCATTATAAAGTTAAGAATTAAACGTTTGACGTGACGAGTGTGGATTTAATTTTATTGGCCAGAAATATGAAAGCTAAGAATCCCGCCTGTAATTCCAAAGCGCCCCGCCCACAAACTATCCATTTTCCATTCCCATTAGTGAGAATGATGGAACTCTCATGAAAAAATATTGTTACAATGCCATTGGTCTGTCACATGTGACGTCACAAACTCAACGCAAAACTTTAAATAAAGTATTTTGATGTTGGATTTTCATTACTCGTCATATGTTTCATAAAAAACGTATATAGGCCCATTGAAGGTTATTTGGTGCGCGCTATTATTGCATGCATCCATGACGTCACACAATCAGACCCGCGAATGTTTATGAAAATATAATTTTACATATTTTTTTTATGAATATATGCATTACGTCAGATACATTTTTGATTTATGAAGAAAAAGTAAATATTTTTACCTTCCGCTCTAGGTAAGGAAGGTGGGTATTGTCTTTGGTCAAAAAAATCGGTGGTGAGTTTTCAATGCATAAGCACGTTTTAGGGTCTTTACAATACGATTTTACTATTTTTACGATGATCTCCAACACTAGAATTCCAAAAATTACAATTTTTACTTATTCCTCTTCCTCACATCCATATGCAGAGTTTTTTATTTTGGTTATAACTGGTCAACCGGAAGTACTCTTATTTGAAGATTTTAACAGTTTTTCTTCTAAAAACGCTGTTAAATATTATTTTTCGACATTTAATGTTATTATAAATATTAAAGAATATTCTTATCTATACGAATTGATTGTATTTTAAATTTCATATTAAGTGGATATAGAGTTAAAGAATTATAAAGAAATTAAATTTTATAAATCAGCCAGCTATACTACAACCATGGAAACAGCTACCGTATTAAGAAAATTCTAACTGATAGATGTCAGTGTCAATGAAAAGAAAATTAATGGGGCAGAGATGAGGATGTTGAGATAGATGTTGGGGAAGACACGGACAGATAGGGTAAGGAATTAAAAATAAGGGAAATAACTCGAGTGATAAAAGTTTCTAGAAAGATACAAGAGAGACGATTACATTAGTTTGAACATGTCATGAGGAGAGATGAAAATATATTGGAAGAAGAATGAAGAGCTTAGTAGTAGAAGGTAGAAGAAACAGAGGAAGATCAAAAATAAGATGGGAGGACTGTATTGCAGAAGACTTGAGAGAAAAGGAACAGAATGAAGACGTCACGCAAATCAGAAATGAGTAGGAGAAAATAAAAAATAACAACCCCTAACAAATGGGAAAAGCTAAAAAAGAAGAGGATGTCAGTGTCATTTGCAATTTGCATAGTTTGTTTATGAAATAATTTTACTAGAAATATAGGATCTTCTGCAAAAAAAAATATGTATGGAATTTGTACATAATACACAGGATTAATGGAAGGTAATGTAATTATAAAAGAAAATCTCGGGCTACTGAAGCCGCCTGAGCTAGTAAGGTCCAACTGTAATTGTAGAGCAAGGTTAATATATTTTCAGGTAGCCCAAATTTTAAAAAGTTAAGTAGTTAAATTTCATATTAAAATATTTATATTTCAATTTAACGCAGCTGGTATCTACGTCATTCGCTAAGTTTGTTACAAGTTTCCTTTACGTCATTGCCAAAATTTGGCGGACAACTGTAGAAAATATTGCCACATTATACAATATGTCTGTTACTTACATTGTAAGTTTTTCATTAGTATTTACTCTTTCATAAAGTATCTGATGCACCATACAATAATAAAGTTAATGATTTATTGTGGTAATAACAAATTTCATCATAATAATTTGTGTTATTCACTAATGAGTTTGTGTTATTTATAGATCGATTTTGACGTTTATGTATAAATATAAACTTCCGTTTATTTATATTTATGGAAATAATACAATTTGGAAAATTTTGTTCGTCGCCATTTAATATTCCGAACGACAATACTAAATGTCATCAACTTCTTTATTAACTTATTTGAATTTACAATACATTCTCTGAATTTAAATACTGGTTTTGGTATTTCTACGTATCAGACTAAACGACAGGTAAATTCGGACAGGAAATATAAATATTATCATTAATACAAATATTTAAACAGAAATAGAAAATCTGCTTTCATTTCTAGCAATACAAATGACCCCTAAATGTCAAAGAAAATGCTAGTGACGTCTTATGATTTCCATTGGGAAAATATAAACACTGATTAACAAGATAATATGTTATATAAGGTTATATTTTTAGTACGTGACGACTATATAGTTTTTTTACCTTCCGTCACCTTTAGGTAAGGAAGGTATTAGTCTTTGGTCAATAAATTCAATGATGAGTTTTTACTGAATAAGCACGTTTTAGGGTTCATATAATACGATTTTACCATTTTTACGATGATGTCTGTATGTATGTGTGTCTGTGTGTCCGTGTGTCTGTGTGTCTGTATGTCTGTGTGTGTGTAACAAAACTTCCGGATTCCATAACTTCAATACCACGATTCCAAAAATCATATTTTTTTCGTATTTCTCAAGTTTACATCCAGAAGAACAACTGATTAGATTTTGGTTATAATTGGTCAACTGGAAGTAGTCTCATTTGAAGATTTAACAGTTAAATTTGATTTATTGACATTTAACGTTATTATAACTTAAAGAATATATTATTCTCTATACGATTTGATTACAATTTATACTTCATATTCAATAGATACAGAGTTAAAGAATTTTAAAGAAATTAAATTTTATAATTCAGTCAGCTATGCCAAACTTGGGAACTAGTAATATATTCATATAATTCAAATTGACAGATGTCAGTATCAATAAAAAGTAAATTAATGTGGCAGATATGAGGATGTTGAAGTAGATATTGGGGAATACACGGAAAGATACGGTAAGAAAATAACTCTAGTGTTACAAGTTTTTAGAAAGATACAAGAAAGACGATTACATTGGTTTGAACATGTCATGAGGAGAAATGAAGAATTATATTGGAACAGAATGAATAGTTTAGTAATAGGACGTTAAAGAAACAGAGGAAGACCAAAGATAAGATGGAAGGACTGTATTGCGGAAGATTTGAGAGAAAAGGAACTGAATGAGAACGACATGCAAAAATAGCGACCCCTAACGAATGGGAAAAGCTAAAGAAGAAGAAGATGCCAGGGTCAAGTGCAATTTGAATAGTTTGTTTATGAAATAATTTTACTGGAAATTTAGAATCTTTTGTAAGAAAAATTATGGAATTTATACATTATACACGAGAATGACGGAAGGTATTGTGCTGGCCACAACAGATTTTTTTTTGGTTAATTTACGAGGAAATTACATTTTCCTTGTAAACGTGAAAACGTAATTATTTCTTTTTAAATATGTAATATAAAAACAAGCAAAAAAATCTGATGTGGCCAGCACATAACCTCTCGCCGTATATTTTACCTGGCTGCATGCATAAAGCAAAGATTATTTTTATAAATACAAATAATATATTCATATAAATCTATGACGTATAAACTTCTTTATTATTCAATAATAGCATGTCTCAACATGAAGATATTTTACCATAAATTATGTTACAATAAATTACAAAGTAGAGTTTACCATATATAAATATTAGGCTGGTAACAGCAATTTTCAATTCGAACAACTTTGTTTACTTTCTCTTCATATTCTTCTAGTAAAAACATTAATTTTGGGCGGTCTAAAATGTATATATCTGGATTGTGCATCTATTCTTATATATCTTCTTTTACATTTTATTTTTTCATACTTGTTATATCTAAATAACCTTAATTCCCTTTAATAAAGTGACGGATAGATTGCACTCCGATTTTGTCAATATTTACAACTTACTTGAGAAGAATTTGATAGCTTTTTCGCAATTCAAAGTTACTCTAGTCTACAGTACTGGTGTACATTGTCCCATAATGTTTGAAACAAATTTAAGTCCTTCAACCTAGACTTGTCATCTCCATAATAGTCACAGATCAAGAACTAAGGGATTCTCCAAGTACATTTTTAATTCATTACTCATTATTTCTGACACTGACATTTATCTGTCAGTTACAAATAATTTAAATTATCAACTATTTTTCATGGCATTCTTTCGGCTGTCAAATTTATTACAATAGATTATTTTATATATTATACTTCTTTTATCTCTAAATCTATGGAATATATAATAAAATATTTAAATGTATCAGATAGAGAATTTAATTTTCTTTAATATTACCACGAAAAATTTTCAAAAAATATTATTTAGAAGATTTTTTTTCAAGAATCTTCTACTTCCGGTTGTCCAATTATTACCAAAACCTTTTCAGATCTTCCCATGAATGTCCGATTGGGAAATACGTTGTTAAACAAATTTTAAGTCTTATAGTTTTTGAGTAACCGTCCTTCCAACATCCTACATACATACACACATACATCCACACACACACACACACACACACACACACACACACACACACACACAGACATCATCGTAAAAATGTTAAAATCGGATTGTAGGGACCTTAAAACGTGCTTATTCAATAAAATCTGGATATGCGATTTTTAGCATGAATCCAATACCTCTCTTAGCGAGAGGTAAAAATGAAGATTTGTACCAAAAACAACCATAGTCCAAATATTATAAATATGACTCGTACATCGATATGTTACTTTCAAGGTGCCAAACAGTTTAATAAAACTGTTTCTCGCAAAAAAATGTCTTAATTACAAGTTATTACATTATTATTATTATTATTATTTACATTGTAAAGTTTGAGCGGTTCTACAAAACGCCCTAAAAAAATTACGAATTACTATGTAATTGCTTATCAATGTTTTTTTCTTTTTCTTTACTTAACATCGAGTAAATAATTTTCTAATATTTAAACATGATCCTCACGAAAATTAAAGTTACAGAAATTATTAACATTGAGGAAGCTGGAAAGTTTATTATTATTATTAAAATATGTGGCCAGCACATGACCTCCCGCCAATTCCATATTTAAAATAGCAGTGAGTATCACTTTCGGTTGATAAAGTCTAATTTGTTGTTCTAATGAATAATAATAATAATAATTCTTTGTTATATATCAACTTTTACAAGTTATTACAATTTGATAATGGGGGTGAGTCAATATTTCGTAAATATGTAACATTTCATTTGTCAACTTTGTATTGATGAATATGAGATGATGAAAGGGACGCACACAAACTTCCATACCTAGATTCGAACCCAGAACTGCTGGCACGTGAAGCCAGTACGCTGTCACCAAGCCACCTCGGTCAGTGTTCTAATAAATAGAAAAGTCTATAATACAATTTTTTTTGGATTATATTTTATTATGTTTTTCCTCAAATATGTGTTAAGAGCTCCAAGATAAGTATCACATCCGGTTTATCATATACAGGATGACACTGAAAAACGGGCCACTCAAAATAACTTTTTTGTATACTAGATTTAGGGTCATACAAATAATGGTATTTGATATGATGGTATCGCTTTTATTATTATTATTATTTTCTAACTGATAGATGTCAATGTCAAAGAAAAGAAAATTAATGGGGCAGAGATGAGGATGTTGAGATAGATGTTGGGGAAGACACGGACAGATAGGGTAAGGAATTAAAAATAAGGGAAATAACTCGAGATACAAGATACAAGAGAGACGATTACATTAGTACATTGTACCAAATATGATATCTTACAAAAATGACTTACTATTTACACAATTAACTTAAATATTACAGAAGATTATCTCAACGATTTTCACAGCTTGTCTGATATCTTGGCTTAGCAGGTTAACTAAGTATTATTTTGTCTTACGTTTTTATAATTTATTTCTTCAATAAAAATGCACTTTAAGTATGTATATCACAAATATATATATATAGAGTGTGCCATTTGAAATATGAATGTTAATGTCACTTCCGGTCAAACCGGAAGCACTACCGTCATGTCAGCCCCTAAGCCTAGTTTACAAATATTTAAAGAGAATTAAAAATTAATTATAAATAAAAAAGTATTTTGGGTGGCCCATTTTTCAGTGTCATCTTGTATAGTCAAAAATATAATGTGTTGTTTTCAATTATATACGAGTTTGAAGTAATAAATTTGAGAAATTTTGGATCATATTTTAATCATATTTAATATATATGAGGATATCACTTCTGGTTTTAGCCAAAATCTAATATGCTTGTTTTTATTGATATAAAAGTCTCCAATACCAAAATTGCCAAGTTTGGTGTATATTTTACTGTAGTTTTTATTAAAAACTGTTATAGGCTTCAAGTTAACTACCACTTCCAGTTATCCAATTTTACCCGAAATCTAATGAATTCTTTATCTGAATCCAGAAAGCTTAAATACGAAAATATTTTTCTTAGAAGTTTGATATAAGAGTTATTGTGGAAAAAATCATCACACACACAGACATCATTGTAAAAATAGTAAAAACTTATTTTTGGGATCCTAATTCGTGCTTATTCACTGCAAACACTATCAAATTTTTAGACCAAAAACATTACCTCCATTGTATGTACGTAGGTTGGTGGAAGGTAAAAATCACTATGGTTGTTTTTGCCAAAAGCTCTTCAATTATATTTACAATTGTTTATTAAGTGTGAAATATGAAAATTACTGTGAAAGAGATAGAAGTAATGTAACCAAATGTTACATTTATACAATGTGTGTGTTTCAATCATTTGTACTTGTTTACAAGCAGAATGATTCGGTCATATGTTTTTCAGCAACCATTAATTATGCGATAACAACAATTATTGCCAGTTGCAACTTTGGTTTGGCAAATGTTAAATATCTATTTCTCTTGTGATGAATATTTCAACATACGTGCGAAATACTGTTTCATCAAACCTTTACATAATAAATTTATATAGTTTATACATTTCATTATATACAGGCTGAGTCTTGGAAGACGCCCCCCCCCCATGTAACTCTTTTATTATAAGTAATAGAAAAAATAGTTCATATAAAATTTTTATTATTTTAAATATACTACTTTATGGCAGATGTTGGTATTTTTTATAAAGTCAGGTTTAAAAGATACGACTATCTTTTATTTTTTAAATAGCAACGTATAATTATTTTATCAAAATATAAACCGCCATTTTTTTCTCTTTTCAACGATGTATTAGTTTTTATTAATGTGTTTAAAAAAATTCGAGCTAAATAAGACAATTGAGATATATGGAAAATAATTTTTATTCAAATATTATAGGTGGCTATGTGAAAATAAACAAAATGTAACAATATTAATATCAACAAAGTATACATTTGTTTGTTATTTATTTTTAGCCTGTGTATATAGAATCAAAAGTTGAAAACATGGTTTTTCTCGAAAGTTATTACAGATACGAAAACAATGTTCAGATAGTTAGTTTTTAGTACTTCTAATAAGCTAACTAAATCTGTATAAATCTGGCTGAAAAAAAATGTAATTTTCGTAGATATTGTTCTTTTTGTATTTTTTTTTAAATGGTACGGCCTGTATATTCTTACACCAATTAAAAGAAAATAATTTTTATTTTGAGAAAAGTAGGTTTTTGCCTTTATACTTGATAGTTTTTGAGTTATTGTAGAAAATATTAAAATGTTCTTCTCAAAATAAAGTGTGCCTTGAAAAAAAAATTACTAACGAGGTCCGTATTTTCCCATAGATAGAGAACCATTTCTACGGAGTTTTCTTTCTAATTTGAAAAAGTATGAAAAACTTGAATGAAAGCGATTTGGATATTGTTGTTGCTATAATTGCAGGCTTGTCTTGAATTATTATTTGACAAAAAAAATAACATATCTACTTCGTCGTTAATTGAATAATTTGCCATGTAGGTTATTAGTCAACACAAACTTTGTAGGTTGGTATTTGAGCGAAAACAACGCAAAGCAATACACTTGTCAAATTCAATAATTAGTAATTTTGTTTTCAAGGCACACTTTATTTTTAGAAAAACATTTTAATATTTTCTTCAATGTATTTTTCTGTGGCTGCATTAGGTTTTACGCTCTGAGCGGCAATGCAAACAGTGTCTATTCTATGAATGAATGTTATCGTTTTCGTATATCAATCAAAAATATTTGAAATGTATAAATTAGTCATTTTAGGAAACATCTTTCTACATAATTTTCAGCTTTAAGCTGTCCATAATCATTTCCACATTCTTAATCAGTATCATAAAAAAAAACGTTTATAATTCGCGCACAGTATACTTGTTAAAAGTTCTTTATTATTTTCCGTTTTTATTCTGGCGCAAATTAATAAGTATCAAAATGACAGCTAAACGCTCTATCCGTTCGGTTATTCAAGCTACAGATCCGGAATCGCAGATGAATCTGTCACGTGATCATATTGCTCAGAGTGTTCGACAGATATAAATACCGAACGCAGCCTGTGTAAGAATATACAGCGTGTTCCATTTTAAAGAAAGTACAAAAATAATATCTACAAAAATTACATTTGGTTTCTACTAGATTTATACAGATTTAGTTAGGTTATTAGAAGTTCTAAAACGTTATCTGAACATTTTTTTTGTATCTGTAATAACGTCCGAGAAAAACCATGTTTCCAACTTTCAATCCCCCCCTATTTGACTTAACTTAAAGTAGCATATGTTGAAAGGAACACAAGTATTCTACCCACATCCGATTTTTAATCTGATAATTAACCCATTGTCTCCAAATTTATTTCAAGTAGTAGTTGTGTCACATCATTGCCGCATGGTTATTACGCATAAACCAATTCAATTCCGTTATTTGTCAACTCTTTGAAAGATCCGGCCTAGGTTAGGGATTTGGATTCATAAGAATTACGCGTTGTGGACAGACAGGATTTTCTAACTTTTAACATCATACATTCAATGGAGTCGTTGAGAGTATTGTCTCCTAGACAGGGGATCCAGAAATATAAATCAGAATGAAGAGAAAACTTTTTAGGTGTTAACAATTTAATCTAAATCTTAGTTATGCAGCATTTATTTTTACGAAACCGACATTTCATTATACACTTATACATTATTCAGGGTAATTTTGTGGATTTTGAGAACGAAAACATGTGTTATGTGTATGTGTTTTTTTGCGAATTTTTGTACAATGTTTGTAAAACATAGTATTAAAATTCTATTTAACTAAATACAAATTATAACATTTGTATAATACTGTCGATTCTGATATAAAAAAAGACAAGAACGCTAACTAATAGACGCACTTCGATCGTTTAATATCATTGAAATGCAAGATTTTATGATAATAAATAATATCATGATGTTTTTGTGCATTACAGATTTTTTTAAAACAGAAATTCCCGCCATTAAGATGCTATTTCGTGACGTAATATAGCAGTATGACATCATTAGTAATTGACAGATGTACGTCACATATTTTATATCACGTTGTATGAATCATACTGTATCAGTTATTTTTTTGATAATTTTCTTCAATCATTAAATTATTATTATAGTTTTTTATAAATTTAATATATCATATTGACATTTCGTTATTAAATAATAAACTCAATCGGTTCAGAATTTGTAAAAACATTTCCAAATAAAAAAAAATCCAAACATGTCCACAATTACAACATTTTTACTGAAAATGGTTGGGTATATGCTAACATGAATGAAATATTGTATTTGAATATTTCCATGTCATTAATGATATTATCATTCACACAATTGCCGTTCAAGAATGTCTGTAATGTGATAATAAATGATCTATTATAGTTACAAACAATATCACAATCACAACAGTATGAATGAGTAAAAATATAAAAAAATCTGTTGTGGCCAGCACAATACCTTCCGTCATTCTCGTGAATAATGTATAAATTCCATAATTTTTCTTACAAAAGATTCTAAATTTCCAGTAAAATTATTTCATAAACAAACTATTCAAATTGTACTTGACATTGGCATCTTCTTCTTCTTTAGCTTTTCCCATTCGTTAGGGGTCGCTATTTTTGCATGACGTTCTCATTCAGTTCCTTTTCTCTCAAATCTTCCGCAATACAGTCCTTCCATCTTATCTTTGGTCTTCCTCTGTTTCTTTAACGTCCTATTACTAAACTATTCATTCTTGTTCCAATATAATTCTTCATTTCTCCTCATGACATGTTCAAACCAATGTAATTGTCTTTCTTGTATCTTTCTAAAAACTTGTAACACTAGAGTTATTTTCTTACCGTATCTTTCCGTGTATTCCCCAATATCTACTTCAACATCCTCATATCTGCCACATTAATTTACTTTTTATTGATACTGACATCTGTCAATTTGAATTATATGAATATATTACTATAATAGTTCCCAAGTTTGGCATAGCTGGCTGAATTATAAAATTTAATTTCTTTAAAATTCTTTAACTCTTTATTTATTGAATTTGAAGTATAAATTGTAATCAAATCGTATAGAGAATAATATATTCTTTAAGTTATAATAACGTTAAATGTCAATAAATCAAATTTAACTGTTAAATCTTCAAATGAGACTACTTCCGGTTGACCAATTATAACCAAAATCTAATCACTTGTTCTTCTGGATGTAAACTTGAGAAATACGAAAAAATTATAATTTTTGGAATCGTGGTATTGAAGTTATGGGATCCGAAACTTTTGTCACACACAAACAGACACACAGACACACGGACACACAGACACACAGACACACATACATACAGACATCATCGTAAAAATGGTAAAATCGTATTATAGGGACCCTAAAACATGCTTATACACTAACAACTCATCATTGAATTTTTTGACCAAAGACAATACCTTCCTTACCTAAAGGTGACGGAAGGTAAAAAATTATATATCACCAACAATAATAAACGACTAGACGTATAAAAAACAGTCGCCAGGTATAAAACGATTACAATTTTCCTAATAACATTAAAAACAAAATAAAGCAATGCGCACCTTGTAAACATCTACGAGAGGGTGAACAACCTGGTTGGTGAGGAATATTTAACGTTCATGAGCCGTCGCTGTAATACTTACACTTTTTCTACTTTTCTAGCAATAGTTCCGATTCAAAATATTAATAACACCTTTGAATCTACTTTTCACACATTTTCTATCGTTCCAGTCCAGACAATAATATGTAATAAAATAACTGATAAATGAATCTATTCTGTAACTCTGTGGTTAACTTTAACTAGTCATATTTATTTTTTATCCGATATTGATAAATTCAACAAGAATTTTAATAAATGTAAATATTTATAACTTAATATTAATATTAGTCCATAGTATCAGTAACTAATTACTAATGTAGTTTAGTCATATTGTGAGTCAAAACAACTACATTCTTTCATCAGTATACACAACTTGCATACAAATTGAGAATTCTAAAAAATAGTTTCACAGTTGCTTCAGAGAGTTAAGAAATTTCACTATTTAAACTTGCAATTAGCTTGTTTTTCACCTCATCTAGAAGGCGTTGTCACTCGACTGCAGCAATTAACGTAAATTAGCAGCCATGTCTGATTAGATCCTATAGCGGACACTTAAGATTTGAATTGTCCATTTAAATGGAAAAAAATCGTAGACTCATCCTATTTAAATGTATTTAGATGTAGGTGTGTCCACAATTACGCATTCATTTTCATAAATTTGCTCTTTTTCTTTGTTAATGTATGAAAATTTTGCGCACTATTGAGAATATTTAACGGGATCGATTTCATGAATTAATTAATGTGAGATGTAGGTCACATTCATATATTATTAATTAATGTGAAAATATTTGCGGAATTTACAAATTTTGATTTTTATTTCAAAATGTTAATCGTTTAATTTAAATATTAATGATTTAATAATTTGTATGCATAACGTTGTTTTGGTTTACTTATTTTATATTTTATACTTTTGCATAAAAAAATTAATTTCTTATTATTTTTATTATCACATTTGCATATAAAATATATTTGTTATCTTTATGATTTTCATGTAAATCCGCAATATACGTAAACATTGATCATAAAAATATGAAAAAAAATGCATTTTATATTGTTTAAATATTTGTAAGAATTACGAATACATTTGATTGTAAAAAAATTTATGTTGTTATACAGTTGAACTTCGATAACTAGAAGTATGACTTGTCACAAAAAAAGTTCGAATTATCAAGACTTCGAGTAATCAAATTACTCAAACCAACTAGTGTTTGCCTTAAAATATGCTTGTCCCAGTTGCTTAGCAAATTCTAAAGCCTTTTCTTTAATTCTGTCGAATATATGCATGTTATTGTTCCTTAGTTGAAACCAATCTAGAACGGCTTTATCTAAATTTTCATACATTGTTTTTTCAGCCTCTTGGTACTTCCAGATGCAGTATCATCTTACTCTGTAGTGATCATCGACTGCTTATTTTTTTTAAATTGTTGACACTATATTTAGAGTTACACCATATTTCCTAACCACATCCTTTTTCTTTAAACCATTTTTACCGCATTTATTAATTTATCTTATCTTAAATTGTTTACAAAATACGTTGTGGTTGCACGATTATATACGAACAGTTAGTTTACAATCATGAAACACTAAATAACCACAGAAAATGTAGCCCAAACATGACATGCGAAGTCTCATCGTAAACAAAGAAATCCCCGAAAGTTCTACTTATTGAATTTCCGCGCGCAATTTTCTGTTCGAGTTTCGAGTTATCGAAATACGAGTAATAGAAGTTCAAGTTAATTTACAATCAATTTTCAACCAATTTTGTTGAAGTAATCAAATATTCGAGTTATCAAAGTTCGAATTATCGAAGTGCGACTGCATTCAAATACCGCCGAAAAATTCAGTAAAATTTCAATAAAATCTATTACGCATGATCGATTTTATTGATTTTTAGATCGTGTAACCTCACATTTATAACATACCAATTTGAATTTAATCCACTGTGGAAGATCGTTATTATTAGCTCTGTTCGTTGTAAATCGTGTCAGTACAGTGTAGTGCAGTGTAGTATAGTGTAATTAGCACCACTGTATGGTACTTCGGTGTCAAAAAACAAGAAAGTGCAGGACAGTCTATGCTCTGTCACGTGATGAATTCTATCTGATGAACTGAATCTGTAAAAGTTTTTCGCACAAAAACTGATGTCACCGTGAATTCACTGGCAATTTTTATATTATTTACAATTATTTGTTAGTTATTTTTATTTTTTATTGTTTTTAAAAAAAAAATCTGTTGTGGCCAGCACAATACCTTCTGTCAATCCTGTGTATAATGTATAAATTCCATACATAATTTTTCTTGGAAAAGATTCTAAATTTCCAGTAAAATTATTTCATAAACAAACTATTCAAATTGCACTTGACACTGACATCTTCTTCCTCTTTAGCTTTTCCCATTCGTTAGGAGTCGATATTTTTGTGTGTCGTTCTCATTCGGTTCTTTTTCTCTCAAGTCTTCCGCAATACAGTCCTTCCATATTATCTTTGGTCTGTCTCTGCTTCTTCAACCTCCCATTATTAAACTACTCATTCTTGTTCAAATATAATTCTTCATTTCTCCTCATGACATATTCAAACCAATGTAATCGTCTTTCTTGTATCTTTCTAGAAAATTGTCACTAGAGTTATTTTATTACCGTATCTTTCCGTGTGTTCCCCAACATCTACTTCAACATCCTCATCTCTGCCACATTAATTTACTTTTTATTGATACTGATATCTGTCAATTTGAATTATATGAATATATTAGCAGTTTCCATGTTTAGCATAGCTGGCTGATTTATAAAATTTAATTTCTTTAAAATTCTTTAACTCTGTATCTATTGAATATGAAGTATAAAATGTAATCAAATCGTATAGAGAATAATATATTCTTTAAGTTATAATAATATTAAATGTCAATAAATCAAATTTAACTGTTAAATCTTCAAATGAGGCTACTTCCGGTTCACCAATTATAACAAAAATCTAATCACTTGTTCTTCTGGATGTAAACTTAAGGAATACGAAAAAATTATAATTTTTGGAATCGTGGTATTGAAGTTATGGGATCCGGAACTTTTGTCACACACACACAGACACACACACATACATACAGACATCATCATAAAAATGATAAAATCGTATTATAGGGACCCTAAAACATGCTTATTCAGTAAAAGCTCATAATTGAATTTTTTGATCAA
Source organism: Harpalus rufipes (assembly GCA_951394225.1). Lineage (NCBI taxonomy): Eukaryota > Metazoa > Arthropoda > Insecta > Coleoptera > Carabidae > Harpalus > Harpalus rufipes. The sequence continues at coordinate 26,760,481 of OX596279.1, read as the reverse complement.
AGACAATACCTTCCTTACCTAAAGGTGACGGAAGGTAAAAATCATTGTTATTGTTGGACACGTTGTACGAAACTGCCCGATATGTCAAAAAAACACGCTACTGTAAGAAAGTTAACAATAGTGTAACACATTAAAATTAAGCTGCCAATTGTAAAAAAATTAACTTTGAATACAAAATACTAAATAATACTAAATTTGTATTTAAATTTCTGTTATTGTTTATTATAACTGAACGAATAAAATAATGCATCGTTTTGAAATTATACGTTACTACGAGTTGCGCTGCGGCAATTGTAGAAAACATATTTAGCAAATTGATCCTTTTTTAAAAAAAATTAACGACTAATTGCCTAAGGCTCAATTTTACTTTTTACAATCCCTAGTTAAAATTTTAACAGACAGTTTAAACAGAGATGAAAATACCGGGCCTAAATCGATTAGACACATTTAGTATATCCTAAATAAATTATATCATTTCTAATTCTCTCTAAAAGTTTTAGGCCAAACTTTTATTTCGAATATTAGTCAGGAAAAATATGAGCATTTAGTTTAGACTAGACCGACTAGACACTAGACTAAACTAATTTAAATAAACAAATTGATTTTCTTTATAATAGTGGTAACTTTCGTCGAAGTCGAAAGCATCCGAAACAAATAGTGAAACCCGACCCTTCTGTTGTGCGACTGTAAACACAGTCTAAGGGTGCAGTCAAAAATCCGTTATGAAGGGTGTACAAAGCCCATACTTGCACCCCTTGCCACGCCATCTTCCCTCTTATATTATATGTAATTAAGACTTATAATCGCACATCTTTCTGGGTCGATACGAGTGGACTACTTCCTATATCCAACCAATGGCGTGTCCGCATTTGAAATATGAAACCCGCTATAGTGACGACTTAGTCAGGGTCACACTAGTCTGCACTTAGAGCCGAACGCAGTGAATTTAGTCGTGGTTTATGCGCGGAAAGAAAGTGTGCTGTGAAAATGACGGCTGAGGCGGGAGTGTTTAACAAATGACGGTGGTGGTACATATTATGCGTCAAGTGTGAATTGTGAAGTGATAAACGGATTTCAGTTGTTTCTTTGAGGTTGTTTATGGTTTTCCAATATTTTAAAATATTGCTTTTTCGGTTGTTTATTTTTTGTTACATGTATGAAATCATTGTTTATATTTTTGATGTCTGTAAAAAGCTGAAAATTTTATTTGCGTTTGTTTATATATATTTTATCTTTTAAGATGCAAATATTTCTAAGTTAAGTAAAACATATTTTAAAGTAAATGGTTCGATCCGTTATATTTATAACTGGAAATCAATTCTGTTGCGTAAATATTTTATTCCGTTAAATTTGAACTAATTTATTAATGACATATCGTATTACTTATATGCAGGGACTAACGGTTAATCCAATGTACTTGATACGTATTTTTTTATGAAAATGAACTGACGTACAAAAATATTTACCTACTCGTGTATAACTTTTTGTATTATTTTATTTTCGAACATATCTAAAAAAATATATAAATATTTTTTCCAGTTAAATTTATCTATATGTGGTTTATTGTCAGTGGTTTATATTTTTAAATGGCAAACCACATCTACGTAGATACATATCTTTTTCGCATATTTACCTTGTTCCTTGTTTTAAAATAATATTTCAATGTCAATTCTTCAATTATGTACATACTGAAATAAGTTTAGTTTTTAAAAAATATATATTATTGATAACTATTATTTTGCAATATATTTATTAAAAATATAGATTATTTTACATTGTTTGAAAGCAAAACCATTCTTTGTTCAATGGTGTTGCTTTCTACTGTGACGCCCATATAAAAATTATAATTTTGACCTTATGATTCGAAATGCAAACAAAACAAAAAATATAATATTTCATATTTGAAACTTATTTAAGAAAATAAAGTATTTGGGTCTCTAAAATGTATGTTTTAATGTTTGTAAGAAAATGTAAACAGGGTGAATACGAGGCGTTAAGAAAAACATTGCTTGTTAATATTATTTGTCCTTTAAAATTTAATGCGGTGCTTTATACATAGAATTTTGTATTTTTTGTCAAAATTTCTGAATTTGTCTTTGGTAAGGAAATTTAATTTAAAGTTAATAGTAGTTCTAGTATGTTGGTTCAGATAAGCACCGTTATTTTATTTTTTTTAATAAGCGCATACTAGATCTATATTTACCTTTACTTTAAATTAAATTTACTCGATTACCAAGGACTTAAATGTATAAATTTTCAGAATTTTATACTCTAAATTTCTATGCATAAAAAACCTCATAATAATTTACAGGGCGGGTAATATTTAAAAAAATGTTTTCCCATGTTAAACTCTTATGTCACGAATTCTCATGTTCAGCCTGTATACATCTACACTTATTCGATTCAGTATTTTTTTCTGAATTCAACGATATACATATAGTACAGAGAGTTTATTTTATCAGTAAACATAGGGACATTACCATAGTTACAAAATAACAGCAATGCATTGAAGCGTTTATTTTATGAGTAAACATAGGGAATAGTTGTCAGACTCGTCAAACTGTCACATTTCAAAATGGATTTTTATAAAATTGCAGATTATAACAGGTATACATAATTCAAATAAAAGCCTAAGAAGTTTCAGATGTATCTGCTGCTACATTTAATAATCAACCCAAACCCTGCCCAGCACCAATTCGAAAAATCTATAATAATTATAACTTGCACCAAATATTTTTTTTTCTTTGAGGACACTTAAAAAATGTGTACAATGGTGAGAGAATGAACATTGAATAATTAAAAAACAGAATTAGTGCAGCTTCATAAAATATTACTCCCCAGCAAAAAACGAATGCTATTAATTCTTTTTATAATCGTTTAGGTTATTGTTTGGCTGTTAGTGGTGCCAATTTTAAGTATTTGATGAGTTAAAATAAAAATACATATCAAGTTTTTCGTCGTGGATAAAATTCATTTTATCACTGAGACAGTATACGAAATATTTGTTTTGACATTCAACTACAATTAACATGAAACAAAATATTCAATTGTTTTCTTCAAAGCTCTCTTATTACAATCAGATTTAAATTATATCAGCATAATTTTCATTTTACTCAAATATTTTGTAATATTAGCTATATACATATGTATATCGTTGAATTCAGAAAAAAATACGAAATCTAATAGGCGAATAAAAAAGTATGTTCCTATTTAAAATAAGAAAGTTGTATCTCGTATTTTGAGAGCCACAAGTAGAAAATTTTTTTTTGCTCATTGTAATAGTCTAGTAAAATAGAAATTGTTTGCTAATTTAACTGACCTCGTAGCTCTTACAGTTCTCGAGATAGCAATAGTGGACCAGATAAAATGAACACCTGCATACTAGGGATCATATTCACTAAAAGTCCTATACATAATCTTTATGCATGTATTTAGCGACATGCACTTCACAAAACAAAAGCTTCTTGATTAATATAAGTGACCTCATCTCGTAAATATTTGGTGATATTTTTGCAGCACACCCTGTACATTATATAAACACAATTTCATAAGAAATATTTTACACTGTTGAATGAACGAATATAATATTTATTGTTACTCACGTGTAGTTAGTTACCTTCACTATTATTTACGGTAAATGTTGTCATTCAATAGAAAATATTCGTTACCTTAGAAATTTTCGATTATTATTGGGTCATGGCATTAAAAAAGTACTTTTAAAAATTACGTAAAGCCATATATGATAGCTTTCAGATGCATTAGTGATCGTTTTTGTTGCCATTATTGTCTTGTGCAACAAATCATGAAATTATAAAACGCTACTTTTGATATTACGCAAAATATCATTCACTTCTTTGGTCTTAGCTCGTTTCAGAGCGAGAAGCAATTATTTATTACCATTTTTAGATCTTATCTTCCGGTTTTGAAAGTAACTTATTTTAATTGAAATATCAAGTCATTTTTTGTGGTATTCATTTCAAAAAATTCTTCAGGCGGTTTTTCTCTGCTCATCTTAAAAACTAACCTTAATTAATTTGAAAGTAAAAATAAATAATTTTAGATGGCCAGCGGATGATTATTAATAGTTGTGAGCATTAATTATAGCTCATTAGAACTATTATTATTTATTTTGAAGATCTACTGTTACAAATTCTCAGGACGTCGTGATTGAAAGTAACCTATATATTTAAAATATTTGGTACAGAACGCTGAACATGAAATGCATAATCATTAATCATGAACATAACTTACTAGTAATTTTTTTGCCAAAACTATTTTGCCTTGCCTTTCTTACATTGTTCTTTAATTATTCTTTATTTAGTTTGAATATATATCGACGTGAATATAGTTTGTTCATGTTTTATAGGATAATAACTGAAAAAATTACGTTTTTGTCTAAGAGTATATCTAATAATCTATGCATTTTTTTTATAAACAATACACCGCTAAAATAGCTTTCTACTTCTAATGAGACAGCTTTTGTCTAAGTCAGTGTTTCACAATGTTTTGACAACTGTGTACCCCCTCCAATAATGTTTGTAACACTAAGTCTCCATACCCTCAGGAATACGCGTACTACTTGTTGGGAAACACTGGTTTAACTTGACCGACTTCGTATCTCAGTTTTCGAAATTCTCATGGCCATGTTAGGCTTGTTATCCTGGACACCTGGACGCTTGTATAGTTTTGACAATTGATACCGAGTGTCTACTTTTTTATGAACCATAAGAAATACAATGATAAAATTGTTTTTAATGGGGCTCTCCACCGTAAAAAAATAGAATATGGGTCATTTATATTAAAACTAAACCTTAACACTGCATTATAGGGAGTATCACAGTTTTTAAAAAGATTTTAAAATAATCGAGTTTTTAATACCATTTTCCCATCTCTATATCCACTCATTTACTCTATTCCAAATTATCAATGCTTACAAGACTTCTGCTATCGCATTTTTAAAATATAGAATCCATATTCAAGTATATAAACCCAGAAAATAACAAAACAACGGAAGTAAACCAAATAATACTTGTTCAAATGATGTCACGTCAAATTCCATGCTTTGGTATGAAAGTGAAAGATAGGTTGAATGACAGCTACCAGTGGTAATCAGTACTATAATTTTTTTATTAATTATTTTATTAAATTGCTTATTATGTACGCATATTTTCAATTATTGCCCACAATAATTATTTTAACACATATTTTTTTGTAAATGCTGAAAAAGACTAATTTATGTGACCATTGTATTTCCTAGGGTTCATAAAAAAGTAGACCCCCCCCTCCTCCCCGAATACGGAACCCACTGTATATACAGGGTATTACAAAAGGGTAAAAATATTGGGGGTATATAATTCTGGTAATGTATAAAAAAAGCTTAATCAACTGTTTCCTACAAATACGAAAAATCGAGAAAAAACAAAGATAATGATTAAATAAAAATTTGTGTATGTCAGTAAATAGACCATAAAAAACCAATAAAATTTTATTTGAAACATTTTTCTTAATAGTTATGTAGTTATTTGAAAATTAAATATTGAACAAGGTCGCCACATTCAACTTAATATAATTATTTGATTTAAAAGGTAAACAAAAGGTCTCATTTAATCGAAGTAGTAATTCTTTTCGAGAAAGCAGAGGTAAACCCCGTAAAAACTAATTTTTCACTGCCTTATGTCTCGGAAACTATTAAGGATCGGACCTATGTTGATTAACCTTTTTTTACTCATTTTGGTCAGTACTACATGCCCTTAAAAAATACCCTTTTTAACAGCTTATATACAGGGTGGCGGCGAATAGAGATTTAACATGGGATTTTCTGCTTTCCTGTTCGTTTTACAGAATTAAAAGTTGCATACAAAGTTGTATTTGAATGTTTTATTATGTGTTTGGTTTCTTCTCAATTTTAAAAAGATATTTATAGAGTTCCGTGAATTAGTAGCAAAGGCCATGACTTATGACATAAAAAACAATATTATTTTATTCACGTCAATTTTTTTTTGTAAGAAGTAAATTAAAATAATAATGAGTATTCGAATGAGGAAGCGGTCTTTATAATAGAGAAATATTACAGTGGAAATAATTATAAACGAATACGGGATTTATTTTACATAAGTTAGGTTGACGTTTGACGTTTATAAATAATATATAAAAACCATAAAAAATCTGATGTAACCAACACAAAACCTCTCGCCATTTAATAATTTTTATTAATTTAAATACATACACCCATGGGGACTCATGGCCGCGTGCCTGAGTGTCTGGTCGCGTATCAGGGGAACCGGATTCAATACCTACTATATTTCGAATTTTAAATGACACAAAACTAACCCCTGTGATGCACTCTCTACGCCTTTATTGTTCTATTATAATTTTCTTTTGAAAACGTTACTGTTATTAATTTGAAATGATTATTTTTTTGACAATGACATTTATCTATCAGTTACATACATTTGAGCTGAACTGTGTAACCATGGAGTTGTGTGCATAAACTCCGAGCTATAATTTTTATATTATTTTATAAATTTATCCATAAAATATATAGAAAAAGTATTAATGCAAACCTGTAGAAAATGAAATAATCTTTAACTTTTATAATAACATATTGCGAAAAAATAACATTCAAAGGTATTTTTTGACGAAAAAGTATTTTGAGCTTCAAGTAAACTGCCATTTCCGGTTATCCGATTGACACCAAAATCTAATGGCTTCTTTCCATATTAGAATAAGGTAGAAATACAAAATTTCAAAATTTTCTGAACAATAGTATTTGAGTTAGAGCGTAAAGAGGATCCACGCACACACACACATACATACACACAGACATCATCGTAAAAATGTTTAAATTGGATTGTAGGGACCTTAAAACGTGGTCATTTACCAAAATCTCGATATGCGATTTTTAGCACTATCCCTATACCTCCCTTACCAAGGGTAGCGGGAGGTAAAAAACAAAGCAAGTGCCATTGCTATTGCTACTAATTAATCGAACTTTTTATATTTCTTTTTAAAATTGTGATGAAACCAAAAACGTAATAAAAATTCTAAAAATAGTTTTGTATGCAACTTACTTCTTTAAAACTTTTCACTCTACAGGTTTCGCTGAAATATGAACAGGAGAGCAGGATATTTCATAAAACTAAAAACCCATGTTAAATCCCTATGGTCACCCCTAACCGCCACCAGCCTGCATATACATTCTCCTATAATATGTGGTGAAAGAAATACTACTTATTTGTGTGTAAATTATTTTCGTATTTAATTAAAAAAACATACATTTGTGCTCCACTTTCCCAAGTTAATCTACTTAACACTAATTGATTTACATAATTAACATCTTGCACATACACATATCATTCTCATCATCTGACATTTAATTTCTTAACGAGATAATCTCTTCCTGTGTGTATACCTTTAATAGCTTTATCTGTTTGACGTTTCGATACATGTTGTTAGATCTCTCTGTTGATCTGTCCATGCGTTGTACCACTTAATACCGTAATTGGCAAAACTGATGCGATGTTTGGCCGCAGATCAAAACCATTTCTTTGGCCGTGGAATTCTCGTTATCTCGGCCAATGCCGTTGGCCTCGATCAGGCCTTATTCAATTAGATGTCAAATATTTATGTTGATCGCAAGCGTGGGTCTAGATAACTATGAACCTGTGAAGTGTAGATAGGAAGTGACAGATAATGTATATATGTTTGATTTGCTCAAATGATAGAATATTTTAATTCGAGAACGATTGTTGATAAATGTTGTCACATTTGCCTAGTTATTTTTGCACCAAATTGTAATCGGTTATACTCGTACATAATATTGATCTTATATGGGGTAGCTAAAACACCTGGATACGAATTTAACACCTGGCCAAAACATAAGGCATAGGGTGTTCGAATTTTGATTGTCAGCTTTAGGATCGCGGAAACTAAAATAGATACGACTTAAATAGGCCATCTGAAATGTACTTTTGTTTCCTCAAAAATTCTCATGAGTTACTAGATAATGACGAAAAACTAATTTTATTAAAAAAATTAACTGTATTAATAATAATGGGGTATTTCGACATTTTTTTTGTTATTAGTACAATCCAGTAGGACTATGAATATATAATTTTGAGTAAGAAAAAATATATATCAAGTAAGGTATGATTTTTTTAGAAATTCATCGAAATTCAAATTTTCTATCATGGCGCGTTTATGACAAGCATCTGATATTGACATCTGCAGCGAACTTCAGTGCGTAAACACACGTGTTCGTGGACACTATTTGGCTGTTTACAACTTTTGAACAAGAAAACGTAGATAAACAAACAAATATCAGAGGAACACGTAATAATTAACACAAACAAAGTGAATAAAATATCAAATACAGAACACTAGTTCCATCTGTGTTTCTAACGGCATATATTGAATCTGAAATGAGCAAAAACCACAATATTATATATTGGCATATCGAAATGACGTCACAGTTTTCAAGGATGTTTCTAGATATGAAAATAATTCCAATTTTTTAACATCAAATTACGAATGAAAACTTTTTAGTAACATGTTGTATCGTATTTTCCTACTATCTGAAAATATATATAAACCATAGAAAGAAGTTACTATTTTGCATAAATTCCATAACACCGGAATAACCTATTATTTTATTTTTTCGAAAACTAACAATTGTCGAACTGCTACGATGTTTTCGGTATTTCTGCTTGGTGCAGGACAGCAGGGCGGTCACTCTTTGGGTTATCTTTGTTTTCACCTCGCTCATCGCGAAGTCAAACCAGAAACGTTGGTACAATGAAGTCTCCCCAAATGCTTTTGGTTTTTCATTTAACGTACGATTGAGTTGGTTCTTTGCACAAACGAATACAAAATTTTATTTTGTACCGCTATTTGACGGATGCATCCATGACGAGGCAGGACTAGGTCAAATTACGCCCATACAAGAAAGATCCTGAACCAATATTAATAAAACGAAGGGGATGTTGATGAGGGTTAGTTAAATAGTTCAGGTGCCAATGCATGGATGGCGCTGTTACTTGACGCTACAGAAAATCAACCTAAAACTTTATACCCAGACTGTATATCAGGGTGTCTAGCAACCGGGAAATCTGGAAAAACCGGAATTTAGCCGGGATTTTTTTTTGTTCTGAAAAACCCGGGAAATATCCAGGATTTTTTTCCTGAACCGGGAATTTGAAAATGTTAGTAATTTAACACGCACACTGTATTCATAATACGCGCCAGAACTTTTCATTTGGTATTAGTGCACACCGATCAATTCATAACGTTGACTCCTAGTATGGACAATGCTCGGCAATAAAATCGGTAAGATTTGTTTGCGCTAAATGCTTTAAAAAAGCTGTGATTCAAAGAATAAATATTATTTTAGGAATTATTACAAATATAAAAATATTTTGTAAGTCAGTCATTCTTGTCAATATTATTACAAATTATATAAATGTTGAAACAAGCTAATTATTTTATTATCCTTATGCCCGGTTTATAAATGACAGTAATGTTATCTATGTTATTAAATAAATAAAATTGAATCAGGTTTGTTTGTTACAATAAAATTATTATGGAAATAAATTTATTCTGTACTTTATAAAACCGGGCATTAGGGTGTGTTGTATGTATATATGTACAAATATATTATATCTCTGGCTTTAAAATATATCACTCTTTAAATTATTAATTATCACCACACTGATAAATGTTTAATATTACCATTTCTGCTCCATTTGAATATTTTAATACTAAACAAATCTTTAAAAAATCATTCCTAAAATCCGTGAAAATTTTCGAAAAAAACCTGGGAAAAACCGGGAATTAATCGGGAATTTTGTATGTGAATTTCACTAGACATCCTGTATATGTAATCGCATTACAGGAAAACTCCGTAGTAAACATATTAACTTAATATAATTACTGACTAAGACTACATTTGTAAATCTCGATTCACGATTTTTATCACGATCCCTATATTCTCTATATCTATCTTATTAGGTTTACAGGAGATAAAAATACCAAGGAGAAAACGGAAATAGCTAGTATCTACTAATTGCATAGTGTAGATATCATCTAACTTTCATTTATTTAGCATATTCATCGATTTTCTTGATAAAACTCTGTGTCCACGATTCGTAATTGAATCCCACAACGTACATTTCGCTTCCTGTCAAGGAAAAACAATTTTTCTCCTGCCGTAATATATTAAACGCCACGCCTGTTTCTACCAAAGACGACAAGACATCAGGGTAAGCCATGGAAATGGCCTACCATGACTCACGTCACGTCTGTTATATACATACGCGTGAGTATGCGTCAGCCAGAATGGTCTGGGATCGTGCTTCAGGCACGTAATACGTATAGTCTTACTGCTCATGTTAATTAGCTGGGCGATAGTGCCAAGTCAACCTGACGTAATTTGAGATAAATAGCGAAAGATTGCATACGAGGAAACGTGTTGCATGTGTTTTTGAGAGTGGCGCCACGTGTGGCGACTTCACGCAAATCTTGGCAAGGACGCCGGATATTGTTATTAAATTACCAGGTTCATTTTAAACCGTTTAAAGTTTACATTTCGAGATTTATGTTTAGACACGTTTCTTCGTTCATAAAACAAGTATTTTCAAGTCAATGCACTTACAAGAACGTACTTGAACATGTAAGAGTGTTAAAGTTTACTTGGAATTAGTCACATACTTGATTATTTGCATTTAATTAAATTATAGATTACAATTTTGTTGATATACGATTTTATGTTTGTCTAAATTGTTGTATACCCATTTATGAGTGTGACAAACTATTTCTATTCACGAATGTCGGTAAAGACCTCACGGAATCTCGAAACTGACGTGGAGAACACAGGCATAATTAATTCACTACATATTTGTAAATTAATATCTATTTTAAATTTCAAGTTTGAAGTTGGTCGGAATTGAATCTGGGTCGTCTGAAGTCGCACTATATTAGTCAGTATTAATAAATAAATATAGTAAACTATTTCACTTAAACAAACTACACCAGATTCTTAAGCATCAACTAAATAAATATGATGAAAGATGTTTTATTTTCAAATTTTGTCGGGAAGTCAAAAAGCGTACACTGATGGCTAGTACTCAAGAGGATGCAATTTTAATTTTAAAAGTTTATTACATAAAATTTATAAATTTTGAATATTGCGGGTCCGATCTACCAACCGTTTTATGTGTATCATGAAACTATATAAATATAAAGCATTGGGTAACACTCGAGCGCATCAACCTAAGTAGGACTAGTGTCACAAAAATTAATATCAAATTCCTGAGATCAGTTTGAGTAAAAAAAAAACAATCAATTACCATAGGAAATAGAACAAAATATAAAATATAAATAAAATCTGTTTATAACTATTGTTATACACCTTATTTTCATTATGGGTAACTTTTTTTAGTTAAAAAAACGTAAAATGTCAGTGCAAGTGAATATGCAGATATGGTGATTTTTAAAGGATATTGCAACGGTAATGGTTATCGTACGTCCAGAGAATATGAACGTAAGATATCTAAGAATTAATTTATCTGAATTTCATTTTTTTGGATACTTGATTTTTTATAAAAAATAAAATATTTCAAAAACTACTACATTTATCAGGTTTTAGCAAGAGTACCTTTTAGTGTAATTTTGCATTGTATTTAATATTTTAAATGAAAAAATGTTAATAGGTAAAAAAATAACGTTATAAAATGTTCATGGCTTCCCCATACAAGATGCCTGTGGTTGAGATACAGAAACAAAAGAATGTATAAATATGTATCTAGATAAGTAGTATCCTCACACCAAGTTTCAAAATTTTAGTGCAACTAGTACCAAAGTTATTAATAAAAATGTGCCTGGTGAGGTGTTATTTTTAAAGGCTATAACTCTTGAAATGAAAAGTTTTTGGACATACCTTATTATTACATATTTTACTCAAAATCATCTCAGGAATACGCTATTTTTTACTCTAGTGCTGACTGATACACCCTGTATATGTTATGCTAGAAGCAATTCTCTTGTCTCCAGTCAGTGTTACAATATTTAACGGTCAACGTACCAATTGATTATTAGACAAATTTTATATTTAGAATTATACATATTATATGAACTATTAATTTATATATCAGTAATTTAATTGGCAATTAAAAGGAAAAGCTATATATTAATGATAAAAAGACATCAGCCCGTTAAAAATAGTGTGATATTCATAATAATGATGAAATAAAATTTGCAATTTAAGTTTTTCAACAAAATATTATCGTAATATTATCACAAGTGTCTCGTGTATAAAATAAATTCATAAATCATAAACAATCTGCCGTTTTATTTGCGGTTTTATTCAAAAATAATTATGACTCAATTCCCACAAAAAATCCTTATCACAACAGAATATAAATTCTCTCTATAACCGTTTTTATATGACTCTTTACAAAGCGTGTAGTATAAATATTTCTTTTTGTGCGCTTTTATTAAAATATTTATCTTTAGTCAGAATTGTGGCTATTAAACAATTTTTTTTTAATTTTTTATCATATCGTGTCATGCCAGTAAAATTTATTAGCAAGTTGTAGGGAATTATTAATATTTTTCATAAATAAAATTACCCTATTGTTGTATGTAACTTAAACATTTAATATCCACTATTGTATGGAAGTTTTTTGTTTCATGATGTTCTTTTTTTGTTTTTATTTAAAAATTAAACAACAAAGGTACATATTTATTATTTATGGCCATGTCCTCGGTATTATTTTGTTTTTTTCAAAGGTATATTTAATTATTCATGTATACAATATTCACCTTCAAAATTTAATCTGTTCTACTCGCAAGGATAGTCAACTAGGTACTCGAATTTATTTATTATTATTTTCTGAATTAACGATAATATCAAATTATATGAATTCTTAAGGGAACTATTTGCATCTTATATAATCTTATATAAAAATATCTGGTAGTATTCGCAAAAATAAGTAAATGATGAGATTTATGTTTTAGCGTGTATTCTGTGCTTACATGCCTAAAGCAGTTTTTCTAATACTTTAATCAGTTATTCCGTGCGCATTGCTCCCCTAATCTTAGACAAAAAGTTTCAAATGGATGTTGTAAAGCAAAAATTTCTTCTTCCGAATCAATAAAAAAAAAATCTTTTTGGCTACTTCATAACTGCAGAAATAAAATTTGAAATTTCACGGAATTACAATTTAATAGTATTAACCATGGAATTAGATATAAGTGACGAACAAAAGCGTAACGTTTTATTACGCCAGTGTCAGAATAATGATTGTCAAAATAAATACTAATAATTTGACGTATAAAACGTTACGCTTTTGTTCGTCACTTGTTTCTAATACCCTGGCTAATACTATTAAATTGTAATTCCGTGAATTTTCAAATTTTATTTCTGCAGTTATGAAGTAGCTAAAATGATTTTTTTTATTGATTCGGATATAGAAATTTTTGCTTTACATCAATTTGAAACTTTTTGTCTAAAATAATTAGGGGAGCAATGCGCACGGAAAAACTGATTTCCCATGTTAAACGGCTATGTTTCACTGCCCGTGATACACGCTGTATATGGGACATTACTCACAGGAAAATGTGCAGGGCTTAGGGATACAATCCCTAAACCTAATAGAATTGGAGCTAGTATTACAATAAATGTAACCCAATATTAAATGGCGGAATACTTGAATAACATATTCAGTTTTTGTAAGTTTAAAATATATTTTAAACTAGTCGAAGGAAATTGTAGAAATTTCTCATTGGTGCAGGTTTTATAAATTGTTGGATGAAAATATTAACCGGCCGAACTATTTAATGAGTTTGAGCTCGTATACTAAAGTGATTTTAAACATTATGTACGTATTGTTATTATGTACGTTTCTTGGTACGTTTTCTTTTTCGGCAGGTATTTATATCATGTACGTAAAAAAGAAAATCGCCGAAGAATTACATATCTTATTGTGGCATATAATCAAAGAATTATTTCACAATGTATATTCCTGATATAAAACGATGATTTCATACATTTAATAAACACGAGAACATGATTCACTAAAGTTGACATTTACGCAAAATACAGTAACAATAACAACTTTATTTTGAATATACGAGTATAATATTGTGTTAACTAGATAAATGCTATCTAAATTTAAGTCTGGTTTGTTTTTTTAGTTAACAGCTGGCTAGGGTTATTTTCTGCTGTCTAAATTTAAAGTTATCAGTTCTATTTCCGGTGCAACACATGTATTTTTTTGTAAAAAGCATTTGGTGCTAAAAGTAGCTTTCTCAACCTTCCCTTACAGGAATAGTAACCACGGGTTACCAACAAAGTAAACACGAAATTCCTAACATACTTTCATCCAGAAATCTCCAGTGCACATCCATTTTCTGGACTACTTAAAATTTAACAATGTTGCCAACATAGCGAACTAAAACTAACTTCACTCTCTGCATAAATCAAATGTGAAAGTTCCGAGCAAAGGGAAGTTGGTGTCAGTAAAGTTGCTAGGCAACGCCATTCGCAACTGTTTTCCGTGTGATTATGTGAACATTGTGAACTACTGACATAATTCAACAAATGGAACCCACCTATCGTCAAGGTCATCGCAAGGAATCATCAGCATTTGTTGGAGTCAACAAACGAACATTTTAGTGAGCTTGTGTTTGGTGTTTTGGTAGTCATAGTAACGGAACTGAGTGACAATGACGAAGAATAAACAACAAACCTTAACTGCTAGAACCTTCTCTACCTTGAGTAAGAGATTTCGGAAGAAAGATAAAATCAAAAGGTATACAAACTTCAACTTCTGATTGATTAATCGCTTTATTTGATTATTTACTTATCATTCTATTCTGAAACAATTTCACAAAGTTTTTATTGTTGTTCATATCCTGTCATTTTGTATTATGTAAATTCAATTATAGAGGAAAGTTTTTTTGCATTTTAATACAATTAATATGATCTGAAATAAGAGACGAATAAGTACGTATAAAGTAAGATTAGTCATAATTTATTCTATTTTAATGTAAGTACTTTGTGCAATTCTTAGTCTTAATGTGACTCATAAGAATTATGCTTGATGTTTTCAAATGGGAAAATCCTTTGATGAATAAAAGAAAAATTTCTTTGTAAAAGGAAAAATTCTTGTGTTCGTATTTTTAGACCAGACAAATTATTACAGAAATCTTGTATAGAGTCTACAATCATTAAAGTTCTTATAAAAATTGAGGCATTAAAATTCTAAAGTGTCATTTTTGCGTCTAATTTTACCTCGAATTTTATCCTTTACTGCCCAACGGTACTGTAATAGCTATTAACATACCTAGGATTGCTATGAGTATCATAACTGCCGCAGATATCGGTTTGAAATCCGAGCTCGTAGAGCGAGGCTTTTAAGACATCTAAGGCCTGTTATGATTCATCACATCCGAGAAGATGTTATTAAATTTTTTTCAAATTCTTTTATGAGTGCTACTTTCAGACTGCTATAATAAAAAGATAACAGATCAATTATTTTGACATATGTCAATATGACAAATATTCAAATTATGTGCTTTATTCCTCATGTTTATTATTTTAGAATAAAGTAAACCTTAACAACGAAACACTAACGTTAACTGTATGTATTAATGAAGAACATTATACTTTTACTTTCATTTAATTTACTTTTCATTTTGTAGATTTGTTGGTATGTCAGTATGGTAATAATATTACCGTACAGATAGTTATTACTTAGTTACCAACCTACCTTTGCGTAAAGAAAGGATTAATGTCTTGAAATAGGTAAAGTCCGTTTTATATTTTATTTAATTTGTTTGATATTACAACATTTATTGTCGACATCTACCCATAGTATTTACAGGCGTATAGTTTGTCTGATATAATATTACTTGCAGATAACCTCACTGCATTTCGTATGCATAGGCATGCAACATGAAATACTTATGGATACATTTTAACTGAAAAAAATAAACGTAATTTATTTGAAAATTATGTTTCCTTTTAAATAATGCCTTTCTCAAAAAATTATGTTCTTCACCTATGTTTTTGCAAAGCACAAAAACAAAGACTTGACATAAACCGTGGAATAATAATTTGATTTAAATGTCAGCGTCACTGGATAAACAATTAGCACGACGTTCGTCATTATTATTTGTAGTGTGAGAAAGTAATGTCACCATTTACGTACATAAGACAACATAAATTATATAAATATATGTCAAATAATCTTTCTCTTTCTAACATGAAATGTTGCTAAGCTGCTGCTGCATAAAGTACTGTGTTTTCTTCCTTCGAACAAGTTACCTTGAATAGTCATCTTCCGTGAATCCTACTATACCATGATGGACACGTTAATAGTAGTCAGCGCAATCTTTGTTGGATTTTGCAAATTATAATGTTAAAGACACTACGTCGTGAGTGGTGACACATGCACTATTTTTTCTATGTCCGTTCAAAATTACAAAAAAGGTTTATAAAAGCACTGCTTCATATTTTGCTCTGAATGATTACATTTTACAATTATTTTAAGTATTTTTATTTGTTATTGTAAAATTGGTTGTTAATTTTACAAGTTAATTACCACGTTAGTAACGTTATTGACATTTATTTACAATAATTATAGTAATAGTAATACGTCGATTTCTAACGTAGAGGTTGGGAAATACGTCATTCCTAACTGCAATGACAATCTCATAGATGGAAAATGACTGATGAAGCTAAATTTGATTGAACTTTATATATTCCGCAACTGTGCTATCATATGAGTCGCTTGCCTGCTAAAAAATCCGCCTGGTAACAGTTCAATATAATTTAATGTAAGTTAAATATTTAACATACCAAATTTAGCGCTGATTGAAGAGACCATGAACTTTGTATTACCCTATACGACCAAAATTACCATAGAATTCGCATTTATTCTCGGTATATTCCCAGTGACATGGGCTGGAAAATAACAGCAGTTTTGTCGTAAATTATGATACCTGTGCTATTTTTCATGTAATTTTAGCCAGTAGGGTTTCTCCTCTAATGCAATTATATACAACACGGCTAAGTGCTGCGTTGTTGCATGTCACAGAAGAATATGTGGCCGTAATCTGGGTAATTACCCGCCATATTCGCGCCATATTTTTCCCCACTTTTAGGTTATCTCTGTTACATTTTAATAATGTTAAAGTGGAACAACGACATCCAGTGAAAATGTGTTTATTTTCCTTCCGAAAATAGATTCTGTTATCAATTTCCGTTATTAATGATGCCTACATTAAGGGCACACCTTAATTAAAATAACGTTCTGTTCTCTTTGTTTAACAGAGCTGTAACCAAAAATTGCCATACATTTTACGCTTCACTTATTATGCCAGATCAAAAGATGTTCTCTTTGTCACTGAGAATGTGGTTATTTTATCTGATTTTCATTTTTAAACATTTGTATTGATCATATAGGTATTTACGTATAGACAGCCAAAAGAAAAAGATTACGCCTGCGGACGAAGTTTATTCGTCTAAGGGCGAATTTTTTTTCGGCCTGAGTCAAATTCATGAAATTATTGCTTTTTGAAAACACGCGGAAAATCTCCAGGGCTTCGTACCAAAACCCCAGTCTAGAGTACGAAATATACTCGTCCAAAACTCATCTTTCTCTCAGAGTTTACTCTTAACCTGTTCCAAAACAACCGAGTTTACTCCAAAGTGAGACTCAACTTACCCTACTATCGAGGAGGGTACAGAAATTACTCCACATTATTTTCAAATATGGATGCTCACGATTCTCAACAATGATAGTAATTTGCCTTCTTGAAATTAAAAAACATGCTATTGGTTGAAAAGAACGTAAGTAACACATTGGCCCGTATTACGCATTTAAAAGCGCTTTTACATTATATTCTTATGAGGAATGAGCTCCATAAAAGCGCTTTTATTGTAAAAGTAAAAGTGCGCTCGTAATACGGGCTATTCGCATTAATGTTTCTTGTATGTAATTATAGTTTTGAAAATTATTTTTGATTTAGTTTCTTTCCAAAACACACTACACTCTTAAATTACGTCATCATTCTCAACTCTACTTCATTTTACGTAAGAAAATAGGGTTAGTTTAGATAGAATTTCAAATTCTGCCCTTTGATTGGTCAAAATGCAAACCTAGTTCACAAAATTACCAAGTTACCAAATAATATCTACAGAATTATGTGATATTTAGCCGTGTTTTGTTGTAATTTTTAATGTTTAGTTCTTGTACATTTTTACAGATAAAAATATGTTTCTTCAAACGTCATAAAAGTAGCATCTTTTGTGAATTGATTCATAAGGTAGTAGTTTAATATCTACGCCGCCGGAGTAGAAGTAGCTAATTTCTACGGCGCCGCCATACTACTGATTATGCAATGTTATAGGCCAAAATCAATGTTAAACAAATTCAAAGTGACAGTAAATAAACACACATATAGGGTTAAATTAACCAAAATAATAATTATTTAGTTTTTTTTTAATATTTCTTTCACTATGATTAGTTTGACCGCAACACCAGTCAATATACTGTAAGTTGAGACATGCTTACATATCATGGAAGATAAATACGAAATCAATATAATTTAAAACATCGTTAATAACGAAATGCTTGAAAGTAATAATCGTGGGCAAATTAATGTACTTATTAATAATTTTCTCTATAACTAGATGTTACAGTAATAGTTTAAACGAAAGATAAGAAATGATATGTAATTCTGTATAATTACATCTAACTTTCTAAGATTAATGAAATCATATTTTATATAAAATTAAACGGACTATTAATTGATATTATTGAGACAGGAAATAGTTTGATAAATAATGTCGTTTTATTAAACAAGACATTAACAATTAACTAAATTATAATTTTTGCGAATTATATATCATTTCACTTTAGAATGGAGTAGATAAGATTAAGAGTCGATTGGTTTTGGTTAAATTCATTATACAGGATGATTTATAACGAGTGTACCAAATTTTAACAGTTTGTTAGGGAGATCATTTCGAGTTAAAAATGTCATATGAACATAGGTTCTGTTCTATCAAGTTAATCAACTACAAGAAATTATAGATGTGATACCCAGACTACTATGAACCGCTAGTGAAAACTAGGGCGTTTCCATAGAACAATCTGTCAGAAGTCATCAAAAACAGCAATGTCAATCTGACGATTTGTAATAAAATGTATAGTTTAATAAATATTCTATTATGAGTATTGTGTTTGCCGCGTCTACTTCTTACACTCGATCAGGACCGTGCGGTGATATGGAGCAAAGGAGCAATCGCTCCAGGCGCCTTTTGTTAAAAGGCGCACACAGAATTGAAATGATAAATATTCTGATTGATACGTTCTTGATAATAACGCATTTAAGTAACTAGAGCCAGTTCGTTCTATATTCTTCTGTACTTAACCAAATAAATGAAAAATTTACTCTTTTATAAATAAATATTGTTCTTAGGGTCAGTGTCACACCTTGGGTAAAAGGCGCCTTTGTGCGAAGTTATATTTCAGAGCGCCCCATAATGTATAATTTGCAAATTAACACACTCTTTAATTTCTAAACTATATTTTTGATTCTTCGAAAAATACTAGATTTAAAATATTGATGAAATATCCTTTGTTAGATTCATTCTTGTAATCAAAATTGTTTGTTGTAATCAACAATTTTACAGTTATAACAATATCAGAAAATTATCCGTTTAGCAGGATATTCATTTTTTTTCTACTAAATTCATTGTCAGATTCATTCTAGTATTCAATATTAATGAGCTATAAACAAAATATTTATTGTTGTAATCAACAGTTTCACAGTTATTATTTGTATATAACAATGCTAAAAAAATATCCGTTTGGTAGGATAATTATTTTACTTAAACTTAGAGCCCTAATGCAAATAATTAATAAAAAAATATTGTTCACTTCTATCACCGTACTATGTAAGTTGTATAGGCAATTTTTTTCTTTAAGAATAAATTTGCAAAGAATACTATTATTTTCTGTCATAAAATGGCGCCCCTCATGGTCAGGCGCCTTTGTACGGAGCACAACCTGCCCACCCGAACGGAGCGGCCCTGCTTAGGGCGCCAAATTGAATATTATGTGCTCCAAGCATCAAAATATCACCGCACGGCGCTGCACCCGACGACCCATTACCGACACATCCCCAATAAAGTTTTATTTTTGACATAGTAAATTTATCAGTAACAAGTTATACCCATGAAAACCAAAATAAATCTATAGAAAGCTATGCACAAACGGCACGAATTGTTTAATTCTGACGTTTTTTTAGCTTATTTATTTAATTGTTATAAAACAATGGACCATTTTACTGCAGCTGAATATGCAGATATAGTTTTTATTCATGGGTATTGCAATGGCAATAGTCGCCGTGTCAAGAGAATACCAACGTAGATTCTTTAATTCTTCGGTGTCATGCCTGTTTTCAAGCTCAAGGAGCTCACTTTGAACATTTGTCGTAAAATTATTCACTCTTTTATTTTGTTTTCAACGTTAACTTGCTATTAAATTGATAAATTTACTATGCCACTAATAAAACTATAATTTCTTGTAGTTGCTTACCTAATTAGAATAAAACCTATGTTCATATGACATTTTTCACAAGAAATCTAACAAAATGTTAATTTAAGTTACAATGCAATATATTTTGCCTCTAAGTAGTTTCGGTGATCTTTTTCTTTCTGTGATACGATTCACATGATTTCCATTATACCTCGTTTATCCATTCTATACAGGATGATTCTCAACCCGAGATATATATTGGAATGCCATAAAAGTACTCAACATACTGATCACGAAACAAATAGGATTTTACCAAAATTTGAAAATTTTTTTTTAGTTTTTTAAATTATTTTTGGGTTACTGGTTGAATAGGTGATTATAATATATTCTATTATTTTTTAATTATGTATGTAATTAATAAATAATGTATAATACCTTCATTTCATTTAAGTTTTATATTATCGGTCTCGTAGCTCTCTCAGTTTAGTTTTTATTATAGCGGCAGTGAGGTATTTCTTCTATAATTTTAATATTTTGAACGGTTTTTTTTTTAAATACTGTAAATTATGTAAATAATTTAAACTAATATTTTATATTATTATATATTATATTTTATAATATCAAATACATAATTAATATTGGTTATCCCACAATTATTTTTTATTTTATAAAGAAATATACAGAGTGTATCACGGAAAGTGAAACATAGGCGTTTAACATGAGAAATCAATTTTTCCGTGTGCATTGCTCCTCTAATTATTTTATACAAAAAGTTTCATATGGATGTTGTAAAGCAAAAATTTCTACATCCGAAACAACAAAAAAAAATCATTTTGGCTACTTCATAACTGCAAAAATAAAAAAGCGTGACTTTTGGCGTCAAATTATTAGTATTTATTTTGATAATCATTATTCTGACACTAACGTAATAAAACGTTACGCTTTTGTTCGTCTCTTGTTTCTAATGCCATGGCTAATACCATTGAATAAATAATCTACTAGTAGATTATATATTCAATGCTAATACTATTAAATTGTAATTCCGTGAATTTTCAAATTTTAATTCTGCAGTTATGAAGTAGCCAAAATGTTTTTTTTTTTATTGATTCTGATGTAAAAATTCATTAAGTAATTAATTATAGTCTTTTGTCGACATTTCAGAATTAAATGATAGTTATCAAATTTATAAAAAAAATAGTTTACCTTGTATAATTGTGCTGAAAAAAAATTATTTAACACAATACTAAATTTTTATATTTAGTGACGTAACCATTGATTTTAATTACAGCTTCCAGTAGCCTAGTTATTGATTTTATTAAATTAGATGATATAGGAAGTGAAATTTTTATCCATTCGTCAGTCAGATTCGTCCGAAGTTGCTAAATAGTAGAAAATGTTATTTTTTGGGGTCGCCTATCTAGTTCCGAGCATCAATTGTCTATAGGGTTAAAATCAGGAGACTGGGGAGGTGTAGTTCCGTGTTGTAGAACAGCCATTCCACAACAAGTGCTGTATATTTGAGATCATCATATTGCTGAAATATATAATCCCCTCCCAGTCCAAGTTTGTCCGCACAAGATTGCATATTTTGTTTTAAAATTGATAAATAATTATGTATATTTATTCATAGCTTCTTTAATAAAACATAAATTCCCCAACCCATCAGCAGACATGCAGCCCCAAACAATAACGTTAACACCATCGTTTTTATAGTGGCACACAAATTATTTATATCTAGCTCGGTAATTGATTTTCTCCAAACTATAAGCTTACTATCTGATTCAGATAAAATAAATTTAGAGAAAATAACTATTCCAAAATTCTAGTGTACGAATAGTTTTGCGAGACACTCTGTGGTATCCCTTAAGTAAACTACCCTTAATTTTGTAAATTTTAGAAAAAATATTTTTGTTTTGTGGCCAACATGTTGTATTACGCCATTGCAAAATATATCTGATTGAGAATCCCTCAATATAACGATAGCTTTTCTATATAACGTTTATTCTTTCTATAGTATACTGGGTCTACTTTTTATGGACCATAGGAAATAAAATTTTCATATGGCTGTAAATTCTGCCCTATTAATTTTAGTACTAAAGTGTAAGTGCGCCTAAATTTATTGATATAATAGGTTCTTGTCATGAGATAAACGTAAAATAAAATATCCGTATTAAAACTTTTTGCAGAGTGCCATGCAAGACAAAATATACAATTCTAATAGTCGTATTGTTTGACTTTGACAGATAAAAGTTTATTAATTGATATTTAATTGTTAATATTGTTCCATTGAGTTTTTTCAGCGATGGTAAATGTATTCATGCCTACTGTAAATAAATTAATGAATTCAATAGTTATTAAAACTTTATTACACATGTCATCTGCCAAACTCAAGCAATACGATTCTTTAATTTTTTTCGTAATACCGTACCGTTATTATGATTTAACAGAACTAAACACGTAAGTGAAAAGGAATCGACAACGGACGCACGAACGAAAAACAAAAGTGATAAAGTGTCTATGTTACAGTTAAAGTATACCTTTCAGTCAGTGCATACACTGTCTAGTTGATGTATGCTTCCACTAGCTGTTTTAGTAAAAGTATAAATTATTGCGTTGCCCACGCAACAAGCCCACCGAAACTGCCCACCCAACAATCTAGGCGTATAAATTTTATAAAAAAAAAAAAAACAAACAGAAACAAAACCTAATGCACAGAACTCGGATTTAGGTAGACAGTGACAAAAGAAGGTGTATACACTAACTAGTCAATGAATACATTAACTAGATAAAGTATGCACTATATAAAATAATGTATACTTTCACTAAAACAGCTAGTGGAAGCATACATCAACTAGACAGTGTATACATTGACTAAGTTGATACTTTAACTGTAACATCTACAACGGCCGGCGTCCGTTATTATAACGGCCGTTGGTCGTTAAGGTTTATAACAGGAGCTTTATGGTATTACGAAAAATTTTGAACGCCACACAACTGATATGTAAATAACGGACTCGATTTACAAACTTCAGCCGCGTCCGTTATTAGCCTAATGACGTTAATAACTATTGTAGTATTGCCCATGGCACGCTGTAAATAGATACAAATTATTACATTTATTTTGCCTCTCTTTCACAAACGAAACATTTGTAAACAATAATTTTGTACTTGTTAGATGCACTTTTTAATTCTGAACATTTTTTTTTGTATTTACACTTTTGTTCTAAAATTAATAGGGCAGAATTTACAGCAATATGAAAATTTTACCATTTTATTTCGTATGGTCCACAAAAAAGTAGACACCGGTATAGCGAGCGTTATCCTATGTAGCATTAATTCATCTATACAGCGTTTATATATTTTATATAGCGTAATGCGTATAGAAGTATACGATTTATTGTTTTTTTTTATAGTACATGCCTATATAGCATTTGAATTTTTAATGTAGTACATATTTTATTTATTCTCAAATGAAAATGGAACTTTAACTCAATAAATCATGTCCACATTTCGAACAAATTATATATGCAAACATATGTCTATTTAGCATAATACAGGATTCGTGGTAAATGGAAGTGACGTGCCCTTTATTAACATCCATTATCACCTAGCCTATATATGTGTCATCGTGAACCACTCATCGGAAACCCCCATCCCTTGGCCAGTTGTATTATACGACGCATATGCATCTCACTTCGTCATCCGGCATCCCTTACGCTGCATTATTGATTCCAAGTGGCGCGCGACGCTCTGAATGAAAAGGCGTCATCCGCGCGCAAACGCGAATAGCCAGAGCCACCAACAGTGTCGGCTTGCCACTTGCCATCCAAGCTTTTGGCGACGACTTCGCCTCTCTCATGTGTTGATGTTGACCAGGTCATGGTTTCCCACCATGGGTGATCACTTGTGTTTTGTTAGCAACTGAGTGAATCGTGTTAGGGATAATCATTATGGTGGTGGCTTTGGTAGTGTATCGTTTACTTTAATCAGACTTTTATTACTTAAGAATCTCTATTTATTATCTAGTAAGTTTAAGATGTCTTGCAATGACAGGTATGGTTTCGATGTTGTAAAATGATAGCTAGTTTGTTTAGGCATGTTACATTCGGTGTATACTACCGCAATATTGGGCGTAAAATGGAAGCAACATTAGTCATGTAAATTTAGTATGATGAAACAAAATGTTGAGCAAATGTGCGTGGTAGAGTCCTAGATTCCCATGTATATAATACTTGCAATGATTTTTAGACACTTTGATCGCTGATGAAACTATAAATACATATATTCTAGTATAGATTATCAATATATGTAATTATTAATTTATGCTAATATGTTTCTAGGGAAGTCCGCACTATAGTCCTACACAAAGGAAATTCAGGGCTGGGCTTCAACATCGTAGGCGGCGAAGATGGCGAAGGAATCTTCGTCTCTTTTATCCTCGCTGGAGGACCTGCAGATCTGAGCGGCGAGCTACGTCGGGGTGACCAAATCCTAAGCGTAAACGGCATTAATTTAAGAAATGCCACCCACGAAGAGGCCGCCCAAGCCCTCAAGGTAACTAAGGTACATATATACAAACAACGACATTTTACACAATTTATGACATCCGTTCACTTACACTCAGGATGTAACTGGGATGTAATGGTAGACGCACGATAAGAAAAAACTGATGCGTGAACTGCTTATACTAACATATTTAAAAGTATTAACCAGCTATATTTTGTATTACCTAATGGAGTCCTGCACATTTTTTTTTTTAATGAATTTTCATCTAAATGAACAATCTGTATTTATAGAAAATCGTAATTGTTATTCGATAAGCCATAGTAACATAAATTGATCTATTTCAATATTAAAAATATATTAATATGTTAAATAGTTATTTACACAACCAGCTAAGAAAGAGGGTCATTTCATAACGAGTGTAAATGCTGATGCGCGAGATGTAGTCGAGGGCAGCAATGACACGAGTGCGTGAAAACCTCTTTCTATCGAGTTCTGTAAACTATTTTTCTCGCGACCACAAAAAACGGCACAATTTAATATATTTTTAACGCCAGTTTAGTTGTCACCTGCAAGACAATCGGTGGTGTACATTCCATAGACGAATCGCTATCACTGTAATCCATTTTTATGATAATCACATTCAAGTTGTGTACAAATAAGTTTTATTGTATAAACCACGTATTAATTGTTTTATATATGTTTGAACGATTCTAATCTGAAATCAAATGTCATGTAAAACGGGAGTGAACTCTCGAGTGTGACGACACTATTACCAGCTGTTTTGTTTATAAATAACATCATAAATATGAAATTATCGTGCCAACAATAATGGGATACTATACCATAGTCAAATTTTAACTATCGTAGATAAGAATGTGAGAATATGCTTAAATTAATGAGTATTACTGAAAGAATTTTGTTTAAATAATAGTTAATTCGCAAACTACAAGCCCTTGATTAATAATTAGGATGACATATCTCCTAAGCAATTTGATTGGTTTCCTGATTTTAAAAGCAAGACTTGCGCATTTTGTACGCCCACATACCGTGAAATCATCACTAGCGCCGCTTGCGGCCATAGTTTGTCACAATAATATCAAACAATAGTGAAACGGTTTCAATAATCTATAATTTATTAGGCAAAATGCATTTTATTTATTTGATTTATGCTTAATAGTAATTTATTCATAAATATAAGGTAAAAGTTTATATATAAAAATATTTCAGCGTTACGAACATGAAAAATGTGTACACTCTATCTCTAAAACTAACAGTTTATCGACCACTGCTAAAAACCCCATTATTATAAATAAAAAAAGTTAAATTTACATATTCTCACTCATATTATTTATTTTCATACTTTGGTATTTAATAATTTCTCCTAAAAGACAAAGTCAAATTACCGGTCAGTTGTCAACACTTCTGTGCGTTACAATAACACACTAATACATTATGATTTTTCTGGTACATGAACGATATAGTCAATATTCGCACCTAGGTAATCGTGTGAAAACAATATGTTTCTTATGTGGTCATGAGAAAAATAACTTTCGTGGTCAATAATTGGAAATATGCCTAAATAATGCACAATTTTAAAAAATTATTATTAAAAAACTGTGTATATTATAGTCCAAGTTTTGATTGCCACTGGTATGATATCATTCTACATATCTTTCATTTCCAAACAAACGCAAATGGCTTCTACCTGGCGAGGCATTATAAAATGAAACAAATGTTAGGATTACATTCGATGTTTCGTTATGTTGAATTTCAAAAAGGCCATAGGAGAAGACTTGAAAGTAGTAAGAATTTGGAAGCAAGAACTTATACAGTTTGGAGATCTCGTTTTAATATACTTAAATGACCAATTTTCTAATTTGAAAACCTCTTGAATCCTCTGCAATGTTTGAAGTCACTCATAATTCACAAACTAATTTTGGTTTCTGCGTAAACATATTCAGTTTTTTCTTACATGCGACTGCCAAAAAATATTAAATTTTCAAAAATGTACAATATTTTTGATGTTGCAGGGTACCGGGCAAACCGTTACAATAGTAGCTCAATATAGACCAGAAGAGTACAACAGATTCGAAGCAAAAATCCATGACTTGAAACAGCAAATGTCCCAACAAACCATGACAGGGACCTTGCTCAGGACATCTCAGAAAAGATCTCTTTATGTGAGGTAATAACCGTCAAATTAACCTTGTATATTGTATATTATATATTTTTTTATTAATAGGGCATTATTTGATTACGATCCCATGAAGGACGATGGCTTACCAAGCCGAGGTCTGGCGTTCCAATATGGTGACATTTTACACGTGACAAATGCCAGCGATGATGAATGGTGGCAAGCAAGAAGGGTGCTGGCGTCTGGCGATGAGCAGGGTATGGGTATTGTGCCCTCCAAGCGTCGATGGGAGCGCAAACAACGAGCTAGGGATCGATCTGTTAAGTTCCAGGGGCATATGCCTAACATACTAGAAAAGGTTAGTGCGATATGGCCATTTGATATTTAGCTATATTCTTTTTGGAATAATTTTACTCAGCTCAGTTGATAATTTATTTGAGATGAACTGAGCAGAGATGTATATGAAAAGAACGTGTCACATATAGAAAAAGTAATTGTGGTTAATTACCGTATATGCCATTTTCGTGATACATTTACAACCTACAAATTTATTACACCTTCTACTGAACTAAATGGCTCAAATCATTTTGACGCGGGTGATGCAGCTTCGGTAAGTGGGGATGAGTACACTCAGTATCGCTTAGCTCACGTAGCTCAAAAAGAACAATGATCGGAGACCAACTGAGATTTTAACCAAAAAGAATACAACTACATATTATAGCTATTTTCATAAGGAAAGGATGATAAAAAAATCGTTAATGCTATATAAGAAAATTAAAACTGCTGTTTAAGAAAATAACGAATGACAAATTACAAATGAACTATTTCAATTTTCAACATACAGGATGTTAATAAAAAATAAGGCCATATGCGTTTAACATGTGAAATCAGTTTTTCCTTGTGCAGAAGTTCCCAATTTTAAACAAAAATGTTTCAAATAAAAGTTGTAGTAATTAATTCTACGCCTAAATCACTAAACAGATTTTATTTTGCATGTTTGGTAACCTGTAAAATCGAATTTGAAATGTTGTAATTATAAATATTGCTCATTTGTAGCGATAGCCATGGAATTCGAACAAAATATGCATATCGTTTGAACTGTCAAATTTTATTTTATGAGTTACAAAATGTGAAAAAAATAAGTTATTTAAGGTAGTTCACCAGCTACCGTCCAGGCCAAAAATTTGATCGCGCTGAACGTATACTGCGCATTCTACGATAACCCCTCTAAAGAAAACTTTTGGTAGGTGACTGTACTTTATTGTGCCATGTGTCATAAGTATGTACACCCACACCGCTACGAAACGTTGTTAAAGGAAAGCTGGCAACGTCGCGCTTTAATCGGTAAGGGGAGGGGGGAACAGTTCTAGCAGAGAGCCGCTGAATCCAGTCGTAGTTACAAATTCGCCGTTTTGACGTGACTTATTCCCGCTGTCAATTTTGACGTATTAAAAATAATATAACAAATTATATATAGATAAAACATAGTACTTACATTTGCATTTTTTGTATTTTTTATTCATTTATATCTTTGAAAACCCATATATCAACGTTATAATAGCTAAAATGATTTTTTGTCATTCTAAAAATGACATTTAAATTTGATATCTGCTGGATCGTAGCCTACTTTATTAATACAAGACCGGAAAACAACTCATATTTTGTTTCAAAATCTGCCCAAAACTCTAGTTCTAAAACCGGTAATGAGGGCGTGATTTATGCCTACTGTCATTTAAATGTCATTTTGAGACTGTCAAAAAATCAATTTAGCAGTTCTAACGTTGTTATACAGTTTTTCACAAATATAAATGAATAAAACATACATTAAATGCAAATGTAAGTAATATTTTTATCTATATATTATATTAGTTTTACCCTTCCCCCTGACATAAACATACAGTGTTGCTGCTGCCTCTCTCCCTCACATTTTTCTGTCGTCGAGTACATTATTTTACACTACGATTACTCTGAAACTGTGCGTCAGATCGCTTTCATCGTTTGAAATAACATTCGAAACATATTAAACTAATACATATTAGTTTTTTATTAAAATCTATAGAAGCAAAATGATGCTATTAATCAAAACGTTGGTTTTGGTAGCATTGGTCCTATGCTTCACGTGTTAAAATGTCTGACTTTCGAGGCGAGTAGCTCATTTTCTGTTCGCCAGAAGTTTATAAAAAATTAACTGTGCATGTATTAGGTCATTCTTAACACATAGTTAAATTTTTATGAACATCTATAGAAACTCGATTTACTGGTGAACTACCTTAAGTGTAGAATTTAAAAATAAAATCTGTTTAGTGATTTAGGTGCAAATTATCCGAGTTTTTCTACTCCTGTAAATTTGGAATAAACTTGAATACATATTTTAGAAACAACTTTACAAATTTACAATTTATTGGAACAATATTTATCAAACAGAACACCAAATTGATTTTTATTACTGTTTATTAAGGAACTACCTACTTTCGCGATTGGCTTGAAGATATATTTTAAAATTGGTACAATTGGTAAGATTCAGAGACAAGGTAATAATATTCATTATTCAATTTTCACTGAAGTATTTCTGGCGGGAGTTTAGCACTTTTCAACACAATAGAAATCGGTTGGAAAACGTAAACACAAAAATAAAATGTGACGAGTGACAACATTGACAATGACAAAACTGTCAACTGTAGGATGGTCATAGGACGGGTGATCGCGATCAGAATTAAAATGAATGGATTGATTTCTGGTTCTGAGATTGGACGAGAAGAGTGAGGGCTATTATAATTAGTCGAAAAAATTGAAATAATGGGAATATATTTTTACAGGAGTAGAAAAAATTCATTTTATCACTGAGTAAATACGAAATATTTGTTTTGGCATTAAACTACAATTAACCTGACAAAATATTCAATTGCTTTCTTCAAAGCACTCTTACTACAATCAGATTTAACTTAAATCACCATAATTTTCATTTGTATTTTTCTCAAATATTTTGGAATATTAGGGTATGACATATATCGTTGAATTCAGAAAAAAATATTGAATCGAACAAGCGATTAAAATAGAAATAGGTTCCCATTTAAAATAATAAAGTTGTATCTCGTATTTTGAGAACCACTGGTAGAAAAATTTAACCGACCTAGTAGCATATATTTCTCGAGATGGCAAAAGTAGACAAAATGAAATGAACACCTGTACAACGTTTATCTTCTAAATAGTTTTTACATTTCTGTGTAGGAAATCGATTTTTGAATACTCGTATAAACAAAAGTTTTGAGAAAAATTTTACGCTCCAAATTTTATTACTAAAACATGCCATGTTAATGTTACCAGAAAAAGTTTTGAAAGGTGTTACACAAACTTGAAATACGCAAATCTATCTATATATCAGTTGGACAGCGAGTCGAAACGTGAAGTTGTTAACGTTTTTTGGGGATCAAAATATTGGACAGACGACTATTTACGGAACTATATGGGAATGTAAGGGAAATGTAATATGTATCAATTTACCAAAAAGTGGACGACTCGAATTTTTGTCTCCAATTCGAATCAACAGACTCATGCAAAGATGATTTTTAAAATAACTGGTCAGAAATGATTTAAAATTTCGAAAAAGAAATAATGTAACCAAATAGACTGCGACCCAACTTGAGCGAATCTCTGAGCCCTAAGGAGCCAACATTTTATAGAAAACAGAGAGAGAGAGTATAATCCCCAAATGTTTCTCAGGTGCAACTGATAGAAGACTTGGGTATATCTTAGCAGAAAAGTATACAGCAGATCAGACAAAAATATTTCTGACGATCCGGGAAGTAAATTTAACAAAGTCCAGAGACACATGAGACAAGGTATTAAAAGAATGCGTCGCATTGAAAATAATAGTTCCCTATCAGTGTTGTAAAATTAGATTTCTTATCTCCTTAGTTTATAGGAACAACCCATTATGTCAATGTTTCAATAAAAATCTTTCCATATGATGGAGAAGTTTAACTTTTTCTCAATACTTTTGTTATACACGTTAGCATGTATATTTTTAATACAGCATTTAATTTGTTCTCTTCATAATTTAAATTAATATTTTTGGACCAGCAATCTACATTAGACAGAAAGAAAAAGAACTTCTCCTTTAGCAGAAAATTCCCCTTCATGAAAAGCAAAGATGATAAGTCTGAAGATGGATCTGATCAAGAACGTAAGTATATATATTTTTTTTAATAAGATTTACTAACAACATATATCATTTGATTTCGTATTTTATGTTATCATTATTATTATTTTTTTTATAATGTTCAGCATCACCCGTTGCTACTCCCAATTCTGATCCTGAGTTAAACCCCATGTGTAAGTAATAGTTTTTTCCCACTAACACACATATTTATTTTTAAAATATAATCCACAATTAATTTAAAGCTATTTTATTGAATTCATTTTAGTATATTTGAAGATTTAAATTATGTTGCGATATATTTTTTTATGAAGTATGACCAAAAATATTGAATACAAATTAATATTGTTTGATATGTTTACAGCGTTCATGTTGTGCTACACACAAGAGGATGCGAACACTGAAGGTAATGTTAATGTTCTAATCGTTTATTTATATATATCACGCAGGTTTTATTTATTTTTGATTTACAATATGTATTTTTGTTTGGCTTCTTTCTGTCTGTGAATACACAGGTGAAATATTGTATCGGGTTGAGCTACCTTACATGGAAGAGATCACTTTAATATATCTGGAGAATAATGATAATTATGATGATAGTAAGTGTACCACGACTGGATGTTGTTTGCATGGCGTTCGTTGCCATTATTTTATCATGCACATTGCCATTTTGTTTACACTTACTCAAAATCCATTTCAGTGCCTATTCCAGGAAATTTTTGCTTGTATACGACCTGTTAAATGCTGCATTTGCTGCTTCCAGCTCTTAAACTTTCCTTTCCTATAAAGGAATATATTTCTATTGATTCTAGGAATTTTGTACGCCAACGGAAACATATACGCCAGCATTTATTCAACAAAATTTGTACGCCAAATACTTTATAACCCAAGCAATACGACTTTGTATTTTATGTGATAATAAACGTTGTATTCACGGTCTATGTAACTTAATGCATAAATCTCGGGCCGTTATACTCGTTTTATAGGTCGATCATTTTTGCTTTCAACTTTTATAAACACATAACGGAACCTAACGCACAAATTCGGGCCGTTACACTCGTTTTATAATACTCCAAAATTATTGAGAATAAGAAAATGAGGTACACCTAGGCCATGGAAAACAAAATTTGCATTACTATTTTAGTGATTTATCTGTCGTAGGAAATTAAGTTCCCCTGAAACTATAATGGACCTATTACATTTTGCCCCGTTGTACTCATATGAGTACACATCATTCAGAATTGCTTATTTTTTAAATTATTATTGTAATACCTTATTTGTTAATATACATCATCTTGCCTTAATGCCACGAAGCTATTTATATAAAAAAAATATTTGTACCATTTTATTTTGAGTTTTGTTGCTGAATTTTTCTTGTCTGAACTTGTTCATATATATAAAGACGTGGGAACAAATGGGTTAATAAAAAATAAAAGTGAGATGTGCATAGTGCGCAATTGACTTTTAGCGCAAATGGATGATATGGTGTAGAACATTTAAATTTCAAATATGGCAGCAAATACATATACAACAAATTTAAAAAAAAATGAGTAACTTTAGGTATAGTAAAAGCGATGAATACTTTAAAAAGGGAGTAAGAACAGATGGAATTCAGAAAGAGGATATAAGTTTTATAAAAAGGTTATGGCCACAATATAAAAATATTAGAAGAAAGCGATACAATTGTGTGCGTTAAATTGTTTTCTTCTTTTGTTATGTACCTGAATATTTGCACTTCAAACTTGCGTACTTATTACATTTATTATGATCCCAAAATTGTTTTGTTCCGTGTACCAAAATAATCGAAAAATGACAGTAAATAGCATAGTTGTGAAATGATTTGCTTAAGAACCGATATTTACAATATCTGGTGAAACATAAATTTTACATAACATATATGTATTTATTTTATTAGATATATTTCTGTTTGTAACACAAAAAAAAATTCTTCATAATTTTTAACAAGTATAAATTTATTTTATTTCATTCTCGTTATTTGGCAACATGGTGTCACCCACCAAATGATTTAGAAAAAATCCACTAGATGGCATATCTCAAATGACGTCATACAGTCATTAAAATGTAATAGGTCCATTTAGAAAAGTTTATAATATAGTTGGATTCACGAAAGATGACTATTCAGGGTCACTTGTTCGAAGAAAGAACACAGCAATTTATACAGCAGTAGTTAGAAAGATTATTTGACATGTTTCTATGTAATTTATATTGTGTGGTAGATATACGTAAATAGTGACATTACTTTCTAACATGCTACAAATAATGACAGATGTCGTAGCATTACAGATATGTAATTATCTACTACACTGCCCTCTGCACTAATGTTTACCCAGTGACGTTGACGTTTAAATCAAATAATTATTCCATGATTTATTTCAAGTCAATGTTTTTGTGTTCTTCAGAAACCTAGGTGAGAAACATAAATCTTTGAAATAGGCATTATTTTAAAATAAACGTAACAGTGCATCGAACCCGAGCCAAACCGTAACATTTTAGTGAACCCAATCCGAGAACCGAACCTCAGATATATTTTTCAATTGAACCCAAGTTGGAACCGAACCAGGTATTAAAATTTGGGTTCAGGGTACAGCTCCGGTTCAGGTTCATTTTCAGTTTGAAATAAATTCCGGCTCACATTTTAAATAATTTCTATATAAAGATTATTATTCAAAAAACATTAATTTAATTTTCATTGGGTTGAACTGAACCAGAACCCGGAACAAAATCACAAATTTTATTAATGTTTGAACCAAAACCACAAATGAACCCACTTTTTAAAAAAACAAATTAACCAAAACCGAACCCAGTTTTTGGCGATTTCGATGCCCCTAAACGTAATTTTCAAATAAATTACACTTATTTTTTCAGTTAAAATGTATCCATAAATATTCCACGTTGCATGTCTATGCATATGAAATGTAATGAAATTATCTGCAAGTAATATTATATCAGACGACTATTCAAAATAACCTGTTCGAGGAAAGAATACACAACACTATACAGTAGTAGCTTATTTATATTAGAAAGAGAAAGATTATTTGACGTGTCTTTTATGTAATTTATGTTGTGTGGCAAATATATGTAAATGGTGACATTACTTTCTAACACGCTACAAATAATAATGACGTATGTCGTAGCACTACAGATATGTAATTATCTACTACACTGCCCTCTGTTCTAATATGTACCCAGTGACGTTGACATTTAAATTAAATAATTATTCCATGTTTTATGTCAAGTCTACGTTTTTGTGTTTTGCAAAAAGAGCATAAATCTTTGAGAAAGGCATTATTTAAAAAGAAACATAATTTTCTAATAAATTACAGTTATTTTTTTCAGTTTTAATGTATCCATAAATATTTCATGTTGCACATCTATATA
Organism: Harpalus rufipes; assembly: GCA_951394225.1. Lineage (NCBI taxonomy): Eukaryota > Metazoa > Arthropoda > Insecta > Coleoptera > Carabidae > Harpalus > Harpalus rufipes. Next base: position 26,725,740 of record OX596279.1, on the reverse strand, counting down.
TACAAAACGCAGTGAAGTTATTTGCCAGTAATATTATAACCACATGGTCAATAAATGACCATGAATAGTCATATTTCGTGAACCAAGCTATATAATAAACTTATAATTTTTAATAGGGTTATGATGTTATGAAACAGAACATTATTAGAATTTTCCAAAGTTTCATTTAGCGTAGGTGTTATTATTCTTATAATAAATACATACACACTCATAGTTAAATTAATCAAAATAATAAATGATTGATCGATATTAAAATCTCTCACAATCAAATAAATTTTCGTTCGTACAGACTACAGACATGTTGTCTTATAAATGCTGGCATAATTTCCCGTCATATAAATGTTAGCGTACAAAATTCTGCCCAGGGTTTCAATTACTTATTTCATTAGATTGGCATTGTAAAGTCATTGATTTCAAATAAAAAAATTGCTATTGCATGAATTATCGTTATTAACTAAAGCGAATCAATTAATTAACAAAAATTGGAATATTTTGTCGTGAACCCATTGTCCGTCATTTTTGTATTTAAATTTGCCAATTGTGAAATTTGCACCAAGAGTAAGTGTAATAATTACTTCAAATGGCACTGCCCCTTCCAAATGTTTGTTGCATAAACCCCAAATGCATGAAATGGTTGATGAAATTAACCTCTAACGAAAGCATTTGGCCCCTCCAGCAAACTATAAATTTCGACGATCATCTCTCATCTAACCGCATTTGTAAATAACAGCTGTTTTATATTTGTTGCCTCTCGTGGTACCTTCGACATTTTTAAATGAATTAAATTTGTAAATAATATATGCTATAAAAATACAACTTTTCAGGAGCGCTTTAAAGAAATATATTTAAATAATTCATTAAAATACATGTGGTGTATGTGGTGTCAATTTAATCATTATTCTGTTTCATCGTAATTTCAGGCCGTATAATATAGGGCTTATAGTTCCATTTCGAGGGATATTTGTATTGACTGAAAGCTCGAAAGCTTTTGAAAGTTTTGCGTCAACTGAAATTGTAAACCCATAAAGACCGGCTGACAATTTTTTTATTAAGTAATTTGTTTTTTTAATATTGATTTTTATTCAAAATTACGATGAGACAGATTATAATTTTTTTCTTGAAGATTATTGAAGAGGAATAAAATCATTTTTAAATACTGTAATAAAACAAATATAAAAATGCTACAAATACAGTTTTGTTTCGCTTTAGTGTAGTAGTGGGACAGCATTTTTATTTTGTTAATTTTCGTTGCTATTTTACTTTATTTTGTATTGTCATCAATTATTTTATAATCATCACTCACTAAAAAAAAACATCTCAAACATCCTTTACTTGTGTAATTTTTAGAAATAATTGGGCTTGTTCTATTAGATCTGTAGAGAAAATTAGAACAGAAATTCTAAATTAATTTACAAACATTACTAGATGAAATTTAATTTAAATTAGATCTGAACTATTATAAATAGGATATTTTTATGAAAAGTGTATATTTTGCAGCTGGAAACGAGGAAACTGTGTTATCATACGAAGCAGTACAACAAATGCATATTAATTATACTCGACCAGTTATTATACTGGGTCCGTTGAAAGATAGGATCAATGATGATCTGATTTCCGAGTACCCTGACAAATATGGAAGCTGTGTTCCACGTAAGTTATATACAAACATATATTTCTCAATATTCTTCTATAAATAAACCAGCAAATATATGTCTTATTATTTTAACTTTTTTATCTATTGATATATTAACCCCTCTACATAATTTTGAAAGTAGATTAATCATTCATGGAAACTATTGAAGATCGAACTCAGACATAATCGTATATGCCTTTAAAATTTATACCCGAAGTAAAACACCATGTATATTAATCGTTCAATATTATTACCTCAGATTTCTAAGTAATCGAGATCAACTCTTAATTTTCAAATAGAACAATATACTTTATATATTTATTCACTTTTAAAAAGTGCATCAAATTTGCTATCCAATAGTACAAAAACAATATGTTATATTATTAAAAAATACAACGGCAAATTATTAAAATACGAGGCCTGTCTAACAAGAATCCGACATTCGGCTGGGGAAAAATATTGCGTACCTGACAAGGATGGGACCCTAATCCTCTTCAAAGTAAGCCTCTTGCACCTCCACACATTTAGCTCACCGATCCTTCCACTGCAGGAAACAGCTCTGCAAGGCTTCTTTTGGAATGGTCTGCAGCTCCGCCGTCGCGTTCTGTATTATTTATTTCTTTTCTACTTTCAAAACGGGCTGCTTTCAATGGGCTCTTTAATTTCGGAGACAACCAGAAGTCACAAGGAGCCACGTCTGGAGAGTAGGGAGCTTGGCGAACGTCTGGAATTTAATTTTTCCCCAAGAAAGTTTGGATCAGGGGCCTGTTTCTCAAAAAATACGGGACTAGTATTACTAGTCCCTACACTAGTAATACTAGTGAAGTTTACTAGTTTTTGTTTCTGAAATATACAAGTGTAAAATACTAGTTACAAGTTGGGAACTAGTATTTACTAGTGTATTTGATAAAAATTACTAGTATTTTGTTTCTCAAAATATTTGTGTTGTCTGTCAGACTAGTAATTTAGTAGAGAAAAGCTACAAGTGTCAAAAGTCTTGTAAATTTTGAATACTAATTTTACTAGTCTTATTATTTTATAGTTTGTGTTTTTTTTTTCTTTTTCATAAGTAATTCAATGGTTCTTTGTTAATTTTTATTTAGTTTCATGTAGTGTTTGCCGTTGTTTAGTGTTAATATATTTTTAAAAAATAGTATAGTAATGTGGTCGAGTGATTCTGTGTCCAGTGACGAAGAAGTAGTTGTGCGTCGTCAAAAACTATTTAAAGCAAGAATAAATTATGCTCATACAGAAACCTCATATGAGTTCAACGAGAGATTTAGACTCACGGCAAATAAGTTAGAAACATTAATTAATTTATTGGGACCTATTCTTCAGCGAAATACGAACAGAAACCATGCATTATCCGTAAAAATGCAACTTCAAATTGCTCTGCATTGGCTTGGAACAGGCGTTCAGTTTCACGCTGTTGGAGATATGCACGGTGTTTGCAAGGCGAGTGTATGCAGAGTTGTACATAATGTGGTGAATGGTGTTGTAGACATTATGTTTCCACAATTTGTGCAATGGCCAACAAATATGCCTAGCATTGTTGAACAATTTTTTAAACTCGGAGGATTTCCAATGGTTTGTGGCTGTATAGACGGAACTTTAATTAAAATAGATGCCCCCAAAGAAAATGAGGAACAATTTGTAGACCGACACGGAAACCATTCTATAAATTGTATGGTGGTGTGTGGACCAGATTTAAAATTTTATTATTCCTATGCTAATTGGCCAGGACAAACACATGACGCGAGGGTATTAAGGAGAAGTGGGTTATTTAATAGAATGGAAAGAGGTTGGAGGCCTATACCAAATGGTATTATTCTTGGAGACAGCGGATATCCACTAAAAAAGTGGCTCATACCTCCAATTATGACAGGTATAAATGATAATGCCAACTTACGTTTTCTTCGTGCTCATAAGACAACAAGAAGAGTAATAGAATGTGCAATTGGAGTACTGAAAGAAAAATTTCCGTGTTTAAATTATTTACGAGTTGACCCAATGTTTGCATGTCAAGTTTTTAATTGTTGTGTAACACTGTGCAACTTTGCACGAAATATAATTAATGAAGATTTGGATGCTATTATAAATGAGCCTGATCCTAATGATTCTAACGTAAATATTGGTCAAGATTTAGAGGAAGAAGTGGATATGCTAGCTGCTGAAAAGTTCCAAAGAATTCAAAATTATTTTCGAACATAATTAAGAAGCGAAATTTAACTTTATTTACAATTATTTTTTAATAACATTAATAAAACTTGAATAACTTATTCTAAAAAATTTAATTCTCTACCATCTTCTCCCACTATTTCTCCGTTTTCATTTAATGTATAAATACTCGTATTATCATTATTGAAACCTTCTTTGTCATCTTTTATCCCTACTGTAAATTTTGATCTATTTTTAAATCCCAATTCCTTCTCTTTTTGTAAAATTTCCAATTTCGTTTTGTAATTTTGCAATTCTAAATACTCAATTTGCAGTTTTAATTTTTGCTTCTTTAGGCCTAACTCGTTTTCATGTTCTTCATGAGATGAACACCCTTTTGTTACAAATCTTTTTAATTTTTTTGGTCGAATTTCCGTCAAATTTACAGGGGGAACCAGTGGCTGTATGATGGAATTATTTCCTGAGGTTGATGGAGCACTGGTATTCAATCTTATATCTTCCAATTGCCCAATGTGCTGTCGACCGTCAGGCAAACCCATAATGCATGAATGTATGCCCTACAATGTCATGTATGCAAGCGATTAATTTAGTACACTAATTAATAAAGTAAAAATATCTACCTCATTACTTATGATATTCATATTTTGTAAAATATTTTCGTCTTCCATCATTAGATCTTTTTGATTTAAACCTACAATGGATGGTGATTCTTTTCCTATAATTTCCAAAATAATATCATCAATGGGAGTTTTTTTTGACTTCTTCCCACCACCTCCTCCAGTTTGTTTAGCATTGTCAATTTTAGTCTATTGGATTAAATATGCTATTAGTTTATTATATTATTAAATATAGTATTGTTATATGATTATGAGGATTAGGTCTATGAGACAGTGTTTTCTTAACGTATTGTATCTTAATATATTTTAGTTTTTTAAGTGTAATTATCATAGGGAAAGAATCTTACCAATGTAGTCTTTTTTAAGTTTGGCCAAAATGTGTCTCTTATATATTTATAATCCTTCTCCTGCCTAACTAATCCTAAAGCGTGACATGATTGGCAAATTTTTGTCCATTCGTTAACTTTATCAGCTTTAGATAATTTATTAGAGAATGCGCCAAATAATATATCTTTTGCATCTCGAATCATTCCCAAAATAGTTAATTTTGCATCCATTGTAGTCATTTTTATTGAAATTTAATTTCAAAAATGAAAATGTCAATGTCAGTAAAAAAATTGAATTACTTGATTTCAAGCATATTTGATTTTACTTGAGTAATAAAATTTCACTTGTAACTAGTAACTTGTGAACTAGTAAAATACTTTTCAGAAACATTCTTTCAGAAACACAATTTACTAGTACTATTAAAAATTTCACTTGTAACTAGTAACTTGTAAACTAGTATTTTTTGAGAAACAGGCCCCTGGTGCGATGAATGAGCTGAATCATTAACATGATACAACTGCCAGTTTTCGCTGTCCAGAGGTCTAGTCTTTTGCATCGAACAGCATCACGAAGATAGTGAAGAACTTATTGATAGTACTCTCGTCACTGTTTGTCCTTCCGGTATGTATTCGTAATGCACAATTCCACGGCTATCAAAGAAGACAGCATCACCTTGATTTTGCTTCGCACCTGTCGCGCCGTTTTTGGCCTTGGGGACGAGGAATGCTTCCATTGCGATGACTGCTTTTGTTTCCGGGTCGTACCCATACACTCATGACACATCTTTGAGAATCACCAAGCTTTTGACAAAACTTGATGCAGTATCTTTGCTCAACACGTACAGTCACTTCGAGCGAATCGGAAATCTGACGAATACTTGGAACAACACCTTACACAGCAGCTACCTAGCAGCGAATTACGCACCTGATGGCGAAAGCGAAGATTCAGACATGCGCATGAAGATATTCCCCTCCATTATGGAAATTGGCGCCATGCTACCGTCATTATTTTGCTCGGAAAAAATGAAGGTCGGATTGTTTTTAGATCGGCCTCGTATGTATTACAGTTTCGTTACATGCAGAAAACTTTGCAATTTCATTTATTTTACATGATACCTTATAAATTTAAATAAAATTAATTTATTAAATATTCAAATTGATATCCATTTATTTAGAATACATATTATTTTTAGAGAGCGATCAGTATATTTACCCATTTTAAATATTTTTAATTCTTAACAGATACTACAAGAAGTAAGCGTGAATATGAAGTAGATGGACGTGACTATCATTTTGTTGCCTCTCGAGAACAAATGGAAAAAGATATTCAAAATCATTTATTCATAGAAGCTGGACAGTACAATGATAATTTGTATGGTACTTCGGTTGCCTCAGTCAGAGAAGTTGCGGAAAAGGTAAAATTTAAAAAAAGGAAATTCAATTGATATATATTAACATTTTTTTGTGTTACAGGGCAAACACTGCATTCTAGATGTAAGTGGAAACGCTATCAAGAGATTGCAAGTAGCGCAATTGTATCCAATTGCTATATTTATTAAACCCAAATCCGTGGAATCCATAATGTAAGACAAATTGTAATGTTTATTTAAAACTTTTCTAATTTTATTTATTTAGGGAAATGAACAAGAGAATGACCGAAGAACAAGCAAAGAAAACTTATGAACGTGCTCTCAAAATGGAGCAAGAATTTGGCGAATATTTCACAGGTAGATAAATAATTATGAAATACAAAATGATCACCGTAAATACTGGGCACCAGTATCGGTTTTATGTATTAAGAGAAGAGAAATGACATTCATTTATAGAAATATCACGATTCAGTAAAAAAATGTACTTGTTTTAATTTAAAACTTAAAAACCATTATTATTCTTCTTTGGGAATATTTCACAAGTAAATTATGAAATATAAAATGATTACCGTAAATATTGGACACCAATATTGGTTTCATGTATTAGGAGATCAGAAACGGCAGTCATTTATATAAATATTATATGATTTAATAAGTAAATATATTTCGTTTAATGTAAAAACTAAAAAGTAATGCATTATTATTGTTCTTATTTACGTTTCTCTTTCGTTCACGTATGTTTTTCTTATTCTCGGAAATGTGACGTCATTAACCTTCTTCTCAAATTCTGTTAGTATTTAACCTAATGAAATTCAAGATAAAAAAATTAATATTGCATATTACATTAAAAATAACAAACCATATTGAAAATAATTTTATTCAATTAAATATAGTAACATAGATTGGCGTATAGCTACAAGATAAATCACAGCTGACGTCCGCCATTTTGGAGCCACTTCAATCATTCAATATTAGTACAGTATCATTAATCATAGAAATTATCCATAATGACGGGTTGTTCTGCTCCAAATTGTGCAAAACATTTGAGAAATTGTTATAAATTTTAGAGGTAAACATTTTAACATGTTTTATTAGTTATGCTATACATATTTTTCTCTAACCGCAAAAATCTTAACGAACCCTAATTTTTCTGTTTTATTATTTTAAATGAATATAATATGGAAGTTATAATTAATAAAATGGAAAATAGTTACAACATATACTTATAAAAAATCCACTTTTATTTCATAATTTACTGCGTTTGTTTTGGCTCCAATATGGCGGACGAGTCAGCTAGGTAAGCCGTATTCTTTCGCCGCGTTGGATCAGACCCATGTTACATGGATCAGTAAATTGTATGTTCTTTCGAATTCCGATCAGTATTCCCAGCCCAAGACCAAATAATCCAGATCAGTGCCATCTACTCCAACAAAAACTTGGATTAGAAAGATCATATCACTTATGATTCAAAAATGGCGGAAGCGGCGGAAAAATCTGTCATATTTTATAAGTCAATCAGGACAAGAGGTTACATTTCTAAGAGAAATTTAAAGAAGAATAAACAATGGTAAATATAGAAAAATGAAATTCATTTTTCCGACTAATTTTGACAGATACTTGTGTTCTTTCAAATAAATTCATCTGCGTCCACGTGACCTAATCTGATCTAATCAATATGATCATTTGGATCTGATCGATCTGATCCAACCCAACGAAAGAATACGGCTTCGGTATAGTGAAAATGATTAGGCAGAAGACTCACGTCATCAACCTGAAAAAACCTAATAAAATGAAATATAACTTGTAGAAATTTTTGGGTGTTATTTTTTATAATTATATTTGCAACAACAAAAACACTGATTTTATTAATTACTGATATAAGGGCTCCCGTGGTCGCGTGCCTGAGTGTCTGGTCGCGAATCTGGGGAACCGGGTTCGATCCCGATCGACGTCATATATTTCGAATTCTAAATGGCACAAAAATTTCCCTAAAATACTGACTTTTTAAACTCGGGTTTCCGACTTTTTAAACGAGATACGAATATTGTCATTCGTTAAGGTTAGGTTAGGTTACGTTAGATAACGGACGAATGAGAATATTCCTACCGAGTATAAAAAGTCGGAATCCCGAATTTAAAAAGTCGGAATCCTGAATTTAAAAAGTCGGAATCCCGAGTTTAGAAGTCGGGATTTTAGAGAAAAACATATTTTACCCTGACCCATCCAAGCCGTTGTAATTAATAGTTACACTTGTATATTTCTTGTTCCATTTGAACAGGAGATCTGAAACAAGTGAAGTGATTTATTTGAACTGAACTGATTTTTTTTTTTGACAAGTTGAATCTAATCCATGTAGCAAATGGAATATGCCTCTATTCGCTATTGAGAACTGACATGTCCGATGGCGGCAGCACCATCGAACCGATCAGCTGCTTCTGAATTGGTACTCGCAGTGTTGTGACATATGAAAACAAACAACAAAAGCATTTTTTTCACTTAAAATGGGGCTTGGTATAACAGAACATTTTAGATTTCTGGAAGCAACAGCTAGTTCTAGATGTATTATGAAAGATATGTTAAAATGTATTTATAATTTTATATATTTATATACATATATTCAATCAATCGAAATTGATGATCGCAGGTGAGCGAATTATAAACGCTAACCACAGAATATCATGTGGAATATTAAAAAATGATGGTATAATGTGGGTAATATTTGTACTTTGTCTGCAAACCAGTGCAATTTCTGCAAAGCCACATTAAATTAAAATACATTTAGAGAAAATTTAAAAATTATTAGTGCAGAATGCACGTGTAAAGCTAGGCAAAGACCAGGAAATATGTAATTATCCGATTTAAAATGACGAGAACAACGTTTCATATGTTTTGCACTACGAATTGCATATTCCCATGCTTTTCGTCAATCCATGTCCATTTCAACACCTGCTCTTGTCGTAATTTTAATTTATTTTAGCGATGTTTCGGGGAATTATAAAACCCAATGCCTGTGTCTCGACCAGATTATCAGAATACACAACAATTTGTACGACTTTTTCCCATTTTAATTCACATTAAATGATCAAACCACATGTAACTCAAGCATAAAGTCACAATATAGTACCAAATCGGAAAGTTCATATTTTTCCCACCAGATGTCATGTTGCAGCTTGTCAGTTGTCAATAGATCTTTTACATCAAAAGAGAGAGATAGACAAAAATGACATATGTAGTGTGCAGTAGGTTGTTGGCGCATTGGAGAGACGAGATATAGTTTTAATAAAATTAAAAATGACGGAAAGTAAAAACGACTGAAGTATTTAAATTTTTCTGATTTACATGACATTACAGATTATATAAGAAAATTCGATATTTACAAAAAACGAAATAAACACCAGGAAATAAAGTGACAAATAATTGCGTAGTTGCCAGTTACTACTAAGTTACAAAAGAATATTATTTTTTTAATAATATTTTTTTTCTTTTCATTATTAATAATTAATTATCAAAGACAAATTTTAAGTTTTTATATTATCAAAACAATTTTTTATCGAAAATAAATGATTGTCCTTCTGATCATTTTACTTGACGACATGGTAGCACCCCACCTCTAGTTCACTATAATAAAAATGTAAAAGGTCCATTGGTGACAACATGCGTCTGGTTCCACTATTCGGAGAACCAAAGTAAGTGGAAAAGAAGATTTCAGCGACACTAGAAAATTTTAAAAATTAATGTTTACGAATTACTTGGCCTCGAGGGGGTGTTAAGCGGCGTACTATAAAAGAATTTCCCACGTAGCCTTTAGAAAAGCAAGTAGCATTTATTGCTCGGAATGTCCATATCCGCATTAACTGTCTCGACACTATCTTTCACATTGCCAATAATGCCGCGACAAATAATAAATTTTGTAACTAAACAATAATATAGGGTTATATTATGTTCCTCCTCTATTAAACTGTATTTGTTGCAGCGATTATCCAAGGTGACACGCCCGAAGATATCTACCGGAAGGTAAAGGAAGTGATCCGCGAGCAATCTGGCCCCAACATCTGGGTTCCGGCGAAGGAGCAACTGTGACGCTCGCAGTCGCCGCACGAGGCATGGACAGTGCCCCCGCGGTCTCACAATCACTAACTGACGTCATTACCCTACATACGAGTATATATAGCAGTTCACACCACGTGAAGTAGTTTCTCACTGATGTATGACGCAAGAGCCATCATTACTTACCGTTATTATTATTTAGAATCGATTTAATTATTGTCCGTACCCGTACGTAATTCTGTGTAGCGAGATCTCGGTTACATGCTACAGAGAGGTGCCTCACAAACAGCTGCTTGCGTTTTTACCTATGATATTAGTGTTAAAGGTCAATTTGTTATGTATATTGTTTCTCTGCAAGAGGACGAAAGAGTACAGATTTCAGATCTGCTAAATTTATTATTACAACTACCAGCATCGCCAACTTAATCAATTCTTGGATTAAAAATAGATATATTAAATTATTAATAAGAGATCAGTATTTGTAAGTATCAAACGGATTATATTTACGTACGGTTTCTTAATCTAGGAATTGGAAAAATGTTGGCGACGCTGATAGAATATTAACTAACCTAATCTACCCTAACCTTGTATAAGTATTGTAATGAATAATAAGAAATCAATCATACCTACCTATATATGGATAAGATATAAAGAAGCGTATTATCGGAGCAGCTTGACGAGTGATTTGATTGGCGATTCGAATGCATTGCGATTGCGTTCTTACTCAGTTGAAACCTTTGTTGTGCACCTTTTCATCGGAAGAGCAAGAGCAGGACTTTAGGAAAAGCCAGATGTTGCGTAGTCACCTTAACATTAATGTGTTTCTTAGTGTATGTATATTGAATTTGAAAGTATTTTCTCTGCCAATAATTGTAAGTAAAGACTTGAAAGTGTACATACACAGAATAACCATCTTATATATGTCTATGTAGCAAGACCAGAATCTGTTACTGATTGTTATTTATAAGGCAATGTGACCTTAACTTATTTGCGTTAATAAAAGGAATTTTACTAAACATATGATACAATCCTGCTATTTTAATAATTATTCATTTTTATTTTATATTAAACCCCTATTATTTTATCGTATATAGTATATGTCCGTTTTTCGAAGTTCACCATTGGGATCTCGGTACCTATAAGAGATACGAAGTCCGTTAAATTAGGGCAAAGTTGCCCTATTAGTAGACCATTTTAAATGTATTTGTTTTTCCCGAAATATTCTTCGTCACTAAATAAATGCAAAAATTCAAATTTTGCTGATTTTTATTTTTACAAATAACTTCTAAATATGAAATTTTGGTTTGCCCTTTAGAATTTTTTTTTATCTTTGTTAGATTTTGAGTTATGAGGTCAAAGTTATAATTTCTTCTATGGACGCCATATTGGAAAATTGTAGTTGCGAACTAATTAATATTTAAACAAAATTCTTTCACTAATACTTATTAATTTGCCTATGTTTTCGCATTCTTATCTAAGATAGTTAAAATATGACTATAGTATATAGTACCCAGTGAAAATAAATTCTTTAGCTTTTCAACGAAATATAACTTATTGATGTTCATTTGTTTCAAACAGCAAAAATACAATAATTATTAATTGTATGGATAAAATCAATAGGCAATTTTTCGCGATCCGTACTAATGCATAATTCGTTTACGAACAGTAACCATAAGCCAAAAATCGCCTAATTATTGTAGCAACAAATGAAAACAATTATAGATTATAATTTGTTTGTTAATAAGTTTAAAATATTAGTGAAAATGATAAAATAAACAGATAACAATGCCTAATTGATTATTTAATTACCATAATAATTGTTTTTACCCTATAAAAATAATATTTGTTGCATTTGTACTGTTTTAAACAAATGAACATCAAGAAACATCGTTGGAAAGCATTAAAAAAATCAATTATCTATTTCCAATATGGCGTCCATGTAAAAATAATAATTTTGACTTCATAACTCAAAATCTAACAAAGATAAAAAATTGAGCATTTTCGTTCGAAAGAAAATAAAAAAAGAAGTGCAAACTAAAATCCTATTTTACTTCATATTTAAAAGTTATTTGTAAGAATAAAAATCAGCAAAATTTGAATTTTTTCATTGATCTAATAGATTATGATTTTTTTGGGAAAATATACATCTTTAAAATGGTCTACTAATAAGCTACTAATGGGGCAACTTTGCCCTAATTTAACCGACTTCGTATCTCTTATTTCTGAAAAACAAACACCCTATAAAAATTTATAATATTCTCATTCAAAATCAATATATTTGTCATAATACAACTATTTACATAATAATGATCACAAATATGTAAAAAATATTTATAATATTTGATGATTGAACTTATTCCTTAACTTTTACTGCTATTCTTTATTAGTTTCAGAACCACTATTATCATTTTTTTGTCCATCATCACTCCCTGGTGTACTTGTTTTATTGCGATTTCGTAGCATCCCTGGTTGATATATTGCCATAGTTGGACGATCTTTATTTCTAATTCTTCTCTGAGTTCGTGGATCAGATTTCTCACTTTTATTTTCTTTTTCATTGCATTTTTCGGATTCAGTTGATCCTCTTGAGTCCTCCCTCTCATTCCTGGTTTCCTCATCGGGTTTAGTATCACTTTTATTTTCTTCTGTTTTTGTTTCTGATTTGGCTTTCTCTAATTCTGTATTAGTTGTAGTTTGTTCAGTTTTTGATTCTTGTCGTTTAAATTCATTTTTTCTTTCCTCTCTTCGTTCACTATATTTTTTAACTTTCTTCTCAGTTTTCTCTTCTTCTTTTTTACGAAATGTGTCATCCTTTTTACTTCTATATTCTGTTCTTCGTGACTCTCTGTCAACTATATTTTGATTTCGTTGTCTAATTTTTGTCGGCGACTTTTTGTCAATAGATCTGTGAATATCTTTACTAGAAGAATATGTTCGTTTCTCGCCATATTCTTTTATACCTGATTTGCCTACTTTACTTCTGTAGTCATCTGTTTTTCTATCTTTTGTTTTGGGGCTTGATTCTGTTTTGTTTTCGTCATTAGCGTCAAGAGACGTGCCTGATGGTTTGGAGGATACAATTTTAGTATTGGAACTATGAACATGTTCAATTTTCTTCCGCCCTCTTCGTTCTTCTTCTTTCAGTCTTTTTCTTTCAATTTCCCGCCGTTTCCTTTCTTCTCTCTTTTCTTCTTTAATCTTTTGTCTATCGATTCGTCTTTGTTTTATGAAATCTAGCAACGGAGTGTTTATAATTTTTTTGTCATCATCAACAGAAGGTTGAAAACAATATTCTGGTTTTTCTTCGGTTTCATTTGATACTTGATTCAAAGATTCAACGAATTCTGTGTAAACTGGATCGCTTTCAATTGTTCCGCTCTTTGGATCGGTTCTTGTTTTATTGCGCTTTTTTGGTATTCTGGTAAAGGGGGCAAATTCAACTACAGCCACATATTCATTGCCTTTAGAATCTAGGAAGACATAGTTATCAAATTTTTCTTTGAATATAAATATGTCCATAGAGTTTTTAAAATTAATGTAAGCTCTTGAGAATGCAAATTCGCCCAGAGACATATCGGCCCGAACAAAGTAGATATAATCATAATCTGGTAAAGGTGATACTTGATTTATGAAGGACTCTCTGTTCATAGATGGTGGTAATCTTCGAACAACTATTTTCGTGAATAATTTTTCTTTTCGTTCCTGTTTCGTGCCATCTACAGATGAATCCGAATTACAATCGCTTGTATCAGTTTCGGATAGCGCCATGGTAACCAATATCTGTGAGTAGTAGAAAAACTTCAAAATGTCACATTCACCTACTGAATATGTTTAATAACTTTCATCTATGACATTTTATCATTAGTAGGTTATAAAACAAGATAAAATTCTGGCACATATTACACGAGAATGCTAACGCAAAGAGAGCGAAATTAGCAGCAAGGATCCATTGTTGGTATTACTATTCATACGTATATTACTATTTCGTTATTTGTTGTAAGAAGATTAAAAATGTAATGTTAATGCAATATTAAGATATGTAATAATTGCAACTATTTCATTTGAATTTATTTTTTGTTATCTGTTAATTTAATATAGATTTCGTGTACATTTCAACCGTTAATTTTACTATTCAACGTAAGATGCCTTTATTGGTAGGTACATTACTCATGGCCAGCTTCATGAAATGGAAGTAGGCGGGCAAAGCTCAACGTAGATGGCAGAATGCTAGCCATGTGCAGTTGACGCGGATAATTTTGAATGACTTCACTGACAGTGACAATTTTTACCTCCCGCTATCCTTCGTAAGGGAAGTATAGGGATCGCGTTAAAAGTCGCATATCGAGATTTTAGTAAATGACCACGTTTTAAGGTCCCTAGAATCCATTTTTAACATTTTCACGATGATGTCTGTGTGTATGTGTGTGTGTGTGTGTGTGTGTGTGTGTGTGTGTGTGTGTGTGTGTGTGTGTGTGTGTGTGTGTGTGTGTGTGTGTGTGTGTGTGAGAGAGAGAGAGAGAGAGAGTGGATCTTCTGAACACTCTAACTGAAGTACTATCAATCACAAAATTTTGAAACCTTGTATTTCGACCTCATTCTAATATGGAAAGAAGCCATTAGATTTTGGTATAAATCGGATAACCGGAAATGTCATTTTTTCGCGATTATGTTATTATAGAAATTAAAGATTATTGAATTTTCAACAGGCATGCATTAATAATTTTTCTGTATATTTTACAGATAAATTAATAAAATAATTAGTTTTATAAATCCCGGAGTCTATGTTTTAAAGATAAACACAATTTCTTCATATTTCAAATGTATGTAACTGACAGATAAATGTCACTGTCAAAAAAATAATCATTTCAAATTAATAATAGTAACGTTTTAAAAAGAAAATAGTAGGGCATCGAACCCGCCAAAAACTGGGTTCGGTTCAGGTTCAGGTTAATTCTTTACGTTTACGTTTCGAACTGAAAATGAACCTGAATTGCAGCTGAACCCTGAACCAGAATTTTGATACCCGGTTCAGTTCGGACTCGGATTCAATTGAAAAGTATATCTCTGAGGTTCGGTTCTGGATTCGGGTTTGCTAAAACGTTACGGTTTGGTTCCGGTTTTGGTTCGGTTCAGGTTAGGGTTCGATGCCCTGGAAAATAGTAAATAGAACAATAGTTATATGGAAAGGAACTTAATATACCTACATAGTTTCCAGCATTAGTAAATATATAGGTATGTATTTATATAAAAAAAATCTGATGTGGCCAGCACATTACCTTCCGTCAATCCTGTGTATTATGTACAAACTCTAGGGCGCGAGCAGTCACGTGATTTTGCTGACCTTGGCAATCAGATATGGGAGCCCGTATCAGAATAATAGCTATTAATTATGTCCATAACTGACAAATGTCATAATTTTTCATTCAAAATTTCATTTTTTGATATTTTATGATTCCTTTTCTCGGCAACTGAATTCCACACTCCTGATAACAAATAAACCACATGAAATAAGAAAGTAATGAAATTATGACATTTGTTAGTTATGGACATAATTAGCAGCTGTCATTTTAACATGGGCCCCCATAGCTATGCTATAAAAAGAAAACCATGGAAACTGCTAATTTATTCAGACAATTCAAGTTGACAGATGTCAGTATCAATGAAAATTAAATGAATGTGGCAGAGTGAGGATGTTGAGATAGATGTTGGGAACACACGGAAAGATACGGCAAGGAAAGAAAGAATACGGGAAATAACTCCAGTGTAAAAAGTTTCTAGAAAGATACAAGAGGGACGATTACATTGGTTTGAACATGTCATGAGGAGAGGCTGATTTATTAAATTTAATATCTTTATAATTCTTTCACTCTATATCTGTTGAATATGAAGTATAAAATGCAATCAAATCGTATAGAGAATAATATATTCTTTATGTTATACTAACGTTAAATGTCAATAAATGATATTTAACTGAGTTTTTTCACGAAAAACTTAAATGAGGGTACTTCCGGTTATAACCAAAATATAATCACCTCTTCTTTTGGATGTAAACTTGAGGAATACGATAACATTATAATGTTTGGAATCGTGGTATTGAAGTTATGCAAGCCAACTTGTCACACACACACACACACACACACACACACACACACACACACACACACACACACACAGGCACACATACATACAGACATCATCGTTAAAATGGTAAAATTGTATTATATGGACCCTAAAACATGCTTATTCACTAAAAACTCATCATTATTTTTTTTGACCAAAGACAATACCTTCCTTACCTGTAACGGAAGGTAAAAATAATAAATATATCATCACGGCATATTACCCATGGCTGGGTGTGCTAATCTGCTTTGTAGACAGATTTCGGTAATGATAATGACATATTTGTATCGTGCGGGCGTTTACCAAGCTTCGCATTTCTGGCGTGGGGAGTGCACCACAGGGGTCAATTTTGTGCCATTTAAAATTCAAAATATTTGGTGCTGGTAGGGGTTGAATCCGGTTCCCCAGATTCGCGACCAGACACTCAGGCACGCAATCACTAGATCCCGTAGGTATATGTATTTAAATTAAGAAAAATTAAATGGCGGGAGGTATTGTGTTGGTCACATTCAATTTTTACCTACCGCTACTCTTGGTAAGGGAGGTATTGGGATCGCGCTAAAAATCGCATATCAAGATTTTAGTAAATGACCACGTTTTAAAGTCCCTAGAATCAGTAGAATCCATTTTTAACATTTTTGTGAATGTGTGTGTGTATATATATATTCTATTTATGCTCTAACTCAAATACTATCTTTCAAAAAATTTTGAAACCTTGTATTTCTGCCTTATTCTAATATGGAAAGAAGCCATTAGATTTTGGTGTCAATCGGATAACCGGAAATGGCAGGATATTTGAAGCTCAAAATTGTTTTTCTTCAAAAAACACCTTTAAAAGTTATTTTTTCGCAATTTGTTATTATAAAAATTAAAAATTAGTCCATTTTCTACAGGTTTGCATTAATACTTTTTCTATATATTTTATGGATAAATTTATAAAGTAATATAAAAATTATATCTCGGAGCTTATGCTTTAAACACAACCTCATGGTTACACAGTTTAGCTCAAATGTATGTAAACTGACAGATAAATGTCACTGTGAAAATAAATAATGATTTCAAATTAATAACAGTAACGTTTTAAATAGAAAATTGTAAATAGAATAAAAGTTACATGGAAAGGAACTTAATATACATAATTTCAAATTAATAGTAATGTTTTAGAACGAAAATTGTAAATAGAACAATAGTTATATGGAAAGGAACTTAAGATACATAATTTCTAGTATGTTGTGGTATTAGTAAATATGCAGGTACGTATTCAAATAAAAAAATAAATAAATATATTATCACGGCATATTACCCATTGCTGGGTGTGCTAATTTGTTTTGTACACAGATTTCGGTAATGATGATATATTTGTATCGTGTGGGCGTTCACCAAGCGTCTTCTCACGGGCAATCATTGCTGGCGTGAAAAGTGCTCCACACATTTAAAATTCGAAATATTTGGCGTTGATCGGAATAGAATCGAATTCCACAGATTCGCAACCAGACATCAGGCACCCGACAACAAGACCCCATAGGTAAAAAATCTGTTGTGGCCAGCACAATACCTCTCGCCATTTTCATTTTATGTTGCGCGAGCAGTTATGTGACTTTGTTGACCTTGGCAAGCAGATGTGGGGGCCCGTGTCAGAATGAGAGCTAGCAATATACATAGGTGTCAAATATCATAATGTCCATTCGAAACTTATGATTTTCCAAATCCATGTGGATTATTTTCCTCGACAAGTATATTCCATACTAATGAATGACAAATAAACATCAGAATATTTTGAAATTTTGAATGAAAAATTATGACATATGACAATTGTGACATCTATGTGAATAACTACTAGCCGTCATTTTGACACGGATCCTCACATCTGCTTGCCAAGACCAACAAAGTTACATGACTGCTCGCGCCCTATAAGTACACACAAATAATTGAAATTGTTTCTCTTCTTCGTTCTATGAGAAATTTTATCCTATCCTACTATTCTAATCTGTTCAAAATTCTTCAAATTCATTGACGGTATTAGCGGTATTTCTTAAGGATATATGTAATATTAACATACCTGAAATTTAAATACATAATTAATTAATAATACAATAATATATATTAAATGTACTCATACCTCCCAGAAAAATCTGACACTGACATTTTGCATTTATTTGTCAATTACAAAAAATTAAATATCCCAACTGTTTTTCGGGCAACGAGATTTAATACAACAGATTATTCTATATTATTATATACTATATCTCCAAACCTATACGAGATAGAATAAAAAAATTAAATGTGTCAGATTGAGAATTTAATTATCTTTAATGTTTGTAGTAACAAATTTTCAAAAAATAATATTTAGAAATTTTTTTTTTTTAGAAGCTAACACTTCCGGTTGTCCAATTGTTACCAGAATCTATTCAACTCTTCCCATTACACACAGACATCATTGTAAAAATGTTAAAATCGGATTCTATGGACCTTAAATCGTGCTTATTCAATAAAATCTGGATATGCGATTTTTAGCATGAATCCAATACCTCTCTTAGCGAGAGGTAAAAATTAATAAAAATTAAATAGCGGGAGGTATTGTGTTGCTCACATCAGACTTGTTACTTCCTTGTACGTAAGTAAAGGAAGTATTGTAATCGCGAAAAATTTCGGTTTTCAGATTTCAGCGGAAATATCCATTTTGATCATCCCTGAATCCATTTTGACTAATTTCGTCGTGACGTCTGTACGTACGTACGTACGTACGTCCGTACGTATCTCGCATAACTCAAAAACGGTAAGCCGTAGAAAGTTGAAATTTTGTATTTAGGACTCCTATAACATCTAGTTGTGCACCTCCCTTTCTGGTTATTACACAATTTCCAGAAGTGGTACTTTACATGAAGCCTATAATAGATTTTAATGAAAAACAGTTTTAAAATATAATCCAAAACTTTTCAAATTTGGTATACAAGACTTTTATGTCAATCAAAATAACATAATAGATTTTGGTTAAAATAGGCTAAGCGGAAGTGGTACATTACTTGGAGTTGTTAACAGTTTTTCTTGAATAAAATGATTTTATTTTGATTTTAGAAATAAATGCTTCAAATAAAAGTTTTAGAGAATCAATTTCTGCGTCTAGCACATCAAGTATTATTAAATTAGCCCTTTATATAAGCGAGATATGTAAATTTAAAAATTATTTTTTTGTAATAAAGCTTGCTATGGATTAGGACAAAAAAAAATGTTCATGTCAAATTACGTTAAATACGTGCAATTTTATGATTCGTACAATAACAAATATATTTTTGTTGTAAAATTAGTTATATTCATTGTTGTAATCAAATATTTCTTTGTTGTAATCAAAACTCCCTTTATGGTCGCTATATATCTTACTGTTTTGAAGTTAAAATTAATATTTTGTAATTTATTTATTTAAAAAATATGTATAGTTTAATAATCATACAAGGAAGTCGTGTGGTGTCCACATCAGATTTTTTTTATTGTGTTTCTGTCCTAAAAGTACAATTATAAAGTCAAATCCACTTTAAACAATATTAATTATTATAAGTTGTACCAGTTGAACGACTAAAAATTATTTTTTCTCAAAATGATTTATACAAACAAATACTTGTTTTGTATTTAGACTTAAATTTTATTATTCTTTTCGTATTCATCTTTTGGTAGTCTATAAAAATTACTTTAATTTTTGCATATACCTAAATACAAGAACGCATTTTTTTTAAAAGAAGAATCCAACTAACTTATTTCTGTCACTTTTAATACTGGATTCCTCAATTATGAGTGCTTTATGGTAGTGCGCGCTTATTAAAATGCACAAATTTTATTACTTAGTTCTAGAAAGTACATGGCTAGTGCTTGGTCTCTGTCAATGAAGTTTATCATTTATCAAAAGTAAATACAAAATATTTCAAAATTAACTTGTTATAATTTAATTATTTGTGATAAGATTATTTTTTTAAATGGTAGAATGTTACGCCGTGCTTGGCGCTACTTGACGTCTCTCTGTATTTTCGTTTGTATAATTTTAGTGACATTTGAGACGACCATAATAAGCGTAACACAATGGGGACTTATAATTTTGACGTCTTCCGCGGCGGATCGGCAGCGGACCTCCCTCCACACAATTTAGAAAAGGACAAAGGACAAGAAAATTTTAGAAAGAGCGAGGTGATATACCATAGCCTAGTCAATCAAATGCTCTCCCTTTCAGCACTTCTCCCCGTTGAACCCATTTCCCATCATTTATTATTTAGCACCTCAGACCAAATATAAATTTATGTTTGGTCTGAGGTTTAGTGCCTGTTATTAATTATCTCTCCTTTCAAAAAATAGTTGTTGTGATCACGTGGTAACACGTGCTGGATCACGTGATAAACGTCAAACTTAGAGTTAAATCTTGCTCACTACATAACTAATTATTAAATACTTTTTTAGATATTAGATGGCCACCGAAACATTTGAATTGTATAAGTCCCCATTCAATGAAGTTGGTATTATCATAAAGTCGTCAATAGTAAAGTCAACAATTTTTTTTTATATACAATATTGGCGAAGAAAATGAACTCGTAGTCGCCTGGTGGCAAAATTATGAACTTGTCTAAGACGTAATCAAACTGTTTTATTTACGGTTCTCATACTTCCTTAAACAATACTGCACTTCAAATCTGTTTACATTTAAAAATATGTCTGTCACACTCTATATAAGATATGAGACTTACGTCTTACGCCGGCGATTTTGTAAATTTATTGCTGCCACATCGGTTATTTTCGTTGCCAATAGAAGAAAAAAATGAACAGTACATAGCAGGTCTGACGACAACAAAATCTTCAATTTGGCCGCCATTTTGTCTAGTAACATAATAATATTATTTGTTGTTTTTACTTCAAAATGTAAACATCGAAACGATTTAGTGCAAAATATCATTTATATTCAAAATAAACATTATTTCACGACATCACCAACAAATGATAAAAAGTAATGACCCCCATTTGCTACGTTTACAGATCTCTCATCAGATGTCAGCTACTTCGATTTTTTCTCCAATTGAGGTCTTATTATTATGTCAAATTAAATTTTCATAAGTTTTTATTTAAGACAACACAAGAGTGCAAAGATTTTCATTATTTAAAGTAGATATGTACTGTTTATATTCACGTAATTTTATACAATCTTTTAAAAATCTCTAAGGTCAAAAAACACGTAGCTCATTTATGAAAATTTAATGAATTTCCGCAGTTCTTCTCAGGTATTTTAAATAAAGTTACCTTAAGGTATGAAAAAATTTCATCACGACCTAGTAAATTAAAAATTATAATTACTTCATTATAATTAGAATTAAGCATTTATTTATGAAGACTTTAAAAGGTATATTTCACATTTATTTCCTATATGTTGGTTTCGAGCGAAATAATGTGTTTTAAAAATTAAAAATAAATTGAGATCAAGTGAACAAATTTCCTTTTTCCCAGACAGTCCAACGGGAAAGTTCGGAAAGAAGGAAAAATGAAAAAATTATGCACGACAAATTTAATTAAGTATTCTAGAATTCTGATTTCCATTGCTGAGTGGGACGTAGATTGGCGTACACCTGACTGCCGCGGTTCTAGAGCAGTCGCCACTGCAAGCCAGACAACTCAAATTAAAATTATTGAAATCCTGAAAAGCTTCATTATGCTTTTTATATAAAACTTTTATTTTATAACTTTTATTATTTATATGTCAACTATAATATAATATTTATAGATTTATTTAATTTAATTAAGAGTTAGGCGTTCGTTTTTATCCTGAAAATAATATATTATTAAACTTTTTAAAATGACAATTATTGTAATAGAAAAAAGTTAAATATGGTTTTTTTTGCACTGTCCCGGCAAAAGGCCTATATACGAGGGTCATTCAAATATAAACGAGTCTTTTGCAAAAGAAAATTTATTTTACATTTAGGCAGAAATCACACTTTATAATTATTTTTCTATATAGTTCCTCTCCTTAGTTATGCATTTTTCCCACCGAACAGGTAATTTTTTTATGCCCGTTTCGAAGAATGACTTCGGGCGAGTATCCAACAAATTGCGCAAAAACTGTTCAACTTCTTGACCGTTCGCAAAACGCTCTCCTCCAAGTGCTTCCTTGAGAGGTCCAAACATGTGAAAATCGCATGGTGAAAGCTCAGGACTGTAGGGAGGGTAGTCAAGTGTAGTCCAGTGCATTTCAGCTAATTTTTGGATTGTTAGGACTGCAGTGTGGGGTCTGCATTGTCATGCAGGAGCAGGACGTCTCGGATGGGCTGACGGCGCCTTTTTGACCGATATGCAGCTCGTAACTGGTCAAGAAGGTCACAGTAGTAGGCAGCGTTTATTGTGCGAAGATCGCGAAGAAAATTAACGAGTAAAACTTCTTGAGAATCCCAAAACACAGTTGACATCACCTTCCTGGCTGACAAGCGATTTTTGGCGTCTTCGGTGACTCACATTTTCTACTTTGTCACGCCCTTCTTTGAACTCTGCACACCAGGCTTGCACTCGTGGCCATGAAAGTGTATTCTCCCAGAACTGTGCATGCAGTCGGTTCCGAATTTCGGCTGGTTTAACGCCTTCCTTCGTTTAAAACTTTATAATTATGAGTTGCGCAATCGACGGATGAACCTCTCTTTCGCTCATTGTGAGGACAGCTAACGAAATCGGTCGGGAGCGGATCCCCCCTACCTTTTCCGATGGTTCGCCTACCTCCGACACACTTACTAGGCCCTCAGAAGTAAAAAGCTCGTTTATATTTGAATGCCCCTCGTATAATACAACATATTGGTATGTTCGTAATTATAATATAAAATAACATTTTATTCACAATCATTATAGTAATATGTCGATTTCTAACCTTTAAAAGATTAGTAAATACGTCATTCCTAATTGCAATGATAATCTTTTGGGTGGAAAATAACAAATAACAGATTTCACTTCTAATCTATCTATCTGTGTACAAAGCAGATTGTCACACCCAATAATGGGTAATATGCCGTGATGATATATTTATTTATTTTTCACACAGGTTGGAAATGTTTATGTAGAGGTTGCCTAGCAACTTTGTCATATATTCCTTTAATAAAGTAGGCTAAACTAATTTTAATAGAGCTGATTACAGCCTCGCGCTGTATCTCACGTCGAGGCTTTACCTCTCGGTAATATACATAAACCCTCCGCTGTAATGAAATCCCACCTCGGATTTAATATACTATTACTAGCCGAATTATTCTTTTAACAACTTTGAAAAACTTTTGGGGCTGATATTTAAGCGATTTACTTATCATATCAAGGACATAAGGCTAAGAATTTTAAAATCGCTTAATTATAATTTGACAAATTTTTCGATTTAAAACTAGATAGTTAGGCCTAACAATTTTTTCCCTATTCCAATTATTTTTTTATTGTTCCTTAGAATGAATGTGAATAATTAAAAAGTTATATAACACATAGTTCTCAATTACTGGTCATTATTTTGTTTGTTGATTTCTATTTAAATCCATTGTTATTTAATGTCAAGCTATTACATGGATTGATTTAGTCAGTTTTATTGTTGTATGTGTGTTTTGCTCGTGTAGTGTGGCTTTGAAGATGACTTCCTGGTGTTGGAAAACGACTTCTGGACACCTGCAGGGCTTGCAATTTATCTGGTGAATTTATTTATTCGTGGTAAGATTATATTTGATTAGTTTTGCACTACTTTATACAGATGGTGACCGGCACAGCCGAACATAGGACTTTAACATGTAAAATCAGACTTTTGTAATTTCCTGCTTCTCTAATTATTTTAGCTAAAAAAGCTTCCAATAAAAGTTGTAGGGCATAAAATTCTGCATCTGAATCAATAAAAAAAATTATGTGCCTTGTTACGGCAAAAATTGGGTATGAAAATGTCGAAAATCACCCCAAAAATAGCCATGGAATTGAAACAAAAATTTAACAAATGTTAACGATTTATCTGTCAAGCTAGGTTAATTTATTTTTAATATTTGTAATTTCTGTTCAAGTCAACAAATATCAATTTAAATTAACAGATAATTGGTAACTGGAACAGATATTAGAAATAATACCTAATAAAAATAAATTGCCCTAAACATGACAGATAAACCGTTGGACAATTTCACATTTTCTAATTTATTTTTTTCTTCAAAGAATAGGTCAAATTAAATATGTAGGTGTATGTTTTAAACCTTAGAAGTCTTTACAATCAGAGATATGATTTTTTAAAAGTTATCTTAAATATCAAATATTTGGACGCTGACGCTATACGTCACGGCTTGTCGGATGCGGCAGCAGCCCTCTACCGGTTGTGTTCGGAACTATGATTGTTTGGGTTATCAATTCTCAGTTTGATTTTGTGACAGCAACATATTGTTAACGAAAAACATATTTCACACAACTTTTGGTATTTATTTTAATAAATGTTTTATTTACATACCTTTATTCTTAAGTCTGGTGTCACCTGTCACAATTTTAGGTTAGCTTGCAAACGGATATCACGTGGACCGTTGTGTGTTGTGAGAGGAATGTCTTTGTGTGAGTAACAAACCGTGACGTCACGAATTTTACAGCCGCGAAAGTTTATTAGCAAATTTATGAATGGAAAGTCGCATATTTAATGTTATTTTATATTATTATATTTGTTAAATGAGACGAATTTCATGATTTTATAAAAAAACGATTCTTTTTTTAAATGACCCCATTTTATTTAATTTGTCTCAATTCCATGGCTATTGCTATTTTTGAGGTGATTTTCAACATTTTCAAAGCTAATTTCTGTCTTTACAGGGCATACAAAATTAATTTTGGTAATTGATTCAGATGCAGAATTTCATGCTCTACAACTTTTATTATAAGCTATTTTACCTAAAATAATTAGGGAAGCAGGAAATTAGAAAAGCCTGATTGTACATGTTAAAGTCGTATGTTCGGCTGTGCCGATTACCATCCTGTATATAGTGAAAAAATTTACCCTTTTTTTGAACATTCTGTATGCATTATTTAAGTATTTGTAATTGATTTATATAATTGTTGTACACCATTTATAAGTTTATCTAATTAAAAAATTGCTTTTATTTCTTAAAAATAATATAAAATGCAGGCAATAACTTAAAAACTAATTGAAATAATAAAATTTTCTTCTGAGAACTGAATTTTTCTAACTTATTTAATTTAACAATTAATTTTACTAAGGAAGCATTTAGATTCAAATTAATTTAACTACCAAACAAAATTTACACTTTTTGTGCTCTATCTTCAATAATATAAATACGCAAATTTTCATTGAGTATTAATTTGTTACAGATCTGTAGACAGAAGAAATAAGCCGTCGGTATTGCAAAGAATCTGGAAGATAAGCTAAGCTGTAAAAGGACCAGAACAAACTACATAAGGATCTGGACGAGTATGCTAGATTCTGGTAGTTTCCTGGACTTTGAGAGGATTTTCCGGAAAAACTATGCACTATGCTCTACCAATCCCCGCAACAACCCCCAAGCCCTACTATGTATTTTACACCTTGCATTCTTAGCTATAAGATTACATGATAATAAAACAAATCCTTTCCCAAACATAACATTTATCTTCATTTCTTATATTTCATGTTTCATATTGTTATCGTACATACTACGTTATATAGTGTTAAAAAAAACCTAACTTGGAGTAGGCTATGAATATAGAAACGTATGTCTAACCATTATTCAATTCAAAAGCCAAATTGTCAAAATTGATCTTGAAATGTAATTTTAAGGAGAAAAGATAATAAAGAAGGCTACAGTATATTGCCATGCGCAGTTTTCTAATTAGTTCCATTTCTAAAATCAAGAAAAAAGCATTGATTTCTTTTGATAACATTTTTAACAATATCTCGTGTCAATTTGGCATTTAATTAAATACTTTTTACCTCCCGCTGCCCTTGGTAAGGGAGGTATAGGGATCGTGCTAAAAATCGCATATCGAGATTTTGGTAAATGACCACGTTTCAAGGTCCCTAGAATCCATTTTTAACATTTTCACGATGATGTCTGTGTGTATGTATGTACGTGTGTGTGTATGTACGTGTGTGTGTGGATCCTCTTTACGCTCTAACTCAAATACTATCATTCAGAAAGTTTTGAAACCATGTATTTCTACCTTATTCTAATATGGAAAGAAGCCATTAGATTTTGGTGGCAATCGGATAACCGGAAATGGCAGTTTACTTGAGATTTATTTATTTACAATTAATCTTTTATTGAAATACAATATACTTCATTTCCTATCGAAATTATATGGTTTTCTTTTTCTTCTGAGACTTATTGATAAACTGTAGGTGTATTTTTAATTGTGTATTGTAATATAGGTAGTTGTAATGTCTAAAATCTGTATCTCTTAAGTCCTAGAAAAAAATGTTAAAATATTTACAAATTGTAATTACTTATAAAATAGATCTTAATATATTATTTTTGATGATACATATTTCATTTTAGTCTTAAGTAATATCGTTGTATTATGTATGTATTATATAAATGATCAATAAAAACTGCAAAATGAATTCTATCTTTCAATTCAAAATCCTAATTTCTTCATCCCTAAAATTTGTATAGACAGGCAGCCTGCAAATCACTAAAATATAAACTAGAACTACAGTATCGATTTGCGATAAACAGCACGTGAA
Organism: Harpalus rufipes; assembly: GCA_951394225.1. Classification (NCBI taxonomy): domain Eukaryota; kingdom Metazoa; phylum Arthropoda; class Insecta; order Coleoptera; family Carabidae; genus Harpalus; species Harpalus rufipes. Next base: position 26,698,771 of record OX596279.1, on the reverse strand, counting down.
CGATTTACAGCGAGCAATTTTACAAACTAAAGATCCAAGTTCGATCCCCGCTACCTACTAAATTTGAGCTGAGAGCAACAACAAGCGATCCACAGCAGCTCGATTATATAATCACTGATATACAGCGAACGATTCACGGCAACTCGATTACATAATCCCCGATATACAGCGAGCGATCCACCGCAGCACGATTACATAATCGCCGATATACAGTCTACACAGCAAGGCTTCTGGCCGACAAAATTGAAAAATCGTGTAAAATCGATGATTTACTGCTTCGGCGTCCAAAAAGTATCATTTTACGGCCGCTACTAGCATTTTTGAACTCTCAGGCAGATATTCAGCTGTTATCAAGGCATTCACTCACTAAAATTCAAAAATCTATCGATCGAAATGCTATAGCAAGGCTTCTGGCAGTTAAAATTAAAAAATCGTGTAGAATCATCGATTTATAGATTGTAGCAAGAGTTACTAGTCAAGAAAACCAATATTTTTGAGCTCTCGGACAGATTGGCAGGCATTTATCCACAAAAATTTAAATTCATAAAATCAAAAGGCTATAAGTAAGGCCTGGTGATCAAAACATGTCTCTCAGACCCCATCACAGATTTCTAGCTGTGTATAATACTGCATTTTAATTGCACAAAATTGACCCCTGTGGTGCACTCTCCACGCCAGCTATGGGTGCCCGTGAGGTGACGCCTGGTAAGCGCCCGCACGGTACAGATATTCCATCAATACCGATATCTGTACAAAGCAGATTGGCACACCCAGCAATGGGTAATATGCCGTGATGAAATATTTATTTTATTTTTTATAATACTGGCTGTCTGATGAATTTATAGCCATTCGCGCGCCCTGAGTAGTGGAGACGTATTGGACGCTTTGTTCCATAAACTATATACTGGTTTTTAGCAGATTTTCTAGCTGGTCCTCAGAATTCGTACCTCAGACCTGGTGGCCAAGCGGAAGCTTGTGGATCGCTAGGCCAGAATGCTCGGCTGGTTGCGGTCTACTGGTACCTAGTAGGCGGGAATAGAATCTGAATCTTTTGTTAATAAGCGGGATATGGAATGCGATTTTTGATATTTGTGTTGCAACGAAAGAGTTCGTTATTTTAATACGGATTTATTGGCCAGAGTTGTTAGATAATAATGATATACGTATATAAGTAATACTTACATGAAATACATAATTTTACATAGTTTTAACTTAATAAATAATATGAAGAATAAAGATTTTTTCCGTTGACCGTTTATTAATACGTTATGTTAATGTATACAAAATCATTCATTACTAGGTATAAAAAAGTTCATCCAGAGATCATGTTCCGAAGACTCGTTATCGTTTTATTACGGCAGTACAATAGAGGGTCCCAATAGCCTAGCATGTGCCAGGGCTGTAATGAAAAATTTGAGTAGGGGTTTGAAATATTTCATTTCACACATTTTACTTTTCAAAACAGTAAAAAAAAAATTGTTTAATATTTAACTGTTTTAAAAAATATATTGTATAATCAGATTTCCGTGACCACCCAGGAGGTACTAATTGCGGACCGTTAATCTTTGTTTATAGTGGCGATTTCCCCAAGAGGCCTATAACCACATGTCATTTAAAAAAATATATGAATATTTATTCGGACATATAATTAATGGATTCACGTCTTTGTAAAGTGATATAAATTTATTTTCTTCTTTTATGATATGTTGAATACAGTTACTCCATTGTTGCTGCCCAATATTTTCAACTTCTTCCCTGACTAATTGAACTACACTAGAATTTAATTGTGGTGATACATTTTTTGATCTAACATTGTTTTTTAGTTGGCTCCAAATTAACTCAATCGGATTGAATATGCAATAATAAGGTGGTAAACGTAGTATTTTATGCCCTGCCTGTTGTGCTATATTGTCTATAACGTAAGACTTATCAAAATTCTGCTCTTTTATAATTTTAAGTAAATCATTTTTTGTTGGTTGTTTTCTGGTATTGGCATATTTTTCTTTACTAAAAAATCTATTATTTCAGCCTTTCTTGTTGCTGTCTTCGGAATTTTATTCTCTTGTTGCGAATGGTAGGTGGCATTATCCATGACTATTACTGAATTTGGTGCAATATTAAGAAGTAAATTATTTTCAAACCAACGTTCGAAGAGTTCAGCCGACATATTTTCATGATAGTCTGCAAAAGATGTTTTGAAATCTTTTGCTGATAACAAAAGTCCATTTTTAATCCAGCCGTTCTCGTCACCAGCGTGTAAAATAATTATCCGTCGTCCCTTCGAAACAGGTGCATTTAGCGAACATTTACCTTTATCATTAACCCATCCTTTCTCAATAACATCATGCGTGTCATACCATGTTTCATCTAGATAGACAATATTTTTCCCTGCTTCGCGGTACGATTTAATTTTATTTAAATATTTGTGCCGTAACTCAACTATTCGCGGTTGTTCTAGTACTGCTTGTCTTTGATCTAATTTTTAGTAAACAAAACCCATTTTCTTTAAACACTGATGTAGGCATGATCGAGAAAGTACAAAAGAAATATCTTTTCTTAACGTTGTATGTAAAGATGATAATGTGTGAACAATACTATTAGCATAAGAATTATGTATTGTTCGTACTATATATTGTTTCGTAAAATCATCTATTTTGTCAGTATCTGAATCTTTTCGAACTCTTTTAGGTACCGGACCACCTATTCTGATAATTTTTTTAACAGTTTTATCACATACCTTTGTTAGTTGGCAAGTTTTCTTAAGAGCAACTGATTCTTCATATTCCTCCAAAAGTCCATTGTAAACATTCAACACGATTTGTTGTCCATGTTCGTGCAAAAAAGGTTTAAATATATTAGGCGATGGTAATACACTTTTACTAGCACTTTCTAATTCTTCGTTTTCTTCCCACGGGCGAAATATTGTTAACGTTGTTGACTGTTGAATTTAATTTAACAAAACAAAAAACATTTTCAGCCTTCGTACACTAGTTAGGAGGTACAAATGACAAGTGAAAATAATTAAACTCACCACCTATTTATATACCTACATAGCCACAAATAACGGTTTTATAATCCTTTGGAGACAAGTTCACAGACCTTATAATAAGCTATAAGAAAATTAGGGAAATTCTAAGTTCAAAAGATTAACGCATTAAAATTTTAAATATTAGCAAATACAGCCCTGGTAATCGGTTTAGAAAATCTGTAAAGTGCAGTCTTGGTCTACAGTCGAATACTGGGCGTAAAATATATACCAGCATTGCAAATACTGAACTGGTCGACTGTACGGACCGAAATATTTTGGCATTGCGGTTTTAGCTATTGTGAACCCATAATAAAACGATAACGAGTCTTCGGAACATGATCTCTGGATGAACTATACTTACATATATGTATGTATGCACATATGCCTAGCCTGTAATAAATAAAATTAAAAAAAATTCTTTGCATACCTGATGTAGGTAGGTGTTTGAATTGCATAATTACAAGATTTTTTCCGTTGACCGTTTATTAATACGTTATTTTAATGTATAAAAAACCATTCATTAATGACCCCTACTAATGCATGTTTTTACCTCTCGCTAAGAGAGGTATTGCATTCATGCTAAAAATCGCATATCCAGATTTTATTGTATAAGCACGTTTTAAGGTCCCTACAATCCGATTTTAACATTTTTACGATGATGTCTGTGTGTGTGTGTGTGTGTGTGGATGTATGTGTGTGTGTGTGTGTGTGTGTGTGTGTGTGTGTGTGTGTATGTATGTAGGATGTTGGAAGGACGGTTACTCAAAAACTATAAGACTTTAAATTTGTTTAACTACGTATTTCCCAATCGGACATTCATGGGAAGATCTGAAAAGGTTTTGGTAACAATTGGACAACCGGAAGTAGAAGATTCTTGAAAAAAAATCTTCTAAATATTATTTTTTGAAAATTTTTCTTGATAATATTAAAGAAAAATAAATTCTCTTTCTGATAAATTTAAATATTTTTATATATATTCTATAGATTTAGAGATAAAAGGAATATAATATATAAAATAAACTGTTGTAATTAATTTTACAACCGAAAGGATGCAATGAAAAATAGTTGAAAATTTTAATTATTTGTGACAGATAAATGTCAGTGTCAGAAATAATGAGTAACGAAAGAAAAATTTACTTGGAGAATCCCTTAATTCTTGATCTGTCTCTATTATGGAGATGACAAGTCTAGGTTGAAGGACTTAAATTTGTTTCAAACATTATGGGACAATGTACACCAGCACTGTAGACTAGAGTAACTTTGAATTGCGAAAAAGCTATCAAATTCTTCTCAAGTAAGTTGTAAATATTGACAAAATTACACATCAATATAAGAATAATCGGAGTGCAATCTATCCGTCACTTTATTAAAGGGAATTAGTGTTATTTAGATATAACAAGTATGAAAAAATAAAATGTAAAAGATATGTAAGAATAGATGCACAATCCAGATATATACATTTTAGACCGCCCAAAATTAATGTTTTTACTAGAAGAATATGAAGAGAGAGTAAACAAGGTTGTTCGAATTGAAAATTGCTGTTACCAGCCTAATATTTATATATGGTAAACTCTACTTTGTAATTTATTGTAACATAATTTATGGTAAAATATCTTTATGTTGAGACATGCTATTATTGAATAATAAAGAAGTTTATACGTCATAGATTTATATGAATATATTATTTGTATTTATAAAAATATTCTTTGTTTTATGCATACAGCCAGGTAAAATATACGGCGAGAGGTTATGTGCTGGCCACATCAGATTTTTTTACCTGTCGCTTAGAGGGGTATAGGATTCATGCTAAAAATTGCATATCCAGATTTTAATGATTAAACACGTTTTAAGTTCCCTACAATCCGATTTTAATATTTTTACGATGATGTCTCTGTCTGTGTGTGTGTGTGTATGTGTGTATGTGTGTGTGTATGTGTGTGTGTGTGTATGTGTGTGTGTGTGTGTGTAGATGTATGTGTGTGTGTGTGTGTGTGTGTGTGTGGGGATGAATGTGTGTGTATAAATGTGTGTATGTAGGCCGGTTGGAAGGACGATATCTCAAATATTATAATACTTAATATCTATTTAACTACGTATTACTTAATCGGACATTACTGGGAAGAGCTGAAAAGGTTTGGGTAATAATTGGACAACCGAATGTAGCAGATTCTTAAAAAAAATGTTGTAAATATTATTTTTTGAAATTTTTTGTTCTTGCTTATTAAAGAAGAGTAAATTCTCTATCTGATACATATAAATATTTTATTATATCTTTTATAGATTTAGAAATAAAGAAATATGTTATATAATAATCTGTTGTAATAAATCTCACAGCCCACATAATGTCACGGAAACCAATTGAAATATTAAAATGTTTGTAACTGACAGATAAATGTCAGTGTCAAAAATCTAGAGACATTACTGAAGACTTTTTCTGGGAAGTACATACATTATATTCTTTTAATGTATTAATAGTTAAATATTTAATATTATAGGAATATTGCACATACCCTTCAGAAATACTGTTACTCCGGACAATGAATTGGAAACATCTTGAAAAATTAAAAGATTAGGACAAAATTTCTTCATAGAATAAATTTAAATTTAAAAAATCTAAATATAAAGAATAGATATAAGTAGAATTTTTGGTGTGTACAAGAAATGTGAAATACATTAGGGCGCGAGCAGTCATGTGACTTTGTTGACCTGGACAAGCAGATATGGGGGCCCATGTCAGAATGATAGGTAGTACTTATGTACATTGATGTCAAATAACATAATTTTTGTTTCTAAATTTCGTGATTTTCCAATTGCATATGGTTTATTTTCCTCGACAAGTAAATTCCACACTCCTGGTGACAAATTAACTACGTGAATTTAGAAAATCTTGACATATTTAATGAAAAATTTGACATCTATGTACATAATTATAAATTATCATTCTGAAACGGGCCCCCACATCTGCTTGTCAAGCCAACAATGTAACATGACTGTTCGCGCCCTATACTTATGTAACCAAAAATTATAATTTTTTCGTATTCCTCAAGTTTATAACCAGAAGAACAAGAGATTAGATTTTGGTTATAATTGGTCAACCGGAAGTACTCTCATTTGAAGATTTTAACAGTTAAATATGATTTATTGACATTTAACGTTATTATAACTTAAAGAATATATTATTCTCTATACGATTTGATTGCATTTTATACTTCATATTCAACAGATATAGAGTTAAAGAATTATAAAGATATAAAAAAATTAATCACCCAGCTATGCTAATCATGGAAACTGCTAATATATTCAGATAATTCAAATTGACAGATGTCAGTATCAATGAAAAGTAAATGAATGTGGCAGAGATGAGGATGTTGAAGTAGATGTTGGGGAACCACGGAAAGATACGGTAAGGAAATAACTCTCATGTTACAAGTTTCTAGAAAGATACAAGAGAGACCATTAAATTGGTTTGAACATGTCATGAGGAAGAGGAGGTTGAAGAACAGAGGAAGGCCAAAGATAAGATGGAAGGACTGTATTGCGGAAGACTTGAGATAAAAGGAACTGAATGAGGACGACACGCAAAACAAAAATGAGTGGAAGAAGAAAATAAAATTAGCGACCCCAACGAATGGAAAAATTTATACATAATACATAGGATTGGCGGAAGGTATTGTGCTGGTCACATCAGATTTTTACCTTCCGTCACCTTTAGGTAAGGAAGCTATTGTCTTTGGTTAAAAAATTCAATGATGAGTTTTTAGTGAATAAGTACATTTTAGGGTCCATATAATACGATTTTACCATTTTTACGATGATGTCTGTCTGTATGTATGTATGTGTGTCTGTGTGTGTATGACGAACGTTTCGGATCGCATAACTTCAATCCACGATTCCAAAAGTTATAATTTTTTCATATTTCTCAAGTTTCATCCAGAAGAACAAGTGATTTTGGTTATAAATGGTCAACCGGAAGTACCCTCATTTGAAGATTTTAACAGTTTTTCTTGAAAAAACGCAGTTAAATATCATTTATTGACATTTAACGTTATTATAACTTGAAGAATATATTATTCTCTATATAATTTGATGGCATTTTATACTTCGTATTCAATAGATATAGAGTTAAATAATTATAAAGATATTAAATTTCATAAATTAGCCAGATATGCTAACCATGGAAACTGCTAATATATTCAGTTAATACAAATTGACAGATGTCAGTATCAATAGGTGCGTTCAATGAAGTAAGCAGTTCAAGCAAATACTAGGTAAGCAAACGAGACTTGTTGCTTAGTACACTGAAAGATTTGCTAGCTATATGACGAACTGATATTCACAAATGTCATCGAGAGAGTTATACAGTTGTCAAATATAACATGTGTATCTCTCATATCCCTTTTAGTGGTCTGGAAAGATATACAAAATGAATTTATAGATAGGTACAGATATTTGCAGATAGTGGAATTAATTTTGAATATTTTTTTAGGTCTAAGAAAATATCTCAAATTTAACAATGTTATGAACATTCATCACAAAACTTTGAAAGCCTTTTTGACATGTAATTGATATAAACACACCATAAAATGAGATAGAAACAGTACAAGTTTAAGTTAAATTAATGTATGTATAATTTGCATTTCTCGCCATAATATTTCATAAGTTAGCAAGACAAGTGAGAAATTTGGCGCTTGGTTTGCTTGCAAGCAAATGCTAGGCTAGCAAAGTCGTTCAACAAATTTTACTTCCGATTGCTTGATTTCCTGGGGCTTATTGAACGCACCTAATGAAAAGTAAATGATTGTGGCAGAGATGAGGATGTTGAGATAGATGTTGGGGAAGACACGGAAAGATACGGCAAGGAATGAAAGAATAAGGGAAATAACTCTAGTGTTAGAAGTTTCTAGAAAGATACAAGAGAGACGATTACATTGGTTTGAACATGTCATGAGGAGAGATGGAGAATATATTGAAAAAATCTGTTGTGGCCAGCACCGTCATTCTCGTGTATAATGTATAAATTCCATAATTTTTCTTACAAAAGATTCTAAATTTCCAGTAAAATTATTTCATAAACAAACTATTCAAATTGCACTTGACACTGACATCTTCTTCTTCTTTAGCTTTTCCCATTCGTTAGGGGTCGCTATTGTTGCATGTCGTTTTCATTCAGTTCCTTTTCTCTCAAATCTTCCGCAATACAGTCCTTCCATCTTATCTTTGGTCTTCCTCTGTTTCTTTAACGTCCTATTACTAAACTATTCATTCTTGTTCCAATATTTCATTTCTCCTCATGACATGTTCAAACCAATGTAATCGTCTTTCTTGTATCTTTCTAAAAACTTGTAACACTAGAGTTATTTTCTTACCGTATCTTTCCGTGTATTCCCCAATATCTACTTCAACATCCTCATATCTGCTACATTAATTTACTTTTTATTGATACTGACATCTGTCAATTTGAATTATATGAATATATTACTAGTTCCCAAGTTTGGCATAGCTGGCTGAATTATAAAATTTAATTTCTTTAAAATTCTTTAACTCTGTATCTATTGAATATGAAGTATAAATTGTAATCAAATCGTATAGAGAATAATATATTCTTTAAGTTATAATAACGTTAAATGTCAATAAATCAAATTTAACTGTTAAATCTTCAAATGTGACTACTTCCGGTTGACCAATTATAACCAAAATCTAATCAGTTGTTCTTCTGGATGTAAACTTGAGGAATACGAAAAAATTATAATTTTTGGAATCGTGGTATTGAAGTTATGGAATCCGGAAGTTTTGTTACACACACACACAGACTCACAGACACACAGACACACAGACACACATACATACAGACATCATCGTAAAAATGGTAAAATCGTATTATATGGACCCTAAAACGTGCTTATTCAGTAAAAACTCATCATTGAATTTTTTGACCAAAGACAATACCTTCCTTACCTAAAGGTGACGGAAGGTAAAAAGAATGAATAGCTTAGAAATAGAAGGTTAAAAAACAGAGGAAGACCAAAGATAAGTTGGAAGGACTGTATTGCGGAAGACTTGAGAGAAAAGGAATTGAATGAGAACGAAAATAGAAATATAAATGAGTGGAAGAAAAAAATAAAAAATAGCGACCCGAAACGAATGGGATAAGAAGAAGATGTCAGTGTCAAGTGCAATTTGCATAGTTTGTTTATGAAATAATTTTACTGGAAATTTAGAATCTTTTGCAAGAAAGTTTATGTACTGAATTTATACATAATAAACAGGATTGACGGAAGGTATTGTGCTGGCCAGATCAGATTTTTACCTCCCGCTACCCTTGGTAAGGGAGGTATAGGGATCGTGCTAAAAATCGCATATCGAGATTTTGGTAAATGACCACGTTTTAAACTCCCTACAATCCATTTTTAACATTTTCACGATGATGTCTGTGTGTATATATGTATGTGTGTGCGTGTGTGTGTGTGTGTGTGTGTATGTGGATCCTCTTTACGCTCTAATTCAAATACTATCGTTCAGAAAATTTTGAGACCTTGCTTACCTTACTCTTATATGGAAATATGTCATTAGATTTTGGAGTAAATCAGATAACCGAAAATGGCACTTTACTGGAAGCTCAAAATAGTTTTTCTTCGAAAAATACCTTTAAATGTTAATTTTTCGAGATTTATGTTATATAAAAATTAAAGATTATTATTTTTTCTACAGATTGCATAAATACTTTTTCTATATATTTTATGGATAAATTTATAAAACTATCTATAATTTTAATCCCGGAGCCTACGTTTTAAACACAACTCATTCACATGGTTACACAATTCAACTGTCAACGAACTAATCATTACAAATAATATTAACGTTTTTAAAATATAAAAATTGATTTAGGCTTTTAGGTTCACATATTTAATTGAAAATGAAGTCAGTATAATTGGACGTTTCGGGTGTAAAACCCACCCATCATCAGAAAATACAAATTCGTAAAAAAATAACATTGTGAAATAAATATTTTGAAACATAATTCCAAGAGTCGTCTTTTATGATACAGCAAGGTTATAGAAAAACAGCACCATTTTGCGGCGACTAAATGGAACAATAATTATGTGGAAAGGAACTTAATACAGTTTGCAGCATAAGTAAATATGTAAAAATATAGGTAAGGTAATATATATCATCACGGCATATTACCCATTGATGGGTGAGTCAATCTGCTTTGTACGCAGATGTCGGTAATAACGATGAAACGATGACATATTTGTTCCGTGCAGGCGTTTACCAGGCGTCACTTCACGCGAATCTTGGGAACGGGTTCGGTTCCGACCGACGTCAAATATTTTAGAATTTGAAATGGCACAAAATTGATCCCTGTGGTGCACTCTCCACACCAGTAATGAATATACGTAAGTACATAAATAGGTAAATAAAATAAATTTATCATCACGGCATATTACGCATTGCTGGGTCTGCCAATCTGCTTTGTACACAGATTTCCTCGGTAAAGATGATGACTTATTTGTACCGTGCGGGCACTGCGGGCGTTTACAAGGTGTCACCTCACGAGCACTTATTGCTGGCGTGGAGAGTGCACCACAGGAGTCATTTTTGTGCCATTTAAAATTTAAAATATTTGGCGTCAGTCGGAATCGAACCCGGAATTTAAATAAAAATTAAATTAAACGGGAGGTTGGCCACATCAGATTTTTACCTTCCGTCACCTATAGGTAAGGAAGGTATTGTCTTTCGTCAAAAAATTCGGTGGTGAGTTTTCATTGAATAAGCACGTTTTAGGGTCTTTACAATACGATTTTACTATTTTTACGATGATGTCTGTATGTGTGTGTGTGTGTTCGTATGTGCGTGTGTGTGTGTGTGTGTGTGTGTGTGTGTGTGTGTGTATGTGACCGCATTTTCGTCAACTATATCTCCAATACTAGAATTCCAAAAATTACAATTCTTGCGTATTCCTCTACCTTAGAACCATATGCAGACATGTTTAGATTTTGGTTATAATTGGTCAACCGGAAGTACCCTCATTTGAAGATTTTAACAGTTTTTCTTGAAAAACTCAGTTAAATGTTATTATAACTTAAAGAATATATTTTTCTCTATACGATTTGATTGCATTTTATATTTCATATTCAACACATATAGAGTTAAAGAATAATAAAGATAAAAATTTCGTATAAATATCATAACTCAGCCAGCTATGCTAACATAACCATGGAAACTGCTAATATATTCAGGTAATTCAAATTGACAGATGTCAGTATCAATAAAAAGCAAGTAATTCAATGAAAGAATAAGGGAAGTAACTCTAGTGTTAGAAGTTTTTAGATATAATAGAGACGATTACATTGGTTTGAACATGTCATGAGGAGAGATGAATAAATTAATAGAAGGTGGAAGAAACATAGGAAGACCAAATATAAGATGAAAAGACTGTATTGCAGAAGACTTGAGAGAAAAGGAACTGAATGAGGACGGCATGCAAAACAAAAATGAGTGGAAGAAGAAAATAAAAAATAGCGACCCCCTAACGAATGGGAAAAACTAAAGAAGAAGAAGATGTCAGTGTCAAGTGCAATTTGCATAGTTTGTTTATGAAATAACTTTACTGGAAATCTCTTGCAAAAAAATTATGTATAGGGCGCGTGCAGTGACATGACTTTGCTGTCTTTGGCAAGCAGATATGGGGACCCGTATCAAAATGACAGCAATTAATTATGTCCATAACTGACAAGTGTCATAATTTTTCAGTCAAAATTTCATGATTTTCTTATTTCATGTGATTTGTTTGTTATCAGGAGTATGGAATTCAGTTGCCGAGAAACGGAATCATAAAATACCAAAAATTTAGAATCTTTTGCAAGAAAATTTATGTATGGAATTTGTATATAATACACAGGATTGACGGAAGGTATTGTGCTGGCCACATCAGATTTTTTTATTTTACTATAGTAAAGAAAACATGATTTTTTTCTTCTACGTATTAATAATGTTTTCTGCGATTTTTCTTTTATTGCAAATGAGAGTTAATGTACATATTAGATTTTGAGTATGAAAATAAAGGTACATGAAAAAATTCGGCTAAGTCATTACTCATTAGTTGAGCCAAAAATCCCTATTCAAGATTAGTTAAATTAATAAAGAAATACATATCTTGCAAAACTACGTTAGATACACGGAATTTCCATTTATATATTTAGTTTTGCACGTAGTGCAACTAATGATGTCATGCGGCACTAGTTGTTACAATACATGCGTAGTGCATTTTAAATGAAATATATTACAAAATTCCAGTACAATTTTGTTAGCTATCACTGTCAATTAGAGACGTTACGTAGCAATGGATATCACTACACAAGATTCGGACTGTGAAAACTTATTTTTACCTCTCGCTAAGAGAGGTATTGGATTCATGCTAAAAATCGCATATCCAGATTTTATTGAATAAGCACGTTTTAAGGTCCCTACAATCCGATTTTAACATTTTTACGATGATGTCTGTGTGTGTGTGTGTGTGTGTGTGTGTGTGGATGTGTGTGTGTGGGATGTTGGAAGGACGGTTACTCAAAAACTATAAGACTTAAAATTTGTTTAACAACGTATTTCCCAATCGGACATTCATGGGAAGATCTGAAAAGGTTTTGGTAACAATTGGACAACCGGAAGTAGAAGATTCTTGAAAAAAAATCTTCTAAATATTATTTTTTGAAAATTTTTCTTGATAATATTAAAGAAAAATAAATTCTCTTTCTGATACATTTAAATATTTTTATACATATTTTATAGATTTAGAGATAAAAGGAATATAATATATAAAATAATGTAATTAATTTTACAACCGAAAGGATGCCATGAAAAATAGTTGCAAATTTAAATTATTTGTAACTGACAGATAAATGTCAGTGTCAGAAATAATGAGTAATGAAAGAAAAATGTATTTGGAGAATCCCTTAATTCTTGATCTGTGACTATTATGGAGATGACAAGTCTAGGTTGAAGGACTTAAATTTGTTTCAAACATTATGGGACAATGTACACCAGTACTATAGACTAGAGTAACTTTGAATTGCGAAAAAGCTATCAAATTCTTCTCAAGTAAGTTGTAAATATTGACAAAATTACACATCGATATAAGAATAATCCGAGTGCAATCTATCCGTCACTTTATTAAAAGGAATTAGTGTTATTTAGATATAACAAGTATGAAAAAATAAAATGTAAAAGAAGATATATAAGAATAGATGCACAATCCAGATATATACATTTTAGACCGCCCAAAATTAATGTTTTTACTAGAAGAATATGAAGAGAAAGTAAACAAAGTTGTTCGAATTGAAAATTGCTGTTACCAGCCTAATATTTATATATGGTAAACTCTACTTTGTAATTTATTGTAACATAATTTATGGTAAATATATTTATGTTGAGACATGCTATTATTGAATAATAAAGAAGTTTATACGTCATAGATTTATATGAATATATTATTTGTATTTATAAAAATATTCTTTGCTTTATGCATACAGCCAGGTAAAATATACGGCGAGAGGTTATGTGCTGGCCACATCAGATTTTTTTTACATCCATTGAACTTACATAAATAATTTTTACAATTACAAAATATGTGAATTTGACAGACTGCACTACCAAGAACTGACGATCGTAGTAAGTGCAAGAATGTGCGCAATCAGTAAGGTTCAGTTCACTCGAAAAGTATAAATGAAACACATAAAACTCAGCTTGTGCGTACTGATTATATAAATGAAAAACGAGTTATGCGTTCAGTGAAAAAAAGTTCGCAACTATGTAAATGGAAAATGGTTTTTTCTATAAGGAAACATATTTTCAAAGTTTTTGAAGTGGTGAAAATGATTTCAAACTTAATTGTTTCAACTTTCAAAATGAGTAAAAAATTGTAGGCAATATTGAATACATAATATTGTAATACAATAAGACTATATGGATTTTTAAATAAACATAATTATTTATTTTGCTTACATTTAAATAACCAATAAAAATAAAATATGAACTATATTAGTAACATTTTAATAAACTGAAACACTAGTAATAGATTAATAGTTTTTTGTATTTACATGTTTCTTCTAAAATATTTATAATTTTTTTCAAGATTTTGTGCCACAGAACCACACTATCCATTTGCGGAAAAATTCCTTTCAAATGATGTCGAACTGGCTGGACATGAATGAATAATTATCATCAGATAACAAAAACCTTCTGGCAAAGTTTTAAGTTCGTATTTTTGTTTTTATAATTTGTCACCATTTTGCGGAAGAGAACTGTTTAATAAATATTTCCTCAAAAAGAAATGATGGAAAAATATCGTTATATTTGATTTGAAATGCAAAAAAGTCATTAAAACCCACAAAAATAAAAAAACCTAATAAAACCCAGTTGGGTTGGGTTTTTTTTATATAAAACCCGTGTTTTTTCAACCCAGTCTGGAGTTGTAGAATTCAAATTTGAATTAAGCATGAATTTATCTCTAAGGAAACATATTTTCAAAGTTTTTTAAGTGGCGAAAATATTTTCAGATTTAATTGTTTCGACGCGAGTACATTTGTATAAGAAATTTCAACTTTGAAAATGAATGTAGCGAAAACTAAGGTACATACGGAGTTAAGAGTATTCAAATTTGAATTCAGCGTAGATTTTATATAAGTTATGTCTTTGAATATATAATAGTAGGTATTATATATTCAAAGGTTGTGTATATAAACGTTTTGGACTTAGCTCGTTCTTTTACTGTACCCTATACAAAACAGATAGTATGTATGTTTATGGATTTGTGATATAATGTTTATGTATATGTGTTGGATATTATACAACTTTTAGTACTATGCCTATTATCTGAATTTAAATGTTTATATATTGGTGTTTAAAAAATAGAGGTCACGGATTAAAGGGTAGATAATACATCTCAAAACAATAAAAAAAGTTCATATAATCATATATCCGGCAATGCTTAGTTTCAGAGCTATAGCGATTTTAATATTTCATTTCTTTCATATACAACTCATAGTTTTAACATTACAATAAAATCATAGTTGCCGTTTACAATGGAAAACAGTCAATTATAAATTATAAAAAATATTCAAAATGTCCACCTTCAACTTCAATACAACATTCTAATCTCGTACAAACGTCTAGCTTCTACCGAATCACCGTAAGCACGACCGTACATTAAATACATATCTGCTAATTCGGAAAAAGTGAAATTATTCACGAAAAAATTGTGTTTGTAACAAACAATAACAATAATTATGACAAAGAAGGAAAAACAAAAGACTATCTTCAATTGTTTTCTATTGTAAACGGCCACTATGATTTTATTATAATGTTAAAAGTATGAGTTGTATGTCAGAAATAAAACATTAAAATCGCTATAGCTCTGAAACTAGGCATTTCCGGATATATGTTTATATGCACTTTTTTATTGTTTTGAGATGTATTTTCCACCCTTAATCCCAGACCTCTATTTTTTGAACACCCTGTTTATGCACCATTTTAAAAAAAATTATCGGCGTAGATCATGTTTCATGTTACTACATATGTAGGAGATAAGGTTTTATTTTTATACATATATTTTATATACAATATCTTGAGGGATACATATATTATATAGGGGTTGTTTTGGGAGAAAGCCATGTTGTATTCTTTTCTGGAAAGTAGCCTCCTCTTGTAGGAACCCCTTGTATGGTCATCTCTAAAGTCAGGATTCATGTCCATCTCTCTGGTTTTCTGCAGTTGGTCGAAGTTCACAGCTTATATTTTTTGCTACAGGGTGCTGAAACAATTAAAAATTCTTGAAAATAGTAAATTAAATTACTGAACATAGGAAGTAATATTAATTTCAGTGCAAATTATAAATAAATGATTGAATCGTATTTGTGGAACAAATTCGAGTTCCTTATATGAAAAACTTTATATGTACACTACAGAAAATTTATGTAGGTCTTTATGGGCTAACTTTTTGAGACAATTTTAATTTTTGTTTTTGAGCTACAGGCTATCTCGCTTATCATGAGAGATAATGAAAAAAATCTGTTGTGGCCAGCACAATACCTTCCGTCAATCCTGTGTATTATGTATAAATTCCATACATAAATTTTCTTGCAAAAGGTTCTAAATTTCCAGTAAAATTATTTCATAAACAAACTATGCAAATTGCACTTAACACTAACATCTTCTTCTTCTTTAGCTTTCCCCATTCGTTAGGGGTCGCTATTTTTTATTTTATTTTCCACTCATTTCTGTTTTACGTGTCGTTCTCATTCAGTTCCTTTTCTCTCAAGTCTTCCGCAATACAGTCCTTTCATCTTATCTTTGGTCTTCCTCTGTTTCTTCAACCTTCTATTACTAAGCTATTCATTCTTCATCCAATATATTCTTCATTTCTCCTCATGACATTTTCAAACCAATGTAATCATCTCTCTTGTATCTTTCTAGAAACTTGTAACACTAGTTATTTCCTTACCTATGTTTCCGTGTCTTCCCCAACATCTACTTCAACATCTTCATCTCTGCCACATTATTTTACTTTTTATTGATACTGACATCTGTCAATTTGAATTATATGAATATATTAGTAGTTTCCATGTTTAGCATAGCTGGCTGATTTATAAAATTTAATTTCTTTAAAATTCTTTAACTCTATATCTATTGAATATGAAGTATAAATGCAATCAAATCGTATAGAGAATAATATATTCTTTAAGTTATAATAACGTTAAATGTCAATAAATCAAATTTAACTGATAAATCTTCAAATGAGGCTACTTCCGGTTCACACCAAAATCTAATCAGTTGTTCTTCTGGATGTAAACTTGAGGAATACGAAAAAAATATAATTTTTGGAATCGTGGTATTGAAGTTATGCGTTCCGAAACTTTCGTCACACACACACACACACACACACACACACACACGTATTGTATGAACCCTAAAACATGCTTATTCACTAAAAACTCATCATTGAATTTTTTGACCAAAGACAATACCTTCCTTACCTAAAGGTGACGGAAGGTAAAAATCTGATTCTGTGTAATATGTACAAATTCCAGATGGCGCGAGCAGTAACATGAATTTGCTGACCTTAGCAATCAGATATGGGAACCTGTATCAGAATGACACCTATTAATTATGTCCATAACTGACAAATGTCATAATTTTTCATTCAAAATTTCATTTTTTGGTATTATATGATTCCTTTTCTCGGCAACTAAATACCACACTCCTGATAACAAATAAACCACATGAAATAAGAAAATCATGAAATTTTGAATGAAAAATTATTAACATTTCTCAGTTATGGACGTAATTAATAGCTATCATTTTGACACGGGTCCCCATATCTGCTTGCCATAGTCAGCAAAGTCACGTCACTGCACGCGACATATACATAGATTTTCATGCAAAAGATCCTATATTTCCTGTAAAAGTATTTCATAAACAAACTATGCAAATTGCACTTGATACTGAGATCTTCTTCTTTTGCTTTTCCTATTCGTCGGGGGCGCTATTTTTTAATTTTCTTCTTCCACTCATTTTTGTTTTGCGTGTCGTCCTCATTCAGTTCCTTTTCTCTCTCGCAATACAGTACTTCCATCTTATATTTGGTCTTCCTCTGTTTCTTCAACCTTGTATTACTAAGTTATTCATTCTTTTTTCTTCATCTCTTTTCATGACATGTTCAAACCAATGTAATCGTCTCTCTTGTATCTTTCTAGAAACTTCTAACACTTTATTTATTTCCCTTATTCGTTCATTCCTTACCGTATCTTTCCGTGTCTTCCCCAACATCCTCATCTCTGCCGCATTCATTTACTGTACATTGATACTGGTATCTGTAAATCTTAATATATTAACAGTTTTTATTTAATATCTTTATAATTCTTTAACTCTATATCTCTTGAATATGAAGTATAAAATGCAATCAAATTGTATAGAGAATAATATATTCTTTAAGTTATAATAATATTTAACTGAGTTTTTTCAAGAAAAACTGTAAAAAACTTTCGTCTCACACACACATACAGACATAGACACACATACATAAATACAGACATCAACAAACCCCAAAATTTTCTTTGAAACACTTGAAGAAAAAATAGTGTCATTCGTAGTAGAACGTCCTTTTTGTGTTTTACCCACCTTGTCTGGCCTCGGCTGGCGCCTCGACTACTTTCTACTCATAAAAAAATATATCATTGTATAATATCCATTGCTGGGTGTGCCAATTTGCTTTGTACACAGATTTCGGTAATGATGATGACATATTTGTACCGTGCGGCCGTTTACCAGGCGTCACCTTACGGGCACTCATTGCTGGCGTGGAGAGTGCACCACAGGAGTAAATTTTGTGCCATTTAAAATTCGAAATATTTGGTGTCGGTAGGGATCGAATCCGGTTCCCTAAATTCGCGACCAGACACCCCTATTCCTAATAATATAATAATATAATATACTATTATTGGAAATCTACAGTAATTTATTTAAATAAAAATAATACTACTGTAATTGAACCGTACTGTATGTGAAAATTTGATTTAAGTATTAGTGTGACGGTAAGTAATCGAAGGGCGCCATGCCATTCCCTTAGACCAGTGATTGCCAGTTTTCTTTCAATTAGTGTAGACGCGCAAACAAAAAAGGGTAATTTATAATACGTACCACATCAGGGGGGATTAATTTGCGTACATCTTCTGTTGTTCGAAGCTCATTTTTCTTCGGAATTAGAATGACGGCGATTTTCGCCTGTCGATTAATTAAATTAGCGTAGTTTTTGGTTAGCTTCCGACAAATTCTTTACGCGCGGGAAGTTTTCGCGATCGACGGAGGCGGCGGCGACGGAACAAAGGCCGACGCCGGGTGCACAATGCGCGCAGACTGACGCTGACTGATGGTTCCCGCGCGCTCTGTGAAAAGAATGCTGCCGAAGAATAAGCAGATGGATGGATCGGTGATGGCTGTGGGTGCGGGTGCGTGCCCAACTTGGAGCGCTCTTGGGAATTGATTTGCAGTGCTAGCCACCGTAATGTAACTACCCTCCGTGCGGAATTATGACCAGAAAATGCTGCGTCACCAAATGCATCATTCTTTTATACTAACATATTCAAATCGTTCAAATATATATGTTACAGTAAAAGTACATAGTGGGATGATGTGCACAGTGCGCATTGCCTGGCAAATGTAGATTCGTTTACAATAATTATATTCGGTTGTAATTCAACTAAATATAACAACAATAACCTCACGTAACGCACAAAACTCGCCCCGAGTTTTTCAAGAATGATTTTTGAGCAAAGTTCTTTCAATACGTTTATTTAATCGATCGCGTAAAAATCGATTTCACACACTCGTTCCATAACACTCTATTTTCCAATACCTACTTTTAGAATAACATAAAAGTGCATGGATTTCAACCAGTTACTACTCCTAAATGGGTGGGAATAGCAAAATTTGTTGGGCGTTTGTAGGTACTATACTTATTAATAAAAAGAGCACCCCGAATGGCTAACTTATGACAAAGGGCACTTTACCTTAATTTTTCTAGTTGGAAGATTTATAAGTAACTATGTACAGCAATATTTATTTGATATTGTTATGATAATTTGGCGCAGTAGTGAATTTGCAGCTCGACCAATCAACACATAACGCCAGACGAAGGGCTATAATAGTTATTTTTGATTCCAAATGTCACTTCTGCATTCGGGAATGCAAAACCATTTCGCAATCAAGTGAGAAACAACATTTTTTCAAAAACTATGTCTCCAAAATTAATAAAAGAGTAGATAAAATTTTGACTTTCAGATTTAATAAAAAACATAACAATACATGAAAGTTGAAACTTTATTGGGTGAGGAAGCTTATGAGCCCAGCAAAGACAAAATTATTTTACAAGTTAATGGCGGGCACTTTAAAAATGCTTCATGGGTACTTGCGTGAACACGTGCACCACGTTGTCGACCCCTGCTCTACTCTAACTCAAAAGGTTTCGGTATGCCATCAAGCTTAGGTCAGGCGAAGAGAGTAAGTTGATTGTTGAAACTTATTTTAAAAATGTCGGCTCTGTGATGAAGCTCATTTCTATTAATTAGTTATTGTTAATAAGCAAAATTACCGTTATTGGATAGCAGAAAATGTTTTATTTATTTACTTACCTTAATTTGTGCTTAAAGATGTCTATAAAAAAATGATATATAGATTGTTAAAAATCCTTCCAAAAATTTAGAAACCTACAGTATTGACCAAAATAAGTGAAAAATATTTGCTAGTTATGTTTTTAAAATTTATTGACGGTTTAACAAGGTTTGCTATATTAAGGGCCGGTAAACGTCCGTTTGAATTTAATTTTCCTATGGAAGTAATTTTTAATTGGACGTTTGTAATATCGGTCCTAAGAGTCAAAAAATACATGTACTACGATCTTGTTAACAAATTTAGTTATCAATTAAGATGGATTTATAATAACACTGCACAAAATAAACTATCAAATGATAGATTTATACCGTCAATAATCTAATATGATATTCATTTATTTGAAAGTTAAAATTTTAATTAGTGATTATAAAATTATAATAATTTCATTTAATAAGTAATATATTACTTTAAATGGCCAATATGTCTCGTAGCGTTTGTTTCAAATACTGAGTCGAAATACTACGAAGATACCCGACGCACACAGTGCACAGAAAAATGAACATAGGTCATTTCCTGTGCTGTGCTAAATTATTTTCTGTACGCTGTGCGAGTTATAAACGGATGTACGTATTTCCATATGTTCAAATTCTGTGCTATGCTATGCTAAATTATTTCTGTGCGCTGTACCACATATAAATCCATCTTTAACCATTGATTGTGTAGAGAGCTTCGATTTTTCATTATTTTTTTCCTTTTGCCCTGAAAGTAATACAATAAATAAATATTTTAGGGGCGGTTTTTTAACATCGTGTGTACTATAGGAATGAAAGGAGGTGGAAGTCCAAAATAAAGATAAAGTGTATAGTAATTTCATTTATTTTTTGTGAAACAACAAACATTGTGTATTTATAATATTTTTAATATATCCTTCCTTTCTTATATTAATTAATTATACATTATACAGTAAAAACTCAATAGAGGCACCTGACAAATAGCGGCAATCACAAAAGACATGGCCGGCGCGTAACCCCGCACCTGGTAAGTACTGTACTGAGGAATGCGGTGTTGAGCCCTGGCCGGACTGGGACTCGAACCTAGCCCGAACCTGGACACCTGAGCTAGGGTTACGGCGGCGCCGATGAGGTAAAACAACTCAGTGATTGGAATAAACAAGCTTCGTTCTACTATACGCTGCGCCCTCGAACGTAAGCAGAATACAAACAGAACAGAACAGAATCCGAATCACTTTGTTTTGTGTGTAGTGATTAGCCCACAACATTAATCAACGAAAATTCATTAATTCTAATTCGTTTATTCTCACAGCAGCACCGAGGCGGGCACGAGCGCAGGACACTGCAGTCGCACCACGACCTTCTTACATCGCCTAACTTATATATGTACTCATATATTTCTTTCAGAATTCATATAAGTAATATTTGTTAACGTTTTATTACGCCGGATTTTGCGTAGCTAATTTACATTATAATTTTAAAGTTTACTGTACTGGCAATATTTAATATCCTCCCTTTTTAGAGAAAATGATGTCTTTTTAAATTAGCTAAAATCACATAGGAGGTATAGCCAGGTCGCCCGCGATATATATTTTATTTCCAGTATTCCATTCTATATCAAGATGTTTTGTTTTACACAGCATACTTGTATTGAAAATATGGTTAGATTTTTAAATAATTCCTTTTTATAATTTATTTACTATACAAATGAACTTTACAGTTCCCAGTACCTAACTTTAAAATCGTTATAGGTACAGGTACCGTTTGTCTTTCAAAATTAGAATTCATCTTATGAATAGGATTGAGAAAAATATCGATATATCGTTACAAATTTTTATCGATACCAATATGATACCGAATATCGGTATCAAATATTTCATTTTCTCAGCCCTGTTATGAGCTATATGAATTATAAAACCATTATTTGTGGTCATATAATTTAGAATAAGTTTTATCACTTAAAACAAAATAAATGAATCGTCTAGTGCCTTGCAAAACCCGGCAAATCTAATGCCAGCAAATATAAATTAATCAATCAGAGCAACAGTTTGGAATTCACGAGGTCCTATTGGGTATACATTTTGTTTAATAACTTTAATTGTTTCCTTGCAATAATTTAATAAGGCAATAGTGCTCATTGGAATTTATTAATTATCAAATTTTCAAATAATTTCAATAAATTATAATAATTAAACAATTACCTTAATACAATTAAAAAATACGGTGGTTTAGAGCCTAACAAAGAAAAACTTAAAAGATGTTAATGTTCTATAGGAAAAACATAAAAAATACAATGATCCTTCTTTCACTGGACGTTACTATAGTTAAAGAGGATTCTGTACGGAGTATCAATTTGTTGGAAGCAATTGATGAGATCCCCGATCTAATAGTCTAATTGTCTTCAATTTTGGATAGTGTGATTTGACTTATTTTTGTAATATAATGGTATTTTCTTATAAATCCAAAATCAAGAAAATATAGGAAGTAAGTTCAATGAAATCAGATACTGATCCCGAAATATCCAAATTTCAAAATCAAAAATCGACTAGTCCATTTTTAAAATTAAATTCTAACATTATTAATTAGTTTTTCTTATTACATAAAGTAGTTTTGATTCATTATATGTATTTATGTTTTATATAACTATTCATTTGAACATTTCATAACAAAACAGTGTTTTGCAATTTTCAAATAAAATATGACAAATGAAATTTTAAACTCCTACTAAGGATAATAACATTGCTAACGAATATTACTTTATTGTCTTCTGAAAGAAGTATACCGTATTGGGTACATATACTCGGAGGACAAAATTAAACATCCACGGTTTGTACACTAGATTTACTTCTTCACACACGCTGACGCCGTGCGCTCGTCATCGTCAACAAAGAGAACGGCGACCCAACACATACGAGACTTGGTAACAGAATCAATCAAACGAAGACATTGCGTACGGGGTTGTACGCACTCCGATCACACTGATTATACATCGTACTGTACTTACTTAACATGAGTTAGACACGGATAATCTGCACCTGTATATACAGCAAATAAAATGGCACTTGACGCTCAGAAGTGTCCATTCAATATATTAATTGATAACTTGTATATATTACACTATTTAATAACAATAACCTAACCAGGCCTCGCGAAATATAAAGACATAACAAACTATAGGTAGTTATATAATAAAGATAAAATATAAAATCGTCTGGTACTTACTAAAACAGGACACACGGATATACAACGCGAATTGGTTTATTATGAACATAATTGAATGTATGTATGTTAGCTGCCAATTTCCGAACGTGGACAGGACTACATAACATAACCTAACATCGCAACGCTTCCCTACACAACACACGGACACTGACGTGGCAGGTACTAGAGGTGTAAGCGCACGCTACGTAACACAGAGGCTAAGCGCGAACTACACATTCCTTCCGACTGTTCTGTGTTCTGTAGCTGCAGGAGCTGGAGGTGGAGTTCCTGGCGTCGCTTCAGGCAGGTGATGGCACGAGAAGACGGACCTGCTGCTCCAGCCGAATAAGCCTGAGATCTGAGCTCTGGGGGGCTCTGAGTCAGTGCTACTGGCCAAGAACAGACTCCGGACCTGCAAACAAAAAATACATTAATATTCAATCAAAGAGAACACCAAGTTTGGTTCTTTCATATTTCGTTTGGGCCAATCTTACAATTCCTAGTTCAAATTTAAACAGGAGATTGTAAAATTAACCCTTACGCCACGTCATAACTCTTTAAGATGAAAATAAGAAATACGAAGTTTCATTCGTTTTAGTCTTCTTGTACTTATTTGATAAAATGTCTGGACTAAATCAATGTAAACAAATACGAGCCCAGGCTCATAATAATTCGGCCGGTTTACATTTTCAACAAACAACTTATAAATACTTCGCATATGATTGGAAATATCTACAAATTTCTTTCGACGAGGTTAAAATATTGATTTTAAACTAACAAAACTGAAAGTAACTCTAGTATTTTGCCATAGTGGGGTCATTTAAAATAAAATATAGATTTTTTTTAAATCGTAATATCCATCTCATTTAATAAATGTAGAAATATAAAATAATTTGAAATATGCGACTTTTCATTCATAAATTAGCTAACAGACTTTCCCGGTTGTAAACACGGGCTAAATTTGTGACGTTATGGCTTCATATTCACACAAAGACATTTTTCTCACACATGTTCTACAGCTCCACGTGATTTCCATTTTTTTAGGCCGGGGCCACAACGGCGCACCGATCCTAGGCTCCGAGCCTCGCATTACTGGTGTCATCAACGACACATCGCACCTAGCATTTGCTCAAATATTCACTGATTTAAAAATCCTCAGATAAAGATTTAATAATTAATTCATATTTATTATGTTTGTTAAAAAAAGAACTACAGAAAAACAGGAATCCATTCGTTAAATAAGAGAAGAAAAAAAACTTCAGGGAGATTATTTCCACTGTTTTTACCTTCCGTCACCTATAAGGCAAGGAAGGTATTGTCTTTGGTCAAAAAATTCAATTTAAAGCACGTTTTAGAGTCCCTATAATACGAATCTACTGTTTTTACGATGATGTCTGAATGTGTCTGTGTGTGTGACAATAATTTCTCCTTCGATAACTCCAATACTACAATTCCAAAAATTATAATTATTTCATATTCTTCTTTCGTACATCCATATGAAGATCTGATATATTTTGGTTATGATTAGTTAACCGGAAGTACCTACCATAATTTTAAGATTTTAACAGTTTTTCTTGAAAAAACGCTGTTAAATATAATTTTTTGTACTTTTATATTATTATAAATAAAAGAATATGTTATTCTCTATTCGATTTCTTCATATTCAATGAATTTAGAGATAAATAATTATAAAGAAATATCTTGCAACCTAATGCTGCTAAAAGCTGCACCATGGAAACAAAATATTCAAATATTACTAATTGACAGATGTCAGTGTTAAATAAAATTTACATATCTTTGTGAAATGATTTTACTGAAAATATAAAAATGTTAAATAATTTAAGGTGGCAAAAACAAATCACGGTAATACAACCGATTATAGCCACAAGCCAATTCAGCAGATTATTATGTTTATAAATATATGCTGTACCTATAATATGTTTTTATTTTCTACTTCATATTTTAAGAAACATACTGTTCTTATTAGGATTAGGAGTAGTTCAGTTCAGTACGAGGTAAGATCAGTTCATTTCTCCCATAGAATAGTTGGCAAAAAAATTTCTGTGTGGAATTTGTACAAAATACATAGAATTTATTTCATGTTGCTTCTCTGAATTCGGCAGATACAATTTTTTTCTTGTCCATGATGCGATGGTGCGAGTCAAAAAAATAGTGAGCGTTATTATCTAGGATCGGTGTAAGGATTAGTGCTGGGGTCGGTGCGAGGTGCTAGGCTCCGTTATGGCCAGGCTCACAAGTATTTTTTTTGTGTGTTGGTGCGGTGCGACGGTCTGTGCGAAAACAGTAATCTAACCTAAAATTGTGATAGGTGACAGCAGAGTATACAAAATAGAAGATTATTATTATTATTTTGTATATCTTTAAGAGTACTAGTGCAGTATAAGGTAGGTATGTAAATAAAACATTTATTTAAATAAATACCAAACCAAAGAATTATATTTCCAAACTAAATCGGAAAAGCTCGACTGTCGTATCCGTGAAATTGTTGGAAATAATTCAAATTAAAGGCAACTTTAAAAAATTATCTCTGATTCTAAAGACTTGTAAAGTGATTAGAGATAAAACGACCTTAAATGTAAGTTTTGGAAAAAATGTCAACTCGTGTGCTACAATTTCTTTCCTCACTTCTATCATAAACCAAGTCCTGATAAGAACATTCAAAGCTTTAGTGTGCATGGCTATCCGCACCAGCTTATATTAAGTAGTACTCGACTCGCTACGCTGTATGATGTGTAAATTGGTGGCAGCAGCAGTCTTGCGGCTGAAGCGCGATTCAGTAGTGAATATCATTTGTGACTGCGGAAGAGGAAAGAAATATATGATGGTGCTTAATTCTTTAACCGAGCATTAAATTCGGGACAGGCTGTGTGATGTCGGACAAAGACCGTTACATTTTTAATCTCGGTAGTAGCGTTGGTTTTTTGTGTGACGTGTGTTCACCGCCGCTTTAGGAACAGTTTGGCCATTTGCCCGCAGCTTACTGGGAAAGCTTTCACTTGGCTGCGCCCCGCCGTCCCCCCTTGCCTCGACGCCACTGGCGCCGGCGTCCTGGCGCCGCGTGGTCAGGCCCGCCAACCGTCCTTACTTTTTACTACTGTTCGTTTCGACAAAAGAAAGAAAAACTACCCATTATTGCCTACAGTTATCTTAAGAAGCCACAATAAAACTGTCGTTTAAAAAGTAAGACCGGCATTAATACGGATGGCGCTGTTTCAATTTATGTGAACTTTGAATTAAGGTACGGCAAAGCGGGACGCGCGCGTGGCTATAAAAGGCCCACGGAACTCTGATATAACCTCTTTTCGACCTCATGAACTATGTTACTTTGACAAACAGTGCAGTATAGTGCTAAATTGTTCGATCTAAGGTGCGTACAGACATGCAACAAAACTAGTCGTTACACCGGCGCGTGACAAGTCTGGACGACACGTCGTAACATAGTAACATCGAGGCGTCCCATCAGTTGTTGGTATTTCAGCGTCACATCAAAGAAATGATACCGCTTATTGTATACTGGACAGGTTTGCATAATACTATAATGATGAAACGACAGAATGTTCACTCGTACCATTCGCAACGCCGTTATGATACGATTCATTTTTCGACACACAGTATGTTCGATGCGCAACAAAAATCTGTTATTTGTATAATAATTGGTGTTTTTGTTTTTTTGAGTCAATTGTATGAGAGTTTTCACTGCTTTTGATCAAACAAAAATTTAAGTTCGTTTGTTGGTCCACCCCTCACATTCACATGTATGTTAATTAAATTTCTGATCTACTTTTCTCCTCGATTTAATGCGATAATCTTCGTCAAGTGCGTTGAACACACACTTTGTGTGTTTAAAACTGTTACTTATTTACGTTCACAAGTTCGTGACGCACCGCGATTTGCGTGGATTAAGTTCAAACAGCGACAGGTACGAGTAATTTGCCGATGCCCTTGTACCGCAAATCGCAATCGCACACATAGCTGTGTTTAGCGTTAGCGGATAGTACATTGCTCAACTTTAGTAGTTTCAATATCAAATTTATTAATTTTTTGTCTACTTGGTTGCAATAGTAACACATGCTTATTGCACGGATTGTAAACTCTTAACCTGTTCTGGCATAAATCCGACAACGAGAAAGGAATATTCTTTGCCCCATACTCTACTTGTCTACATAATATGTAGGTACGGAATCTAATATGAAATATCTCCACAAAACCTAAATCACTATTTAAATCATGTTAATTGATGCAAAGCTAGTCTAGAACACTTTACTCGCGGATCCTTTCACCTGATCTATAACAGGCGACGAAACCTGGATCTGTTAGTGTTAGTATGATCCTGAAAATCTTTTAAAATAAGTCTGCTTCAGCAAATGTTATTTGTAGGAAAAACCACAACAAGAATATGGTTGCTAGTTTTTTTGGTATTACTACGCATTTTGCAACTATAGCCCTAGGTGGTTGCACAAGGTGAGCCCTAGAAACTTTCTTTTTTTGAAATGAATAAAATAAATAGTTGCTGATAGATAAAATTTATTTTTGGATAAAATGATACAGTTTTAAACAAAACATCTTGAAGGTAGTGGCCACCATTCTCTATGAACTGCGAAATAAGATTACTTAGTTGAAATAGGGCTGTAGGGCGGAGATTAAAACCTCTGCCTTGAGATATCCACATAAAAAAATACATGGCGTTAGATCGGGCGAGCGCGCCGCCACGGGATATTACCTCGAATCGGGATGAGCCGCCAATGAAACATTGTCCTCACAACTCTAACGCCATGTGATTTTTTTATGGAGATATCTCAAGGCAGAGGTTTACAAACACCGCCCTACAACCCTGCTTCAGCTGAAGAATTTTATTTGGCACGAAATAGGCCGAATGTTGGAACGGTGTAGACAGGAGCTTGAGAAATTGGTTGCGTCAGTGTATAGAGATCGGTGGTCACCACCCTCAAAATATTTTGTTTAAAACTGCACGATTTAAATGCCTATCAGCAATACTTTTTATTTTATTCCCCCTCAATAAAAGAGGTTTCTAGGCCCTACCCTGTAGTATGGTCAATTTTGAATAAAATACTATGGTGTGCTTGCCGGCAGTCCTTCAAAATATCCGTCATAATCGATCAATAAGAAAAGTAACTATGCATCATGATAAGGCAAGTTCACATACAGCCGCTCGACCAGTAGTGTATTTAAACTAGCAAAACATTGAATTCATGAGTCATCCACCATATAGTCCCAACTTCTTTTTATTTTTACATGTCCAAGAAAAACTGAGGAGAATATTTGGAAAACTGTAATAATTATTTTACAATGAAATGCCGTTTACTATATTATGTTCGAAATTAAGAGAACAGCCCTCATATCCTAATAAAATGTTGATATTTTCTTCACATATATTGTAAATCGAAATCTAGTATAATTTCACTACATTGATCTACCTCCTCCAGCCAATATAAACACAGATCAAATATTTATGAAGTGACCGCGACAGGAACAAGGCAAGCCACCCTGGGCTTGGTACAAATAGCTGCGTCAACGATACACAATCATTTTGCTTGCGTCTGCTTCCTGGAAGCTGCCATCCTCGGAGGTCAGCCTGTCATCGCAAGCCCGTGAATCGATTAAGATAATGCGAGGAGCAGAAAGCAGAAAGAATTCCCAAGCACCGTCGTGTTTATCAGCGTGGGAACATGAGCTGCTGGACGATGATAACGACGCAGTGACAAGTTATTTCTGTACAACAGACACGTGTGAATATGGATTTGTTACGCGCCACGCACAAGGTGACGGACCACGAAAAATAAATCTGATACGGTTCGCCGTACGACGAATAAGGATCTTTTTCACCTAGCCACGAAGAAAAATAAATGAATGCATAGTAATATTTTATGTAGTTACTTTTGATTTCGCATTTCATTTGTAACAACGGCATAAAAATGTTAATCCTGTCTATCACCTCCAAAACTTGGTCAGACCAGAATCTTTTGGAACCTATAACCTATACCTTGTATTTATTGACACCTGGTATATAATGCAGACAGATTTACGTAACCAAATGGAGCAAAAAATAAGGGTAGAAAGAAAAATGATACAACTAGAGGTATGATTTAAATTTTCTTTGCAAAACTCCAGCTTTTATGTTGGATTTAGCTCATTTCATAATATGTATTAAAAAAAATGAATAAAGAGAGAAATGGATAAAAGTTCTCATAGATAATTTGTTTTATTTTGATTCGTTCCATTCTAGCGATCGTTATTTTTTACTTGAAAGTATTTTATGCTGAGTAAACCATTATATCCGAAGTTTTGCATAAAATAAAACGGGAGGATGGATGATACTGCTAATCTAACGTAGGTATCAATAAACGTCAAGAATATATTAAGAAGAGGAGATTCCATGCGGCGATTATGATGAAAACGATTTGGAACAGTTAGCGGAAAACAGTCGCGTTTTCGTCCGTCTGCTACTCGTCGTGGAAATGTCAAAGTTCCATGAGCGATAGCTACGACACAGTATGTTGCCATCACCGACGAGACAACTTCGATATATTTCAATCTACGCATGTATCTTCCATCCCAATATATCAATTTACCGTCTTCCCACCAACAGAGCATTTTATATCGCCCCACATTAATCTCGGTAGCTCGCTCTCCATCCAGCAGGAGCAGGAGTAGGAGTAGTCGAAGTGCCGAGTGCCGAGCGCGTTCCGGATGTCCTTGCTACTTTGCAAACTTTTCACCACTCGGTATAACTTACATTATGGAAATTGCTGCGTCCGTATACACTTAAAATCATCTATACGTAATAAAAGTCTAATTTATGTGTTTGAAAATAAATGGCTCCTTTCGACACGAGACGAAATGAACATACTCAGATTCAGAGTCGGCCCAAGGAAAGAACGAAAAAGAAAAATCAGCAATATTTTCTCTACAATCGTGCGAGAAATAAATGTTTTCAAAATGAAAATGAGTGCGCGAAATAGCCTATGAAAGCAATTGTCATGATCGCTTAAAAATACAATGCATAGCCACCCAACTATAACAGATGTTATGTCAAAAATTTGTAATACATTGCGTAAGTTGTATTATTCTTGTGGAAGATTGCAACGTACGCGGAAAATTACTGAAACTCTATGTAAGTTTCCCGCACTTGTTTCAAAAATAACTATGTATTACACTTTGAAAGAGGTATTTTATTCACAGCAGTTTAATTAGGAGGTTATACAAAATCTCTAGTGTGTTTTTAGCATAATTTTCATATATAATGTAAATGGTAAGTTTTTGCCGGAAAAATTTTCAGATTGTTTCGAGAGCTGGTTGCCTAGCAATTTATCAAGTGACATTGATTTTTGATCAATGTCAAGAGATAAATTAGCAACAGCTCGAGTAAAGCAATCGGAAAATTTTACCAGGATAATATTTAACCACGAATGGTATTCAGATGACTATTTTTAAATATTATTAAAATCAGGTAATAATTTAGGTTTTTGACAAAAATCTTTAAATTTTGATTGTGTTTTTAAGTGTTATATTTAATATTGCCTTTTCAATGTTCTGAACAGATTCCTGTCCGAATCGCTTCATTTTTAATAAAAACTGAAAAGACTGAAAATATACGCACTTTAAACATAAACAATATGTTTCTAGATATTCTTAAAACGTCAAAAAAAATCGCTTATCAAAACTCACTTACGAGTACTTGTTATTGGCTCGAAGGATACGATTTTTTTTTGTGACGGTGTTTTCTCGAAGTAAAACTTGGTAAATAGGTAGAATCCTCGATTTGGATTAACAACGGTCCGAATAAAAAGCACAAATCACTATTACCAACCTAATAACTCTTCCAAAAATTTCCCTTAATGGAAACTGTCAGATATTTTTATAAATAAATAATGTAAATGAAAGCATCAACACAGAAAATAGTATAAAAAACACATTACAAAAGGCAATTCAAGCCCTCATTGCCTCATTCGTTCAGCCACTCGCCACTACGCGCTCGTGTGCAAATTCGTAACTCGTGCTATAATAAATTGCCTTCTGTAACTTATGTTTTAATATACACGAACTGCGATGAGTTTTTACTTTTTTACAAAATAAATCATGTGTTCTAAACTATTTAATAATTTTTCCAAAATCGCTTCTTAATGACTATGACTACCAGGTTTATTTTATTTTCTCGTGTATAATGGTGTATTTATAGTAACAAACGAAAATTTTTGTTGTAGCTTATACCGATAAAAGAGTTATTGTAGTGGACCGAAAACAAGGAATAAAAAGATGCATAAGAAGATCGCACAGCAGTTTAGCACCTCCAAGTCAAGGGTAAAAATTTCTATAGTGATGGAATCTCCAAAGATGCAATGTTTAAGAAGAAGACCGGCCGGCCACGTTGTACTAGTTTTCTCGTCGATCACAACATCCTGTACTCGTACAGCAACAAATGTCTTACAACGCCAGACATTGCGAAGACTTTGTCAGCCTAATCCATCTGTACTAATTGTCCTATTTAAACTGTCTTTAACACTAAAATCTAGGGGGGATGGATATCCTGCGCACCACTAAATCCGGATGATCCGGCTTAAAAACCGGAACTACCGTTCCGGCCGAAATGAGCTTATGATTCAGTTAGATCCGGCCAAATTTGTTTCGAAAGTAAAACACTAACATTTTACAGTTTAAGAGAGTAAAATTATTTTCTCTAAAATAGAATACGTATATATGATTATTCGCTAATAATAGGAGTAGCTTTTCTAAATTCTCTGATTTTAATGTAGACCCCTATTTTTAACATAGATATTAATGATTTCTCAAAATAATCGTGTAGAATTGTAGATTGTTCTGACTGGGCTAGATAAAAGTTGTCTAGCTAGCTATGTTACTTCTAGCATGATTTTTTGATGATTATACCAGTATACCACTACAAGATTATCATTTTGTAGCAAAGATCAAAATGATCAAGTATGTTGTTTTCAGAATTTGTGGTACATGTACATACTGAAGATGACATACATTGTAACACTGCCGGCCGGAATTATTCCGGTATTCCGTTTAATGTCTGATCCGGTGCATCCCTACTAATATCCTTCAAGATTTAATAAATATACTCGTATTTCTATTGGTTGAATGAATGCTGATTCCCACAAGTTCCTGTACAGTTCGAATTTGTTGTTCTGGTATTAATTCACATTAATTCAAATTTCATATTTGATAAAAATGTTCCAAACATTTTTGGTAGTGTTCTGGCCTGATATCTCGCTTTTCTGTGGCCCGGCCCTGAATGTAAGTTAGATCGGTGCTGGCTGGCAAGTCGTTTGTCCGCGCCCGAGACATCTCAATTCGTAACATTCTGCGGGATTCAATGAAAAGGAAACGACTAACCTTCGCGCAGTGAAAAGAACACATACTAATAAAGCAATAACTGGCTGCATAGGGAGACGCGTTTTATGTCAAGTGCGGGGGATAAAATCGATTCTCCCGCTGTATCGGTGCAGACGCTGCCACCGCGATGCTATTGCATTATATTCCCCTGCTATTTGCATGTCTAGAACAGCCATAACCCGTACATGTCGTATTACATTTCAGATTTCATTCCCTTGAGCGCTTCACCGACGACGAGGTCGCCTTCTACACTTCTACAAGTACGAGTACGACTCCAGATCGCCAACAAACTTATTTATTTGCCACAGATTCAGCACATCATTTATTATAACTAATTTTCACACACAATTTCAGACGCTTCTGGTTTTATTGCTCGCGCAAAATTTCACATCAATATTTTACTACAAGTAATTCCTACAGCTTCCAGAAAACATAAAACCTTTTCGGAATTAAAGTATTCTTATTAAAGAGCTGGAAGTCTGGTTGGTCTGATCGAATTTGTATTAATATTATTGAGGTGTAATGAAACTTCTTGACATCAGTGATTTAAAAAAAAAATGGCTTCAATCGGTTTGGTACTTGTGCCTTCTTCAGGAGGTAAAAATACCATGAGTACCCCGTGAACTTTGGGGACCCTGGGCTAACTTTCAGCATTATGTTTGGAGGTATATTTAGTCAACGAGAGTAGAAATTAGCTTTATATTGTAACAATTAAAGGTTACCTTGATATTTTAAAAGCAAATTTGAAGCTATATGCCCAAAAATAGGGCTAGGCAGACAATTTTATGTCATGCATAAAAACGATTCTGCAAATAGTTCGTGTCTTGTAAAAAATGGCTATAATATAAAATAAAAATCTGATGTGGCCATCACATTACCTTCGTCAATCCTGTGTATTATGTACAAATTCCATGCATAAAATTTTATTGCAAAAGATACTATATTTCCAATAAAATTATTTTATTGACAAACTATGCAAAATTGTACTTGACACTGACATCTTATTCTCCTTTAGATTTTCCCATTCGTTAGGCATCGCTATTTATTATTTTTTTCTTCCACTCATTTTTGTTTTGCGTGTCGTCCTCATTCAGTTCCTTTTCTCTCAAATCTTCTGCAATACAGTCCTTCCATCTTATCTTTGGTCTTCTTCAGTTTCTTCAACCTTCTATTACTAAGCTATTCATTCTTCTTCCAATATTTTCTTAATCTCTCTTCTCTCCTCATGACATGTTCAACCAATGTAATCCTCTTTTTTGTATCACTCGAGCCATTTCCCTCATCCTTTCATTCCTTACCCTATCTTTCCGTGTCTTCCCCAACATCTATCTCAACATTTTCGTCTCTGTTACATTCATTTACTTTTCATAGATACTGACATCTGTCAATTGAATTATCTGAATATATTACCAGTTTCCATTGTCAGCAAAGCTGGCTGATTTATGAAATTTAATACATATCTTTATAATTCTTTAACTCTATATCTATTGAATATGAAGTATAAATTGCAGTCATATTGTATAGAGAATAATACATTCTTTAATTTATAATAACATTAAATTTCAATAAATGATATTTAACTGTTTTTTTTTCAAGAAAAACTGTTAAAAGTTGCAAATGGGGGTACTATAACCAAAATCTAATCATGTCTGCATAAGGATTTAAACTCGAGAAATATGAAAAAAATATAATTTTTGAAATTGTGATATTGGAATTCTGCGATCCGAAACGATCGTCACATACACACAAACATACATACAGACATCATCGTAAAAATAGTAAATTCGTATTCTAACCAAAATCTAATCATGTCTGCATAAGGATTTAAACTCGAGAAATATGAAAAAAATATAATTTTTGAAATTGTGATATTGGAATTCTGCGATCCGAAACGATCGTCACATACACACAAACATACATACAGACATCATCGTAAAAATAGTAAATTCGTATTCTAGGGACCCCAAAACGTGCTTATCCATTGAAAACTCACTATCGATTTTTTTGACCAAAAACAATACCTTCCTTACTTAAAGGTGACAGAAGGTAAAAAAAATCCTCAAAAAAAAGACAATAAATTCTCAACTCAGAATAAATAATGCCCCTGTTTAAAACACATCAACACATGTATCAAAAGTTGTTTCCTTGTGCCTGGTGCCATAGTGCCTAATATACCGGGTGAAAATGAAAAGCGACAATAGGCGTTTTAACATAGGAAAACAGTTTTTCCTACAAAAGTGACTTGTTTATTTTAGACAATAGTGCTTTAAATAAATGTTGCAGAGTGTCTGCATCCAATTTTATTTTACACTCTTTGGATCCGGCCAAATCGAATTTATAATTTTATAAAAGTTACTTCTTTAAGCCTCGTTCACACGAAGCTAGTTTACTCGCTGCTAGCCTGCTAGTAAACTTGCCAGATAGACTTTTGAAAATTTTTAAATTAAATTTGTACGTGCCAAATAAAATGTGATTATTGAATTAGATGCAGAATTTAATTCTCTACAACATGTATTTGAAGCATCATTGTCTAAAATTACACCCTCTATTTGGTGCAATAGTTATGTTCGTACAATCCGCTATCATTTTTTTAGGCAGCTAATGAAAGCATTTGTCAACCTTCACATTGTATAGTAATGTATAAAAGAATTAAGCCACTCTCAACCAATATAAACGTTGATAACTGATTATTATTAACGTATTAATAAGATCCCTAGTAGACATCACGAGCCGTATTGTTTGATACTACCGTCCTGCTACTTTAAATTCGTCCAGGGTTGGTCTTATTTTCTCCAATCTAAGAAAACCCACTCGAGTTTAAAAAACCCAATAAAACCCAGATTAGCTATTTATGTGTTTAGTTGCAAAATGATGGTGTTTTTCGCACTAGACGTGAAGATGCCATGTGCAAAAAAGACGATTTTGCAACGTATCATATACTAGTTTTATTCTATTCCGTTTAAATAATAAGAAGCAAAAATTGAACTATTATAAATTAGAATTGTCGCTTTTTGCATTCGTGCGAAAAAGTGACAGGCCATCGCTGATTGACTGATTTGGTCACATTTTCGCATTAGTTTTAAAAAGTGGCAGATAAGCAAATGCGAGAAAGTATGTCAAATTTAATATATAATGTATAATTAATACTAAAAAAATATTGTAACATTGAGTTCATAATAAATATTTAATAAAGTAAAAACCCAAAAAATCCAAAAAGGTATATAATAAAACCCGCTGAATCGGTTTTTTAAAAAAAACACCCTGGGTTTTTCCAGCCCTGAATTCGGCATAGGCACTCTTAGCTCCTATGAGGAAATTTTAGGTTTACACTTCCACAGTGATTCAAACCGATGATAGAAGGAGATGATACCAAACTTTCTTATAATCATTGTTTTCTTAATTCGGGATTCGAACCAAAGATCTTCGGTATACGAAGCGACAACACTACCACAACTCTATTTCGATTGGTCAGTTCCAATCTGCATTAATAGTTGATGCAAAATTTAGTTTATATCTAGAAAGCAGGAATTCCAAAAATATCTCCAGCAATACAGAAATAAATTGAAAGAATTGAATTTCCTGGTAATGTAATTTCATCAGTTATGCGAATGCAAATACAATATAAGAAATGACAATGGTAGCTTTAAATTTCTAACGACATCTATCGGGAATTACTTGTCAGGATCTCTTGTAAACTTATATCGTAGTATAGCGTTGCACCACTTTGCTGCTGTATCAAAAATGATTGGCTCTAACGAGATTGTTACCTAGGATACGTTTTAAATCATTCCTCAACAGAATTGTTACGAAATCGTCTACCAATAGGCAGAAATTGATATGATGGTGATCAATATTTGGGAGACGAATTTTTTTTATTCATTTTTCAGAAAAATTTAACATTTCTATAAATTTACAATAATATACTTGCATTTGTTTATATTTTAATTTATAATCGGGATAGTCTAGTATAGACTGACTAGAGATTGACTCTATTTTGAATTATGGCCCCCCAAAACTCATATACACCCATCTTTGGATATTTTTTTTTTAATTTGCTTATTATACATTTCAACGCGCTGATTCTAAATTTTCAAGCAGACAATTTATATCTCTTTTAGTTTTTGAGATATTTGTGTTCAAACTTAGACACCAAAATTCTTATGTTTGTGCAGTAACAATAACCCAAAAATGGGTGGAGACACAAACCTGGCGACATCGCTAATCGATTCTACGGCAAAAATTACTAAATGTACAAATTTTAATTTTTTTTTAACAAGGATATAATTTCTAGAGTACAATATCTTAAATGGCTAAAAATAGGTAGTGAGATAGGTAGAGTGGTTTTAGATAGACATAGAAATAGGTAGACAGTAATTAATTACCATAGTAACATCACTCAGTATAATTACTAGTTACATATATTTTCATTTCCATAGCAACGATGTCTATGGTTACTACCATTTTCAGTTTTTTGGCTGTGCAAACTGAACTAAGGGGGCAAATATTGTGAAAATTGGTAAACTTAAGTAATTTTATTTGCAGACTCGAATGGTGATGTTGCCAGACTCGATCTCTACCCAAATTTGTGTCATAACCTAGAAATGGATGAATTTTTAAATGACAATATCTCGAGAATGAAACGGGATATTGACCTACGGCTGGAATCAGCGCGTTATAAGATTTTCGATTTTTTTTAAGGATATACTCGGATGTACAAAAATTTTTTTTAAAGATGTCCGATCAAGGTCATCGGTATCATGAACGAATTAACAAATTGGCAAACATTTATCTCTCTCATTTGTCCTAATATAAAACGTGTGCGATAAGGATGGATAAAACACTCTTATGTTTAGTGTTTCGGCCGAGACGAGATATTCTCGAATCTCGTCTCGTCTCGTCTCGAAATTTCTCGTCTCGGCGAGACGAGAAAGCTTTTTGAACTCACGAGACGAGACGAGACTTATATGTCGAGATTCTCGACAATTTTTCCGAGATTTCTCGACTTTTTTTATTTTTAAAAATACATTTTTAAAAAAAATTGGTTGGGACATTTTGTAATTTTTTATATTTTTGTAATTATAAATCTAAATAGAATCGTTAAAATTTCTTAAAATACAACTACCTCCTACTTTCCTGACCTCACAGTATTCTTGTTCACTTACCGACTCAATGTTACACCCAGTAATGGGTAAAAATCGGATGATATATTTATTTTATTATAATAATTTATTATTTATAGGGATTCTTTTTAATAAATAAAGTTTAATTAAGCAAAAGATACACTTACAAAATTGATATTATATGAAACAAAGATGCATGAATATCAATATTAGAAAGAGATAAAACATAAAAAATGGACTAAATATAATTTTGCCTTATGCAATTTATACAGTTTGTTTATTGAACACTTTTGATTTGCAAACCAAGCTTATTTATTTGTTTTATACGCTCTTCTTTAATTTTCCTTATTTTGAATTTTCGCGCCCATGAAACTTCCCAGCTCAACCGTATCTGTTTGTACTTTAGGTATAAAATTGATAGTGAATAATATAGTTGTTTGACTCAAACTTTTTAATCACTCTGTATATTATTTGTGTTTCGATTATATATCAACTTAAATCGCACATTGGATTTATTAAAAAAAATCGAGAAATCTCGTCGAGATTCTCGGCCGAGACGAGATTCCATTGTTCGAGACGAGAAAAAATCGAGACGAGACTTAATTTCTTGCCTTCGAGACGAGACGAGACGAGACAACGTAGTTTCTTGTCTCGATCGTCTCGTCAGAAACACTACTTATGTTTCAAAAATTCATATTGTATCGACTAAGAACATTCTATTTTAAAACGACACTCGTTGTTGACAATACTTTCGTTGTAACGTAAGTTTATTTATTAATTCAGATGTATTACTTTAATTCATATCTGTAAGAATAACGTTATTTTCTGTTAGTCATTGATACTAACACTGTGTCAGTGTCTTATTTTTCACATATTTGGTTTTACATTTGCTAATAAACTTAACAGTTGACTTAGTTTTGAATTTTGAATGCTTTTACTGAAACATATATTTTTATAATACTAAAATAACAGTAGTATCTTATGTACCCTCATAAAAACTAAGTAAACAACATTACTGAATTTGTCGGAATGAGCGGAGCTAAAATCTTAATTCATACAATTCGCAGATGTCCTTTATCGGACATCTTTAATTTTTTTATTGTAGTTTAAGTTATGCGGGCATAACCAGGGGCGAATTTATAGGAGAAACTCCTTCCATAAAATAAATTGTATTTTATATATTATACGATATATTTGTTGTTTTCTAATAATAATAAAAAAATATGTTATGTACGAGTATATCCAAAGATTTGATTCATATTTAGTTTACCATAATTAATTGAGATTATTTGTATTTTTTTTTGAGGTTTTAGATAATCAAAACTTCTCTCCAAAATTGAAGTACAAGACCGGAAAATATTTGAAGACGATATGAAGATGATATGTAACATTTTGTATAAATTGAGATTTTTACGTGGTATGAAGCAATGGCACAAAACTCCTTCATTCACGTGAAAATCTCAATTTTATACAAAATGTTACATATCTTCATCCACTTAGGTCTTCATTTATTACTATATTTCAAAATGTAATCTACCAAACCGTGAATGAAAACAATGAAAACCTTAGCACAATATTTCTTCCGATAGGTTCGCTAGTTATTTTTAACCTTCAAAAGATTTTGAGGCGTCAAACATAACTATTAATGAATAATGAATTTAAACTTTACGTATTTGTAAATTATATAAACGTTTGTTTTAAAGCAGCTATTGTATATTATTTTATATTTGTGTTTATATATTGTGGTACAATTATGAAAAGTAATGATTATACACAATAATATATGTGTAATTCTTTTTCTTTCTTGCAAAAGTTTATACCTTGTAATACGTAATTAGGAGAATAGCTCCGTACGCTAAGATTTGCGCTACGGATCTCTCAAACTTTTATCCTTATTTCAACTATTTTGTTCTTGCTTCTATATGCTTTCCACACTTTGGATAATCCTTAATCGATTTCTTGATCATACTTCAATGAATACTACGTCCATTGCCCCTTATGTCAATATCTGAGTATAATGTTATTAACACTTCACTAATTTTCTTTTACTTGTACTTAAACCTTTGCAGGAACTGCAAATTTCTTACAATTTGAACCCCAAGTGGTAAGTAAGCAGACAAATGTTACAGTACCTTGGCAGCAAAAGTTATATTAACAATATTGACAAGAAATGTAGAAGCAACATTTTGAGAGTCCCCTTTAAACTATAAACACCCCCAGAAATAGTTGAAATCAAATTCTAAAGTTGGAGAGCGTATCTTCATTCCGGTTGCTTGGTGTGTAAAGTCGTTTACGTCCGTCGCTTTGTCTAATACATCTATTAGCGTGGTAAACTGCCCAGAAAACCCGTGTGTCCGTATGCAACAAGTGCTCCCGCCTGTGCGCCGTCGTCCCGGTCATCCACCGCCGTCGCCCGCGCCAGTATTGTTTGCTACTGCCGCTCGTGTCTCTAAGTGCGAGATTGCGTTGTCCAAGCCAAATACCACTTGTTACGTCTTCGGCTCTAGCGGGGTGAGGTTCGGGGAGGTGTGGAGGTTCACCCTCAACGCTGCACAACATGTAAATGTTTTTGTTTTATAACATGCGCCGAGAGTACACATCCGGACATAAAACCAGGAAGTTGTTTTTTGTGGATTTGTTGGACTTTTTTACGGGAAGAGTTGGAAAGTCTATTGAAAATGCAGATTTGTTTTCAGGGTAATTGGGGTGTTCGCGAACTTTTAAAAATTGATTCTTTTTGTGTTTTCGTTTTTACTTTGTTTTTATAAGGGTGGCCAACAATTTAAAAGAATGAAATTCCTAACATTTTGTACTTTCTTAAAATGTTTTAAAAATTTTGTTTTTAAAAAAAGTAAACGGACGATTTTAACAAAGATTCGTATATGGTCCAAAGTCTTTAATTTGTTGTCAAAATTAATGAAAATTTCTCTCCATATAAAAAGACAAAAAAAAAATGTAAATATTTTCTCAATTAGTAAAATTCCTAGACTATTCGTTGCATTTCCTACATGATTCCCTGATTTTTGGGGGTTCAAAATTTGGATTCTTCCAATCTTAAGCTAAAGTAACATCTGTATTGCAATATTTGGAAGTCATATCCAAAATCCGTAAATAAAAATAACTTCGTCATTAAAAATCAGGGTAGATATATTACGATGAATGAAGGACAACGATAGACAACGAATACAACGATTTGTCTAATACTACACCGCAAAATTCAGAAGCTGCAAGTAATGCAATATTAATTTTACTTGTTATTTATAAAATTTTAGGACGGTATCGTCAAATAATAGCGCCATCTGTGAATTGGGACCCGAACTAACCTTCATCAACATCCCCCTGAAGTTTTATAATCGCATATCCACATTTTAATGATTAAGCACGTTTTAAGATCCCTACAATCCGATTTTAACATTTTTACGATGATGTCTGTGTGTGTGGATGTATGTGTGTGTGTGTGGATGTATGTGTGTGTGTGTGTGTGTGTGTGTGTGTGTGTGTGTGTGTGTGTGTGTGTGTGTGGATGTATGTGTGTGTGTGGATGTATGTGTGTGTGTGTGTGTGTGTGTGGATGTATGTGTGTGGATGTATGTGTGTGTGTGTGTGTGTGTGTGTGTGTGTGTGTGTGGATGTATGTGTGTGGATGTATGTGTGTGGATGTATGTGTGTGGATGTATGTGTATGTGTGAGTGTGGATGTATGTGTGTGTGTGTGAGTGTGGATGTATATGTGTGTGTGTGTGTGTGTGTGTGGATGTATGTGTGTGTGTGGATGTATGTGTGTGTGTGTATGTGTGTGGGACGTTGGAAGGACTATTACTCAAAAACTATAAGACTTAATATTTGTTTAACTACGTATTTCTCAATCGGACATTAATGGGAAGAGCTGAAAAGGTTTTGGTAACAATTGGACAACCGAAAGTAGCAGATTCTTGAAAAAAAAACTTCTAAATATTATTTTCTGAAAATTTTTCTTGGTTATATTAAAGAAAATTAAATACTCAATCTGACACAATTAATTTTTTTATTATATCTCGTATAGGTTTGGGGATATAGTACATAATAATATAGAATAATCTGTTGTAATAAATAAATCTCGTTGCCTAAAAAAGAGTTGAGAGATTCAATTGTTTGTAATTCACAGATAAATGCAAAATGTCAGTGTCAAAAATCAGATTTTTCTGGGAGGTACGAATACATTTAATTTATATTATTGTATTATTAATTAAATATGTATTTAAATTATAGGTATGTTAATTGTTAATATTACATATATCCTGAAGAAATACCGCTAATACTGTCAATGAATTTGAAGAATTTTGAACATACATATTAAAAGAGTAGGTTAAAATACCTCATGGAACGAAAGAAGAGATACAATTTCAATTATTTGTATGTACAAGAAATATTAAATTCGTTGCTTGTAGGGCGCGAGCAGTCATGTGACTTTGTTGGCCTTGGCAAGCGATATGAGGATCCGTGTCAGAATGACGGCTAGTAGTTATTTATTATTGTATTCCCCAGAATATGCCTGATAGAATTACATTGACTTCAACAAATTTCAAAAAAACCACGCACAACTTAGCATAATAGATATACTATGACAAACCTAATAAATTTCGCGTTTCAAAATTGCCCTAACCTCATAAAAATCATCCCATCGTCTCATTTGTGGAAAAAACGATAAAAAGTTCTTTCGCAATCCTG
This sequence comes from Harpalus rufipes, assembly GCA_951394225.1. Taxonomy (NCBI): domain Eukaryota; kingdom Metazoa; phylum Arthropoda; class Insecta; order Coleoptera; family Carabidae; genus Harpalus; species Harpalus rufipes. The sequence continues at coordinate 26,656,146 of OX596279.1, read as the reverse complement.
CTTTAGAAGAATGAGCGAAGTTAGCGCAATCAGGAATGCTGATGAGCTAATAGAATTTGGACGCACGACAGTCAACCACTTGAGCGGGAAAGTGTTGCGCTAATTCTGTTACGTGGTCGTGGCGTCCCTTCGCTGAGGATTAAGGATCATTACAATTCACAATTCACGCATTCGCGGCATGCGAAGAGGGTCATGCTCCATCGGCGTGAACAGGATACGAATTGCTTATCGCAAGCAAACGTGTTTTAATTTATGGTTAAGTATTTTAAACGTAACTTGACGTTAATTATCAGTGCATATTATAAGGTATTATTATTATTATCTTTTTTTTTGTTCAAAACTGTTTTTAAGTGATTTATAACTCTAAATAATTTCTTTATGTATTCGTTAATATGCAATAAAAATTGTCAAGTACATAATAATTATTTATGGCACAAGTGTGTAAAGAGATATTTTATCAGTAACGGAAATTTTAGTACAGTGTTCTAATGTTTACTAAATTATATAATGCCTTTAATCTCGAACAGCACATACATTTTTTAAGTTTCCTAAAATTCGATTTTCGCATTTTTACAATGATGTCTTTGATCTCTAATTCAAATTGTACCAATTAGAAAAATTTGAAAACTGGTATTCTTATTCTACACTACGTAAAATAGAAAAAACTCATTAAAATTTCAATCGACAACTTGGAATTGGTACTTTATTTGAAACCCTAATGGTTGGTTGCACCAACGTAACTTAAATATTAAACTTGGTTTAAATAGACACTTACTCAAGTGCAATTTGCACACAGCGTATCTAGCGGCACTACTTGAAAGTAATGATTGTTATACAAACAAACTCAAAAAACAAGTGGAAAAGATAACTGGAAGGGGTTTGTTAATATCGAGATGTTCTGTCTCTCTCTTGCATGTGACGTCAATGGGGTCCTCCACTCTTATTTTTTTATTACTTCAAATGAAAGTTCGTTTAATTTTGAAGTAATTTGTAATATTAAAAAATTGTAATTGTTTTTAGTTTAACTGTGTTTGATTTTTAAAGTCAATATAACATCACGACGACACCAATTGAAATCTATTTCTCTCATCAGTGCTCTATAGTAGGCCGAGAAAGAAAGATAGCAATAGTGTGACGTCTTAGTAACACTAACAACAAATTTCAAATATCATTCAAAGTAATTATAAACTAAATGATATTTGTTAACTTAATCGTTATTTATTGAGTAATATTTTACAAATAAAGTATACATTTCATTATTCCTTGTTATGGCCCAGAACCCGATTCTGTAAGTGTCTATTGATATTATTACATAGAAATAAAATGTCAAATGAATTATAATATATTGCTGAAAAAATTTCGACTTGCACTTGTACACCTAGCTTAAAATTTAAGCCTTATTGGTGCAACTGGATATAATAAACTTTTATTGGAATATAAAAATATAATTTTTGTTCGCGATTAAGTTATTATAAAAATTAATAGTTTTGCATGTATTATGTCATTACTGTAACTTTACACAACACAGTTCGCTGTTTAATAGAAAAAGGAAAGTACAAGCCAACATAAAATGATTAAAGAAATGTTTCATTAAAATTTATTATATTATGATGAGACACGGACAACTTAAAATTATTTCGTTTATATGTTAAAAACAAATGAATATAACTATTATGTTTATATGTTTCACGATAAAATTACTTTTCTATGCTCCTTTAATAAAAGTAATATTGAACATAATTAACATAATAAATGAAAACGTTTCATAATTATTTATTATGAAACATAACAATATATTAATGTAAAATAACTAAGATAATAGTAGTCATATATATTAATAATTATAAAGCGCATTGCTTGTTGCAATTCTGAAGGTAACATGTCTATTTAATCTTTAATTGCTAGTAATTATATGCATTAATAATTTATTCTTCTTGGAACTACGAATTATTGAACTGCAAACAATTGCGTACGAAATAAATGAACGAAAAACAATAGTTAGCTAACTGGGAGGAGTAATTCCACCCCTACTACTACTATAACACTAGGAAACAAATTAAAAATATTAAATCTATATTAAATATTTAAATTTGTAAAATAAAATTTCGGTTCATAGCGTATATTTTTTTATTCGGTTATTTTTTTAATTTTTACACATTTTATTTAACAACTGACAGCTCGCTGGTCTAGAACAATAAGGTTGCAAATGCAAATTTTTAGTAAAAAGATATTTTCGTATGACTAGGTTCTATCTACCATTACCATATTCTATCTCTTTCTGACATTCATTTTTAGACATTATTGTCCTTTTTCGAGATAATATAGAAACAAAGTTCAATATGCCAGAAATTAAATTAAAAGTGTACTGACGAAATGCTATCTATAAATTGGTACATATGGAAGTATTTTAAAAGAAGTACTTCGTGAGCCAAAAAACTAAAAAGAAATTCAGAAATTGGCATCGAGAAGCGGAATTTTTTAAAAACAATGATGGCTAAAGGACGCGAACAGACAAGTAACTCAAGCGACCTTGAAGTGCTTGAATCAGCTGATTTGTGTGCGCATGTCATTTTGACAAGAAGAATGTTTAACTTATTTTGATTTTGAACTGTTAAAAAGTTATTATTTTTAATTTCATGTGTTTTACTGCTTGAAAATTATAAAATAATAACTTTAACTAAGTGACATTGTTACTGTCAAAGTGACACGCGCACACAAATCAGCTGATTCCAAGCCCCTCAGGCCGCTCGAGTTACGTGTCTGCTCAAGCCATATGATGACTGAGCAAGACCAAATAGACAAAATTTAAAAATAAATAAGATTTTCTTTGCAATGGAGAAATATATTATTTTTATTACTGTGCTCTTTAAGTTTTTTTCTTTGGGCAACCGGACGGATGAAACCTAAAATCACTTTGACATTTGAGATTTGACAAGACGGAAAATATGACAATGACAAAGTTTTTAATATATTATAACAATAATTTTCTTGTTTTTTTTTTTAATAAATATAATAAATATTGTAAAATAGTTATTTTAGAAATATTTTTTTCTTCTTTTCAGCGATTTTTTTATAAAACTAATTGTCTTGTTTATCAAATGTCAATACCACCAAAGCCGTCTGTCTATTTCAACAAATTAAACAATTTAAATACAATAAAATTTGTAATTACGTATTTATAACGGTTGCACAAAAAATAATGTGTACACCTTGTCCACGAAATCCTGTAGCTCCCTTGAAATTATCCTGCCTTAGCCGCAAACGGCCCCGGCGCCAATTTTTCTCGCTAAAGGGTGATTTTACGGCCCCGATATACAAATAACTATTTTTAAATTTCTTTTATTATTATTTTTATTTATAGCGCATAAATTTATTATTTCATGTTTTATTAATAAAAATAAATAATAATTTTCTATGTCGTATTGAATTTTTTTTAAATATGAGCATATACAATTTAATCCCAGGAAAAATGTGAAAAATTTGAGGTACATAGTTTTAACTTCCTATTTTTCTCGATGTACAATTCTGACCAATCAGAGAGCACAATTTATTTCTCTATCTAACTAATGCATTTTTTTTTATCTGAAATGCACTATATAGTAGTAAATGAAATTGACACGCATGAAAATTTAAAGAATTTAATAAATATTAATTAAAGTGGATGAAAAGTTATTAGCAAGAATCAGCGGCAGTGCTTTACTCTGAAAGTGAGGTACCTACACAGTACAAGCAGAAAAGAGGGCGTAAGGCGTAGCGTAAGCGTTCTTTATGGTCTAATAAACTCAAAGCGCGAGTGTATTTTTCTTGCGTGAAACTTCCAACGCACGCCGCAAACAATTTGTATTAAACCGTCGAGTTTTTTAATTGCGTTAATTTATTAATTGCTCCCGGCTTGATAGATTATATTTAGCTTCGCTCCCTCGCACCGACCCGACCGAGTCATTTGTAACGTTTGACAATGTTTTGACTGATTTTTTCCAGGGGAAAGTCGCTTGTCCAGCGAAGTGTGAAAGTGAAAATTAAACTTCTTGTTTTGTAAGACTCATTTTTCAAAAAGCCTTAAACCCCGTGCTTTTATCCGCCAAATCTTAACATAAATCTTAATTTTACTTGAATTCATTTAAGAATCAGATTTAAATCACTCTGTTATACGAGGTTGCGTCGAAAAGTACCCAGAATCGTTGCCTAGAGTCAAGCAGGTGATCGCTGGAGGGAAAATTCATTTTTCTTCTTTTCACTACGGAAAGCGTCGAGCTTGCCGGCACCCCTTTTAGTTAATGTCTGCAAAAGCTGCAGGTTGTTTCTTACAATGCGTATTTTTTTCGTCAGATTTTGAAATGTTGACTTCAGAGAAGCGCACAAACATCAAATTCTGCGTACTGATTGAGATATCACTATCTGAGACCCTTCAGATGCTAAAGAAAGCATACAGAAATGAGGCGATGGAAAAATCGACTGTGTACCGCTGCGGCACAAGCAAAAATTTCGCCAAAAGCAAGAAGAAAGTGATTAAGAGGTATTTTTTTAATACCAGGGCAAGATTCACTCAAGAGGCAATCAGACGAAAATTTCGGCAGGAAACGATTGGGATTTGCTGCATGACAACGCTCCGACAAATCGCTCTTTGACGGTAAAAAATTACTTTGCTAAGAACAATGTCATCACTCTGCAACACCTCTCCTAATCTTCCCACCGATTTTTACCTGTTCCCACGGCTAAAAATAAAATTGAACGGATAACGTTTTGTTAATCCAGCATAGGTGATGGCAAATGCGAAGAGGCAGCTGAAGGCATTTTCAGAAAATGGTATCTAAATCTAGGAGTGTTTTAAACTGTTGTACGAAAGATGGAACAACTGTGTAAATGCAGGAGGGATGTACTTTAAAGGAAATGAAAGTATAAATGTTGTACCGTTTTTCAATAAAATTTTATTAACTAATTCCGGGAACATTTTGACGCTAACTCGTATATATTGGGTGGTGGCGGTTAGGGATGAACATAGGGATTTAAAATTTGATATCAGTATTATGCAATGTCCTGCTCTGCTGTTCATTTTACGATAAAAAATATTTTTACATTTGAATCGCCCTTTTGAGAAACCACTAAGTCCAAAAAGCAAAAATTTCAGGAGACACAATAATCTGTCAAAGAAGATACTGCCTCAAAAAAAAAAACTGAAATTTATTGTTCTTTACATTATTTATAATTTTCCAGTTGGTACTATGATTAAAATGATAATGAGAAAAAAACATTTTTGCTTGACTCATATTGTTTCTCAAACTTAAGAACTTTTTAATTGCGTGTTAAACTAAACAGTTAAATAAAAAACAAAAATATATATAAATTGTATATGATATGATTTAGTATGTATTAAAAAATAATAGTACATTAGTAAAAAATATATAATATTCCGAATTCATTCCACTTAAAAAAAATATTTGATTCCAGATTTGGAATGAATAACGTAGAAAACATTCATTACGATATTTTTCTAGAAAATAGCACAAGATCAGAACTCGTAATAAAACAATAATATAACCTTTTAGTTTATACTATGTACGTTTAAATAAAATGTACAGAACATAAACTAAAAGGTTGTATTAAGAAAAATCAGAAAGTATATTCTAACGCATTCAAAAGAGAAACAATATAGGTAAGACAATTGTTTCACGTTCAAATTAAATTTTAACTGCTCTACGTTCTACGTGTATATGATATATGCTATTTCTCACACAAAGATGTGTTTACCTTCGTAGAATTCGATTCTGAAAATCTCAAAATTGAAAAAATATGACATGTGGTTTCTCAAATAGTTGATTAATTTGTTTCATCACAATTTTGAAAAGAAATTCCAATTTTCTGTTCACTAGTAGCAATAGCCATGGCACTTGTTTTCTTTTTTCTGATTTTAATAAATTATTTACAAAAGTTAACCTAATTTGGAAAATAAATGCATTTTATAACTATTTCCACCATAAAAACTATTCTTTATAATAAAGACAAGTTATATATATTTATATATATATATATATATATATATATATATATATATATATATATATATATATATATATTGACAGGATATGAATAAAATTGTTTTCTATAATGTCAAAAGACATGGCTATTAACGGAACTTTTGAAATTTCTTTTTAAAATAGTGAAGAAACCAAATAAAAAATCTGTTGTGGCCATCACAATATCTCTCGCATCCTTTCCATTGTGGTATATAAAAGTATTGTATTTAACATTTCTTGTACACATAAAAAATTCTAATTACACCTAATCTTTATATTTAGGTATTTTCTATAATTTTAAATTCATTCTATGAGCAAGTTTCCTCCATTTCTTCTAAATGTTCGAGGTTTTTCCAATTCATTAACGAGATTGGCGGTATTTCTGGAGGGTTCATGTAATATAACTATAATTTGAAATATATAATTAACAACACAATAAGAAATATTAAATATCGTTCCCAAAAAAGCTTTCAGTACTATCTCTGAATTTTTGAGACTGACATTAGTGGCATTTACCTGTCAATTACAAAAAAATTAAATGTGTCGGATAGAGAATTTTGGTTTTTAATAACATAAATATTTAGAAGATTTTTGTTAAAATACTACTACTTCCGGTTGTCCAATTGTTACCAGAATCTATTCAACTCTTCCCATTACTGTTAGATTGTGGAATCCGTAGTTACATAGGTCTTTAGTCGTATAGAATTTGAGAAATCGTACCTCCAACAACCTCGTAAAAATGTTATTATCGGATTCTAGGGACCTTAAAACGTGGTTATTCACTAAAATCTGGATATGCGATTTTAGCATGATTCCAATACCTCTCTTACCGAGAGGTAAAAATGTAAAACAATTTGATTGCATCTTTTAATTCTGTACAACTTTGCACTCTACAGTTTTTGCCGTATTTTTTAATATTCTGCAAAATACCTAGGCATTCTAAAAATTGGCTGCCGGCGCCAGTTCCCATCTGCAGCTGACAACTAAATTTAAATAATAATACAAATAATTGTTCTCTTTATGCGTTTATATTTTAATTTATTAAAATATTTCTTAGAACAAATTCAAGGAATAAAAACAAAATGAATGATAAGCATTTTAAAGTTAATGTTAATGAACAATATAAGATAAACGGAGATAATAGTATTTCTGCAAATTTTTATTATAAATTGTAGTGTAAAGGTTAAAATAGAGTATAGCGTAATTTATTGACAAAAAATCTCAATGTACTTATAGATCACGTTTGTGAACAAAGCATAACTTTGTGTACACTGATTAATTCTCTCTCACAGTCAAGTGTCCGCGAAGTACTCTTACTCGTATTCATTAAGCAATCGTATGCACTTTCACGGATACAGCCATATTTGTACGGGAATTTTATCGGCACATTTCCATGGAGGAAAATTAATTACTTGCAACATTTCCAAGCCGCATATTTTTCTCACAGACGTAATATCAATGTGCGAACACCCACATGCAACACGCACACTTGATTGCGGTACGGTTGTTGAAGAAACAAAAAGCGCAGAACGAATATCGAATGTGTAATCCTCAGGGTGTGGGAAAGGAATTCTTACATCGTGCATGTTTGCAGGCGAGCAGTAATTATTATTTGTAGGTTACGAATCAAACAGAATTGTTTCTTACCGTACATGATTTACTATTGAATTTGAATTATTGAACAATGCGCAACAAACGAAAAGTGTCTACTGGAAGGTTAAAGTTACACTTTATCTAATGAAATCTCGTTGAAATATTTTTATGAACATAGATAAATAGTAATGTACCAAGTTATATTTAAGTAAAAAGTTTTTGAGACGAGTAGAGCGAGCGTATAAAAAACGAATATCTAAATAGATCCTTATAAAACGAGTCATACGCTATACTCTTTCTACGACTTCAAATTAAGATAGCAGAAATATACTTTTTGGTTACTTATTTTAAACTTCATTTCACATAGGAAAATAGTAGATGGCGATTGAGAGCCGACCGTATTTACATGTATTAAATAAATAATTTAAATTCGTGAAACCAAACTTTGTTAATAATAAATATTTTTATCTGTAAAAATGTACAAGATAGATATTAAAATTTGCAACAAAATATGGTTAAGCATCACTCAATTCTGTAAGTTTTATTTGATAACTGACAACTAACAGGTGTAGTTTTTTTTTCGTTTTTGGGAACTAGGTTTGCATTCTGACCAATCAAATAGCAGAATTTATATCCCTATCTAAACCAACGATATTTTCTTACGTGAAATGAAGTATAATACAGTGACAACTGCCATCTATGGCCGAAGAAACAAAAACTACAGCATGCTACCTTCAGCCCATACTGAATCAGCTGTTGGTGATTATTAGCTTCACGCGCTACGTCCAATAAGCTAAAAATCACAGTTTTTCAACTAGTGATTTAGGGATGTATCTGCACATTATGGCTATAAAGATTTAGGACTCATTTCTGTAGTGTTGGCACTAAAACTATTTTTGACTAACCTTCATCAACATCCCCTCAAGTTTTATTAATATTGGTTCAGTACAGTTCCCGTATGATCGTAGTTTGTTGACCTGTTAGATCTACCTCGTCATGGATGCATCCGTCGAACAATGGTACGCAATCAAATTTTGTGTTCGTTTGAGCAAATAACCAAGCTAATCGTCTGCTTTGGTCTAAAAAGCGTTAGGGGATGCTTCATTGATTCGTTGCAATGTTTTTTTGGCTAGCAAGAGCGATTGAAAACGCGAGATGAAAACAAAGATGAACTAAAGAGTGACCGCCCCGTATCAAGCAGAAACGCCGAAAACATCGAACGACAACTGTTGGTTTTCGATCGACGAGTTACGATTAAGATGATTGCAGAGTAGTTCAATCTTGAACATCGCCAAAGAAATAGTTGGATTGACTATCGTCAAAGATTTAAAGAAAAACAAAAGTTTTGTGCATGTCGTGTGTCAATATTTGCCCGCCAAAAAATGTCACTGTGTTGCATTATGGTCCGCATGCTTCTGATTTGGCATCGGCTGACTATTCTCCTTCTCCAAACTAAAACTGAAGTTGAAAGGGAACCGTTATGACGATATAACACACACCTAAACCATTGTGACGAAAGTATTTCAAATTTTAACAAGAAGAATAAAAAGAAATTCTTTGACCATTTGTGAGAAGTCAAATTAACAAAACGATTTTAATTTTTTCGGTTAAAATCAGAATACGAGTAGAATATTACAAAAGGCAAATATATATTTTAGAAAATATAAATTATTGATTATCTTTCAGAACATTACCAAATTCGTTGCTTCAAAATTATTAATTGAGAATTGAAATACATTTATGTTTCATGTTGAGAAAAATGAAACAATTTCGAAAGCTTTATTGTAAGTTACATAAAAATAAAATTCATATTTCGTTTTAAAAATTCGTTTTAAATCCTACATCATATTGTATAAAACTCCAAATAACTTCAGTATGTAATACGCAATAAATAAATTTATGTCTGCCATTTTGGGAAAATTGTAATAGCTTTAGAATGTTAAAAAATTACCCGGGGTAATAAAGTATGGAATAAAGCAGTACTTTACGTTCCAGATGGAATAGAGGAAAAGCGTAAATTTATATGTTCACAATAATAATTAAGATATCAAATATACGGTAACGGCAGACGCTAGATATAAAACTGAATGTGAACGAGAACATAAGCGCGCAATGTCGACCTATTTAAAACCATATTTGCATGGCTGCAACATTCAGCACAATTTACTGACAACGTAAATGAATTTCTTGCGTGGCGTTGGACGATCTTCTGTCCATATGTTTGCACTTGCATAAATTCTTAAATAACTACGACGGTCTTGCTTCGCTAATATCCTTAGCCTGCCCATAAAAACCTTCATTTCATTTCACCTGCGAGTCGACTAATGCAATCGTGCGTATGTCGATTGCTGAGCCCATTTCCACCCAGGAATTTATTGCGTGCTTCATGCTGTACTGCCAACTAAAATGCTTCATACTTAACCTTTAATTTAATTAAATGTGTTACAATTATTAGAAAAGGACGGCCAACCCGGATTTTTCACTTAAGATTCATATAAAACTTCAATGCAAAAAATTATAAAACTTGTTCTTGCCAAGTTGCTCAATGAGCAAGAAACAGCATTTGATTTTTTTCTTCGAGGCAATTACACACGTTTCAAAGTTGCAGACCAACAAGAAAAATTTAGATTATAATCTAGTGTGCAAATATACTGCTTTGGATTTACTAATTAGGCGAAACATGTTGCATACAACTATGTAACTAATTTTCAAGTGAAATATAGCATTTATTAAGTTAAGAAAATTTAGAATGGAGTACGACGATCAAAATTTACACTATCACTTTAGGGTATATTCTAAAAATAAAAAATAATAACCAATACCATGGTTTCGGTTACAGACTGATTCTAGTCACATGACTAGTGATATCGCGAGACGAGAAACTCCGAGAAACAAACAATTCTCGTTTCGTCTTGAATTTTCGACGAGATTTCTCTGTATCTCGTTTCGTCATACTTTTTCTCAATACTCAATATCATGGCTATTTACCCATTGCTGGGTGTCTCAATCTGTTTTGTACGTAGATATTGGTAATGATAATTATATATTCGTATAGTGCGGGCACTTGAAACTGGATTGAAGAATACACCATAGGTGTCACTTTTGTGCCTTTTTTACTAAAACCCAATAAATCTAAATGAATAAATAAATATGAATGTAAATGAAGCGGCAATTGAAATATTAATTTATATCGATTAATATCTTGTATATTTTAATAAGATAATTTTAAAAAAAGTATAATTGAGATTTCGACTTTATACTCTCGTCTCAAACAAATCTCGACTTTCTACTCTCGTCTCGAGCAAATCTCGAGAGCATTACTCTTGTCTCGTCTCGAAATATTGAGACGAGAATAATTAATTTCGTCTCGAAAATTCGAAAAAATCGAGACATCTTGAAAATGCGAGAACTCGCGGCATCACTACACATGACAATCATTGAAACAGTTCGGTTACTTTCGCGTACCATGTTTCATAAATGTACAATTTTTATTATTTGAAATTATTGGATCACTTTGTTAACCACTGTTAAAATTGTTATTTTTGGAATATATCCAAACAGTTGTTTACCTGTTAAGTTAGTTAGAACTTAGGCCCGGCATTTTCATCTCTGGTTAAACTTTCTTTTAATTTAACTGTCAGTTAAAGCTAAAAAATATAGGATCAATATTACAGTAGAAGTTATAAAAATTACACATGTATCAATTTAAGATGGCACATTTTCTGTTTTAACTGACAGTTAACAGGACATTTTAACCGGAAATGATAATATCGGGTCCTTTCTAATAAGTTTTTTAAAGTAACGTTGTGAATGAAATTATGGAATTAACCACAGAACAGTTTCGAATCAATTTAAGAGCTTTGACAGTTTTAAGACAGCTTGAAATTAATTTGACGTCCAGTCAATTTAATTCCAAAGTAAATATAACGCGGGCGTTTATCAGGCGTTACCTCACGGGCACTCATAGGTGGTGTAGAGAGTAGCACCACAAATCAATTTTGTACCATTTAAAATTAGAAATATTTGGCGTCGGTCGGGATCGAACCCGGTTCCCCAGACTCGCGATCAGACACCACGAGACGACGAGACCCCAATTTTACTGTGGAATTAAATCTAATTGAAAACATCCAAAAGAAGATTGGTTGGGAGATTTAAAAAAAACTATTTTGAACATATTTAAAATAAAATTCTAAAAAACATTAACCTTGCGTTAATAACAACTCTAGCGTGACCCTTATATATCGTCATTACCGAAATATATGAATAAAAGTTAAGCGGCTCACCCAAAAATGGATATTAAAGAGTGATGATATATTTATATTTAAATATTGCGCAGTTTAAAGTCAAAGTTTTGAAGTGAAAAGAGAAATAAAATAAGTGATTAAAAGTGAGAAAATGAGTTTGTGATGTTCAGAAGTGTTCACGTTCACCTCCAGGTGAAATTTGTCAGTTGTCGAGGTGTCGGGGCGTGGAGCCGTCGAGCGTCAGTTGACTTCGCGTCTTGAGATTTCATCAGAGGAAGTTTTTAACGCGAGGCGGCAAGCCGCAACGGTTACGACTTGTCCTAGACGAACCGTAATCAAATTTCTATCCGCGCGAAATTGAATATAAAATTTAAAGAGCTGACAATTTCGGTGCGGTACCCGCGACGGTTGATAAGTTGACAAGTGCCCAGGGATGGAGGCATAATTGAGCAGTAAAACGCGTCGCGGCATTAAAGTTACACGCATACGGCGGCGAATTATTAAAATTTGACAGTCGCCGACCTCCAGCGCTTAATTCCACTCACCGAATATTCTAATCGGGGTGACGTGGCTGCCTCACTTTCTTCTCTTCTCCAGTCTTCTCTCCGCTCAGCTGCGTCTGAGTAATAAGCGAACCACCTCCCCCCTACACCCACCAACACCGACGATTTGTTTAATGCATACCCGGCCGAGATTAATGTAGACGGAATACTAAGTTTTTTCAAACTAGGGTGCATACATTTGACATGTAAATTACTTCAACAAATGCGTGCGTCGATGATTTCTTACTGTTAAGTTTTGTCTTCGCAACTATACAACACTGTCCATTGATTTATCTACCCGCATATATTAATACTACAAACTATTTGGAGAAAAGAAAGTTGTCTGCGCGGGCCTCAACTATTTATATCAATAATTTACCAACAACAAAAGTTTATATTTATAAGAAAAATAAGAAATGCGCATTTATTTAGTAACGCTCAATTACACAAGTAGTTTAATTTAATATAACGTGTAATTAAATAGAATACTCTAGATAACTACATATACATTATGTATTTTAATTTTTAATGCTTTATTGACAAGGATTTATTTCGTATTTTGAAACAGTAGATAATGAATACTTTTCATAAGATAAGCAAACGGTATTTTACTTTAAATTTTGTAAAAATATAATTCTGTGATTACGTGACAATTTTCTATTTTTAAACGGTGTCAAAAAAAAAATATGTGACAAAGTTTACAATGTACATAACAATACATGCCTAATATCCAGTCAGTTTAATATATCAGGTGTTCCAAGTAATCCTTTACATAGGCTACATAACGTGGAAGTTATTTTTTTCAAATATAACCTGTCCCATGGTTTATACATAGAATTTTAGAGCATAAAATTCGGAATTCTTTAATACCAACATTTTTTGATTTACTTGTTTGGTTACCAAGTGAACTTAAGCTAAAGTTAAGAATACCCTTCCCTCAAGAATTTTATTTTGATGGTTATAGTTGCATTAAATTCCACAAAAATTAGGCCGCTGAAAGCAATATTTATAGCAATTGTGGTATTTTTTTCAGAAAGAAAGTAGGGTTAAATTCCTATAAAATGAATGTAACCAGCCAAGTTTCGTCAAATTGAGTTCTGTGTGTTAGGTTACCGTTACATTAAAGTTTTTTTTTGAAAATTTCCAAACGATGAAGTAATAATTATTACGAGTACAGACTTTAGAATAGATAAAATCATTTATTTTTGCAAAAAAAAATACATATAAATAACTGCTCCGCGCTCTAATTTTTTATTTCTTTGTTATATTTTAGCTAAAGGAAGACATTGCAACAAAATATTCCAATTTCAAGGGGTGTGGATCCAACTAAACTTAGTCACGGTAAAAACAATAAAACAAATTTACTATTCGATTAGATTACTTCAAAAATTAACTTTGAGTTAATCGTCAACCACATTTACTTGGTTTGATAAAAAAGGTGCAACGTTAATTTTTTTTTATACACTGGGACAGTATTTAACGTTCCTTTAGAAATGGAACGAAAACTAATGACTCCCATGTTAGAGAAACACAAAAAGAAACAATATAGCCTTTGATGACAACCCGTTCACTGCTCAAATAACAATGATCTGGCGCCGTGTTGCAATAAATTGTCTAATTTTTGAACAGTTCTTACATCATCTTCTAACTCTAATTAATTAATAAACTATTTATTACTTTTTTGATTACAATTTTCTCGACTTATTTCTCTGCATACATGCAATTATAAATTTCATTATAATAATCAAAATGATAATTCAAATTCAAACGACGGTCATATGCCGGGAACCCCTACAACATTTTCAAACTTTACAAGCTGAGACTCATCTGGTGGACAAACTTCGTCCATGATATTCACAGGTTAAATAAGATAAGTTAGCTGTTAACTATACTTATAGTATTTTCTGTAACTTAACAGCGGTGACCAAGATTCTGATTAAGCGTTTCGTAATGTAACCAAAACATAATTTCAGGATTGCGGTCCCATTTCGGAATGTGGTTCCTGAAAGTTTTGGTTATTTTCGTGATCACAACGACCACAACATTTTTGTGGTTGTTGTGGTATTTTTTTATTTCCTTTAATATAATAAATAAAATTGTATAAATATATAATTATTATTAATATATACTGATATGTATAATATTTACGTTAATATAAAATAGACAAATAGAGTTATTTTGTAACTTATAACATTAAAATGCCAATATTTACCGACCTCTATTTTACAGAATTATGTACTGTTGTTTCACTGTTAACAAGCTGTCATTTTTTTATATCCGCCATTTGCAACCGATATAACGAAGAATATCCCTGCTTTACCGACATAAATTAACCAAGATGTTCCGAATCACAACCACTTTTCAGTAACCATAATCTGACCACGTGAACCACAAGAAAACCATAATCACGTTAAGTTACGGAATAGAATATTAATCTCAAAAAAAGCTGGAAAAATAAATCAGTTCGACAGTGGCGTGGTAATAACTGTTTGCTAAGCAGTGGCGCAGTGGCGGATTTACGCATAGGCACAGTAGGTACGTGCTTACGGCGGCAAATTTTCGGGAGCGGCAAAACTTTTAATCAGAAATATATAATTTTGTAATAATTCGCCGACTAAACAGCACGATTAAAATATTTACATCTCTGAACTTAAATTCATATAAAGTAGCATTTTTTGTGTATTCTAGTTAATTTTTAATTGTCGTCTGTCCCAATAATCAAAATCATGTATCAGACTTAATTTTGTGATCCTCGTTTTTATTTGTTATCAATGGTATAATTTTAATTTTATAAAAATAGTGTAAAATGATAGTTTGTCGCTTAAGGATTTTGAGGTCTTTCTATTGTTATACAAATTTCGTTACAGGTATAAAGAGCAACTATGGACACCCTAGTGAAATTAAATCAAATTTTCTTGTGAATTTATTTGCCGCATCCCCGACAAAAATACAATATTATTCTTGCAAATTTTGATTTATTACTCCAGCTCATTTTAAAACGAAATGTATACACCATAGTTGCAACAAATATTAAATGTTGACTCACCTGAGTGTGGGGTAGCTAGTGTACCCAGGAGGGTTGTGTGACGGGCGCAGGTGCGCTGTAGGGCTGCGCAGGTTGTGGCGGAGCAGCCACTGCTGCATGGTGCACATCAGTCGGCTGCGCAACTCCACCCCCATGTCCATGCGCATGCGCATGCAGATGCTGCGCGGCGGAGAAATTAAAGTCCAGACTCCCATCCATACTCAACTCATGTTTGATTACTTCATCCACATTACAATCAAAACCCCCGTGGAGGGTCTCAATCGTTTCTATATTTAGGTTAAGATCATCCAGCAACGTGGAGGAATTCAGCGCTCCCATGAGCTGCCCCATCATCGTGGTGTGCTGCGGTTGCGGCGTTGGAGGCGGACTCGAAGATGGCGGACGGGGCGCGCGCCCCATCATCTGGTACCCGGCTAGGGGGTCCGGAGAGGGTTCGGATTGAGGGTAGGAAGGCGACATCCCCGCTGGAGACATGCTACCCTGTTGTAAGCATCCGCACGGTTGCAGGCGGTGGATGGGGCATTGAGCGAGGCCGTAGGGGGATGTGGCGTGGAGGGCCCCGCGTTGGTAGGGGGGCTCATAGTGCGATGGGTATGGCGGAGGGGGTACTTGCTGCTGGGCTGATGGTTGACCGTTCGTCACGTACCTGAAGAGAAAACATCACTCGAATGAACAACCTATACCCACCAAATTCATTTTTCGTACACCACCAGTTACATTTCTCAATATTTTGATTATTTTTTTTTAAATAACAATATTATACATTATAGTAATTTTACTTTAAAAGTAATTTTATTTTAAAAGTTTTGGCGGTTTTTAATTTCGGTATTTTAAAAATATATTCAAAACATTTACATTTAGGTTTGAATCCTTGAAATTTAAATTTATACATTAAATTTAAAAATTATGTATAAGTATTAGTTTATTTAACCATTAATTCTTGAAGTTTAAGATATTTAAATATCATTAACCTTTCTAGTATCACGATCATTCATTCTGCTGGTACAAAAATGACTTCGACTGAATAATAATTATACAAAGGAATACTTCCGCATATTTATGATAAACATTAACCTTCCTTGTCAAATTTCAAACCATTTTATGAACTCTAAAAATTAATATGACATTTACGACACGTAAGTAAATAATACAGACATTTAAAAATGCACAATGATCACAGGCTCTCATTTATACAATGCCTATTTCCAAGCAAGCAGTAAAACAGAGATTTTACAACATTTAGTAATTAGGCACATGAACACTTAACATGTTACATAATGATTTTTTTTTATATATAAATCTCTCATCGTTAATTTTCAGGGCCAGGGAAAACAATAAGAGTTAAATTTTATTTAAATTTATTATTTTAATATTTAAAAACTTAATATTAATATTTTCAATTTAATTTTTCATTCTGATTTTAATTTATACATTTTTTTTTATAATTTAGTTTAAAAATTATATTAAATATCATACTTAGGATTTTAAAAGTAAAATCAGGAAACAATAATAGCACAATAGTGTAAAACAAGTTATCCAAATATTTAATCGCATTTTTTGGTAAAAAATAGTTTTTTAAATTTCAAAGTTCTCAATTCATCATATTTTTTACAGAATAGACCCAAATAAAAGTAAAAATTGTTGATTACAACAAGGAATTTCCATTTTTTCTAGTAATGGCATTTTACGAAGAATTAAAAAAAAATATGTAGTTTTGTTTTTCGAACAGCCTGTAATAAAAACAAACTAAAAGCAATCTTACAAATAGGGCGCCAGCAGTCATGTGACTTAGTTGACTTTGGTAAGCAGTTATGGGGGCTCTTATGAAAATGACAGTTAGTAATGGGCCCGTCCAAATCCTTGACTTTTTATAAATTACATGTTGCATATGAATTTTGAATATAAATAAATGAAAACAAAATAAAAATTTCTATATAGATTTTTGTATTTTTATACCGATAATAATGTAATAGACCTTTTCAATTCGCAATGGGGTCTGCATATAGTAAACAGCGAGCAGACACGTGACTCGAGCAACCTTGAAGTGCTTGGTATCAGCTGATTTGTGTGCGCATGTCACTTTTCCAAGAACAATGTCACTTTGACAAGATCAATATTTTGACATATTTTAATTTTTAACTGTTAAAAAGTTATTATTTTACAAGTTTCATGCAGTAAAACGCATAAAATTAAAAATAATTACTTCTTCACAGTTCACAATTAAAATAAGTCAAAACATTGTTCTTGTCAAAGTGACAATTATTGTCTAAGTGCTATGCGCACATAAATCACCTGATTCCAAGCAATTCAAGGTCGTTCGAATCACGTGTCTACTCGCACCCTATATATGGCGGGAGTCATGGTTAAGTTCTTGTCATATGAGATGAAATCCATGACGTTTGTTTCTGCAAAATTTAGAAGTAAAATATGAGGAAAGTCTTTGGCAAATTGAAAAAACTACTCAAATGAAGTTACAAAAGCTTTTATTGAAGCTAAAATTTCAAATAATGCAAATTTTCACAGAGAATACACTGAATACAGGTATTTTAGTGACTGCAATATTTTTGACGATTCGTTTGACAGTCCAGCTGGCAGGCACCATTTTATTTACTATGTACAGAGACAGAAAGAGATAGCTGTTAAATTGAAAGGTCTATTAAATTTTTTGTGTGCAAATGTCTGTAGCGTGGACCATACATATTTTGCTCGCAAATACGAGACTATTTTTACAGATATTTCGGAGTAATTTTTTATTATGGTCAAAACAAAATTTACATAAAATATTTTTTTTATTACAATTTGTTTTAGGTAATTATTGTAATCTCAATACTTCTTATTGTTGTAATCAGTTAGAAAATACGAAAGTAAATGTTGGATTACTTTTTATTATCAACTATGTTTTGATTATTATTGTGATCAATACTATCATTGGCATAATTATTTATAAAAACTGTGGGCTGGATTCTAGAATATCTACCAACCTTGAAATTTATATATTTTTGTTGAAATGTCTTCTTTTAGTTAAAATATAACGAAGAAACACAAAATTAGAGCGCGGAAGCAGGTATTTATACATTTTTTTGCAATAATAAAATTATATTACATATACCTATTCTAAAGGCTGTACTTGTGAAAATTATGACATCTTCGCTTGCAAATGTTCAACTTCAATTTGACGAAATTCGGGTGGTTGTTTGCTTGCATTTTATAGGCATTTTCAGAAAAAATACCAAAATCACTATAAATATTGCTTCCCGCGTCCTATTTTTTGTGGAATTTAGTGCTGTTAATGGTTTTGTTAGTATACATAACCATCAAAATAAAATTCTAGACTTTAGCCAAACAATGTAGTTTTGCTTGAATACTATTTTAATTATAATAATGCCAGGCTATTCTTCTGGCATGCGCCCTCTGCTTCTCAAGGTCAACAAGGTCAGATGACTACCCTCGTCCTATATATGTACAATTAAAAAAAAAACAGTTTTTGGATTTCGGTTAATCTGATGACTATTAAAATACTCGAAAATCAATAACGATTAATTATTTGGAATGATCCTGTAAAATATGTACATAAAACAAAATAAACACACCATCCAAATCTTGAAGATCCTATGGGAAATATATTACAATTGTTAAAGCACAACATGAACACAGCACAATGAAGCAAAACATAACCAAAGATGAGAATGACTAGTGGGGTGAAATGATGAGGATGAGGCATGAGGCGAGTGTGTGTGTGACACTCACCCTGGCATGTAGTCAGCCTGCAGCTTCATGCCCTGCTCGAGGGTGCCGGCTAGGTCTGCGGCCAGCCCGTCGGGACTGTAGCCCGAGGGGCCCCACTCGGGCTCCATCGACATGGACGGGATGGGCGACAGGCGCCCGCACGACGACGTGTTGGACGACGCGCGAGGCCGAAAGTCCGGGCTCAGTTGGAAGCCGCCGGTGCTACACCAAAAGGATTACTAGGGTGTGGAAGCTTCGGATATACTAACAACTATGAGATTGACAGATAGATTATCAAAAATCGAACAATGTTTCGGTTTTCGTTACTGGTTTAGCAGAGGATACTACAACAGTACCATGGAACTAATTTTTGTTTAGAGTAAAATGACAATAAAGAAATGATTCCTATTGCAAGAATTGATTCTAATCGTAGCTATTCGTATACATTAAATAAATGAATACACATTAATATTACTGTATTTAATTTATAAATAAAACAATGATGTTCGTGTCACTACAATTCGAACAAAGGCGCTACTGATGATGGCGGAGGAGGAGGAGGGGGGGTAAATTTCCAAACCGAAAAAGACTAATGCTCAGTGCACCTCTGACCCGTAAATTTTAAGCTAGGCTAAAATAAAAAAATGCAAATCGAAATTTTGACAGAAATATTCAATTAACGTTTCCTTTCGATGCGATATTGTCAATTCAAGGAATACTTAAAATTTAAGTGTCAGCGGTGCAACCGGGTATATACCATACCTTTAAATAATTATTTTATATAAGCAATTTAAAATGTATTTTTGTAGTACGTATTTGATTAAGAAGACAGACAATTTTTGGGTTAACTTACCAGTAGACTATATTAGATTAAATTTGGAATGGATTTTTTTTTGCTCAAATGTTTCCGAGAGACATATTTATAAAAAAAAGTCTATTTTATAAATGTAAGCAACTGAGATAATAAATATCACTGAAAAGACGAATTAATTTTATATTAATAATTTTAATATTGTTAATGTTTTAATAAGATAATATTAAAATATGTATAAATTTAAAAAATATCTTATCAATAACTCAAATTCTATAAGAATGCATAAAAAAAACTAACATCACTATTATAAATTTGAATTAATATATAGATAAAACTTTGGAGATAAAAAAATACCTATATTTATAATAGGTACATTAAAAATTGGAACAATATTTAAATGCAATGGAACTTAAATCAACATTAGCTAATATGTAGGTATGTATTTAAAATAATATGTAAATAAAAATTAAATGAAGAGGGGTATTGTACCTCCTGGCTATCTAATTACTGAACAAATAAATAAATTGTAAGCTGTTTTTTTTTTTCGGATTACAGGGCCGTGGTCTAATAGGTGAATTACTACCCCAATCTTTATTGTCAATCTGTCAGAAAAGGTATTTTTTTTCCTCTGAGGATGCCTAACACAATATAGGACGAAACGTTAAGTAGTAATTTACGTATTAAAGCACAGTCCAGCAACCCAAAAAAGAACAAGCCTATCATAGATGCTGGCTGTGAAAGCTTAAGTAATTATATAAATAAATTGTGTTAGTAATATTAAGATTAATAAAGAAAACCGCTTCCTTTCATTTACCAGATATAATTTGAAAGATCAAAATTAGATTACATTTTAGTTGCTATTTGTATACTACTTGAGAAAGTATATCAAACGACTTTTATTTTATTTTTTATTTTATTCTAATTGGAAACTGACTGAAAGAAAACGACTTCGAATAGAATATCCATTAGTTGAAACCACAAATTTTCAAGTTACTAGAAAGATATGAATCTATAAAAATTTGTCGACACTATACGAGTATCTAAAATAAAAATCTATTTCATCAATCTCATTCGTTGCCAATTTTCCGAAGTATGGATAGGACAAAAACAAAAAAAAAGTGTTCTGTTGTGCTGTTGTCTACTACTCTCTACAAGTGTTCTACTGTTTGACTAGCTTCTTACCTATGCAGGGGCGAGTCGGGGAAGAGATCTAAGCCCTCTGACACCGAGGAGCTAGGGCTAGGCGTGGCGTCGGCTGCAAGTCCGTTACGGATGGCCTCCACCTTCTTCTTCACACGACCTCGGCGTTTTTCAAACTTGCTGGTCTCCATAGACGCCGCACGGCGACGTACGGATTTGCCGGGCTTCGCGTCGGGGTTGATCATCCACCAAGAGGATTTGCCGGTGCCTTCGTTCTGCACCCGCATGAAACGGTTGTGGAGGGAGAGGTTATGTCTGATTGAATTCTGGAAAAGAAATGTTGAAATTAGTGTCATCAAAACGGTTACAAATTTGCTTAGGATAAACTTAATCTTAATGAAATAATCAAATATGTGTTTTATAATTGGGAAATTTCTTATAGACGATGTGCTCATAAGTAGTCAGCGCCGACCTAGAGAACGGTAACAGTAAATGGGTCATATTCAGCTTCAGACTATTTTTGCAATTCCTAATTTCCAAAATATTTGTGAAGAATACAAATGATTGGATGTCAAATATTATACGGTATATTGAGGATTTAATTCTTCTTACAATTACAAATTTCCTTGAACAGAGCATGAGGAATAGAGAAAAATATTTTTTCAACAGATATCCTCTACTACGATGTAAATTTGTAAGTTTAAATATAGTAAGATGTAAGATTTGAATTCAAATAATAAATTGCATAAATATGTGTTTCATATCTTCATATTTTGAACAAGGTTTAATACAATTTACTGCAACAAAATTATGTATGTTGTTTTTAAATCAGAAAATTGTATAATTTTTTAAGAAATATAAAATAGAACACCTTCCATTTTTGACATATATGGTTTGTATTTTTCGTATATTTTCCTTTCCCAACTTGTCGCACCGATTCCATTTAAGGTAGCCACACACGTTCAGGAAATCCTCAAGGATTGGACTGCACAGTCCAGGCCTTGAGATTTTCCTCAACGTGTATGGTGAATTCATTGAGGCCGGCATCGGTTCATGCTTGCAGAGATTTTTGTTTTGCTTCGTTGTATTTCTGTTACAAAAATTTACGTTGTAAAGATTAAACCGGGATTTTTTCAAAAATTTCATAAAACTATATGAAAGTGAGCCTTGACTTTGGGAAATAAAATTTAAATATTACCACGACTGAAATAAAATTCTGATGTGGCCACAATACCTTCCCTCAATCCTGTGTATTATGTATAAATTCCATACATATTTTTTTGCAAAAGATTCTAAATTTCCAGTAAAATTATTTCATAAACAAACTATGCAAATTACACTTGATCTTCTTCTTCTTTAGCTTTTCCTATTAGTTAGGGGTCACTATTTTTTTATTTTCTTCTTCCATTCATTTGTGTTTTGCTGGTCGCCCCCATTCGGTTGCTATTCTCTGAAGTCTTCCGCAATACAGTCCTTCCATCTTATCTTGGTCTTCCTCTGTTTCTTCAACCTTCTATTACTAAGCTATTCATTCTTCTTCCAATATATTCTTTAGCTCTCTTAAGGTGGCATAGCCATTACAGCTCAACAAGAAAAGATATACATAATAATTTAGAGCTAATTAATTGCTAATTAATTGCGCTAATTAAAAATTTATTGCTATATTTTTTTTAAAAAAATCTATGGCTGAGCTGGCAAAAATCATATGCTGGCTCAGCCAAAAAAAAATAGGGGCATATACAGTATTAATGAACATAGCCAAATTAATTGCTATTTAATTGCTCTTTGTAAAACATGTTTTTATTACAAAAATGATAACATACGCTGAACTAACAGCAATATGATCATTATTAGGTAACAACAGAGTGCGTCTAGATAAAAAATGGGTTGTTACAATTAATTGCTCTAGCTCAACGTAATGAAAAGGGTTTCTTTAATTGGTATAACCATTGATACGAGGAATTTTAAATAAATTGCTGCATATAAACTGAAACAGAAGCAATAATATCAATTTTAGACAAGAGCGGAGACCGCTTAGAGCTGAAAATGGGGTGTTAGAATTAATTGCTCTAGCTCAACCAAATAAAAAGGGTTGTACTACATGGTATACCCTTTGCCCTTATTGATACGAGGTATTTTTAATTAATTGCTGCAAATAAACTGAACTAAAAGCATTAAAACAACAACTGCATGTGCTGAGACTATAAAAAGGGATGTTTGAATTAATTGCTCTAGCTCAACCAAATAAAAAGGGTTGTACTACATGGTATACCCTTTGCCCTTATTGATACGAGGTATTTTTAATTAATTGCTGCAAATAAACTGGACTAAAAGCATTAAAACAACAACTGCATGCGCTGAGACTATAAAAAGGGATGTTTGAATTAATTGCTCTAGCTCAACCAAATAAAAAGGGTTGTACTACATGGTATACCGTTTGCCCTTATTGATACCAGGTATTTTTAATTAATTGCTGCAAATAAACTGGACTAAAAGCATTAAAACAACAACTGCATGCGCTGAGACTATAAAAAGGGATGTTTGTATTAATTGCTCTAGCTCAACCAAATAAAAAGGGTTGTGCTACATGGTATACCGTTTACCCTTATTGATACGAGGTATTTTTAATTAATTGCTGCAAATAAACTGATCTAAAAGCATTAAAACAACAACTGAATGCGCTGAGAGTATAAAAGGGATGTTTCAATTAATTGCTCTAGCTCAACCAAATAAAAAGGGTTGTACTACATGGTATACTCTTTGCCCTTATTGATACGAGGTATTTTTAATTAATTGCTGCAAATAAACTGAACTAAAAGCATTAAAACAACAATTGCATGCGCTGAGACTATAAAAAGTTTGAATTAATTGTTCTAGCTCAACTAAATAAAAAGGGTTGTACTACATGGTATACCCTTTGCCCTTATTGATACGAGGTATTTTTAATTAATTGCTGCAAATAAACTGAACTAAAAGCATTAAAACAACAACTGCATGCGCTGAGACTATAAAAAGGGGTGTTTGAATTAATTGCTCTAGCTCAACCAAATAAAAAGGGTTGTACTACATGGTATACCCTTTGCCCTTATTAATACGAGGTATTTTTAATTAATTGCTGCTAATAAACTGAACTAAAAGCATTAAAACAACAACTGAATGCGCTGAGAGTATAAAAGGGATGTTTGAATTAATTGCTCTAGCTCAACCAAATAAAAAGGGTTGTACTACATGGTATACCGTTTGCCCTTATTGATACCAGGTATTTTTAATTAATTGCTGCAAATAAACTGAACTAAAAGCATTAAAACAATAACTGAATGCGCTGAGAGTATAAAAGGGATGTTTGAATTAATTGCTCTAGCTCAACCAAATAAAAAGGGTTGTACTACATGGAATACCGTTTGCCCTTATCGATACGAGGTATTTTTAATTAATTGCTGCAAATAAACTGAACTAAAAGCATTAAAACAACAACTGAATGCGCTGAGATTATAAAAGGGATGTTTGAATTAATTGCTCTAGCTCAACCAAATAAAAAGGGTTGTACTACATGGTATACCGTTTGCCCTTATTGATACGAGGTATTTTTAATTAATTGCTGCAAATAAACTGAACTAAAAGCATTAAAACAACAACTGCATGCGCTGAGAGTATAAAAAGGGATGTTTGAATTAATTGCTCTAGCTCAACCAAATAAAAAGGGTTGTACTATATGGTATACCCTTTGCCCTTATTGATACGAGGTATTTTTAATTAATTGCAGCAAATAAACTGAACTAAACGCATTTAGACAACAGCTGAATGCGCTGAGAGTATAAAAAGGGATGTTAGAATTAATTGCTCTAGCTCAACCTAATAAAAAGGGTTGTACTACTTGGTATACCCTTTGCCCTTATTGATACGAGGTATTTTTAATTAATTGCTGAAAATAAACTGAACTAAAAGCATCAATATCATTATTAGACAGAGTGCACGTAGATTAGAAAATGGGGTGTGAGTATTAATTCCTTATGCACAACCTAATGGAAATGGTTTCTTTAATTTGTAGATCTTTATCCTTATTGATACATGAAAATTTTAATTAATTGCTGCAAATAACTGAGCAAACAGTAGTAAAATCATTAGTAGACAATACTTGAAGTCCGTGTAGCGTAGAAAATGTGACGTTAGAATTAATTCTTCTAGCTCAGCCTATTGAAAAGGTTACTCTACTTGGTATAACCATTTATCTTCGTGATATAGGGAATAAATAAAAGATAAAATAAATGAATGAACTATTATTTAATATATACATATAAGAACGTAATAATATAACGGGGTGTAACAGCTAAACGAGCTACCTTAAATAATTCCATATTATAAGGATACAATAAAATACTATATGACAGTCTTATAGAACAAGGGTAATATCCAGTTAGAGAAGAATATATTTTGTTATACAAGGGGGTCTAAGTTTCAACACAAAGTTAAATATTTTTAAATGGGATGGTATATATTTTTTAAGTTCTTTCGACAAAGTATTTTGTTATTAATTCAACCTTGTAATCCTTTTATATCTTTATATCGTGATCTATTTGATTTCCTTCCTAAATAATTCAAATTGACAAATAGCAGTTTTTGTTTTTCGTACATAGTTTACTAAAAATAACTATAAAAATCAAATTTATTTAAATATCAAATGGATTTATCTCCATATTTTTTGTTTGGATAAAAAATGATTACATGGTTGAATTAAAATAAAATGCTCTATCGAGTGACCGAAATATATATATACATATATTATCCCATTTAAATAATATATAAATTGTAACTTGAGAACCACTGGTTTAAAAAAATATTTTCTTCCTTAATCTGTTGCCCCCCCCCCCTTGGTTTTCTATATGATTATTTTATATTATTTTATTTTATCTTTAATAATATAGAAATTATTTGAGGTAGCTCGTTTAGCTGTCAAACCCTGTACCTACAGATATATAAATTACTAAAGTAAATGCGTATATAATAATAACGTAGGCACTATTTTATGTTTCTTTTCTTTTTGTCGTACTGCTGTCGATGTCATCAAATTCGTACCAAGTACTGCCTCTACAACGTAATGCAGTATAGTGTCCACATTCGTTAATAGATTCTCTTAAATTAACTGGTCCTCTGTAGCTAACTACACCTATCAGCTTCAATGTGTCTATTTCAATTAGAGGACTTTCTATTTGTTTTGGTATGGACCTCAAAGGTATTTGCAGTCTTGTATTGTTTGTTCCATACACTTCTATAGAAAATATAGGACCTAAAATATACGAAAAAAATATTTCATTATTTGTAATGACATTTACTTATTAATATATCATTCGCTAATGACTACTGACTACAATTTACGTCGTAACAATTGTTTTTTTTTTCAAATTATAAAAATTCAACAATAATGTAAACATTTTGGAGCTGATTCGATCTGACACCCGACAACACATGCAAGATAGCAGCACTATCGATCATATACTGAGTACAATCAAGATTTAGAATCAGGAACAAGAAGTATAAAAAGTTAAAGCCAAATTAGAAAGATGAATAAGTGATTATGAGACTATTGAACAAATATATTTAAAATAAATGTGAAATATATAGAACATAACATAATATTAATATCATAATATTATATATTCAGTTTCTCAATTATTATTAAATGTAGCAATTGTTACTAAAAATTAATTTGCAACATGATTCGTACCAATTTTTACTATCATTGAGCTCATCATTCCGTCGCAATTCCGATTATCGCACAGTCGTTCCTCAGACGAAATTAGACATTGTTCTTTAATTCTCTTTGAAACATCTGCATTAAATAAGTAATGCTCGTCTAAGGAAATGGTCTTCACTAGTTTTTCTCGGATACAACCTTTATCACATCTAGTTATTTCAGTTACGCTGGGATGTTCCGGAAATAATTGTCCTATTAAATTAGCAGCCCTCATTTCGCAACACACATTGTAACGTCTCTGGACTGCAGATATCTCCCTCATTTCTCCGAAGTCCATTAAAATTTCGGCTCTTGTTCTATAAGTTTGTGCTCTTAATCCGTGGGCAGTCATATCCACAATAAGGTAGAAAAACGGGATGTGAGAGTTATTTTCAATCTAATTCGTAAAATTTATTCAGTATTAAATAAATGTTAAACATAATATCTGTACCTTGGTACTAAACGGGTCAATGGCCATTTAGCGGTTTTCTGGGAAAACCTAATGATATTTTTAATTTTTATTTAAAATCTCGTATAACATTGTACATGAAATAATATTTCAAAATATTAAAGCATTATTTTAATCATGCGAATTAAATAATTAACAGTAAGAAATTTAATCTCATTAAAAATACCTCGTATCAATAAGGGCAAAGGGTATACCATGTAGTACAACCCATTTTATTTGGTTGAGCTAGAGCAATTAATTCTAACTACCCTTTTTATAATCTCAGCGCATTCAGCTGTTGTCTTAATGCTTTTAGTTCAGTTTATTTGCAGCAATTAATTAAAAATACTTCGTATCAATAAGGGCAAAGGTATACCATGTAGTACAACCCTTTTTATTTGGTTGAGCGAGACCAATTAATTCAAACATCCCTTTTTATACTCTCAGCGCATGAAGTTGTTGTTTTAATGCTTTTAGTTCAGTTTATTTACAGCAATTAATTAAAAATACCTCGTATCAATAAGGGCAAAGGGTATACCATGTAGTACAACACTTTTTATTTGGTTGAGCTAGAGCAATTAATTCTAACAACCCTTTTTATACTCTCAGCGCATTCAGCTGTTGTCTTAACGCTTTTAGTTCAGTTTATTTCCAGCAATTAATTAAAAATACTTCGTATCAATAAAGGCAAAGGGTATACCATGTAGTACAACCCTTTTTATTTGGTTGAACTAGACCAATTAATTCAAACATCCCTTTTTATAGTCTCAGCGCATGCAGTTGTTGTTTTAATGCTTTTAGTTCAGTTTATTTGCAGCAATTAATAAAAAATACCTCGTATCAATAAGGGCAAAGGGTATACCATGTAGTACAACCCTTTTTATTTGGTTGAGCTAGAGCAATTAATTCAAACATCCCTTTTTATAGTCTCAGCGCATGCAATTGTTGTTTTAATGCTTTTAGTTCAGTTTATTTGCAGCAATTAATTAAAAATACCTCGTATCAATAAGGGCAAAGGGTATACCATGTAGTACAACCCTTTTTATTTGGTTGAACTAGACCAATTAATTCAAACATCCCTTTTTATAGTCTCAGCGCATGCAGTTGTTGTTTTAATGCTTTTAGTTCAGTTTATTTGCAGCAATTAATAAAAAATACCTCGTATCAATAAGGGCAAAGGGTATACCATGTAGTACAACCCTTTTTATTTGGTTGAGCTAGAGCAATTAATTCAAACATCCCTTTTTATAGTCTCAGCGCATGCAATTGTTGTTTTAATGCTTTTAGTTCAGTTTATTTGCAGCAATTAATTAAAAATACCTCGTATCAATAAGGGCAAAGGGTATACCATGTAGTACAACCCTTTTTATTTGATTGGGCTAGAGCAATTAATTCTAACATCCCTTTTATACTCTCAGCGCATTCAGCTGTTGTCTTACTGCTTTTAGTTCAGTTTATTTGCAGCAATTAATTAAAAATATTTCGTATCAATAAGGGCAAAGGGTATACCATGTAGTACAACCCTTTTTATTTGGTTGAGCTAGAGCAATTAATTCAAACATCCCTTTTTATAGTCTCAGCGCATTCAGCTGTTGTCTTACTGCTTTTAGTTCAGTTTATTTGCAGCAATTAATTAAAAATACTTCGTATCAATAAGGGCAAAGGGTATACCATGTAGTACAACCCTTTTTATTTGGTTGAGCTAGAGCAATTAATTCAAACATCCCTTTTTATACTCTCAGCGCATTCAGCTGTTGTCTTAATGCTTTTAGTTCAGTTTATTTGCAGCAATTAATTAAAAATACTTCGTATCAATAAGGGCAAAGGGTATACCATGTAGTACAACCCTTTTTATTTAGTTGAGCTAGAACAATTAATTCAAACTTTTTAGAGTCTCAGCGCATGCAATTGTTGTTTTAATGCTTTTAGTTCAGTTTATTTGCAGCAATTAATTAAAAATACCTCGTATCAATAAGGGCAAAGGGTATACCATGTAGTACAACCCTTTTTATTTGATTGGGCTAGAGCAATTAATTCTAACATCCCTTTTATACTCTCAGCGCATTCAGCTGTTGTCTTACTGCTTTTAGTTCAGTTTATTTGCAGCAATTAATTAAAAATACTTCGTATCAATAAGGGCAAAGGGTATACCATGTAGTACAACCCTTTTTATTTGGTTGAGCTAGAGCAATTAATTCAAACATCCCTTTTATACTCTCAGCGCATTCAGCTGTTGTCTTAATGCTTTTAGTTCAGTTTATTTGCAGCAATTAATTAAAAATACTTCGTATCAATAAGGGCAAAGGGTATACCATGTAGTACAACCCTTTTTATTTAGTTGAGCTAGAACAATTAATTCAAACTTTTTAGAGTCTCAGCGCATGCAATTGTTGTTTTAATGCTTTTAGTTCAGTTTATTTGCAGCAATTAATTAAAAATACCTCGTATCAATAAGGGCAAAGGGTATACCATGTAGTACAACCCTTTTTATTTGGTTGAGCTAGAGCAATTAATTCAAACATCCCTTTTTATACTCTCAGCGCATTCAGCTGTTGTCTTAACGCTTTTAGTTCAGTTTATTTGCAGCAATTAATTAAAAATACTTCGTATCAATAAGGGCAAATGGTATACCATGTAGTACAACCCTTTTTATTTGATTGGGCTAGAGCAATTAATTCTAACATCCCTTTTATACTCTCAGCGCATTCAGCTGTTGTCTTACTGCTTTTAGTTCAGTTTATTTGCAGCAATTAATTAAAAATACTTCGTATCAATAAGGGCAAAGGGTATACCATGTAGTACAACCCTTTTTATTTGGTTGAGCTAGAGCAATTAATTCAAACATCCCTTTTTATACTCTCAGCGCATTCAGCTGTCGTCTTAATGCTTTTAGTTCAGTTTATTTGCAGCAATTAATTAAAAATACTTCGTATCAATAAGGGCAAAGGGTATACCATGTAGTACAACCCTTTTTATTTGGTTGAGCTAGAGCAATTAATTCAAACATCCCTTTTTATACTCTCAGCGCATTCAGCTGTTGTCTTAATGCTTTTAGTTCAGTTTATTTGCAGCAATTAATTAAAAATACTTCGTATCAATAAGGGCAAAGGGTATACCATGTAGTACAACCCTTTTTATTTAGTTGAGCTAGAACAATTAATTCAAACTTTTTAGAGTCTCAGCGCATGCAATTGTTGTTTTAATGCTTTTAGTTCAGTTTATTTGCAGCAATTAATTAAAAATACCTCGTATCAATAAGGGCAAAGGGTATACCATGTAGTACAACCCTTTTTATTTGATTGGGCTAGAGCAATTAATTCTAACATCCCTTTTATACTCTCAGCGCATTCAGCTGTTGTCTTACTGCTTTTAGTTCAGTTTATTTGCAGCAATTAATTAAAAATACTTCGTATCAATAAGGGCAAAGGGTATACCATGTAGTACAACCCTTTTTATTTGGTTGAGCTAGAGCAATTAATTCAAACATCCCTTTTATACTCTCAGCGCATTCAGCTGTTGTCTTAATGCTTTTAGTTCAGTTTATTTGCAGCAATTAATTAAAAATACTTCGTATCAATAAGGGCAAAGGGTATACCATGTAGTACAACCCTTTTTATTTAGTTGAGCTAGAACAATTAATTCAAACTTTTTAGAGTCTCAGCGCATGCAATTGTTGTTTTAATGCTTTTAGTTCAGTTTATTTGCAGCAATTAATTAAAAATACCTCGTATCAATAAGGGCAAAGGGTATACCATGTAGTACAACCCTTTTTATTTGGTTGAGCTAGAGCAATTAATTCAAACATCCCTTTTTATACTCTCAGCGCATTCAGCTGTTGTCTTAACGCTTTTAGTTCAGTTTATTTGCAGCAATTAATTAAAAATACTTCGTATCAATAAGGGCAAATGGTATACCATGTAGTACAACCCTTTTTATTTGATTGGGCTAGAGCAATTAATTCTAACATCCCTTTTATACTCTCAGCGCATTCAGCTGTTGTCTTACTGCTTTTAGTTCAGTTTATTTGCAGCAATTAATTAAAAATACTTCGTATCAATAAGGGCAAAGGGTATACCATGTAGTACAACCCTTTTTATTTGGTTGAGCTAGAGCAATTAATTCAAACATCCCTTTTTATACTCTCAGCGCATTCAGCTGTCGTCTTAATGCTTTTAGTTCAGTTTATTTGCAGCAATTAATTAAAAATACCTCGTATCAATAAGGGCAAAGGGTATACCATGTAGTACAACCCTTTTTATTTGATTGGGCTAGAGCAATTAATTCTAACATCCCTTTTATACTCTCAGCGCATTCAGCTGTTGTCTTACTGCTTTTAGTTCAGTTTATTTGCAGCAATTAATTAAAAATACTTCGTATCAATAAGGGCAAAGGGTATACCATGTAGTACAACCCTTTTTATTTGGTTGAGCTAGAGCAATTAATTCAAACATCCCTTTTTATACTCTCAGCGCATTCAGCTGTTGTCTTAATGCTTTTAGTTCAGTTTATTTGCAGCAATTAATTAAAAATACTTCGTATCAATAAGGGCAAAGGGTATACCATGTAGTACAACCCTTTTTATTTGGTTGAGCTAGAGCAATTAATTCAAACATCCCTTTTATACTCTCAGCGCATTCAGTTGTTGTTTTAATGCTTTTAGTTCAGTTTATTTGCAGCAATTAATTAAAAATACCTCGTATCAATAAGGGCAAACGGTATACCATGTAGTACAACCCTTTTTATTTGGTTGAGCTAGAGCAATTAATTCAAACATCCCTTTTATAATCTCAGCGCATTCAGTTGTTGTTTTAATGCTTTTAGTTCAGTTTATTTGCAGCAATTAATTAAAAATACCTCGTATCGATAAGGGCAAACGGTATTCCATGTAGTACAACCCTTTTTATTTGGTTGAGCTAGAGCAATTAATTCAAACATCCCTTTTATACTCTCAGCGCATTCAGTTATTGTGTTAATGCTTTTAGTTCAGTTTATTTGCAGCAATTAATTAAAAATACCTGGTATCAATAAGGGCAAACGGTATACCATGTAGTACAACCCTTTTTATTTGGTTGAGCTAGAGCAATTAATGCAAACATCCCTTTTATACTCTCAGCGCATTCAGTTGTTGTTTTAATGCTTTTAGTTCAGTTTATTAGCAGCAATTAATTAAAAATACCTCGTATCAATAAGGGCAAAGGGTATACCATGTAGTACAACCCTTTTTATTTGGTTGAGCTAGAGCAATTAATTCAAACATCCCTTTTTATACTCTCAGCGCATGCAGTTGTTGTTTTAATACTTTTAGTCCAGTTTATTTGCAGCAATTAATTAAAAATACCTCGTATTAATAAGGGCAAAGGGTATACCATGTAGTACAACCCTTTTTATTTGGTTGAGCTAGAGCAATTAATTCAAACACCCCTTTTTATAGTCTCAGCGCATGCAGTTGTTGTTTTAATGCTTTTAGTTCAGTTTATTTGCAGCAATTAATTAAAAATACCTCGTATCAATAAGGGCAAAGGGTATACCATGTAGTACAACCCTTTTTATTTAGTTGAGCTAGAACAATTAATTCAAACTTTTTATAGTCTCAGCGCATGCAATTGTTGTTTTAATGCTTTTAGTTCAGTTTATTTGCAGCAATTAATTAAAAATACCTCGTATCAATAAGGGCAAAGAGTATACCATGTAGTACAACCCTTTTTATTTGGTTGAGCTAGAGCAATTAATTGAAACATCCCTTTTATACTCTCAGCGCATTCAGTTGTTGTTTTAATGCTTTTAGATCAGTTTATTTGCAGCAATTAATTAAAAATACCTCGTATCAATAAGGGCAAACGGTATACCATGTAGCACAACCCTTTTTATTTGGTTGAGCTAGAGCAATTAATTCAAACATCCCTTTTTATAGTCTCAGCGCATGCAGTTGTTGTTTTAATGCTTTTAGTCCAGTTTATTTGCAGCAATTAATTAAAAATACCTGGTATCAATAAGGGCAAACGGTATACCATGTAGTACAACCCTTTTTATTTGGTTGAGCTAGAGCAATTAATTCAAACATCCCTTTTTATAGTCTCAGCGCATGCAGTTGTTGTTTTAATGCTTTTAGTCCAGTTTATTTGCAGCAATTAATTAAAAATACCTCGTATCAATAAGGGCAAAGGGTATACCATGTAGTACAACCCTTTTTATTTGGTTGAGCTAGAGCAATTAATTCAAACATCCCTTTTTATAGTCTCAGCGCATGCAGTTGTTGTTTTAATGCTTTTAGTCCAGTTTATTTGCAGCAATTAATTAAAAATACCTGGTATCAATAAGGGCAAACGGTATACCATGTAGTACAACCCTTTTTATTTGGTTGAGCTAGAGCAATTAATTCAAACATCCCTTTTTATAGTCTCAGCGCATGCAGTTGTTGTTTTAATGCTTTTAGTCCAGTTTATTTGCAGCAATTAATTAAAAATACCTGGTATCAATAAGGGCAAACGGTATACCATGTAGTACAACCCTTTTTATTTGGTTGAGCTAGAGCAATTAATTCAAACATCCCTTTTTATAGTCTCAGCGCATGCAGTTGTTGTTTTAATGCTTTTAGTTCAGTTTATTTGCAGCAATTAATTAAAAATACCTCGTATCAATAAGGGCAAAGGGTATACCATGTAGTACAACCCTTTTTATTTGGTTGAGCTAGAGCAATTAATTCTAACACCCCATTTTCAGCTCTAAGCGGTCTCCGCTCTTGTCTAAAATTGATATTATTGCTTCTGTTTCAGTTTATATGCAGCAATTTATTTAAAATTCCTCGTATCAATGGTTATACCAATTAAAGAAACCCTTTTCATTACGTTGAGCTAGAGCAATTAATTGTAACAACCCATTTTTTATCTAGACGCACTCTGTTGTTACCTAATAATGATCTTATTGCTGTTAGTTCAGCGTATGTTATCATTTTTGTAATAAAAACATGTTTTACAAAGAGCAATTAAATAGCAATTAATTTGGCTATGTTCATTAATACTGTATATGCCCCTATTTTTTTTTGGCTGAGCCAGCATATGATTTTTGCCAGCTCAGCCATAGATTTTTTTAAAAAAAATATAGCAATAAATTTTTAATTAGCGCAATTAATTAGCAATTAATTAGCTCTAAATTATTATGTATATCTTTTCTTGTTGAGCAGTGATGGCTATGCCACCTTAAGAGAGCTATATTCTTTATATCTCCTCATGACATGTTTAAACCAATGTAATCGCCTCTCTTGTATCTTTCTAGAAACTTTTAATACTCGTTATTTCCCTTATTCTTTCATTCCTTACCTTATCTTTCCGTGTCTTCCCTAACATCTATCTCAACATTCTCATCTCTGCCACATTTATTTTCTTTTCATTAACACTGACATCTGTCAGTTAGAATTTTCTTAATATAGTAGCTGTTTTCATGGTTATAGCATAGTTGGCCGATTTATAAAATTTAATTTCTTTATAATTCTTTAACTCTATATATCCATTGAATATGAAATATAAAATGCAATCAATTCGTATAGATAAGAATATTCTTTAATATTTATAATAACATTAAATGTCAAAAAAATAATATTTAACAGCGTTTTTTTAAGAAAAACTGTTAAAATCTTCAAATGGGGGTAACTTCCGGTGGACCAATTATAACCAAAATCTAATTAAGTCTGCATATGGATGTAAGAAAGAGGAATACGTAAGAATTGTAATTTTTGGAATTCTGGTATTGGAGATATTGCGGCCGAAATTATAGCCACACACACACGCACATACACAGACACACACACACACACACACACACACACACACACACACACACAGACAGACACACATACAGACATCATCACCTAGAGGTGATGGAAGGTAAAAAAACGCCGGATACGCGAAATTGACAGCAAAGTGACCAATAGGTGTGCCAATCTTTATGTAAAACCCTCAATTCTTAAAGGATATTTATATGAGAGTATTCTCTTCTTCTCAGTAGCCTGCATCATATACTTCTTTTCATGTGTTTTTTCTTGCAAGTTTTAAAGCACATTAGAGCAATTACGCAAACAAAATATAGTCATTCAATGATGCCATTGCTACTTGCTACGCCTAGTCAAGGACTGAAGGTTGAAGGAAAATCTTAACGAATCCCGGCGCATCTGTGTGCCGTGTGTGAGTAAGGGTCCGATTGAGAAAATCATCCAGGCCTGCACTGCACAGTTATTCCCTGAGGATTGCCTGCACGCGTGTGGCTACCTTTAGGCCCTGGTTTATTATAATATCTGACTAATATAAAATATAGACAGCCCTAAAAATGGTCTTGATATGACCAAAACGTCGGTTTTATTCAATAAAAAGTGTTTGACTGCAGTTCCGAGCAATTTCTTCTACCATTGTAGAATATAACTTGAAACATTCGCTTGTATTTTGACTGTTTTTTCTTCTTTTCAAATCACAAGTAACACTTTAAATAACTTCATTTATTTAAATATACTCATATAAACTGATGTTTACTACAAAGTTATCAAAAATGGCTTAAGCGTATGCTCCATATGATTTTGACATTTGCCGCTTATTATGACATCATTACTATTTCCATGGGCGTACCTTTTGAATTTTGCTAGCTGTCATAAGAATTATCGTAAGAATCGTCTTCTTTACGTTCACCCGAACGAAAATATGCTTCAAGTAGAAATTTGTCACGCTCTTCATTAAAAGCCATAATTAAATGAAATTAAATATATTTCACGAAGGTACCTATGCGAAACAAATATCAAATGAATCAACGTACGGCAATGATATTAATCAAATGTCATATGTGGAACATAGTTTTGATGAATTATGAAAAATTGAAATATAGTTTTGACATTATTGTGGAATAAAAGTTGTCACGTGACCTTCAGCCATTTTCCAACACTCTGTATTTATGAAAATTATTTCACTATCACGAAATATTAATATTACCAATGTAGCCACTAAATGAATTGTGGTTTACATCTTACATCAAATACTCGTAAACGAGGACAAAAGTATAAGCTCCACATCTTTTTTATAAGAGAGGGTAAATCAGTTAGAATAATGGACATAACTCATTCATTTTTACTTATAAGGAAATAAAAATGAAATACGATGGAAAGAAAAGAGAGACGGTGGTGTAAAACAGAGAATAAAAAAAGTCTTTTTGCCTTTAGACAGTAGACTACGACTCCTCGCAGACTGTAAAGCTCTTGAAAGTGATAAAAGATGAAGTGCAACTCTTTATGGAAAGAACGCTGTAGGTACAATTTGATTGGGGGTGGGTAATACGGTGTCGTCACAATGCGTTCCAGCGTTCACGGCTCATTACCTGAAATATAAACTCCAACTCTTATTCACGGACATTAAATGGATATAATGTATGAATTATGAATGTCTCAGGAGCGTTTATGGCCCACCTGCGGCCATTAGCTTCTCACTTTTATCCGGGGCCTTTGATTTATGCACTCTGCGACCGCTAACGAGACGCGGGCTCACCTCGGCGACGCCGCCGCCGCGACGTCGACGCCATGGTGATGAACGGGCCGGAGCCGCAGGACTGCAGGCGCCGAGTGCCAGGAAACGGCGCCCAATCGAAAAATCTCCAAAGATTCAAATCGCGGCCCATAAAAGAGGCCGTAACGACCGTTATAAAGTTGCGGGCGAGCGGCGACGATGGAACACCACCCAACGAAGAAAAGAGACGCGGACACGTGCCGACCAAGACGCCAAATACGATACAATCTATGAGGGTTGATATAAAAGTGTCTTTGCCAAATTTTACTTTAATTTGCTAATTTGTGACATTTTTTTTATAATTAGTGGTATACCGAGTGGTATACCTTTTACTTCTACTATTTTAACTGTTGCTTTGATTCAAGCTGATAGTGATAGTCTCATCGCTAGTAACAAAGCTTGCCATCAACATATCAGAATCAGCTTCATAATTGAGCAGCAAGAAGGACGACGTCTGGAAACGATCATGTTTCTGATCAACCATCAAGCCGGGAGTCACCTCGCAGAAATTATTTTTTTAACTCATTGGTCAGGTCATAGAAGATGCACACAGCCTCTGAAATTATTTCTCATACCTTGATTCGTTTATCTGCCATGAGCATACAATAAATCAAATTGTTGTTATTTTTACATCTTAACAATTGCAAGCCTACCACTTCGAGAATCATTTTCCCTTTTCCTGCAAGTATTTGATCACTACCACTTTTATCATTTATTCTAGGAGTCATTCTAAGTAATAAAAAGTTATATAAACTATGGGTCAATTCTTTTCCGTTTTGGAAATATCGACAGAAACACGCAAAATCTTTATTAATCAAAAAGTCTATTCTTATAAGAATGTTATGTAAGTAGATATTGTTCACCTATTGTTTTATCTGCCATATCAATAACACGAACAGTCAAAGCACCTAATCATTTAACAACTGTGCCTAGAACTTTCACTAACGTGGAATATGGTGACTTGTTCTTTTTGTATGGTATTTGTAATGGAAGCGGTTGAGCTGCATTAGAAACAAGATCTTGTCCTCCTCCACATTTAGAAAGAGAGCGGGTTTATCATCAAAAAGCTGATATTGTGTTAAATGAAGTTGAACGTAGTCCATCTACAAGCATACACAGAATATCTAGCAGGAACGATGTTCGAAACCAAGTTTGGAGAATTTTGACTGTTCGTTTACTGATACGGCAAATAAAACAATAGGTGAACAATTGCTACTTACCTACCATTCTTTTGATAATTGAAGATTTTGCGTGTTTCTGTTGGTATCTCTAGAACAGAGAAGAATTGACCCATAGTTTATTATAAACTTTTTACTCAGGATGACCCCTAGAATACACGATAAAAGTTTATCTGTTTCCTCAGGGGACAGCCTGTATATATTCCATTTTTAGAAAAAGCGAATGCTCACATTACTTCAAAAGAAATCCATTTATTTAAGTTACAAATTAACGGATTAATGTAAAGCTCCACAGAGACACTAAAGATAGTTCATATAACCTCACAAAAAAAATGTATAGTACAATTTACTCCGGGATAAGTTTAGTCTAATAGAAAGTTGATTTGAAGTTGGTGTTATGATTTGCATTTATTGAGAAAAGTAAGAATGCATTGTGTTCTGATGACAGACGGCGCCAGGACCAGGGCATCTCCTCGGTTTATGAGCCACCGAAACGCAGCCACAGCAGTAGCAGTAGCAGCAGCAGCGGGCAAAGTTTGAATGGGCTGCAGGTAACCTCTACATATGATTATGTAAATGTAGGGACATTCCAATCGCGACGAGGACATTTCAGCCGCGCCACTTTATATTCAGATGCGCGCTGTAAAACTCGTCCAGGGCGACAGCGACAGGGGTTCGCCTTACGAGAATTAAATTCTCAAAACTTTTTAACTGTTACCAATCAAAGTAAAAGTTGCATTTTTATACGGCTATATAACCGAGTGTATATTGCGACGCAGCCCATAACATTCAAATGTCTCCGCGCGAATATGAATCTATCGGTTGAAAATTCTGGGTCGGGCAATAAAAACCAAGATAATAAGAACCAACCAGGGGCGGCCCCCATTATAACAGCAACCCTATCAAAATTTATATATTTAAAATTCGTTGCAAATATGATTATTATTTACAGAAAATTCATCCCTTGTTATCGTTTTACCTAATTTAAAGGTAGTCGATTAACACAATCCTTGGTTATCCCAAAAAATAATCTCTGTCACCTTCACCGCCGATAAAGCAGTCTTCATATTCTTCGAAGCAGGTTCAGTCTTCGCAATTTATTGTTTCGACTGTTCCCTCG
Organism: Harpalus rufipes; assembly: GCA_951394225.1. Lineage (NCBI taxonomy): Eukaryota > Metazoa > Arthropoda > Insecta > Coleoptera > Carabidae > Harpalus > Harpalus rufipes. The sequence goes on along the minus strand of OX596279.1, from coordinate 26,617,014 downwards.
TTTTAGGTGTGTAACGGTTGATCCAAGTTTCATCAACAGTTACATATAAATTAACGCAAAAATTCCGATTTGTTTCTCTAAAAGAGCCTTGGAAATGTTTATTCGAATGCGTTGGTTCAAAGTAAATAAGTTCTTATATAAAAAAAAAAAAACGGAAGAGAGAGCCATAGCCTACTACTGGTGAGACATTTTGAGCCTTAGTCAGACGAAGAAAATCAGTTCGAAAATTCCATTTTTTTAATATACGGTATATGTTCAAAAAGTATCGAATCTTTGGTCGGCAAAAAAATAATTATTCATTTTGAGGTCCAGAACCCTAATCCCCATCAAAGTAGTCTCCTTGGTAATGCACACATTTCTCCCAGTGTTCCCGCCATTGTTGGAAACATTTCTGGAAGGCTTCTTGTGATATGTTGTTTAGCTGGGTTGTCGCATTTTGTATAGTCTTCTTTTGACTCAAATCGGATTCTTTTTAACTTGGGGAACAGCCAAAAATATCACAAGGAGAGCCATATGTGGAGAGCAGGGAGTCTGACGAATGAGGGAAATGTATTTGGTCAATTTTTTTTAATCAAATGCGGGTGCATTACCATGATGGTGCTTTTTGGTCAAAATTGAATGTACTGATCCAATGCTTTCCCCACCTGGTTCACAAGTTCTCTGACAATGATGCGACGGTCCTGCATGACCAAAGTTCTCACGTGGTCAATAACAGTTTCATTTCAGCTTGTTGTGTGGCCTACCTGGCCGTGATTTGCTGTACACTGAAATGAGTGTACCACTCCTTTATTCGTGTGATGTTCACGGTATCATCCTCGGAAGCCCGTTGAATTTTCTAAGTGGTTTGCGCTTGGGTTTCGCCTACCTTTTGGCAAAATTTTATGCAATATCACTGCTCAAGTCGTTCATCCTTCATTTAGCAAAAATTGAAAATCCGTCGAGCGTTCACTACACTTACTCAAAAGCTGACTGCCAGTGACACACGTATTTTGCGGCTGGAAAAAAATCACAGATACGCATGAATGTCCTTTACACATCCTCACTGAAGGATACCACCCATACTTCATTTGTTTACGCGAAAAAAAAATAATAAAGATCGATACTTTTTGAACCTTATATGTTACGTAACAAACTTGATGGTGAGAATTTTTAACAACTTGCTAAAAAATAACCACTGTGTTACAGGTGTCCTTTTTTTCTGAAATACCCTCTGTGTAAAATTGGTAAAGCTGAAAACAGCTGTCTACTCTGCGATAACAAGGATGAAAAAACTTTAAGATGTATTTATATAATGTATGAATGAATGTACAGCTATACCCGCAAGCAGACTGACAAGCCTGTCAGTTTCATAAGAATTCTAAAATTGTTTTCATAAAATTATGTGTTTGCATATTGGGGCATTCAATAGAAAATTCTAAATAATTCTGTCTGCCCTTCTATTGAAGATTTGTCTACCCGCCACTGTACGCATCTCTAGGTGGGTAGTAATAAACGAAACTAGTCGCTAGTCACCCTGGCAATCAAGCTTTTATAAGCTACTTGTTCGTGTTCACAGGCACTATCTCTATCAGTTACCCTGCCTCCTCCCTGCCGCGTCTTCGTTGCGATCGCCGCTTTACGCGAAATTAAAAAATCCAATAACGTGATGAAAAAGTTTCGGGAATTATCTGCTCCATATCCCGAAACTTTTACATTTTGATCAGAACAAACAAGCATCCAGGTTAACGGGAGATGCTCGCTCGAGTTTTTATTCGCTATAAAAAAGGATGGATTAAATTTAATACCGATTCCAATTAGAGCGACACGATACGAAGAAGATGCTGCTACCGTTCGGATTCATGGCGCCGACGGGTGAATGATCAGTGAACGGCCTGCCGCCGTCGGCCAGATACCGTAAGCTCGCTCAAGAAATTTTCACTTTCAATCATCGGACGGAATGGACCCTTCTTATTTACATATTCAGATTCAATTAAAAATACTAATCGGAAAACAATAAAATAAAAACGATACATGTTCTCATTATAGGAAATGATTCAATATGTATGAGTATACTAATACAGTGAAGTCAAAATATCTTATTCTTATAGGAGTGAAAGGAACAAATAATTAAAGACCGTTAAGAGTTCTTAAAATATGTTTTTATATTTTGCGTTCATAAAGAAGTTATTACGAAACTCAATAGCGTATCCGAAAATCCTTCATTTCGATACGCAATTTTTTGTTTTAGAAGATTAGTACTAGATGACATTTACTTATATTCATAAATCAGAATTGACATGAATTTTCAAATAATTGAAAAAGTCCAATGTTATCAATACACATACAAATTTCTCCATATCAACTCAATTTAATATAGCAGTTGTTTTAAACATTTTAGTATATATAAAAGACATAAAATATAAAAAAATAATATACAAAAAACTCTTTTTAAACTAAGAGGGATAAATTCAATTATATTTACGCTATTCAATATACGAGAAAAAAATAAATTATGGAACTTTTAATCTCAACAATAATCCTTCCCTACTGGTTTTTGACCTTAGAACTATAACAGAAACAAACTTACATGAAAATATTTTGTTAAAGAATTTAAATCAAAATGACTAAACGACAACACGTTTTAAAACTGAGAATGCATAACAACACAAAATATTTCAAATTCGAATTCTAGTATCAAGTTTTGTTCTGTAGAATGAAACATGACAAGTCATTTGTAAATTAAGATGTAAATATCAACCGAGATATCAACTGTCACGGCAAGGCGGACTTAAATTAAACAAACTTGAATGTTATGAATAATGACTATTAGTAATCTATTCATTCGTCTACATATTTATATCAATTAGGTGTTACATTTAATAAATGATTAGATTTTAAATATTTTATCAAGAATTATATACAAACTTCAAAAATTGATGAAACAACTTGAAATAAAACGAAAAGATACTTAATTAATTATAAAAATACACATGTCCGAAACTACATAAAATAATAATATTTATAAATACGGTGGCGGTTTTGTAATGAACAGAACGGCAACTGTCACAAATGATAAACAAAATCAATATCAGTCTGTATAGCATGTCTTATTCAATCTAAGCAATGATGACTGCGTCGAAATCCGATGGGGTGAATGATACATGTGTGCACCCACATAGAGGATGAGTCAAGTTTTCTTCGAATCATTCTGGATGATCGATTTGCGACCGCGAGTGCGAGCAAGGAGCAATTGAATGAGGAGAAAGCAAGCGTCCAGGACCGTACTAGTCATTACATGTACAGAAGTTCAAGTTTGAGACTCATGGATGTTTCAGGAATCAGAAACCATGAAAGTTAAAGATTTTTTTTTTTGTCGTCAGATCGCAGACTTTGTTAGTAACAATGATAATATATCTATACAGTTGAAAGCGTTTACCCAGCGTGTCCTGAATGGTTCTGAAGACTGTTATGAAGGCAAAATTGTAATTTTTTAGTCTCAACTTTCATTGGTCGAAATGAACTTTCATAGAGCCACAGACACCTCCTCATTTTGAGATCATGGTTGACGGAATCTATATGTCTATGCCGGAGCCATCGGAAATGCGGTGTTTGTTCAGAGACGTAGAATTTTAGCCTATTTTGTTTTCAATGGAGTTTCGACTAGGCGCGAAATTTCTGACACCAGTTCGATACAAACTGAAAAGGGCGAGAATTATCGGCACAGATTCCACCGCTTTTGTATTAGCTGCACCCAAATTTGCGAACAACGCGTGTTGTTTAATAGAGTAAGGAAGAGGTAGTGTAAATACATAATGGACTCAAACATATTCATTAATGCAAAAAATCTTTTTTTGGGTGCAAGAGGAAAACGGGTGTAGGGTTCGTGATACAAAACGGCCCTGCCTCATCCATAGCTCCAGTTCCGTCAGTATGAGTGTAAGGGGAATGAATAGTTGATATCGGACAACGCCGCGTCAGCAGCGGACTTTTCAAGTCGTCCCTGAACAAACTTCAAAGTAATTGCGCATACACAAATAATTCAACAAGCTTTTGATGTCAGCCGGCAGAGAAAGACTTAAGGTAACCGAGTGATTACAGCTAATCAGTCATCTGCAATCTGCATACATTGCCGCAGCTCACGAATTATTCACCGTGTTTTGTTGGGCGCTTCGCACGTTTTCAGTCTCTCGGCCTTTTAAATCTTGTATCAAAGATACCGGAAACGCTCGTTCCGTCGCATTAAACATTCAGCGCTATCGGAAACGAGAAGACGTCATTTTCACTGTCACGACACGAATTATCTCAATTTAAAATGTACCTTGATTTCACCTGGACAATAAGGCTAAATGAATGCTACTTCATCTAATATGCAACGACCCTCTGAATTAAACACTAAATTCGACGTGCTCTTTAAATGAAACTCACTTTCCTGTTATCAACATACCAACCACCCTAAAATAAAATATTATGCATCTGCAGCTTAAAAACTGTTCGTTAACCGACTTCGTATAATATATATTAATTCTCAAGATCCCCCAAATAATGGGTAAGTAATATGCCATGAAAATATATTTATTTATTACATATCGCTAAGAGACGTATTGGAATCACGCTAAAAATCGCATATCCATATTTTAGTGAATAAGCACGTTTAAGGTCCCTAGAATCCGATAACATTTTTACGATGATGTCTGGGTGTATGTGGGTGTGTGTGTGTGTGTGTGAGGTTGTTGTATGTACGATTTCTCAAATTCTATAAGACTAAAGACCTGTGTAACTACGGATTCCTCAATTTAACAGTAATGGGAAGAGTTGAATAGATTTTGGTAACAACTGGACAACCGGAAGTAGTAGTATTTTAACAAAATTCTTCTAAATATTACATCATAGAATGAATTTAAAATTATAGAAAATACGTAAATAGAAAGATTAGGTATAATTAGAATTTTTGTGTGTACAAGAAATGTAAAATACAATACTTATATATACCACAATGGAAAGGTTTTGTGATGGCCACAACCGATTTTTATTTAAGACTAGAAAATCTCTTTTTTTACCTCTCGCTAAGAGAGGTATTGCATTCATGCTAAAAATCGCATATCCAGATTTTATTGAATAAGCACGTTTTAAGGTCCTTACAATCCGATTTTAACATTTTTACGATGATGTCTGTGTGTGTGTGTGTGTGTGTGTGTGGATGTGTGTGTGTGTGTGTGTGTGTGTGTGGGATGTTGGAAGGACGGTTACTCAAAAACTATAAGACTTAAAATTAGTTTAAAAACGTATTTCCCAATCGGACATTCCCGGGAAGATCTGAAAAGGTTTTGGTAACAATTGGACAACCGGAAGTAGAAGATTCTTGAAAAAAAATCTTCTAAATAATATTTTTTGAAAATTTTTCGTGGTAATATTAAAGAAAATTAAATTCTCTATGATCTGAAAAGGTTTTGGTAATAATTGGACAACCGGAAGTAGAAGATTCTTGAAAAAAAATCTTCTAAATAATATTTTTTGAAAATTTTTCGTGGTAATATTAAAGAAAATTAAATTCTCTATCTGATACATTTAAATATTTTATTATATATTCCATAGATTTAGAGATAAAAGAAGTATAATATATAAAATAATCTATTGTAATAAATTTGACAGCCGAAAGAATGCCATGAAAAATAGTTGATAATTTAAATTATTTGTAACTGACAGATAAATGTCAGTGTCAGAAATAATGAGTAATGAATTAAAAATGTACTTGGAGAATCCCTTAGTTCTTGATCTGTGACTATTATGGAGATGACAAGTCTAGGTTGAAGGACTTAAATTTGTTTCAAACATTATGGGACAATGTACACCAGTACTGTAGACTAGAGTAACTTTGAATTGCGAAAAAGCTATCAAATTCTTCTCAAGTAAGTTGTAAATATTGACAAAATCGGAGTGCAATCTATCCGTCACTTTATTAAAGGGAATTAAGGTTATTTAGATGTAACAAGTATGAAAAAATAAAATGTAAAAGAAGATATATAAGAATAGATGCACAATCCAGATATATACATTTTAGACCGCCCAAAATTAATGTTTTTACTAGAAGAATATGAAGAGAAAGTAAACAAAGTTGTTCGAATTGAAAATTGCTGTTACCAGCCTAATATTTATATATGGTAAACTCTACTTTGTAATTTATTGTAACATAATTTATGGTAAAATATCTTCATGTTGAGACATGCTATTATTGAATAATAAAGAAGTTTATACGTCATAGATTTATATGAATATATTATTTGTATTTATAAAAATAATCTTTGCTTTATGCATACAGCCAGGTAAAATATACGGCGAGAGGTTATGTGCTGGCCACATCAGATTTTTATATTTTGTACTGGTATCTTCCCTCTGTTAATAGTGGCGTTGCATTTACAGCAGACATCTCAACACTATTCTAGCAATTATCTTATTCTCCCCAGATCTTGACGAGCAGAGATGTGGTAGATTTAGTGCCCGTCGTAAAACCATTATGTCAATTGAAGGCAGCTACGCTAATTTATAAATATTGCCATGTAGTGTCGTAGAACATCGTGAACATAGTAGCAAGTTGAAAGTTTGAGTGCAGCACTAGTTCATGGCAATAAACAAGTGCATTTGATTTACGCGGCAAATGCGTGTTTGTCAGGTGGTTAGGTTCTTTGCGATCTTCACTTACCTTGATTACCGATGATGTATGTGTAATGTAACATAATTAGTAGTCACTTGTTACTAAATATTTACGTCTAAAGGTATATTTATTTTAAATAAAAATTTAGCAGGCTATAAATTTTTGTACCACTAAAAAAGTTATTAAATATTTAGACATTCATGGTAATTTTAAAATTGGATGAAACTATTCGCTCATATATTATGTATAAACAAATGGTTAATGTACATTCAGTAACCTAAACGAATGATTATTAAAGCATTAAATTTTTTATTACCTGTATGTGAAAATAGACGCTCTGTTTAAAATTTCAATCATACAAAAAATATAAAGCACCGTAACATTTTAGTTCTCCGGATAGGGAATTTAAAAGTCATTTTAATGGGAATAAATTTTATTTATTAAATAGTTAAAAGAAAAATAACAAATGACTATTTTTGGATTAACTATACCTTCTGTTACTATTTAGAACAAAATTTCTTTCCGGACTCTGTACAATATTTACTATACACTATTATATATCCCGGCGGTGCAAATTTAAAGAAGAAATTTATAGATTATTAATACACAAATGATCATAAGAGACTGACATAAATATTAGAATTCAGAAAACAGCGAAAGTCTTCCCTGCAATAAAGAACAGCTTCATAAGAAACGAGATTAACATCAAAACGAAAATTAAAGTATACAATGGGGAAGTTTAGTGTATTTTTTTTTATTTTATTAAGAATGTCTTCAAAAGTGCTATATTGTATTTCACTCAGATGCCTAGATTTCTCAAAAATAGAAATTTTCTAAAATAATGACGTCACAGAAGTTCACGGAGAACGTATAGTCTACCTTAAGCAGGTGCGCGCTGGTTCACAGGAAGTTTTAAAAATGGCATCCACTTGTTTTGACGTTTATAAGCAGTGATAGTTCTGTATTGTGATTATTATAGTTTTGTTGTTGTTCTTGTGCAAAACGCATAGTTCTATTTATTTCAATTAGAGCATTATTGTATTCAATATTAAAAATTACGTATCGTATAATAGTTTTGAAAACAAATACAGTTCCAATTCGTACTAAAAACTCATAACCTCACTCCGCGAAAACGTAATCAAACCCACGTGAACTACCCTTTTTAGCGCGCATAAGTCACTTGTGTCATCACAAAAGTTCGATGATAAATAATTAATTATAAATAAATGGGCACATAATTTTAACTTTCAATTACATTTTAAGTTATAATTATTCCTATATTTACATTAAAAAATATTTTACATGTAATTTAAATCACGCTAAACTTCCCCATTCAAGTTCTACCTTAACTTACGACTGTGAATTTTGGATATTATCCAGGACAATGAAAAGTAAAATTTAAGCACTTAAAATATTATATTTAAGAAGAGACTAGGTGTCACACTACGAGATAGAATCAGAAATGAAACGATTAGAGATCTGCAATGTATGTATTGGACTTCATTGAGGAGAGACAGCTAGCTTGATGAGGCCAAATGATCAGAATGATCGAAGATAGACCGGTGAGGCAAATATGGATGACGAGCATGGTAGAAAAAAGAGAACGACGAAGACCTACAGACAACTGGGATAAGGTAATATTGAAGATGATATTTAATACGCTAGGAAGATGGTAAGGAATAAGAAGCAATGGGCGAAATTCGTACACGATGTTGTACACCCTGCACTTTGCGGTAAAAGGTATCAAATAAAGTGTTCACATTACATCAAAATAGATAACGTTAACGTTAAAATTCCAGATAAAGTGAACGTTATTCTGTATATCAAAATACGGTTGTAGAATTCACATACCGTACACGTTATTTTATCTGCCCAACTAAACTGTAGCTATCTTTTTCTACAAGTTAGGTTACGTCTGTTTCAACGTCAAATATTAAGTAGTTTTCCACGGACGCTATTTCTGGACAAATAAGGGTAAACATTATATACATAGCTTTAACGCTCACGCTATTTATTTTGACGTTATGTGAAACCTCGCTAAAATATATTTACAGGCAGGTTATAAACTGTCTACATTCTTAGTTGGACAATATGTCATTTTCTGTGAAGCATTGTTCCTACATTCTATCCTAGAAATTCTACAGCCGTATTTGTGTCATAAACCAATTTATAACTTATAAATGTCCACTTAATTTATGTCGTATATATAAATAATTAATTATCGATATAGTTTGAATTAATAACCTGTTGTAAATAAAAATAGTAGATGTATAATAATAGCTACATATCCTTGAAACACCCTGTATAGATTATAATTGCTTAACGCACATACATATGTGAGCACACTCGTTTTTAATTTTTCTCCGGGTGTCATGACTGGATAATTCTTCGGTTGATTATGTAACACAGAGGAATTCAACATTTAAAGTTCCAGATAAGATAGATAGCAGTTAACATGTCAGATTCATTCAGTACTAATGTGGCCGGTAAATTAATTATTCCTTAATGTTAATGTGAATGTGAGAGTACAAATATTGCGCTTATTAACTAATAAATAATGAAAATAAATAGACATAGATAGTTTTATGTTTTCCGCGGTAAGGAATTGTAAATGTAAGCTAATACAAACGTGTAAATGATTTATTTCTATTTTAGCATTATCACAAATTTGTAATTTATATGTATATCAATAAAACAGGATATATATTTTTATAAGAATATAATTTATAATATATGTACTTAATATGACCGATTATAACTTATGAGTACTAAAATTGGAAACTAAAAAAATCTATTGTGGCCAGCACAATACCTCACGCCATTTTCATTTTATGTTGCATAGGACGCCAGCAGTCATGTGACTTTGTTGGCAGATATGGGGGCACGTGTCAGAATGACAGCTAGTAATAATGTACAAAGGTGTCAAGTATCATAATTTTACAATCAAAACATCACGATTTTCCAAATCCATGTGGATTATTTTCCTCGATAAGCATATTCCATAATATTGATGACAAATAAACATCAGAATATTTTGAAATTTTGAATGAATAATTATGACATATAACAATTGTGACATCTATGTAAACAACTACTAGCCGTCATTCTGACACGGATCCTCATACACACACACACACAGACATTATCGTAAAATAATTATAATTGGATTCTAGGGACCTTAAAACGTGCTTCTTTTTAGAATGAATCCAATACCTCTCTTAGCGAGAGGTAAACATGAATATAATAATAATTTTAAAAATATTACAAAAGGAACGACACAATAATGATAGATGCAACTTCTTTCATTAATATTCTCGTCTGTTTTATTCAAATATATACTAAACTCTTACGATTCTGAGGCATAATGCGTGAGTTCAAATATTTTAGTGTTTGTACTTTTTTACATATACAACCGTTTTCTTCATAAAATTAGTGCAACAACTGTTACAACAGTCCGTTTTAGTGTCATGTGATCCATTTATACCTAGACCTTCGACTTCTAAGAAGAGGTATGTTTTATTCACAGGCCATACCGGGTGTCTACTTGAAATCTGTTATATAGGGAATATAATGTTACTTTTTTTTCTGTAATTAGTTACCTATTAATTTTAGACAAATAAAGGTTATAAATAATAAAATTTTACACCTACATCATTAATCGGATTTTTTGCACGTTTTGTATTTTGTAAAACCGAATTTGAAATTTTATAAATATTGTTCATTTCTAGAGAATGAAAATTATAAATAAATGCATAATGTTTGAACTATTATCACAGAGCACAAATTAATAATGTACTGATCTGTGCTATTATTACAATCAGAAAAATTAGTTTATTGGGTTAGAAACTCATTTATTTTAATTTGTTATAAAAAGATGTTCATACCTACTATTGATTGTGTTTTGTTTTATAAGTAGAACGTTTTTATTAAGAAGAGAATAATTCAATGTTATTGTTCTGACAGGTTAATTTTATCTCAATTCCATGGACATCACTACAAATGAACAATATTTTACAAGTTACTAAACGTGCAAAATCAAAACTTTATTATCCTTCATTTGAAACATTTTTGTCTAAAATTAACAGGTAACTACAGCAAAATTTAAAAAATCACACTGTAGTATAACGGATTTCAATTAAACACCCGGTACAAGTAGAAACCATATGTTTATAATATTCATTAATAAAAATTCGAGCATTACCGCATTTTCAAATAAATTTAATACAATGTATTAATAATTGGCAAATTACAGTTTAGCTTAAAATATGTAAATATCAAACGATTGCATTTATATTAAGTACACATATAAGGTTAAATTACTTGGAAAATATGATATCAATAAATTAGATAGACATTAAGATTATTTGTAAGATATAAATACGCTGGAATAAATTTGTTTTGTTAGTGTTTTATAGGTAATAAAAGGAAACTAGCTACTAGCTGAAGTATTTTGTTACACGATGTAGATGAAAACTGATCTATCGTATATAATTTTGTCATAAATAACGGTAATACTTATTATAATATTTGCATAATGTATGCGGAAAAGTTTACATGCAGGCAGAAGCGGACATACATACATAGATAGACCAACAAAATTCACGTATTAAAAATTGCACATTCATCAAATCCAATAATTTATCCGCAAAAATATACATAACGTATTTTCATCATAAAAAAAACAAATGAAAACTAGGTTAAACAAGGCAATCGCGGATAATTTTAAAATGACAAATTTATGGCTTGTATTTTAGCTGTGAACACAAAAATTTGCGCTATCAACATTGCGTGTCAACATATTTTAGTTTTAATTTTTATTTCTAAAATTACAGTTGTATACGAATCATAAACTATTACAATGAATCTGTCCCGAGGCAATAAATCCGGCTGAAAATCGCAAATGAAAAACGAGCGACAGATCTGGAATTCACGACGAGCCAAAACCCCTGTTAATACTTCCGAACGCATGGGCGCGTCGTTGTTCTACCGAAGACGGAACGGTGGCGTTTTCGCGTTTTCGGCTCGCAGGAGAAATCCACAGCCCACTCAAGGTGACACCGCAATTTTATTATGTGTCTTCCAACATTTTTTAATATTCTCTCATATTCCGAATCTTATATTCTTATCATTATTTATTCTCGGAAAATGTACGCGTAAGCTGTATCACATTTAGAAAGTGACAGTTTTCATTTTCACATGGAATATGTATGAATAATTGGCTTTACAATTTGTACATACATTAGAGTCAATTAGTTACTATCTTAGATTAGATTTTAATTACCAGGGGCGTACTGGAACTTTTAATTTTACCTCACATCGTAGTGACCAGCAACGTAATATTAAAGTCAATGGCCTGTATTATGAGCGCGCTTTTATGGAGCTCACTCTTCATAAGAATATAATGTAAAAGCGCACGTCATAAAAGCGCTTTTATTATAAAAGTGCGCTCGTAATACGGGCCAGATAGTTTTGCCAATGTGTAACGCCTTGAATAATTGAAATCAAGATATTTACATTGTACATATTTGTACATTCAGTACAAAAATTTGGGAAATTTATGTCCCTGTTTATATTTCTTTATTATTATTTTTATTTTTCAAGCGTATTATGCTATTGTACACATACTATAGAAGATATTCAAAAAATGTTAGCTTCTTAGTTCACCGCTGGCGACAGCAGTTGCCACAGCAACACAGACAATATTGAAAATTGTTAATTGACAGTTCTATCGTTTGTTTTGTAGTATACACAGCCAGCTTTGGCTGAAATTTGAAAACTCTCTTCTTTGAAACTCTTGAAGAAAAAATAGTATATTGTTGAGGAAGGACTCCAGTTCAGAAGTCATATTATTGTCGTAGATAGGTTTGCGGTAAAAAGGAACTCTGAAGATTTTACCACAAACCTATCTACGATAAAAAATAGTATATGTCATTCGGAGTAGAACGCCCTTTTTGTGTTTTACCAAGCTTGCCTGACCGCGGCTATAGCGCCTCGGCCGCAATAGCTGGGTTCTGTACAAAAAGACCGCTTTCTACTCCTAATAACATAATATACTATTATTTGAATACAACAAAGAAAATGACTACTTACAATAAATAATAGTGTATTACTAACCGAGGTGGAAAGTGTTACATTACTGTCGTGGGCGAAGATAAATATAGGTAACCAAGGCGCGAAGCGCCGAGATTAGCTATAGCCCGAGATGTAATGAAACTTTTCGCCGAGGTTTGCATACTATTTGACGCACAACTGCACTAAAAAAAATTTTTTTTACTTCTTAGTTACCACGGCGGAAACTGAAAGATTACACCCTGCGGACGGTAAAGTAACACATACGGGCGGTAAAACCCCCGATGACTAGTAAACACAAAGTCAAAAAAACAATTGGAAATAAAATCAACATTCTTACTTTTAAAAAATTATATTAGTTATAAAGCGTTACTAGTTTTTATTAGAATGGTTTGATGTATTTCTCCAGAAGTTATCTCCAAGCTTGACATTTCACATAACCAAATATTTATAGCAATGTAACGCATCGCCTTATTGTTTTGTGGCATGGCCACCTGTCCACGTAATATAGCAACAAGCTTTAAATGTATTAATTTTTTTTTTTAAATCATTTCAATTAATTGCAGAAGTTTACACCCTTGGACGAATAAAAACCCTCCGCTACATGTCGAGCTTCAAATTTCGTCCGCGAGCATAAACCTTTTCTTTCGACCCTCTATACGTAAATAACTATTATTCATAATAGGAAATTAATAATGAATAATAATTGATATTTAAATAATAATAATAACGTAACATAAATAAACGAATGTTTTGAAGGGTTTTGGCTTGTTCATTTGTCAAATGAACTGTCAGTTTGATTTCTAACCTTAACTTTTGAATCCTGCACATTTATTGTATCTATATTATTTAAAATATCATTCGTTTCTCTACATATAGAATGTAAAGAAACTTTGTTTACATGTAAATATCCATCACTGATATGTACTGATACTGATCTCTTATGGTGGGAAATATTTTAAAACAAATTGGAAAAAATTGTAACTACGAATGAAGAAAATTACAGTTCTTCAGTTGTTTTGTTCGCGGACGTGGTGGACTATTCGTTAATTTCCGGTAAAAATCTTTGTAATACCTACTGCTTCTTAATTCGTATTTTACGATGCAAACCTAAATGTGTTCTCTCCTTTTATCTAGTGTTACTATCTGTAAATCATTTGAAATTAATTAAAAGTATGTAGGTTACATTCAATTAATCAAACTTGCATCATTCGGATTTGATATCTGACACTGGTATTTGCAGTTATTAATATTCTTTGTACAACTGTTTGAAATTTAAAACTGTTACCAGATAATGTAACCTGTAAACGATCATTTTATAAATACCAATTTGTTGAATAAGCTTTTCTTATTCATTATACAAAAGCAAAAATATATAAAATATTTAGTTTATTTATTCAGTTAAATATCATATTTTTATATTTTACGTTATTATAAATTTTAAAAATATTTTATTCTACTTATGTACATTCGAATTGACTATTTTTTTCTTCTACTTCAATGTCTTTAAATATAAAAAATTAAAGAGAAATTATATTCATAAATCTTGCAACTTATGCTGCTTCAACATACCATACCATGGAAACAGTTAGGATGTTAAAATATTACTAATTCACAGATGTCCGTGTCAAGTGCAATTTACATAATATGTTCGTGAAATAATTTTATTGGAAAATATAATCTTTTGCATGAAACTTTCTGTGTATAATTTATATATAATGATTACAATTTATTTGATTTTAATGTATTGTATTTACATTGTTTGTATAAATTTTTCTGATTTGAATTGTAGAATTCTTGTATTTTTATTTTTTTGACATCGTCATGTTACGCAATTGTAGTATTTAACATAAATGAATCATCTTTTTATAAAATGAAACCATTACCACCATCCAAGATGAGTAACAATTCATTCTTAATCAAAGTTAGTGATTTTTGCTAATTCGAGTTGGTATTAAATAGTAGCGGTGTTTAGCGGACGTGACTATGAAATATGACGAAGACACGAGCAACGCAGTCGCGTGTAAAAACTCATCGTTCTCCTTACCGTCTAATTCGTTTTTAACAGCATCAATTAAACGAAGCGATTACATATCCGGGTCATAAATCTGGAGTTTTTTTGCTGTACCTCCCTGACACAAGAAGGGATGCTCGACAGGGTTGCATTAAGGGAAGCTGATGATGTTCGTTGCACATTCTAGAGGAATTATAATCAGAAATTTGATGTTGCTGATTTTTATTACCATATTTATATTGGTTAACATATTTGTATTCCCCAACCTCTAAAAGGTTAGGACATATTACTACAATGATTGTGAATAAAAAAATTAAGTCTTCACAGCCCGAATCTTGTGTATAGTGATATCCATTGCTACGTAACATCTCAATTTGACGTTAGCTAACAAACTTGCACTGGGCTTTTGTAACATATTTCATTTAAAATACACTATGCATGTGTCGTAAACACTAACGAGTGCTGGGCATGACCTCGTTAGCTGCATTAAGTGCAAAACTTCACAAATTTGGTATTTAAAACTTGTATATGTTTGATAACAATATATTTGATTTTGATTATATATGACAAAGCGGAAGTGATATTTTACTTGGAACTCTTAACAAATTTTCCAGGAAAAATATAATTAATTATAATCAAAAAAACATAACATACTTTTCTATTTATTGGAACATCAAATTAGATTTTGTTTAGAAACGATCAACCGGAAGTGATACTTTTCTTGAAGCTCATTTCTATTTTAAACATGAAATTGGCGGGAGATTATGTGCTGGCCACATCAGATTTTATTCAGCGTTAGAAGAAAAAAATAGTATATTTATGTGGACTAAAGTTACTTTTTCGGCTCATTTGTGGTTGTCTGCACAAAAGTATCATTGTATCTCCTTATCCAATAAAATACTATTCAGTATTAATATGAATATCATTAAGAAGAACCTAATGAAGTATATAGTCAAATTCATTTATCTTGAAGAGGGACTTAATACTTAAGTGAAAGATTGAATTTTTTTATGGGTATAAAGATGAAAAATGCGGTGCAATAAACCATTTTCGTTAGGTTATTGATGAAAGGTATCTTGTGGATAATGAAGAGCCATAAGTAATGAATTTCTTAGTTCAGTGAAGTGTGACAAATTGGTGTAATGAAGTTATAAAAAAGCAATTGGTGGAGTTAATTTAGTGTAGGTTCGTTAAGTCCGGGTGCACCGGCATCAGCATCAGCCGTGTAGTAGTATGCAAATGGTAGGTCACGTGTGCATCGGGTAACTCGGGGCGAAGTCCCGTGACGTGTGGGGGTGTGTGGGGGCGGTGGCGCCGTCGCCGGCGACGTCGACGTCTCGCTAGGTGCGCTGCGAGCAGCCGGCGCCGGAACGGTGAGCGCCGTTCTGACACCGCGACAATTTACAGCTCACACTCCAGCGCGCGGCCCGCTGCAAATCACCGCCACCGACCCAACAACGTGAGCGGGAACGGGCTAATGGATTAATCGCGCACTTTCACTTTCCAAGCCCGAGCTGAGCTGAGCGAGATGCTCCTCTAATCATATCTACCCCCAACTAACTCTAACATCAGCACAGTTACGGGACCGACATCATATTTCATCATTTATGTCCCCGGCACAAATCTTCACTTCTCTAATTACTTACAAACCCGAAAGAATTACATCCTTTTCGTATCGAACAGAAACGTCTTCTCATCGATCACACGCAATTAATCCTCTACCTATAAGTGAATTCTTCAGATTCAATAAAACTTTTTTCATATAAATAGATCTATTTCAACATTTATAAAAATATGTTTTAAATTACTTTCATGGTCAATAATTGGAAATATGCATGAGTACAGCGTGCGCGCTGCCGACGTCACTAGTCGAACGTTTCTAGAAACTCTTCGAAGCCATTAACGTAATTACCGAGCGCAGCTGTGTAAATAACCCATATGCGACGCAAACTTATACTGGAAATATTCTAGAGTATTCTAGACGAATAAAAGGTATATAAAAGAGGATCTGTGCTAGTTGAGTTCAGTTAGTGGAGAGAGTTGAGTTCAGTTAGTCGAAGTCAGACAGATGAGCGGTGTGAAATAAATGGTTATATAAATAAATAATCTACAAGTTAGTCGATGGCAGTGTAGTGGGTAACGAGTGAAATAAATAATTAGTGATATAAATACATAGTAAAATAAATATCGTGTAAATAAATAATATTAGTATATATAGTAATTATTATTAGTAAATATTAGTATAAATAATAATATTCTTATGCCCATATTCATAAACACTTGTAAAATTTTAAACGGTTCGTTATAATTTTTATCCAGTAAAAACATCGACACTAGCAGAAAAATCAAAATCTAACTGCAACGCGCCGTTTTGAAATTTTATGAGTGTTTATGGAATATGGGCATTAGTCTAATATTAGTGTTTAAATTTGTTTAATCATCTTTTTGTTCTTATTTCTTATTTATCGTTTAATAAACTTTTATTTTAATTAATAATATTCCTCTGATTTTTACACTTCACCCAAATAAATGAACATTACAGTATATTATAGTCCAAGTTTTGGTTACTATTGACATGATGTTGCTGCCTGTCATTCAACATTTCTTTCATATCCTTACATTCGCAAGTTGTTTTTACCTGACGTCGTATCATAAATTCAAATTCGTACGAACTCACCAAGTCAAGTAGCTTAATCTTAAATTGACTTCAAAATTCAAGCTTTTCAAAATTTTGTGTTTGGCTTGGCTCAGATTTGATGAAAACATGGCTTGGATTGGACTAGAAATATCAAACCTTTAAAAATTTAAGCTGGGCTTAATTTGTGACAAGGCGAGAGCAAGCGCAATAACAAGTAAATAACCTTTTCGTAACTTTTCTAAATTATGGTTTCAGTAACAATATTTCAACTTTGTTATCTGTTTAGAAATAAATATTCTTTTTCCAACAACTGTCTGTTTAGTCTAGATGTCAGCGGTCTTGACATTTATTTGTTGACAATTAAGTCTAGAAGTTATTGCAAGCATATGCGCAGGGTTGATATTTAGTTATGGTTGTACTCGTATTACAGTCGCTCAGATATCCTCTCACGCAAATGATGGTGGTTTAGTTTTTAGTGAGTCTGTCTTAGATACTCATGTCGGAACGACATGTAGTCGGTTTTGAGTCGGTATTAAAATACTCTTGTCGACAAGACATATAATCTGAGTTTTAGTTTTAGGCGCGTGCAAAACGCCAGTCCGCTGATTTACAATGTAACATGTAACATTTTAGTTATTTGTTTAGTTATGTTCAGTTTAATTCGTAATAATAAGTTAGTATAAAATCTCTAAGTATGTCCGGGTCCATAATAAGTGTTCATAAATATCAAAGTGTAAATGTATTTCTCCTCAATAAAGTGGTCGTCAATCACCATTGACCACCAGTTAGTTAAAAGTGTTATCGTTAGGTAAAAGCAGTAACTCCACAATCATCGGCCGTTCACCCCCTTCGTGTTACAAAATTCCAAATATTGAAAAAGCTTATTTTCAGCCAAACTACTTGATATTACAAGGTTTAAATTGGGTTGAAATTTCAAGCTTTTCTAATATGTTAGACTTGGTTTGGGCTTGATGAAATGAAAGCTTCCGTTGGTTTGAAAACTCACATTGTTTTAATTATCAGACTAGCTTAATTTTTTAAGCTTTTCCAGGATTTATTTTCGTTATTTCGTTATTTTCTGCATTAATTTATTTGGAAATTGATACCGGATTTCAAAAGGACTATAAAGAAAGGCTTGAAAATAGTATGAATTTGGATTATAGTAGATGGACACTAAAAACTAATAACTTTTTTAAGTCCCTATCGTATAGTGTTAAGGAGTAGTTACCAATTTTCTAATTTGTTACTATGACGGAGGAAAATTTAGTCATAAATTCAAGCGATAAAATATGTGTTCTGAGAGAGTGAGTGTTGGGAAATGTAGTCCAAGAAGTCAGTGGAAAATCCGTGTGAAACAAGTAGGAGTTATGTGGGGTTGAACAAAGTGCAGACGTAGCCATTCGTACACGTAACGTATTCGTGAAAAAAGGGCAGAGCAGAGACAAAATAGAGCATTGGATGTATGCGTTCGGTGTAAGTTGTAAGTTTGGTCGCAAGTTGGAATGACAGATGACGTGCAGGCGCGAGCACCTCGCGCGCTCGCTCGAGTGCGACCGGAAAGTGGATGGTTAGCGGGGGTGGGGCAGACGCCGCCGCGGCGCCAGCCATCCCCAGCCGCCCCCGCCGCCCCGCCACTCATCTCTTAATCTCGACATACGCGCCGCCAACACTGCTACTGCTCCTGTTCCCGTAAATTAATCACCCTCTCATACATACTGATCTTACGTCAAGAATCTTAATGAATTATGTATTAATCAGCTACATTGTATAATTAAAATATGGCTCCGATGTAAATAGGAAAGTTCACAAACCCAGGCCGATCTGCGGACGGATACTGAAGCTGATGCTGCATGGCATGATGCTTCACTGCCAGACGCGGCCTAGCCGACCGACATATTATTTAAATAAACATTCATCAACTGCTTTACAAAACGCTCAATATTACATTAATTTTCCTCTTCTCAACGTTTTAATTTTTTCTCAAAAAAAACATTCCATCATTTTTTGCTCTGTATTTTTTAAGGCTAATAAAATAAACTATAAAATTAAGGACGAAGATTCTCAATTACCTATACCGAACAGTCTTATTTTACTTGCTCGGAAATTTCCGTCCCCCCTTGTTCGGTTTCGGGGCCGCTCTTCTTGAACATATTCTAGAATAATGGTAGATAATTGCGCAAGATTTATTAAAAAAGTTGCATATAAGATGTTCAATAATTGTACGTATGTATGTAATTTTTAAAAAGAGTGATATCTTGCTGTAAAGCTCACCAATATTAAACGATTTCTAAAGAATTAATCGGTTAGAAAATATAGAAAAAAATCTGATGTGGCCAGCACATAACCTCTCGCCGTATATTTTACCTGGCTGTATGCATAAAGCAAAGATTATTTTTATAAATACAAATAATATATTCATATAAATCTATGACGTATAAACTTCTTTATTATTCAATAATAGCATGTCTCAACATGAAGATATTTTACCATAAATTATGTTACAATAAATTACAAAGTAGAGTTTACCATATATAAATATTAGGCTGGTAACAGCAATTTTCAATTCGAACAACTTTGTTTACTTTCTCTTCATATTCTTCTAGTAAAAACATTAATTTTGGGCGGTCTAAAATGTATATATCTGGATTGTGCATCTATTCTTATATATCTTCTTTTACATTTTATTTTTTCATACTTGTTATATCTAAATAACCTTAATTCCCTTTAATAAAGTGACGGATAGATTGCACTCCGATTATTCTTATATCGATGTGTAATTTTGTCAATATTTACAACTTACTTGAGAAGAATTTGATAGCTTTTTCGCAATTCAAAGTTACTCTAGTCTACAGTACTGGTGTACATTGTCCCATAATGTTTGAAACAAATTTAAGTCCTTCAACCTAGACTTGTCATCTCCATAATAGTCACAGATCAAGAATTAAGGGATTCTCCAAATACATTTTTCTTTCATTACTCATTATTTCTGACACTGACATTTATCTGTCAGTTACAAATAATTTAAATTTGCAACTATTTTTCATGGCATCCTTTCGGTTGTAAAATTAATTACAACATTATTTTATATATTATATTCCTTTTATCTCTAAATCTATAAAATATGTATAAAAATATTTAAATGTATCAGAAAGAGAATTTATTTTTCTTTAATATTATCAAGAAAAATTTTCAAAAAATAATATTTAGAAGTTTTTTTTCAAGAATCTTCTACTTCCGGTTGTCCAATTGTTACCAAAACCTTTTCAGATCTTCCCATGAATGTCCGATTGGGAAATACGTTGTTAAACAAATTTTAAGTCTTATAGTTTTTGAGTAACTGTCCTTCCAACATCCCACACACACACATCCACACACACACACACACACACACACACACAGACATCATCGTAAAAATGTTAAAATCGGATTGTAGGGACCTTAAAACGTGCTTATTCAATAAAATCTGGATATGCGATTTTTAGCATGAATCCAATACCTCTCTTAGCGAGAGGTAAAAAATCATAATGACAAAATATATACTTAGGGCCAGTATTATAAACGTTCATTTAAATTTAGTTCCATAGAAAATTTATTTAAATGACAAATGCAAAACGATTTGGAAATCAATTATTTAAATATCATAAGAACCATGGAAGTAGACTAGAGTTAATTTTATTAATTTGACTATGGAATTAAATTTAACTAGATGTTTATAACATCGGCTCTTAGACAGATTAATATCAAGTTGCTTAAATTTTATGCGACCCTTAAACAGAAAAATGCAAATCAAAATTTTGACAGCAATACCTACATAATAATTAATTTAACATTTCATTCCGATGCAATATTGTCAATAAGGAACGCTTAAAATTTAAGTTACGCTTAGTCGCTGCTACAAATAAATCGTCGCTTATTTGCGACTGTTTAATCGCAAAAATATATTAGAACCAACATGGATTTCATAGAAAGCGTTTATGTTATTGCTTTATTTCGTCGAAAATTTAGAAAACGATGTAAAAAGCAGTATTAGATACATCCAATATTAAGTTATAGATTGCTAATGAAATGATTTTACAAAATGATCTGATTTTTTCCACCTGATATTATTGTTACATTGTTTCTGTGTTTAAATCACTAGACACTAATCTGTAGTTGTAGAACTGAACCTCATACATCTTAAAAGCAAAATTTTAATAACATACTGTCAGATATGCAATAGCAAATGAACTACGACTACGACAAAATAGTAGCAAGTGCACATTTCATGCCTGTTCGTGCGACTCATTTCATGTTGCGACAATCGCGTCGCTACAAAAATGGAACGTGTTACATCTTTTTAATCACTGCGATTTTTTAATCACATGTGCACGTATTTAAGGCTGTGTGTCTTATTTTTGCGATTGAACCATCGCGCGACAGAAAATAACATGTGCACGTCTAGCCTAATAGCGCAAAATATTAAGTTTAACAAAAATACTGTTAAATATTAATTGTTGCATTAAACCATAGAAATAATGACCGAAATATTAATTTAAAGAGTTAGAATTATGTATATTCTGCAGTAAGTCCAGTAGCATTGTTAGCAATTAATTACCATCATGAATCATCTAGTTACCTAAAATATAATTAACAAAAAAACACTTAGTTGCTAGAAACAGACAGAAATAAAATAAATATTTTAAAAAATGAATAAAAAGTGTCGGGTTTCGGTGCAAGCGTCGGTGACATCGCTTCGCTGGTGAAGGCCACGTCCGGTCATGGACTTTAATTTTTCCGGCCATCAGTATGCAAGCCTGGTGCGAAATTCTAATACGCCAAAACTTGACCGTTGCTCGTGGACGCTGGTCGGTGCATAGCATATATTATAATGACTCCGAGTCCGACTTCGCTTGCTGGATATGCAGACAGCTCTACACTCAAAAAAAAACTTGTTCACCTTTCAAGATCATACCTCCAATTGCATTTTTTATTGCTGTTTAATTTACAAGAAAAAATGAATCATGAATTCCATCAAGTTCAACTATGTAAAGGGGACTCAATTAAAGACAGGCAATTATTTATACCCATGGGTCTAATTATAATAATTATGTGAGTGATCTTAAAATCAAGTAATGTGCAGATATCCCAAAAAATATGCCCAGTGTGGAGATCTCAAGAACTATATGAAATACGAAGACCAACTTAGACAAAACTTGTCCCATTAGGAGACCATTTTAATTGCTTGGAAAAAATATTTCTTTATAAAAATTACATAAATGAAAAATTGTTCTTTTCTTAGAATATTTATAATTTTATGGTACATAGTGGAGGGGGAGGCCCCAGGCCGATGAGAAATTAAAGGTCCCCCTTCCATAAAATATATCGCTGTTGCTGATACCCTCAAGTAGAGCTGTTCGATCTTAATTGATCTTTATCGATTAATCGATCAAAATCGATCAACTGTGATCAATAATGATCAGATTTATAGATCGATTAAATGCTGTCTGTGATCATTTTTACCTCTCGCTAAGAGAGGTATTGGATTCATGCTAAAAATCGCATATCCAGATTTTATTGAATAAGCACGTTTTAAGGTCCCTACAATCCGATTTTAACATTTTTACGATGATGTCTGTGTGTGTGTGTGTGTGTGTGTGTGTGTGTGTGGATGTGTGTGTGTGGGATGTTGGAAGGACGGTTACTCAAAAACTATAAGACTTAAAATTTGTTTAACAACGTATTTCCCAATCGGACATTCATGGGAAGATCTGAAAAGGTTTTGGTAACAATTGGACAACCGGAAGTAGAAGATTCTTGAAAAAAAATCTTCTAAATATTATTTTTTGAAAATTTTTCTTGATAATATTAAAGAAAAATAAATTCTCTATCTGATACATTTAAATATTTTATTATATATTCCATAGATTTAGAGATAAAAGAAGTATAATATATAAAATAATCTGTTGTAATAAATTTGACAGCCGAAAGAATGCCATGAAAAATAGTTGATAATTTAAATTATTTGTAACTGACAGATAAATGTCAGTGTCAGAAATAATGAGTAATGAATTAAAAATGTACTTGGAGAATCCCTTAGTTCTTGATCTGTGACTATTATGGAGATGACAAGTCTAGGTTGAAGGACTTAAATTTGTTTCAAACATTATGGGACAATGTACACCAGTAATATAGACTAGAGTAACTTTGAATTGCGAAAAAGCTATCAAATTCTTCTCAAGTAAGTTGTAAATATTGACAAAATTACACATCGATATAAGAATAATCGGAGTGCAATCTATCCGTCACTTTATTAAAGGGAATTAGTGTTATTTAGATATAACATGTATGAAAAAATAAAATGTAAAAGAAGATATGTAAGAATAGATGCACAATCCATATATACATTTTAGACCGCCCAAAATTAATGTTTTTACTAGAAGAATATGAAGAGAAAGTAAACAACGTTGTTCGAATTGAAAATTGCAGTTACCAGCCTAATATTTATATATGGTAAACTCTACTTTGTAATTTATTGTAACATAATTTATGGTAAAATATCTTCATGTTGAGACATGCTATTATTGAATAATAAAGAAGTTTATACGTCATAGATTTATATGAATATATTATTTGTATTTATAAAAATATTCTTTGCTTTATGCATACAGCCAGGTAAAATATACGGCGAGAGGTTATGTGCTGGCCACATCAGATTTTTATCTATCAATCGATCTTCTTATCAGATGAAGAACATCGAAGTTTTTTTCGTAATCGTAGTTTCTTAACCTTCTCCCTCTTGATTACAAACGTTTCAGCGATGTTGCTGCACATGCGTACACATCAGCAATAAAAATCGATTAATCGATCAGATCCATTAATCGATTAAATTTTGTCTATGATCACGATCGATCAATCGATCTTTTGATCAGATCAATTACATCGATGTTTTTCCCAACTCTACCATCAAGTCTGCATTTCTACTTTTTTTTTAATTATGTCCCCAAAACATAAACACATCCACCTTTGGGTAAAATGTTCAAAATTTTCAAAAATCTACTTTTCATACATTTAGATACATTTCAATGCGCTGATTCCAAAATTTTAAACCGTTTTTGAGATATTTGCGTTCAAACTTTGGCCCAAAAAAAATCTCATTTTTCGGTTATTACCCAAAAATAGGTGGAGATACAAATTTTAAAACTTTTTGAATAACGGGTACTATTTCTATAGCAAATTGAACTAATGGGACAAATTTTGTGAAAATTGGAACACTTATGTAATTTTGCCCGTAGAATAGATTGGTGAAGAAAATTGAAAATTTGAATTTTCGAAAATTTTGATTATTTTGGAGAAAATGTGCCCAAGGATGTATTTGGGTTTTGAGGGTTTTAACCGTTAATCCAGCCATGACGATTCTTATGAAGAAATTTCACATTTTCTATTATAAATATATAAATAATTTTCCTATTCAATAATACGTAACATTTATTACGTATATGACATATTATTGAGTGATAATTTATAAAATGGCGGAAAATCAACATAACCTTTCTTATAATTGAAATTATAGACGCGGTATTATAGGTTAGGTATGCAATAAATTTAAATAAGTGCTAGTAAAATAAACGTACAACATGCTTCTATTTTTATATAGCTATAAATTAAATACTGCACGTTAATTTATGAATAAAATCTGCATCAAACATAACCTATATTCCACATTCATAAATAAACTTAACTAGCATTATGTCGCTGGAAAATTTCCTGCAGCAAGATGGGGCATACCTAGGGTGATATATATAGTATATTTCAAGATATAACAGACTGATATATATACTTAGGTTGAGAAATATAGTGTTTCAAGATATACCTAACCTAGTAGACTTACTTTAGTTATGAATATTATTAAGAAACAGAACAACCGTATTCCAATTATCGAATTTAATATAGTTAAAGTATCTACGAATTTAAATTCTTCATTTAAGTAGATAATGAATGGTAAAACTACTCGATTGCTTGTGAATACACATCTCAGTGAATTCTAATATTTATATTTTTACATCGGATAGAGAAACAATTATTATTATATTAATTTTTTGTGAGATTAGTGATTTTTGTAATTATATTTTCTTTATTTTAGTAAGCATTCTTGTAACCAAAAACCATTTTCAGAGAAGGATTTAATCCTAGGGATATATACTCCCTAGATTAGTCCAATCTTGATATAAATGTGTACATATTCCGAATTAAAGTAAAAACATACAATAATTATTATTACAATCTTCTTGACTTTTTCATTATTGTAATCAAATTTTCTTTATTGTAATTAAACATTTTTTTGTTGTAATCAAAAGTTTTTATAATTAAGAATCAATAAGATATACAAAGAAACTCCCTTCAACAATATTCACTGTTCTTTCCTTCCACTTCTTAAAAGCTCCTTAACAAACTTATTTTGGAATGCAATGCTTCCAAACTAATTTCTGACAGACTTAAACTGTCAAAACTGTGAAATTATTTTCTGGTATTCTGGTTACCTAAAAATTGCCAGAGTTGGGATAACTTAAAAACTGTCAAATTAATTTCAGATTGACTTAAACAGTGTCTTATTATCATGATTTGAAAATTCTCTCTTATTAATTCCATATTTTCAGTCATATCGATACTTTAAAAAGTTTACTGTCCCGAATTCTCGTATTAATCGTGTCATCAGTATGTAACACCAGGGGGAGGAGGGATGACACATGAACTGCTGGTCGATGATTATTTGGCGACCACTTTATTGAAGAGGAATACACACACTTACACTTGGATATT
This sequence comes from Harpalus rufipes, assembly GCA_951394225.1. NCBI lineage: Eukaryota > Metazoa > Arthropoda > Insecta > Coleoptera > Carabidae > Harpalus > Harpalus rufipes. Next base: position 26,590,869 of record OX596279.1, on the reverse strand, counting down.
TATAAAGTCACATGGATACGAATATTCTCATCAAACTCTACATGACTTTTCGCCATGAGAGACAAAGCCAAACTTTACATGTCTTTTCCACATGTCTCAAATATCGACTAACTAATAGCGAAAACGCTATCATCTTCGTGTGATGCAGGGTGTAGTGTATCATATGGCATCCATAACCAAATATCAACCCTATAAGTAGGCTTGCAATAACTAATACAGACTTAATTGTCAAGACTATAAATGTTTAGACTGCTGACATCTAGACTCAACAGATAGTTGTTAGAAAAAAATATTATTTCTGAATAAAATGGGGAAGTAGTTCAGCGTATTTTTTTATTTTATTAAGAATGTCTTCAAAAGTGATATTCTATATTATATTTCAATCAAAGATGCTTAGATTTCTCAAAAAATGAAATTTTCTAAAATAATGACGTCACAGAAGTTCACGGAGAACGTATAGTCTATCTTAAGCAGGTGCGCGCTGGGTTCACATGGCAACAGGAAGTTTTAAAAGTGGCATCCACATGTTTTGACGTTTATAAGCAGTGATAGTTCTGTGTTGTGATTATTATAGTTTTATTGTTCTTGTGCAAACGACTGGTTCTATTTATTTCATTTAGTGTAATTATTGTATTCAATATTAAAAATTAAGTATCGTATAATAATTTTAAAAACAAATACAATTCCAATACGAACTAAAAAATCCTAACCTCACTCCGCGAAAACGTAAACAAATCCACGTGAACTAGCCACCTCAATATATGTTCAAAAAGTAAGGTCTTACCATCCTTTCTAGGCATGCGCATAAGTCACTTGTGACGTCACAAAAGTTCGATGATAAATAATTATAAATAAACGGGAACATAATTTTAACTTTCAATTACATTTTAATCTTTACGATTAAAAAATATTTCACATGTAGTTCCAATCACGCTAAACTTCCCCATTTTAAATTACAAAGATAACAGAGGTGAAACATTGTTACTGGAACGATAATTTAGAAAAAATATAAAAAGCTTATTTGCTTTTCATTCATCTTGTCACAATTAGCGAAATGATTTCAATCCATAATATGTTGAAACACACTATACATAATGCAGGAGAGCGTTGATGAGCCAATGAGTGAAGTGAATTTTTGAGCGGCTGTGCGCCGTTCTGTTGCAATTGGGTTCAATTAGCAGGGTTAAGTAGAAGTTACGGCCCTGGCCGCGGGCAGCTAAACGAGCCGGGTTTTACATATGCCTCGCCGGCCGTCCGAGTGCGTTGCCACCAGACTCACTATTTGTTTACATAATTAACTATAAACACTACAATTTTTCACCTCATTTTGTATCATCACAGAATATTTTATAATGGTAATACCACCTATACCTATCGGCTTCCAAATGTAAAGTACAGAAATATGCTAAGTAGGCTAAGTATAGTTTGTTTTATTTTTGGTTTTAGACTAATGACTTCATGCTTTTAAATACTTAATTTTCCAAATAGGACAGTAAGTATGTGAGCGCCTTGTACAATGATACGAAGGAGTCATAATAATAAATAAAAATGAAATAAAAGTGAACATATGATTTTTATTATTAAGTCCCTATTATAATTTCCTTACCACACTATAAGCAAACACGAAAACGCTGTTTTCTCACTTTTAAAAATTCAAATTTATTCTGTTTTTCTTTACCATTTTCAAAATGTTGATTGGCAGCAGTGCTGTACAAACATACTTGATATTTGTTAAATACAAAGCGTCTCAAAAGTGACGCCCATTTTTAACTCTCGCTAAGAGAGATGCTAAAAATCGCATATCCAGATTTTAGTGAATAAGCACGTTTTAAAGTTCCTAGAACCGATTATAACATTTTTACGATGATGTGTGTGTGTGTGTGTGTATGTGTGTGTGTGTGTGTGTGTGTGTGTGTGGGTGTGTATGTTAGATAAACGATTTCTCAAATTCTATACAACTGAAACCTGTTTAACTACGGATTCCTCAATCTAACAGAAATGGGAAGAGTTGAATAGGTTCTGGCAACAATTGGACAACATCTTCTAAATACTATTTTTTGAAAATTTATGTTATTACAAATAGTAAAGAACATAAAATTCTCTTTTCGATACATTTTAATTCTTTATTACATCTTCTGTAGATTTAGAGATATAGAAATATAATCTATAAAATAATCTGTTGTAGTAAATCGCACATCCCAAACAACTCCATGGTAATCCCTTGAGAAATTAATATGTTTGTAATTGACAGATAAATGTTACTCATGTCAGTGTCAAAAATACAGATATAATACTGAAGGCTTTTTTTTGGAACGACATTTACTGTATTATTAATTAAATATTTAAAATTATAGGTATATTACATACACCCTTCAGAAATACCGCCAATCCCGTCAATAAATTGGAAGAACCGCGAAAAGTAGGAGAAAACTTGCTCATAGAATGAATTTAAAATATATAAAAATATCTAAATATAAAGAATAGATGTAATTGGATTTGATTCAAGAGGTTAAAACAAATTGAAAATTAAGAATGGAAAATTTTATGATTGTAAACATTAAGTGCACATAAACACTGCTTTAAAGCACAAATAAGGCAGATTGATTATAACATGATTTCGGAATTTTTTTCAATGGACGATATTGTGGTTTAAGGTAAGTACTATACATATATAGCTTAAGCTTTAACATTCATGTTTAACTAGTGGTCCATTTTCTTTTATACGACGTAATTTAGTGACTTACCCCATGAGCCTTTGGGGGGTTTTAAATTTTATTTTGTATACTTTTTGAAAAATCCTGCGCCTTAATTGTTTTCATTTTGAGGCCCCTACACGTTGTCGTACATCTTGTAAGTAACTCCCAAAAAAGTTTCAATGTAAAATTCAAAGGGAAGGCAAAGTTTTCAGATAAAATAATGGTGTGTGGTGCAACTTTGGAAGCAGGCGTCTCCTGACAGTCCATTGGACGTGTTAAAGGTTTATACACAAAACTGCCAGCCAAAACTTCTTGATTTCATCAATTTACATCATGTAAAAACGTATTCAGGCGAGACCTATTGAAATTTTTTTTGGAGTTACTTACAAGAAAGATGTACAACTGTTTGTAGGAGCCTCAAAATGAAAACAATTAAGGCGCAGGATATTTCAAAAAGTTCGCAAAACAAATTTTAAAACTCACAAAAGATTCATGGGGCAAGTCAGAATTAAATTTCGTCGTATAGAAGAAAATGGGACACTAGCTCTATATTAAATATAAATGTTAAAGCTTATTGTTGTAATAAGCAAATTCAATATAGTTTCCTTAAACCACAGAATCGTCATTTCAAAATTTTCGGATGACATGTTTTATCCTTTAATTTTACGTTTTTCTTTTTAAATTATCCATGGATTACTAAGATCCTTTGTTTCAATGTATTAATGGTATCAATATTCAATATCAATTCAAATATCTTGCAGTAAAAAGAACAGGTAAAAACTAAATAATCGGGAGTGGAAAAAATCTCTGTAGCATCAACTAATGCTATTAATTTCATGTCAAACTGGCGTCAAAATAACGATTTGATGTTAAATTCTAACAAAATAAACATTATTTTTAACTCGAAGCTCACTTTTTATACCAACCCACTAATAAAAGTAGGAGGAAAATCTATACCTACTTCAGCAAACACCAACTTTCTAGGTTTAATAATACAGTGTGTTAAAAAAAACTAACTAAACGTATGTGTGATCATTATTCAATACAATGGTCAAATTGTCAAAATTGGCCTCGAAATGTAATTTTAAAGAGAAAAGATAATAAAGAAGGATATAGTGCATTGTCATTCGCCGTTTTCTAATTTATTTCCATTTCTAAAATAAGATTCAAGAAGAAAAGCTTTTGATAATAATTATATCTCGTGTCAAATTGACATTTAATTAAATACTTTTAAATTGATATACGTTTCCTCGTTCATAGCCTACTCTGACTTAGGATTTTTTTTGAACACACTGTACTATACTAGTATACTTGGACAGGCTACCTGAAATATTAACTGCAATCGTTAAATCAATTCATTATTTTTAACAATAATAAAAATTAAACTCAAATAATGCTTCATATTATCAATTATATAGAATTAAATTAGGTTCTGTGTTCTGGTAGTATAATTTCTATCGTACAAATATGTGAGGTAGCTCTTGGTCGAATGAAGCGTAGCATAGGGTATATAGTTTGTGATTTGCGTGTGAAGTAATTCCGTGTTACCGCAGCAACGTAACCAAGCCAGACATAATGGAGATGATTTTGAATGAACTCGTGGCCGCATCGTCCATGTAAATATGGTGAAATTGGAGCAAGCATTTATTTTGTATACGTGGGCTAGAGCGGTAGCTTGAGGGTATGGGGTTGTCACAAACGCAGCACGCGCGCTACGCTGTCCTTCACTACCAATGGGGGTCTGATTGTACGATGAGGGATATTCATCTAGAGGGCAACGGCCCCCAGCCTTATTTTAGCCCTCGGCATCGTCCCACGCAGACAATATCTAATATTGGACATATCTATCGTTCGATTAATTCAATTGATACCATGAAACTTTCTTCCACTCAATGGATGCAATACTGCTACAAAAATAAATTACGTCTACAAATGCCGTTCTGACGTTTTGTTTCTTCGTGGTTTCGATTTCCTCGATGGGAACTCACCAATAAACTGTGAGATAAATTGATCAACTCACAATCAAATAACTATTTGTCGTCGTAAAACTCTAGAGCTGATATTCTGTGCTAGCGGCTAATGGCCATTTGCACCAATATGGTTCAATATATAAAATAATGGTTAAATTTGAAACGATTTGCACTGTAGATACTTTAAACTTAAGTTTCAATTTTAACTTAGAAATGTACCCGGTAAAAGTGACGGTTTTGAAATTATCAAACATAATAAGCAATAATTGTACAGAAATACAGAAAACCGCAAATGGAAAACAAATAGCAATAGTTGTTTTTATATCAAGTGTCGAACCATATCAATTTTTTATAATATTCTATGACGTAGATGTTAAGCTCATTTTATTCTCAAACAGGAGTGTTTGTTATTAATTGAAGTCACGTAAATTAAGCTTTTCCAACACTTATAAATTTGTTTAAAATTATTTTTGTAGTCAATAATTGAAAACATATGTGGTTAATAATCAATTTAAATGAATTATGAATAGAAATTGTATGATTTTAAAACAAGGTCGTTGCGTCCTGCAAATGCAGGACATTTTTAGTTATAATACAGTGGAAATACAATAAAAATTACAAATTCAACAATTATACAATAAATTATAAAGAAGCAACATACCTTCGTTGTCTAGGCACTCTAGGTGATAAAAATTAAAATTATAAGGTTACATTTTTTGGTTTCTAGATGTTACAAAATATATTACGTTCACAGGATAAAAATATGGATATCTACAATTTCTATTTATAATAATTCATTTAATATAATTTGGATCCTCCAACATGACTTTGTTTAATAATCAATTTAATAAAAAAAATCTAATACATCTCTACAAAAGTAAAAAATTTGACGTCTACAAATATACAACGTTTCACATATTGAAGCCAAATTTTGTAGAAATGTTCTTTGAGCTTCCAGTTGGAGTTCAAAATTTTGCATAATTTTTCTTTTTATAATTAATTTTCAAAGTTTACATAAGAAAAACATTGGCATTGGTTTCAAGAGAGGCCAAGAGCGGCGCTAGTGTTGCTAAAGACCGGAATTCGGGAGTACTCACAAGCACTCGGGAGTGCCCCTATAAAATAAAAACGCGAATATGAATTATCACCAAATTTTGCAGTTTATTGATTATCATAACCTCTTTCGATTTATTTTGTTATTTCACATTTTTGTACATAAAATATGAAACATACTGAATCATTTCCCGAGTTTATTGATTATCGTTGATTATCGATTGCGTCGATGAACATAACCTCTTACTTTGTTTCGTTGTATAACGGCTGCTCATTGCTGTGTTGTTTAGTGTTCGTAAACCGTAAATAGAAAATTATTAATATCTGTTAGAAAATTGAAAATTGCTGCAGTTTTCTGTAAAATTTGTACAATTTAAGGTCCCTCATCAAATAACTAGCAATAAATTTTTAACAAACCGGCCCTAAATAATTTATTTATTATTAAATGTGTTGTGTCAATAATCACCCAGAGTTCTCCGTATGTGTAAAATGGTTCAACAAATCAGCGGTGGTTTAATAAAAATGTAGAAGAGTACCAAATAGTAAATATACAGAAAAATTATAATTTAATAACAGTACCCGAAATATTTACAACGGGTATAGCTAGTATTTTATACCTATACCTATTTGTAATTTTTCTGGGAACAATTTGTAGATTTTTCATTATATGCGAATGCATGGATAAGAATGGCGCATTAATAAAATATGATATTCTTTTTGGGTCATAGGTGGAATGAGATTGGTTAAACGTTAACTGCAGACTTAGCGTTTCGTAAGTTTTTAAGATTCCTGTCATTTACTATTATATCAAACTAGGCGATCTTACTTTATTTCGGTTATATCATATTGCAAACTTTTCCAGCCAAGAAAAGTGCTGAATATAATTTATCTGTGCTGTTACGAATTCGCTCTCGGGGGAAAATCTTAAAAGATCCTGGAGTTTACTTTTCTTCCACAATTTACTGGTTGTTTCTCATAATTAATTTCAATAGAGTAATTATCCGTCAAATTGTATACTGCTAAGCTACTTGCATTGCGTGCTGAGTTTATTTATTTCTAACACGCGATAGCATTTTCAGTGTGAACAAATTAGTTAAATGAAAAATTTACATTAATAGAGAAAAGATAATATAATTTAAAAATATACGTATGAAATTGACAATTTAATCCAAATATATTTTTTGGCTGTGAAATTAAAAACCAGCAAATTGTTTTCAATTTAGTTACTAATTAAGTAATTATATTTTAAATACTGTGTACATACATTGAAATGTAAAATATGCAAAAACAGTAATAATTTCAATTATATATATTTTCAGAAATCAAAATGTAGGATAACCCGAATGAACAAAATTTCTAGTACAATAACAATGTAATTTTATTTTAAGAATATTTATTGCTTACGTAAACATATTTTTGTTTCAATTTAAAAATATTATTGTTAGTATTATCTTCTCACAAAATTGAGTAATATAAAGTTTTCTCCCAGACATTAAATAAATACATATTTTGTTTACGTTAATAATACACTACGGGTCTATAGGTAGACAATACAAATAGGCTGCTTGCATGCATTTTTACCTTCCGTCACCTTTAGGTTAGGAGTAAGGAAGGTAAAAAAAATCAATGATGAGTTTTTAGTGAATAAGCATGTTTTATGGTATGTATGTGTGTATGTGAGTGTGTGTGTGTGTGTGTGTGTGGGTGTGTGTGTGTGCGTGTGTGTGTGTGTGCGTGTGTGTGTGTGCGTGCGTGCGTGTGTGTGTCTGTGTGTTGGACAACCGGAAGTAGCAGATTCTTAAAAAAAATTCTTCTAAATATTATTTTTTGAAAATTTTTGTTCCTGCAAATATTAAAGAAGATTAAATTCTCTATCTGATACATTTAAATATTTTATTATATCTTTTAATGATTTAGAGATAAAATAATATAATACGTATATAAAATAATCTGTTGTAATAAATGTTTGTAATGGACAGATAAATGACAGTGTCAGAAATCCGGAGACATTACTGAAGAGTTTTTCTGGGAAGTACATACATATATTATTTCTTATTGTATTAATAGTTAAATATTTAAAATTATAGATATATTACATGTACCCTTCACAAATACTGTAAATCCCAACAGTGAATTGGAAACATCTCGAAAATTTAGCAGAGTAGGACAAAGTTTCTTCAAAGAATGAATTTAAATTTTAAAAATCTAAATATAAAGAATAGGTATAAGTCGAATTTTTGGTATATAGAGTAGGTATAAAAGATATGTTAAATACAATAGGTTGCAAGCAGTCATGTGACTTTCTTGGCCTGGACAAGCAGATATGGGAGCCCATGTCAGAATGATAGCTACTAATTATGTATATAGATGTCAAATATCCTAATTTCTCATTCTAAATTTCGTGATTTTCCAATTCCTTGCAGTTTATTTTCCTCGACAAGTAAATTCCACACTCCTGGTGAACTGAAACTTAGAAAACCATGAAATTTTTAATGAAAAATTCTGACATTTGATATCTATGTACATAATTACTAGTTGTCATTTTGACACGGGCCCCCATATCTGCTTGTCAAGGCCAACAAAGTCACATGATTGCTCGCGCCGTATACTTATGTAACCAAAATCGGCAAGAGGTATTCTGCTGGCCACAACAGATTTTTTTTAAAATAAAATTTATTTCTTTACATACGTTTTCAATATAACATCTGATAAAAATCAGATTTTCAGTACCCCGCAAGTAGTCCATTATAAAACACAATACATTATAAATTATTACGACTGTTGCTCAGCATATTTTCTTTCATAGTTGTTTGATTATAAGATTTATATTTTGCAATAAATATATAATTAATATTAACACATTAACATAGTGACATACCGGTATTGTAATACAAATTTCATAATATTATTAAGTGAGATTATATTGATTTTTTTTGATAAATATATATTAAAATAAATAAAGTTCTATAATTTATACAGTATTAAAAAAAGTAAAGCCTGTATCTTGTTCAGAATGACAGCCTTAAAATATTCATTTAGTAACGAGATTTCATTTATTTCTATGATTCAAGTAGTTTAGTAATTAATCGACTTTGAACTTACATATAAAGTACCATATACGTCATTGATTGTAATATTCATGCCTTCTAAGAAGCCATGATTTAAAACACAATGATTGATCTGTCACAGAGCTTGTGTGGGCGGCTCGACTAACCAACCATTCCATCGGCAACATAGCAGAGAACTTTTCATCTCTACAATAGCAGCTCAAAACTCAAGGTTTGTTCACGCTTCGCTTCGCATATTTTTAACTAATGTTTGCATTGCTCGGTCCGATAACCCTTTCAAAAAAATCTTCATGCTCCGCCAGTACTATTTTAACATTTTCAGGTAAGATGCATTTTGCGGTGTTGCCAAATCTATTCGTATATATATTTCAGTAGCCTGCGAAAACCATGCAGTATGATATGCTCTTTTTGCACTTTTTCTATGGAGAATAATTGAAGGTATATAAATTGTAGACAGGTTTTTACTTTATGTTTATTTATAATTTAAGATAATGAGATTCGACCGTGGTTGACCTTCACCTTCATATGTACTGTAATTTATTTAAAATGTAAGATGCATTGTTAATTTACGACATTTTCAGACTATGTAGAAATGCATATTTATTTAAACCAATTAAAACATATTACACACGCAATTATTTTTAAATTATGTTAAACACATGTTTATTTTAATAGATTTTTTATTATTGATAATAAAAAAAATACTTATTGCAATAATAGCCAATATTATTCTTTAAATAGCGTCAAATTTGAAAATATCACGAAATATCCATTAGATATTCTACAGTTATTGAAAAAAATCACGTGATCTGAAATAAAATTTGATGTCAAAGTTCATACAGCTTAACATGTAGCAAACTATCGCCTACGTTTATTTATGTAAAAAACATAGGTGATATGAATGACGTACTGTATGTAATTTGACGTCACAGGGGTGGGGAGTAGTTTTTCGTGACTATAAAGTCATAAAGTAATTTCATTTAGTCTTAAAATAAGCATGATTACGAAAACGGCCCTGAGTCCCACAAATATTTAAAGAAGAAGAAGAAAAAATCTGATGTGTCCAACACAATACCTCCCGTTTAATTTAATTTTTACGTAAATACTTAAAACTAAATTAAATTTAAATACCGAGTTCGATACCAGCCGACGCCAATTCGAATTTTAAATGACACTAAAATGACCCCTGTGGTTCACCCTCCACGCCAGGAATAAGTGCTCGTGAGGTGACACATGGTAAACACCCGCACGGTACAAATATGTCATCATCGTTACCGAAATCAGTGTACAAAGCAGATTGGCACACCCAACAATGGGTAATATGCCGTGATGATATATTATATATTTATATTATCTTACCTATATTCCTATTTACTTATGCTGGAAACTGTATTAAGCTCCTTTCCATATAATTATTGTTCCATTTATTATTTTCTTTTTAAACGTTACTATTATTACTTGAAATGGTTAGTTTGTTAACAGTGACATATATCTGTCAGTTACATACATTTGAGATCTGAACTGTGTAACCATGGAGTTGTGTTTAAAGCGTAAGCTCCGGGATTAAAATTATAGATAATTTTAGAAATTTATCCATAAAATATATACAAAAAGTATTTAACGCAAACCTGTAGAAAATTTTAAAAACTTTAATTTAATGTCAAAAAAATAATATTTAAAGGTATTTTTCGAAGAAAAGCTATTTTGAGCTTCCAGTAAAGTGTCATTTCCGATTATCTGGTTTACTCCAAACTCTAATGGCATCTTTCCATATAAAAGTAAGGTAGACATACAAGGTTTCAAAATTTTCTGAACGATAGTATTTGAGTTAGAGCGTAAAGAGGACCCTATACCTCCCTTACCAAGGGTAGCGGGAGGTATAAAATATTGCATTACCGTAAAATTTCAGATATTATTGTAGAAAGAAATATTTAAAGAAAACAGATATTTCATAGATATGTCAGCAAAAAACTTGTCTATCCTAACGATATGAGGAGGCAAGAATGGATCTATTAAAAACTAATTTAATTCTTTACGGTTTTTTTAATAAAATGATATTGTATTGCATTCCCTCAAATTTCAGCAATGAACGTTAACTATTTTGTTGTTTCGGTTGCATCCTCTAAAAACACTATTTCTTAGAATGAAATTTCATTAGTGAGTCATCCATTAGTTTCATTTTCATCCCTATATCTTTCATGTTTCTTTTGATTGATAGCGTTAAATTAAATATAAAAAATATCATTCACCTAAATTTTTAACTTAGTTGTGTAATAAATACGATGAAATTGTATTAGATTAATTAAGTTATTAAGTAAATGTTTGAGAAAAAAACAGATTGTATATAGAATTTCATATGCTTATTCAACAAATATTTACAATGGAAAGAAATATATTTTTAAAACAGTAAACGTCTGGAAATGAATGTGAAAAAACAAAAATATAATTATAAATTGAAAAAGCCTAATGGCATCAAAGACAATAACCAAAGAACTATTTAAGAAATAAAGAGAAAAATTTGAGAAAGACGGGCCGCAAAGTAAAAGCTCAAGAACAACAAAAAGCATAATTCTTCCAAGTATCGGCTCTTACAAACATACAACGTTTACTTTATCAAAATTTCGAAATAAGAATGTGAACGCAAGTACTCAGCGCTAAGCAACCCTCAGGGAATCAGATCAAAGCAAGATTAGCACAAAAGAAAGATGTTTCACAAAGAATACAAAAAATTTAATTCGAGAAGTTCTACGTTTTCAGACATAATTCTTGATCGCCATACACATCACAGGCCACGCATTGTCAGCTCTCGCGAACGCGAAGCGCCCCTGGCGACCAAGAATGAGAACAATATTCATCTCCAACGAAAACTGGTGTTAGACATTACAATTTCAATTTATCTCCCTCAATTATAATAACGCATTTTTAACCACCGAATTTATTACTTAAGAAAACTCTCAACCATAAAAATAATTAATTTAAGACTACAAATTCCAAATAGGTTAGGTGATACTGTAGACTCTTTGATTTTTATAATTATTTATTAGAAATATATATTTGATTGATAAACATAATTACCAATAAACAACTACTCTTTGCCTTCCGTATTTACGTTTTTAATGTATCATTTTTCACGGCTAATATTCCACTTTTACTACCCTTAATTACTATCGCCTTGTATGAATTGTAAATTCCGGAGGACACATAAAAATCGCTGTCCATTACTTGAACTACTTAAACCACTTATCCCGCCCTATGTCCATTTACCAAAAAACTCTAACAATTTGTAGTTGACGTCTGGAAGTCCGATAATGTCGCCATTAATCAGGTAAAGCAAACCTTTATCGACTATTGGAGACAAACACACTACACACCGCAAGAGTATCACAGGTGACCACAACAACACCAAACTGTCGCTATAGGTGGCAGGAGAGGAAACCCCTTATCAAAGCTGATTTAATATTATTGCGGGAAGAGCACGAACTGAGCTTTGCAAATGATATAAATATTATTTATTTAAGGAGTATTTATTGTACCATTGAGTGCGGCAGAGCAACTTTCTTAATTTTGAAGGTGAATTAAAAAATAAATGTCATGTGGATTTGAAAATAATATCAGCCAATGGTGCGTCCGTCGTTGCCCAACTTAAGAAGTTTCACATAACTCTTTCGAACATTTCTTCGGGTTGTCTCCTTTAGGGTTTGCAGGTTTCTCGGCTTTGAGATTACCCCACAGAAAAAAGTTGCACGGTGTTAAATCTGGTGACTGCGCGGACCAAGGAATATTGCCTCTAGGGAAATCAAGTGCCCGGAGAACATTTTCTCAAAACCTGCGTTGAATCTCGCACTGTGTGAGCCTGGCTCCATTCTGCTGAAACCAAGCATTCTTGGAGCAGGCTCACACATCCTCAGAATTGATGATAACTGCCCGATTTACTTGCGTCAATGTTTCCAGGTGTTCGAGGAGTTTATGTCCACGTCCTTTCCTGAATTACTTGGTGAGGAGGTATTTGGAACCGAGTACTAAACGCGCGCTACGGACCCGTTTTCGCGGAAATAGCTCATTGCTCATTCGTCCACATCATGTTTACGATTGAATTTTTTTGTAACAGAAACTTCCCATCCACCTGCTTCCATAGACACCACCCCCTCCCTATTAAGACCTACTCGCCTCACAATACCATAGTAAAATTACGGCGGTTGCTCTGCCGCATCCTGCATAATATTTCACGCTACTTGTAAGTGATCTACAAGATTTGTTTACTATTTTTCCTTGACGATGGAACTTAATATTTCACTACATTCCTAGGACAATAATAACAGTAAGACACCAGTAAGGTAAAAAGTATATAATAATAAATTCGATGCAGTAACTGTTGCGGCTACATCATTGTCAATTTTCTATACACAATGCACAAATCAGGCACAAATTTCAAAGTAAATGTTAAGAAAGACTCAATAAATGATAAATGTCAACAGTATTGTTTGGTTATATTTTTACTTCCCTGTTTATACTTTTTCAATAACATAGCAACAAACATATGTAATTTAGATTAAAAGAAAATAATAACATATGAATAATTCTTTTCACAGATATCAGACAGGCCGCGTTTTTTAAAAAATTAAGCTTAATTCGTCGGCAGCGCGAAAACTGTAATATGTAACACGGAATATACAGAATGTTCATTTTAAATGAGCTGCCAGTGCTATCCCGAGAACTATAAGAGCTACAAACATATATATTCAAGCGCCAAATTTCTCGCTTGTCTTGCTAACTTATGAAATATAATGGCGGAAAATGCAAATTATACATACATGAATTTAACTTGTACTTCTATCTCATTTTATGGTGTGTTTATATTAATTACATGTCAAAAAGGCTTTCAAAGTTTTGTGATGAATTTTCATAACATTGTTAAATTTGAAATATTTTCTTAGACCTAAAAAAATGTTCAAAATTAATTCCACTATCTGCAAATAACTGTACCTATCTATAAATTCGTTTTGTATGACTTTCCAGACCAATAAATGGGATATGAGAGATACACATGTTGTATTTGACAATTGTATAACTTTCTCGATGACATTTGTGAATATCAGTTCGTCATATAGCTAGCAAATCTTTCAGTGTACTAAGCAACAAGTCTCGTTTGCTTACCTAGCATTTGCTGCATTAAACGCATCTATTTACGCATCCTTACCTAAAGGTGACGGAAGGTAAAAAAAAATACACTCCATCATTCATGGCACTCTTACTATAGCCATATTTTAATCAAATTAATATAAAACTTTAAATGTATTTTTCTTTAAAAAATCATTATGTAAAGGTGTAAAAATATTATATCACTGAATTCAGAAATAAATTCTCTAACGTATGTGTAAATAAAAAATATATGTTCTCATTTTAAATAAAAAAAGTTAGGTCCCGTATTTGAGGACCACTGATCGCAAAAATAATTTTTCTTCTGATTAAATTTGTCTTGTGAAATAGACATTATTGCTCATTTAACCGTCTTTGCAGCTCTTATAATTTTTGAGATAGTACTGGTGGCCCATTTAAAATGAACACCTGTATATGTTAAGGTAATATGATAAATCGGTGATTATGCATAATCACCGACTATTATGATTAATCTACAATACTTACTGTTAAAAAAAATGCTGATGAGAAAATACTTTTCCAAAGTTTATGTCATTCAATATTCACATGAAACCATGGCCATAGTGGTTAACCATATCCTTCCTGCATTTACAATCGATGAAACAAATGAGTTTGATAATTCAATATTTCCGAAATGATAGTGCTGATCGCATCAATTAGATTGATAGGAAAATATAAAATTCCTTTTATTTTAATTCATATTTTACAGGAAACACACTCACTATTCAGCAAGGAAAAAATATTTATTGATACGTTTCTATTCTTTGATCAGTATTAAATTTTGAAAAGTTTAGTTGAAATTGAAAGAGTTTTGCAGTATCTGCAACGATTTGAAATCATGAAAATGAATAATGAGAAACAACCAGTATTTGACAAAAAAGGCCAATAGACCAAAAATTATTCATGAAAGGATGATGAGCATATTTTACAGTGAAATAATTATGGTATAGGCAATATCAATGAATATCGATTGAGTATGATCCGAAGTGCCAAAGGCCTATGGAAGTAAGAACGAAGGAAAACATCAAAAAAGAAGATTTACGATCAATATTTTCCTGCATGGCTAGATAGCTAACAATGTAAATCACCCCCCTAAATGATGTATACTTTAACCATGTTTCAAAAACTATTTATTTTGCATAGAACAAAATTAAATATATAACATATTTATTATTATTCATATTATTATGAAAATATAATTCTGCTACAACCGCATTATTTGAAAATAAAACATATTTTGTTGAATATAATTTTAAAACTATATTAAATAATAAATAATATCAAAATAATATTAATCTAAATATGCAAATTATTTTATATACCTATGAGACTATATATATTGAGAAATGTTTCATAAAAATTTCCAATAAGAGAAAAATTCGTAAAAGAAGATTATGTTTTATGTCGGAATAATTTTGCAATTTCTATTTTATAACATATTTGCATTGAATGTGAATGATAGGATATCAAAAAAATAATATGTGCTGCTGTGGGGGATGTAATAATTATTACAAAATTACCGATTGAAGTATCAAATTTTTTAAATTTCCTAAAAAATCATACTAGGAATAAATGCTTAAAAAATGCTTTTCAATAGATATCTTCTACGAGCATGAAAAACAATATAATGGATTGTATAAAAATGTGTTTCTTAAGTAATAGGTATTTGAACAAGAAATAAAATAAGAAACAGAAAATTGTCTTAAAATTGCATAATACTTGCAGTCAATTTGTGACATAATTCGTCTGTTTAATTATTTAAAAATCAATTTCTGTTAAAAAACTAAGTTATGCTTGACTCAAAAACTCTTGTTTGTTTATATTATAACATATAATTAAAATTTATTATTAATTATAGAGTTTTCATTTCAAGATCACATTTGGACGTGGTGGGACGAACAGGTGAATGTTCTAGAGCAAAATAACTTCAAAATGTAAACATAAGAAAATCTGTTGGCAAAAATTAGATCCGTATGTAAACATACGACCATATGCGCATTTTACTTCACTGCGAATCTATTTTAAGAAGCGATCAGTTTAGAATTATTATATTTAAAATGAGTGACTCAGTTTTTACTACTGCAATCATTCAGCGAAATGTCAATGGAATTTGAGATCACAAAAACGAAATTTAAGGATAAAAATTTAATAGAATGGATCTAACATAGTGACTAATAAGAACATGGGTCATTTATATGATAGAGAAATTTAATAAAAGTTATTATTTTCTATACCAGTTAATAATGGAGTTAAGAGTAAGATAGGGCTTACGATTCCAGCTTTTTTATTGGTCTAAACGTCAACCAAGTTTACAATAGCGAAAAATATGTAACAAAACGTTTCAATCAGCTGTTGAACGTCGTAAGAGCTAGAGTTGTGGTCAGTGCAAAAGTGTGAGCTGTGATTCTATATTATTGCATAATAT
The DNA here is from genome assembly GCA_951394225.1 of Harpalus rufipes. Classification (NCBI taxonomy): domain Eukaryota; kingdom Metazoa; phylum Arthropoda; class Insecta; order Coleoptera; family Carabidae; genus Harpalus; species Harpalus rufipes. The sequence goes on along the minus strand of OX596279.1, from coordinate 26,574,500 downwards.
ACTCTACTATTATACTCCTTTAAGTAACTGTTTATTTGCTAACGAATTAAAAATTATCAAATTTTGTCATTTTGAGCTGTCAAGTATGTCTATGTCTATAGTACGAAACGAAAACTAATTCATGTTTTTCATTTTCTATTCCTAGTCCATTCTTAACTGGAATCAAAACTGCTTTAAATAATTTTTAAATAGATTTAAATCTTAAATACAAGATACTTCCTTGTTATAACTATGATTTAAATACTTTAACCATTCATATAAATACATTTAAAAAAGTTTGAATTTTTTTTTATATTTAAGATGCTTTCCCACACATATAAATATTTTGAAACTATTTAAATAGTATATTAGTAATCTAAATACTTTTTAAAATGATTTAAATATATTTTTTGTATTTAAAGTACTTTCTCATACATATAAATATTGCGTAACTTTTCCACTTCGTGCGTAATAGGTTTCTTACTACTCTCGTTAATTAATAACTATTATGATTCATAGATTTTTTTAAGATGTATAAACGGTAAATATACAACAAAACAGTAGCATTAAATTAATAACAATTATTTCTATAAAAACAAAACAGATTATTTATATGTAGTCTTGTCAACCAGTTAATTCACTGCAAAATATTAAGTTTTATGAAACTACACGCCACGCAAGAACACAGAATACAATTTAAAGCACGTTTATGAAATAATAGCGAATGCACACTTTTACAGAACTGTCAACTGACTATTGCACAATAAATAATCATAGATGTCGATATTCAACCACCAGTATGCAGATACGCATACGGATCAACAAGTCTGCACAAGATTGTTTAGGAAATTATTTATTTCAGATACATTTTAAAAGATTTAATTCATTTCAAAAATCCAAAAAATATTTAAATCTTTTTTAAATAGATTTAAATCATGATATATTGAGGAAAGTTATTAAATCATTTTGAAAACATTTAAATCATAAATCATTTAAAAAATAAATATTTTAAATGCAATGATTTAAATCATAAAAATGATCTAAATCCCGAAAAAGATTTAAATATAGAGATACATTTCAGCTCTGACTGGAATAGAGAGTACATACATAAATAAATACATCAAAATCACGCATGTCCCACTTAGTGAGTTAGCACAGACACGAAAACATTAATAACAACAACAATAAGATCTCAGCTGACTCATTCCACTCTCTCCTAAGAACATGCTTAGTGACCATACATCTTCATACAGCAAATATTCCTCACACCTTATATATTAAAGTGACCGATTGTCGATAGCGAAATATCGCATCCGGACTACAATAATAGTAGCGAAATAATAATCGTTCGCCACACATTACTGTCTAAACACACTTCTTTCGCCTCGGCAACATTCATAATCGCAATCATACTTGAAACATTCTCTCTTTTAGCATACTACCAACCACATCCATCCACTTACACACTGTTTTTAATGCCCTTTGCAAATTAAAATTCATTATCTATCTAAATAATTTTTCTCGGTTACATTGAAAACTCTAGTTCTTGCTCTATGCTAGAATTTTTTATTGTTTAAACTTGCCCACTTCAGTGTCGAAAGACAATTTACGACTTCCGAAACATCAAGATAAAAATTTGATTTAGCCGACGTATAGAAGTTATTTTACGCAATATATCTCAACTGCTTTCCGATAACATATTGCTATCAATCTTGATAAATTCTCCCGTTTAACTTGAGAGAAATTACAGTTTAAATGTTTGACTCAGATATTAAAAATATATGGTCTCTTTCCCAAACTACAATATTTATTATGCCATTTTAAAAAAATGCTCACGAAAAAAGTAAATGTGAACAAAAAAAGTACATATTTAAACATGAGAACGGAAACAGCGAAGACAACCGAAAAATAAAATTTTTATGTAAACCGGAGGAGTTCATAAAATTAATTTAAAACATGTTTTGCAAAATACTTTTTTACAATATTCAAAGAGGAACATTATATTTTTGGTTTTTATAATTGAACCTAACTGTTTTTACAAATTTATACTCTAAATTTAGTAAATCAGTCAAGCTTACCCCTTATTTAGTGAGACAGCGGTGAAGGATGAATAAAGTTTTGGCCTTACCTGAAAATAAAAAAAAATATGTTAGACAATATATAATAATACAACTGAATTGTATTTCATGATAAATTTTTTTTTGTCTAATATAAGTTCCTAACCAAACAAATATTTTCACTTGAACCTTAACCACGCAGTCTTTTTTTGAACAGTTGTCATTGTTACAGTGTTTTCCATTTACTTATATATTTTGTTTTGTACTTAGTGCAGCTAATGACGTCATGTCCGGCACTAGTTGTTACAACACATGTGTAGTGCATTTTAAATGAAACATGTTACAAAAGTCCTGTGCAAGTTTTTAGCTGTTATGTCAAATAGAGAGAGGTTATATGTACAACCGCAATTGTTTATTTTTATATATTTACAAATGTACGTTTTCTATAATTCTTCTATTATTAACAAATTTAATGTTTTTACATACATTGTACATAAACATTTTTCACAATCAAAATATATGAATTTGGCAGACTACACTGGCAAGAACTGGCGTTCGTAGTAAGTGCAAGAGAGTGCACGGTTCAGTTCAGTCGAAAAGTATAAATGAAGCACTAGTTATATAAGTGGAGTATATTAGAACATAAGTTACAGAAGGCAACTTATTCAAGCACGAGTCTAAATTTCGAACAAGAGCACAGAGCGCGTAGCAGCGAGTGTACGAACGATGACTGCTTGAATAGTCTTCTGTGTTCTGCAACGAGTGTTTTATACTATTTTGTTGTTGACAATTTCCATTCAGGGAAATTTTTAATAGAATAGTTTGGTAACAGTGATTTGTGTTTTTTTCTGTCCGTTGCCGCAAGATATTTTGTGTATTTAGTGCTGCCTTACCAATCCCAAATAACATAATATCACCAAAAATCGTTTCAGAATGAATCTCTTTATAGCATCAATATGCGTGCTGTAATATGACATAATTCAGAAACAGAGAAAATGCGTTATGCACTTAGTGAAAAAAATTAGCACTAAATATATAAATAGAAAACGCTATTAGACAAGTATTCACTGGCGTGAAACATTAAACTATAGATTAAGAATTATATAAACATAATAAATACCAAAGTATGCAGTTTAATTTAAATTGACAACCAACCTTCAATGAAAAATTTAAAAAATAGAGATTCAAAATTCAAGCATCCTTTGTTGGAAACCCTATGACCGTTAGTATGAAGAAGTGATTAAGGGTGATTAGCGAGCATTTGATTAGCATTGTTTTATCTCTTTCAATCGTTTATGGATCATTTTAGAGAAAAATACTTCAAGTAATAGTTATAGAAAAATTAATTACACGCATATTTTATTTGAAGTATTTTTCTCTAAAATAATCTATAAACGATTGACAGAGATAAAACAATGCTAGTCCAACGCTCGCTAATCATTCTTAATCACTGTTCATACTAGCGACCTATATTTTTAAGCATCATTTCTGTAAAGAAAATATGCTAGGCAAATTTTAATTTGAAGATAAAATGGAATCGGAAGTAAAAGGGAATTTCGAAGAAAGCAGAGAGCTTCTCCAAAAGCAACTAAATGAAAGGGCTGTTGCAAGAATTTTTATTTATACAACTTGTATATTTTTTAAAAAATATTGTTTTTTAAAGAGCCTTCATGTTGGGGAAGAGACGGAAAGATAGGTAAGGATATAACTCTAGTGTTACAAGTTTCTAGAAAAATACAAAAGAGATTATTACATTGGTTTGGAAATGTCATGAGGAGAAATGATGTATATATTGGATGAAAAATGATTATCTTAGTAATAGAAAGTTGAAGAAACAGAGGAAGACCAAAGATAAGATGGAAGGACTGTATTGCGGAAGACTTGAGAGAAGAGGAACTGAATGAGAACGACACGTAAAACAGAAATGAGTGGAAGAAAAATAAAAATAGCGACCCCTAACGAATGGGAAAAGCTAAAGAAGAAGAAGATGTCAGTGTCAAGTGCAATTTGCATAGTTTAGGAAATTTAGAATTTTTTGCAAGAAAATTTATGTATGGAATTTATACATAATACACAGGATTGACGGAAGGTATTGTGCTGCCCACAACAGATTTTTTTATTATATGAAATATTGCATATACTTTAATTTAAAATACTTTTTTAAAATGTGAAACCGGCTCATTCCGCCATCGTTCTGCGATAGGCAATAAATAAATGTTAGAAAATTAAAATTAGTAAAAAAAAGTGGTCCGGTTAATCCGTAGATCGAAATGATAGTGGTCCGGATAAACTGGTATTGTAGAAAATATGTTACAAGGAAAAAAGTGGTCTGGGATGAGTAGAACATGTTAGTCTGTGTTTATAACGACGGAACAATATCTATCAGCCATTATTTGTTATTTTTTCCGCTAATCACTACACGACACGACGTTGTTGCATTCACGTAAGGCTGGCTGCGTCCACCCGCGCGACGGTGGAGTTCTCCAGATAATAACGTGACAACGAAGAGCCACAGGCCGTATCAGCGCGCCTTGTTCTCCGATATCATTAGTGACAAGCGGCGAAGGCGATGTAAAAAAGACAAAATCCCCATCGATTAGAAGAGCGACATCATCATTGTCGGTGTCACAGGCCGGCAACATGACGGATGAGGTCAGTACACGAGCACGACACTTCAAGGAGGACGTATGTCGGAGTTTAGCTGCGGGGGATGCTTTAAACTTTCAAATATATCAACATATTTTACAAGATTTTATTTTATTTTCGCCCGTTTTTCACTTTTAACAACTCTTCTTCGTTTTATTTTTTCTTTAAAGATAGCAACTGCTTAACCCGCGATCACTCGCGTATTAATTTTTAACGTGATCACTCGCGTGTTATATTTTATCTAAAATTTGGATATTTTAGTTTATTTGTATTGTTGAGGGATGTGAATTAGATTTATTTCAAATATATATTCAGAAAGTTATTGCTACTATAAAAATATTTAAAACAAAAAAAAAACTAAAATTAAAGTTTGAAATATAAAATTAATAATGTTTGAAAATTGTCACTCGAAAATATTAGAAACAACGCGTGTGATCGCGGGTTAATAATAAGCAACCTATTTAAATTTAGTTTATTTTACTTTTGATTTAATATTAAACATACCTACACGATAATTTAGCACAATAAAATAATTTTCAAAATTATTTCTTTAAAAAGGTAAATGTTAATGAAATTGTACACATTTTAAAAAATATATATTTGACCCAGGGTATTTAATGGTAGAGTTAAATTCCTCAGAATCTGTCTTCTGAAGATGGTGTAAATGCCGAAATCACAATAAAGATAATAAACATTATTTTGTGTTATAGAATTTTTTTTTTTAAATCGTGCAGAAAATGAATTGTCTGATCAATTTTTTGGCCGGAATGAGCTAGCTCAGAAAATTGTCTATAAGGGATCGGAAAAATACTTACCCTAATTGAATGTTTCTATTGCGATCAGTTGTTTTTCAATTTCTTATTTCCTCAAAATAAAATAATGCATAGCTATAGATTTTTAGTTATTCTTTATTTCAGGACCAAGAAAATTTTTTGTATTCAACATAACCTGAAACCCTGAAAGTGTCTTTATTGAGCTCACAAGCTTCCAAAGTTCACCTACGGCTCGCTCTAGTCGCTCGAGAATATGCTTGCCTACCCAGTAAAGTATCACTTTCAGGTCTTATTACGTACATTACTATTACTTATCTCTAAATCATCTTTTTAAGTACTCATGTTTGACCTTGTAATGCAAAACCAATAAAATATATTTCTTGGTCCAGGTTATGTTTGTAATTCCATATCATTTGAAATTATTTAAATCTTCTGACGTTGAAATGTTTCTTATTAAAACTCAAAAAAAAAATATCGGAACCCTTGCATAAGAAAGAGTATATTAACTTATGTTTCTTTAAAACGCGGCGCAGCGCAGCACTGCGCGGTGTACATACATACAAGTACATGCATACAAATGCGCACTATACGCAGCGCGGCGTAGAGCGGTTTTTATCAATGGAATTATGACCAAATCCATTGTGACAATTGTATACCCTTGTTTCAGACTCTGAAGAAGTTATTGTAATTGCTTTATGTTGTGAAAATAAAATAAAAACAATAAAAAAATGTGTTCATAACATTTGTAAAAAAAATGCCAAACTGAAGGTGAATTCATCAAAAGAAGTATTACCAGTACTAGAGCAATTGCTCATAATTTTTATTTAACACGAACATTGCCAATCACACCCTTCGGGTGTAAAACCGCTCGACAGCGCCGTCGATCTATCGCACTATTGCGTATCTGTTGACTGCGCGGCGCGGTGCAACAAGGCATCGGTAAAAATATTCTCTGGATAGAATTCCGAGCAGGCCGCTGCGCCGTAAAGTCGACAAGTGCGTGTCCATAAGAAATAATGCATTTTATATTTTAAAGAAATCAGCTCCGCGCATTTGTGCCCGTTGGCAATTTGTTACATACGGGATGGCGCTCGAAATCCGTTTCATATGCGTTTAACATAAAAAACCGTTTTTTCAAATATTAGTTCTCTCGCCAAACTTTATGCGGTACTTTATAAATAGATATTAAGAGAATAAAATTCTTGAGCCATTTTTTTTAATTTGTGGCTTTAGTGAGCGAGTAAACTTAATTTAAAGGCATGGTAAAAACAGATTTAATATGCGTTATGTCAAGAAATGCCTATTTTTTGACATATTACTTGGTTTGATAGTTTAATCGATAAACGACTTTCATATCTTCAAATAATCGCATATAATAAATCCATTTTAACCATAATTAAGTTTACTCGGTTACAAGAACGTAAGAAATAAATGTATGTAGTATTGAATTAGTTTAAACTAAATTTAAAAATAAAATATTATCAATAATGAAACGATATCCTGATAGTGCTTGGCCTAAATATTGCAGTATTGTGTATTCATGTCTGTAATCTATCTTTAGTCCAAGGTTCATGATGCTTACACAACCAGTTATATTCCATCTCAGAAATTAAAATATTCTCTCCAAATAGCCAAGGCCATCACTCGGATCGTTCCATTTATAATAGAGAACTCCAAAACCGCTGAAATTGCTACCTTCCTACTCACAAATTTGAATATTTCACTAGTAGTCAGCATTCTTAGGTCAGACCAGAATGCAGACATAAAATTGAAAATATAAAATATTTCATCCCAAAGATATCTTGTTCTTGTATCGAAGATACGGAAGACTCGACTTCGTTACTCTACTGTATAAAACTCAAATTAATCTACAATGTTTATGGCTAATATTTGTAATCTTTATGATGCGGACAACTATAATAATTTCAAAACTGTTGTGGTTTCTTTGTAAAGTAATATTTTATAACTTTTTCATTAATTTATTACGTTGCACTATGTACAAATATGTACTATAATATGATTATAATTATAATCAAAAACTTTATATATAATGGCGTTGCATAAAAATAAATATCTAGTATATAAAAAGTGCACAAAAATCGTCATTAAAAGTTCAGAAATGCAATTGCCGTGTTGCCAACCTTAAGATAATAATTATTGCACGTATAAGAAAATTTGAGTAGGTGTACGATGTACAATAGTAAATTTGTGCATAAAATGACAAAAATATATGTACAAGAAGAAAAAATTAAATAATTCCGAAAAGAAGTTCAAGATGACACACAATTTTGAGTATTCATTACAATAACTTCAGGAGTTTCGAAACACTGAACATAAGTTCGTTTGTTTTACTGACAGCAACTGACAGATTTCTCAACATAACCTATAAAAAATATTCCTTTCATTTTCACAAAAATTCGATTTCAAATAAATTTTAATATGCACCTTGGCACTGAAATTCCTTTTTACCTTCAGTCACCTTTAGATAAGGAAGGTATTGTCTTTGGTAAAAAAATTCAATGATGAGTTTTTAGTGAATAAGCACGTTTTAGGGTCCATATAATACGATTTTACCATTTTTACGATGATGTCCGTGTGTATGTATGTATGTATGTATGTATGTATATTTGTGTGTCTGTGTATGTGTGACGAGAATTTCGAATCGCATAACTTAAATACCACGATTCCAAAAACTATATTTTTTCGTATTCCTTAAGTTTACATCCAGAAGAAGAGATGATTAGATTTTGGTTATAATTGGTCAACCGGAAGTACCCTCATTTGAAGATTTTAACAGTTTCTCTTGGAAAAGCGCAGTTAATATCATTTATTGACATTTAACGTTATTATAAAGACGATTACATTGGTTTGAACATATCATGAGGAGACATGAAGAATATATTGGAAGAAGAATAAATAACTTGGTAATAGGAGGTAGAAGAAACAGAGGAAGACCAAAGATAAGATGGAAGGACTGTATTGCGGAAGACTTGAGAGAAAAGGAGCTGAATGAGAATGACACGCAAAACAGAAATGAGTGGAAGAAGAAAATAAAAAATAGCGACCCCTAACGAATGGGAAAAGCTAAAGAAGAAGATATCATCAATGTCAAGTACAATTTGCATAGTTTGTTTATGAAATAATTTTGCTGGAAATTTAGAATTTTTTGCAAGAAAATTTATGTATGGAATTTATACATAATACACAGAATTGACTGAAGGAATTGTGCTGGCCACATCAGATTTTTATCACTCATATGGTTCATTTTTCTCGGCCCTAAGCGCGTCAGTAAATAAATTCCACATTAGGGTAAAAATAGAACTTCAATGCCTTGATACATAAATAACTATTATTTGAAATCATCGTCGTCGTTTATAAAACTGGGCATAAAAATCTTCATTAAAAGTTCAGAAATCAGCACTGAAGTAATCCAACATACGATGATTTCATGTAAATGTAGTGTTTCCAACCTTATTACTATTATTGTACATGTAAGGTAATTTGGACAGGTGTCGATGTATGATGTATGTACAATAGTAAATTTGTACGTAAATATATGTGCCAAGAAGAACGAAATACATAATTCCGATGACGAAATTTGAAATAAAACACATAATTTTGAGTGTTTTTTACTTCTTTACGCTAACTTCAATGTCCGAGATTAGCAGAATTAAGTGTTAGGCTGACAGATATGTAAACTTAACCCATAAAAATAAATATTCTTTTCATCTTCACAATTTTTCGATTTCAAATAAAATTTAATATGCACCTCGGCACTGAAATTCCTTTTTATCACGAATGTGGAATTTATTTGCCGAGGCCTAAAATGTCAGTACTCTGATTTTTGAAGTGTAGTAATTTTTTAAGCCACCTTGTTCGTCACCCATATCATTTACTAAAAGAATGTGTAAAATCTAAGTATATCCATTATAATCTATTTTTACCTCCAAATTTTGGCAATTGCAAATGCAATATCTTATTTTAAGAAAGAACTATTTCAGAGATGCTTACTGTTTTTTGACTGTAGAATAAGATTAACTATTCTACTTTCGAAACTAAAGTCAAATATTTAAGTTTATGGTGTTATAAACATTTTTAATGTGTTTCAAACAATATCAGTATGTACCTCGCACGGTAGAGTATACACTGTGTAATGTATATTAGTAACAGTGTGATAAATATGACGTCACAGTATCAATAATCTTGTGACTTGATAAATCCAAACATACTAATAATAGTAAGACATGTGTTTCGCATTTTTAATGTCTTTCTTTTGAACGATATAGCTATGCAATTATTTCCCGAGTAAAGTTTATTGATATTAAATAGCAATTTATTTCATTATTGAACTGTGGTATTTCTGAGTATTACATATGGTTTATAGTAGTATATTATTTAATAGTTAAACATAACTAATCATAGGTAACAATTTATACGACATAAGCCATTTTACTTTCATTGAAATTTACATTGAAGCACTCATAAACCTTCAAATAAATTAATTTTGATTTTTATGATTAGATATGTCTTTAATTATAAAATTGTTTTATTAAAATGACATGCTCAACGTATATCATATGCAAATGACCGAGTTATACCTATTTTAATAATAGTTTTTCAAGAAAAAAAAACTGAATTCTATGTATGTGAACGTAATATTAATTTAGTTAATTAATTGTATCATATTACTTCAATGTACATTGATAATGCGGCAATTATCTCAAATAAGAGAAAGGAAATTTTATTAATATAATTACTACTATACTTTTTTGTGTTACTTTGTCTAACATGTATTCCAAATTTTCTGGAAAAGAGTGCTGGTCGCATTACCTCCCGCCATGTAATGGATCATTTCACATTTTCTGATTTATTTTTTTCTTGAAAGAATAGGTCAAATTAATAAATAATAAATGTATGTTTACTCATTACAAGTCTTTAATTTTTTAGTGTTTACAACGCCTAAAACGGAAATCAAGGAGAAAATAAATGTATGTGCGTGTGTGAGATAAATATCTTTGTGTGACTATATGAAGCTGTGACATCACAAATTTAGTTCGTGTTTGCAACCGCTAAAGTTTATTAGTAAATTTAGGAATGAAAAGTCGCATATTTCAAATTATTTAGGAATGCTGGAAAATATTTTTTTTACATATAACTAATGTTTCAATTTTCAATTATTATCAATAATTTTTCTACAAAATTAATTTTATATTCAATCAATTTTTTTCATTTCTGGGCATTTGCAAATACATATGTATTTATATAAAAACTATTGTACTGCTTAGGTATTTTATAAATTTATAATTCTAATATTTTCTTCTTAAACCTTGTTCCTGAGTGTCGAATTTTAAATGGCACAAGTGACCCCTGTGTATCTCCACGCCAGCAATAAGTACTCGTGAGGTGACGCCTGGTAAAATCCCGCACAATACGAATATGTCATCATTATTACCGTTAGTTGCGTTGTTGCGTACAAAGCAGATTGGTATGCCAACCCAGCAGTGGGTAATATGCCGTGATGATATATTAATATTATTATTTATTATGTTTCATGTTAAAGTATATATACTTAAAAAAATAAAACACCACTTTCAACTATTTTTCCTGTTGCCCATTGTATATATCAAGTTTTTGATCAATTTTTAAATTTCTTTCGTCCAGAGAACAGTCGCCCACCTTAACCAACGCCGAGTTGTCGCATACCAAAAATATACGTCCTCGTTTTTTTACCCCTTCCAATTATATTATTATCAAATTATGATCAGAGTTTTGTCAACTCATTGGGACAAAAATATTAAAATGAATGCTGGTTAACTTGTTATCCTTGCTAAAGGATAAAACCTAAATAATCTCTGAAAGAGATGTAAAAATAATCAAAGTGAATGAATAAACAATCTCTTCATCTGTTATTTGCAAATAAATAAAAAATGCAAGAGCAGTTCATTAAAAGCTCGTATTTGCAGTTTGCAGACGCGTAGTAGAGTAGAGAGAATTGTATTTGGTATTTGGACATTGAATGTAGTAGTAGCAAGCGTAAAGTAGAACAAGCGTGGCGCTGAAGCGTTGACATAGTATCTGTACGCGTGCACGCGCGTCCTTCGGCCCAAGGACGGGCTCCGGCCTTGCGCACCTGTGTTATTTCTGATTGCTGTGTCTGTGTTTGTCTGTTGTGTTGTGCACTGCACACTGCACTGCGTAGCGCTTCAGGCTAGACACTGTCCTGTAAATTGTTATGGAAATGCATAGCAGAATACTTCCTAGTTAAATAAAGCCACATTTTGTTTATTTTGTTCGCTATATATAGGTTAGGTCTACATTATACATTTTCCATTCTCATATTGAAATGGGGTAATCTACTATAATTGAGTTCGAGACGAAGAACTCATTCATATTGTAAATTACACTAATAATTGACAGACTAAAGCAAAAATACTCAAAACTACTTTATTTAAACAGTTATTTTGCGTTGTTTCTCATAAATAAAAAATAACGTCAATTTCTGTTCAGGACCTCGATGTTGTTAACTTTAAATTATACTGGATTTCAAATTCTACAAAAATTGGGTAAGAATAATTAACACATTATAACTCAATTTTTCAAAGTAGACCTATTACAGAAATATAAAGCATAAACGATAGAAACTACTCCGGACCCGGACCAGCAAAATTTGAAATCTACTCTGAAAAAGAGTGAAGAAAAATCTCAATTCTGATAGAATTTGAAATCCAGTAGAATTTAAAGTTACAAAATCGAGGCTCAGTTGATAGTTGGTAGACGATATCGTTTGACACTGAATACTATGTAACCTATAAACTCGTCAATGTTGTCCTTATTTGGAAATAAATCATTGAAAAGTAAAGTGCCAATTAAATAGAAAGTTTTTTATGCGTACACTTCTCAAATTTCCATTTTAATTTTCACTTTCCATGTATAAGAGATCTCTTCTAGTAATCTTAATCGTTCCTGATACTGTTAGCAGAAGCTGTTGGACATTGTTTATAAAATTTTATTCTTAGTACCTATATGTTTATAGAAAATATATAATTTGTTTTTTTTTATTTCTGATTAATAACAAATAACTATTTATTTTATTTCATAGTATAAAAATGTTGAAATTTTTTTTTTTAACCAGTAAAATTTTTGCGAGATATAATTTTGAAACATGTATTATTCGTATTATTTATGGCCGCAAAATAATATCTACTAAAAGTGCATGAATTTTAAAAATAATGAAATAAATCATCAGAATTAAATGAATAAAATGTGGTGACATTCTCGTTTTTTATATATTTTCGTAGTTATAGCACGTAAAGTTTCGAATTTTACAAAATATCAAATGCAATAATTTATATTTTTATGAATTCATTGCACACATGTGGTAGTAACTTTTTTTATCTCTAAAAAATATTTTCTTAATTTTTTCACGTTTCCCCTTAACAAATACTAATTAACACATTTGTATAATAAGTATATGTAAAAAGAACATGTTTTGCATTTTGTATACGAAGTATTATATTTTGTTCTACGTATTTTATAATGTTCTTACTGTTCTAAATAATTTTTATCTCAATATTATAGAGAATGAGCTCGTTTTAAAGTATTCCTCCTTTTAACATTAATTGGAAGAGCTGATTAGTTTTTAATAATGTGGTAAACAATTTTTTTGTTGTTATGTAAAATAAAATGGAATTGGTATTGTGCTGGCCACAGCAGATTTTTAAATTTTATTTTCGTACAGCAATGCCGCGTGCTATAGGTTCCATTACAAATACACTTTGATTGTTTCTTGTATATAAAAATATAGCGTTTACAAAATGAATCTCATTTTGATCAAAATTGACATTTGTTTTTACATTAACCCACAGATTGATATGTCCTGTACATTGATATATTTAATGAGTTAAAATCTATGATGATATGTATATCAAATTACGAGGGCCGTCCAAAAATTAAAGATACAAAGGCACTGGTGGCCTGGGGAAATTTTGTTTCGGAAAGTACCTCTTCTTTCAAACGAGTAGTCCAGCAGTTCTCTAGGGTGAACAGTTTGGCAGTAGCAACCGTTTGTGATAAAGCATCTTCTTTATTCTATCGCCAGGTGAGATCCGCAAAGTCGTACGTTTTCTGTATATCTACTGTGAATACGGAACACTACTGTAAAATCTTAAAGAAACGTCGAAAGGGGATTCAAAATCGCGGCGTATGTCTGCTTCATGATAACAAATGTCCTCACAAGCTCACACAGCGCGAATCACGTAAGCTTTACTGGACGATTCTGAATGAGTGTTGTTGTGGACCATCCGCCACACAGTCCCAATCTGGCATCGTCTGATTTTCAACTTTTATTTCATTTACATAACAATCTGACAAAAAGTGAATGAAGAAATGGAACTTTGGATAAAGGGAGCAGACGACAACCTTGTTCGACACTAGCATCAAAAATCTCGTGCCTCGTGATGAATACCTACACCCCCTGTAAGAATTTTGACAATAATTTCTTTTTTCGATTTTGGGAGCCTATGTTATCTTTAATTGTTGGACGGTTCTCGTAATAATTAGAATATTTAATTATGATCTTTGAGAGAGAACTATTTTGAAATCTCCTTTCTCACTGTGTTATTGCCTTTGTGACATACCTACTCATTGCGTTTGAGAAGAGAGCAGCGTAAAACAGTTAGTTGTGTAGTGCGCTCGATGATTCGAGAACTAGTCATTTAGTAAATTAGTGCCCGCTGCCGCTCTGCATGTACGCCAACAACGGCTTCTCTGGCACGGGAGCGCCACTAGTTAATTATCCGTTTAGTTTAGCATTCGTAATGCGGGGTAGTAAAGAGTTAATTAGTGTTAATGAGAGCATCGTGTCGCTCAAGTACTACCAGCCAGCGCTTCGAGCAATTGTGCGCAAGGCACACAATTCGTTTTATTAGTTAAATGTATGAATGGAATTTTAAAACTGGAATTTCATTTTCTACATAAGTTTTTTTATTCGATTAAACTGTAGCAAAATTAATAGATAATATATAGGTGCTTTAATATGTAACAATATATTTAATATTACACGACATTTGTACAGTGTTACGTAAGTAACGTACCTTACGTTACCATTTAATAAACAAGGTTGCAAAGTCGTAATTTGCAATATTTTTTTTCTAATGTGCTTGTTGCAGTTGTAAAAGCACTTCAAGATGGACCAATAACAATTATTTATTTGAATACTTATTGCAAATTCGACGTCATTTATGACAACCAACAAATATTGTTTTTTGGAACTTGATTTTGAGATTTTAACTTATTATATGCTGGTTCGTAATTCATCGACTTTCCAGTTCCACAACTTTTACAACTTGACAGATTGTGCAGAATATATTTCAGAATATAACTTCTTTCAGTTCTCTTTATCATACCATGATAGTTTAGCATTAGTTAGCATAATAGTTTTTATTATACCTCCGTCCAGTAATACCTAGTTTTGTATATCTCTAAATTGTCCAGAAAACATTCTATTACCGGAATAGGCTGGATAAAAGTAGGGACTTTTGTATGTTGTTAACCCTAAGAACTGTCAACTTTTGAGTGCTTTAACATTCAACATAAGAATAAGTATTCCTTAACTTTAACAATATTGTATCGAAATAAAATGGCAAATGAATTATTATACATTGTTGTCAAAATTTCGATTTGCATATTATGTTTAAGAATAAGTAAATGAGAACTTACAGTCGGGCCTATTCTGTATTCAGTGGATAATTTTTAACAACTGGCTAAAAATTTTATCCATTACTAGATATTGATTTGATAACTAAAAATCCAATACTTGATTGGTTAAAATGTTTAACCAATTGTTAAAAATTATCCACTGAATACAGAATAGGCCCGACTTCCTATTCTTCGCGTAAGAATGGCATTGCGCAATAAAAAGTGTATGATTCTTGACGTCATACCTAATTAAAGTAGTTTCTTTTTGCTACAAAGGTTATACATAGAATCTGTTCATAAGGCGACATATGTCGTAGGAAATAATTTGAAACTTTAAATATAGATCGTATAAAGTCCGTTTCCATGACTTGATCATCACGTCATCAATCGTAAATATATGGTTCAAATCGCCAGGGGGGGGGAGGGGGAGAGAATTGATGACATTATTCATCAAAATTCGAAGTAAGACATTTAATTCGCAATAATAAATCAATTGAATGATTATGACGTAATATCAAATTGATTGATATAATCTATATAGCGTCAATTTTGTTATTTATCAAATAAATAGTTATTTCGAAATAATAAATGAATTGAATAAATACGATATAGATAAATGAATGAAATATACCGTTTTTATTTCCAAAAGAAATATATGTTGCAATAATTGTCGGCAATCTTAGAAACACCGTTTTTACAATAGTAAAATGCACAATATAATACCAAGAATTAACAAAAACTACCACCACACAACAAAACACAAATTATTGACGCCAAAATCACCTTAATTACATGATTGACAAAATGAATTTTCAAATAATTCAAATATATGAATATATTTTTCCGTTGGTTGACAAGAGATAGCGTATACCCCTCTGGAACACCTACGATAATGAGATAACGAATAAAAGTCTCATATATGTCCAGTGTGTACGACAAAGATGCTACATAAAAGTTTAGTAATCCTTGCATCAGAAATAGATGCTGGGGGGGAGCAATTCGGAGATACAGTGTACGCTGGCGTGGATATTAGCATTTTTGTGTTTCTTGTTGATTTACTTGATTTAACTATAATGTGAAAGAGAAAATATAGGAAAGGACTAGAATAAGTCTTGTCTGCATGTGCGTATTTTGATGCAGAAAAAGATTGATTATAGAGCGACTAGACCTACCTATAAAGGAAACATTATTGCGCAATGACATTCTTACGTTAAGAATACTATATGAATTACTTTAATTAGAATATCATTTATTTATAATCGAAATTATTATTACAATAAATAATATTTATAGTGGGACATAAATATTATCTTACTATATAGATAAATAACTATTAGAACTTATTTATTACCTATATGAATCTTATCTATTTGAAAAGTCCTGGAGCTTATGCTAATAACAATTGAAAACGTAATTATGGAACCCATATTAATTAATTAACTAATTATATTTAGATTAGGTGCAAGCCGATTATAAAGCCTTTAGATGTCCCAATTCCATGAAGCAATGCCATCACTATAATTATTATTGCCTATTTCAAACTTTGCGGCCATACAGGGAAAATTATTTCCTATGGCTATTGCGCTGAAAATTTTGCCATTGCTATAATATTGCCGGTATGACAAACAACAACAATATTTAGATGAAAATTACAATATGTTAATAATTAATATGCATTCGCTTACTTTGATCCTAATAACAGAATTTCATACTCGTGTATGAAAAATATATTTGTGTGTGAATTTCCGAGATTGGGCTGTAGGTAACTTTATCTATAAGTATAGGAAATAGCAGATAGATTGGTTGATATTGTTGGAAACCGCGAGATTACAAAACACAACTAGTGGTGTGGTTATCAAATACTAACCACATGGTACATTATTGGATATTTTTACTCCTATCGAGGTTTTGTAAATTATCTTTTATTACTTTTATCTTCTACTTGTACAACCCACTGCTTTCTTAGATATTCGAAAAGGAAAAACATATTTTTACTTTTGCTTCATATTATATTCATTTATGGTAAACCTCAAGGTAAGGTTTTTAATGAAGATATTAATAATTTTATCACGTTTGGACTGTTATACTTTTCATTTTATAGAAGTATATGGTATTCTTCATGTAAGAATAATATTGCGCAATAAAAAATGTGTGATTGTTGACGATTTATGTAATTGAAGTACAGGGTGGGGCCAAGAAACTTCCTTTCTTTTCATTGAAATAAAATAAAAAGTATTATTGATAGATAAAATTTATTTTTGAATAATGAAAGAACATAATTCAAGTTTAAAATTATGCAGTTTTAAACAAAACATCTTAAAGGTGGTGGCTACCGATTTCTATGCACTGATGCAACTGATTTTTGAAGCTCCTCTCTGCACGTTTCAACATTCGGGAGCCATTTTTGAAGGTGAATAAAATAAAAACTATTACTGATAAGACAAAATTTATTTTGGGATAATAAAAGAACATAATTTCAAGTTTAAAATCATGTAGTTGTAAACAAAACATCTTGAAGGTGGTGGCCACCGATCTCTATGCACTGATTTCTGAAGCTCCTCTCTACCCATGTTCCAATATTTAGGCTATTTCCTGCAGAATTTTTGAGCTATGTTTGTAAACCTCAGCCACCACCTTCAAGATGTTTTGTTTAAAACTGAACTTAAAATTATGTTCTTTCATTATCCAAAAATAAATTTTGTGTATCAACAATACTTTTTTATTTTATTCGCCCTCAAAAAGCAAGTTTCTTGACCCCACCCTGTAGTTTCTGCCACACAGGTTATAGAATCTGTTCGTAAGAGTATATCACGGAAAGTGAAACATAGGCGTTTAACATGGGAAATCAGTTTTTCCGTGTGCATTGCTCCCCTAATTATTTTAGACAAAAATTTCAAATGGATGTTGTAAAGCAAAAAATTTCAACAACCGAATCAATAAAAAAAACTGCAGAAATAAAATTTGAAAAATCACCGAATTACAATTTAATAGTATTAGCCGTGGAATTAGAAACAAGAGAACAAAAGCGTAATGTTTTATACGTCAAATTATTAGTGTTAATAATATGTTACGTCTCTTTTTTCTAATTCCATGCCTAATACTATTAAATTGTAATTCCGTGAATTTTCAAATTTTATTTCTGCAGTTATGAAGTTGCCAAAATGATTTTTTTTTATTGTTTCGGATGTAGAAATTTTTGCTTTACAACATCCATTGAAACTTTTTGTCTAAAATAGTTTGGGGAGCAATGAGCACGGAAAAACTGATTTCCCATGTTAAACGCCCAAGTTTCACTTTCCCTGATATACCCTGTATATCGTAACTCTGTCCAAGAAATAATTTGGAACTGTTAACATAATTCGTATACATTGGTGTGTGTATTTTAGCATTTTTCTGTTTCGTGTTGACTTACATGATTTATCAATAATGCAATAAAAAACTATCGAAAAGGGCTATATAATGTTTGCATGTGCGTTTCTTGATGCAGAAAAATATAGTGTCCTAGTTGGTGTCAGTAACATTATAGACCAAAATAAACTACCTACAAACGAATTATTATTGTGCAATGCCCTTACATGAAGAATGCTATAGTAACTATTACAAGAGTTATTATTCGGTTTCATTATATTCCTACTGAATTATACTTTTCAGTTCTTTCAAGAATTTTATTTATACCCTGTAATTTATATTGCTATATCAAATTTTTAAATTTATGCTGCTCTGTCCACGACAGTTTTGAGAACCCATGAGGTGACACCTGTTAAACGCCCTTAATGGTACAGATATACCATTATCGAAACCTGTGAATAGAAAGAGATTGGCACTTCCAGAGAAACATAATAAGTCGAGATGATATATTTATTTTTAAATACAACTAGGTAAAGTTATTTCCGCATTCAAACGAAATATGAAATAATAAAGTAATTTGAAATTTGATTATACTTTGAAAAGTGGAAGAGAAACTTAATGTTCGTCATGAATAATCTTATATTAGATGTTCTGTACAGTACAGAACAAATATTTATAATTTGAAATATAAAGTAGTTTGACGAAGACAAGTCTTGAGAAGTTGATATATAATTGATAATCACGTCAAGTAGCATAAGAGGAAATCAAGCTGAACAACATAGTGTAAGACAAGACTGACCTAAATATATTGTAAGCAGAATCTGTATGTCGTGCGGAGCAGAAGGGTTGAGTTGAACCGTGGCGCGAGTGCGTCGGAGAGTAATTAGTTTTGCCGTCCATCTGCAATGAATAATTTATGGGGATTGGTGACGGAACCACCTAGGCTAGGCTAACTGCGATGTGCCGAAGTGCGAATCACGATCTCGGATCACGGCGCGGTGGCTAATTACGCCACTTGTGCGCCGACAACGGCGTAATTGGCACCACGTCGTCTTTGCGAATTTATAACCCACTGTCGACTGTCTTACAATGCACTTGCTCTAATTTTAATTGCAGCTTGCGAGGCATTCTTCGCACACATCTCGGGGACAACTCACACTAACATTTACGGACTTCAGTGGCGTACAAGCAGGGAGGTCAAATTATTGGTTTTATTAAGCGTTGAATTAGTTTATATTAGTAATAAGTTGTAAAGCCGAGGCCTAGTAACTATATCACGGATGTTAAGATATGTGTACAATCCGTGTTGCTTTTTTTGCGCTGCCAGCGAATTAAGCTTAAATATTCATAAAATACCGCCTGTGTAATATCTGTCAAAAAATTATTCATGTGTAATTATTTTCTTTCAATCTAAGTTTCTTATGATTGTCGCTTTTGTAGCTGAAAAAGTAAAACCAGGAAAGTATACCTACGATTATCATAACTGCCGCAGATGTTGCTTAAGACATCTAAGGCTTGTTATGATGACAAAGTCACATGACTGCTCGTGCCTTTTTGTATTTAACATTTCTTTTATACCTACAATCTATACCAAAAATTCTACTTACATCTATTCTTTATATTTAGATTTTTTAATTTTAAATTCACTCTATGAAGAAATTTTGTCGTACTCTTCTAATTTTTCGAGATGTTTCTAATTTATTGTCGGGATTAACAGTATTTCTGAAGGGTATGTGTAATATATCTATAATTTTAAATATTTAACTATTAATATAATAAGAAATAATATTTATGTATGTACTTCCCTGAAAAAGTCTTCAGTAATGTCTCTGGATTTCTGACACTGACATTTATCTGTCAGTTACAAACATTTCAAATTTTCAATTGGTTTCCATGACCATTATTTGGGCTGTGAGATTTTATTACAACAGATTATTATATACCTTATATATCTTAATATCTAAATCTATAAAAGATATAATAAAATATTTAAATTTATTAGATAGAGAATTTACTCTTCTTTAAGAAAAAACAAAATTTTCAAAAAATAATATTTAGTAGAATTATTTTAAGAATTTGCTACTTCCGGTTGTCCAGTAATGCCCGGTTGAGAAATACGTAACTACGTATATAATACTTGGTATCTGTTTAACTAAACAGATACCAAGTATTATAGTTTTTAAGAAATCGTCCTTCCAACGAACCCACATATACACATACGCACACACATTCATCCACACACACACACACACACACACACACACACACACACACACACACACACACACACACACACACACACACAGAGAGAGACATCATCGTAAAAATATTAAAATCAAATTGTAAGGTTCTTAACACGTGCTTAATCATTAAAATCTGGATATGCGATTTTTAGCATAAATCCAATACCTCTCTTAGCGAGGGTAAAAAATACCAAATATCAATGTCAATAGAAGAAAAAAAATGAAACCTGTCTTGTAACCCGGCTCCAGAGACCACAAAACCGGCCTCGAGAAGCATCGGCCCTTCTCACATTTGCCAGAATTGCTAGATGGCCAGTCCGGCCCTACTAAAGGCGCAATTATTTTTTGTGAAATCATGTAAACTGCCTTTAGTTAATTTACGTTAAATCATGAAGAGCTGGCAAATACTTTGGAAACATCTATTCTTCATTCCAATAAATGAATTAATAATGCCAAAAATTTTGTGAGGTGGGTTCTGACCTGACGGTTGATCAGACACGTATTTGTTTATGGCGCCTGACTTGCTGCTCCGTTGTGAAGCTACTCCTGATATGTTTATGGAAAAAAATGTTGCTACCCATCATACAATCATGGGGTCACCACTATCAGCCTAAATCAAATCGACAATCAAAATAGTGAAATCAAAGGGGTTTATCACTTCCCAAAAAATCCAACGCATACAATTCAAAAATTCAGAATTAAGGTATTAGTCCAGTCCGACTCGATAATTTGACCAGTTGCTAGTCTTATATTATAGTAGTCTTCACGTAACAATGACATTGCGCAATAAAAAGTTTATGATTTATGACGACATACATAATTAAAGTACGTAGTTTCTTTTTGCCATACAGGTTATAGAATCTCTTCATAAGGCGACGTATGTCGTAACTCTGTTTAAAAAAATAACTTGGAATTGTCAACATAGTTCGTATACATTGTCATGTTTTAGCATTTTTGTGTTCCGTGATGATTTTCAATAGGTTTGTTCGATGACTTGCACGAGGTTGTTACTGTGTTAACTTTTTAACACTGAAGCGTTTTACGAAAAACGTGTAATTTGGACAGGCTGTTCGATAAGAAAAATTTCAGAACTAGTTCATACTTATCTGAACCGACTCGCGTGGTAGTGTAGATAGTGGCGACAGAAGTGGGGGTGACTAAATGTCAGATTTGAAGCTGGTTTGGTTTACCTGAAATTTATGTTTGTTTTAAATTGAAAATGGACGAATATTTTACGTATATTTATTATATTCACTTCTTGAATATATCGTGTTTTTTGACACTTGTGAACTAGTGCAATGTACTGACTTGCACCGCACTACACTAAAATACACTGCTCTTTTGAAATAGACCTAATAATGCAAAAATAAGAAAAAAAACCTATCGAAAAGGGCTAGAATAATGGTCTTGACTGCATGTGCGTTTTTTGATGCAGAAAAAATAGTTTTCTAGTTGGTGTCAGCACAGATTATACAGCGAATTGTATTATCTATTGAAACATTATTACTCAATGCCATTATTACGTGAAGAATGCTATATACATGTTGTGCTTTGTTGCCGTCCCTCCATAAAATAAGAGATTGCGAATCAAGTAACAAATCTGAGCTACGAAATGCAGTCTCACTAAAGTTTTAGGGCACAAGTCTACCGACTTAAATCATTCTATTCATTACTCTCTACAATACTACAATCGCTATAACACTTAAGTATCAGGAAGCAATCTGAAAGCCTTCATCTGACAGTTGGTGATATACAACATAATTTGGAAGCAAGGGTCGCCAGCGTTCACCTCTGTATCTTTTTTTTTCGAATCGGAATAGTGACAACAGTGGTAGTAAAAGTGAAGTAAATGTGGACATTTATGTGCGAATTGACGAATACGGTGAACCCGTTGCGGAGGTGACGAATGTTAAAGTTGTGCCGGCAGGAGAGGGCAGGGGGATGAGACAAGTGACGGGCGCGCAGTGGCGCCTCCGCTACTCTTTTGTTCGCATCGAGACTGCTGCAGGCGCCACACAGACTTTGGGTTCCAGATTAATGGATCATTTTTCTTCCCTCCCCGGCGGAGAGAACCGAGAGAGCAGGGACGGACGCTCACCCCCACCCTACAGCGTCGCGGCGTGGCGCGGCGCCGATCACAGCGCTACCTGTCGGAGACGAGACACGAGACTGAGAGCGAGATCAGTTGCCCAAGCGCGAGCGCCAATATCACTAAAGCATCGCCAACGAACCAACTTTCCTTCATAAAAATCAAACAGTCCGGGAAAATGGAACTGATAACTCAATATCTAATCACATTTGCTCGTATCTACCATCCCTTTCCTAATAAGCCCAGTGTCCGTCGTCCGTTCTCATGTGCAGCGTCAATCTAGTATCAGAAAGGGGATCTAGGAGCTCTATGAACATAAACGACTGCACTGGCGTCACGCTTGAGATATTGGAGGCGACCCACTTTTCGCACGCACCAGGCCTGATAAAACTTTGGACGATAATGGGCCTCGGAAGCTAACGATACGCGGACAGATTACAAAATAATGTAAAATGAATGCGTGTACAGGAACGGATCGGTGTGGCTCTGGCCATGGAGCAGGAGAAGAGGGATAAAAACCTGGTTGCGCTCCATCATTAATCATGGGCGATTGTGCGAACATCGATTAGCGAAGACGAACCACTCTTCAGTTCACGGGGTTATTAATTATTTTTGCCATCAAAAGGAAATACTTTTCTTTTTCCTTCCTTCGTCGGGCACTCATATATTTCTTGAGTAGGTGCAAATTACAATACACGCGCGCCAGAGCATCAATTTTGTCCCGGCGCGTTTTGTTTCCGGCGCTTCTTCGCGCCGACAACACGATATTGTTATCCGCGAGGACGGCGGGAGGACCAGCACAATGTCCCGCTATTTTTCGGCGGTAAAAATTCGTCGCAAACATCTTTTGATCTGATTCGCGCATTTGCGTGATTAATTACCGCTTCAGGGCAAGGCGCATCGCATAGGTGTATGACGGACGACGTCCTTCTGTCTAACATCACACAGAGAGAAGGAAGAATACTCCCCCTTTGCCACACTTTTCTTACCAGACATTTACCAACTCATAAAGATTTCATCTACAATCTACACAAATCTGTTTATATTACAGAACTAAGCTTGAACCTTTTACATTACGTTTATGTACGTTAATTAGATATTCAGATAACAGTTGTTTTTACGTAATTATCATTTGTATTGTTTTAAAATAAAACCAGGAAAGTAATAGTTATTTTTTTATCAAAGTTGTAAAAGTAATCATTTTTGGCAGCCGAGGCGAAGATCGAAAGCAGCAAATCAGATGAGGCTAAAAAGGAACTTTTAAGCCGGTGCACACAACATTTTTTTAGATAACTATCACAAAGTTATTAATTTTTATTTAAAAATATATTTCATATCAAATTATGTCACTTGTAGGATGCTGAGCTGTTATCTTGACAACTCACAAAACAATATGCTTACTGTCAAAATATAATATAAATGAAAATATAGTTATTTGTATATCAATTTGATACTACACATATAACACCTCTAACCCCAACTTCTTAACGAAATGGCAAAATAGAATGCCTATAAATCTATTAGGAAAATATAAAGAATAACAAAGACAAAGATAAATAAAATTAGCAATGAATCAATTAGAACACGATTAAAAATAAAGTCTAGAAAAACAACTCTAATGATTTGGACATCTTACAAGAATGCAATAGGGTACCTATACCAATATAAGTCATCTGGAAAACTACAATGACAGGGAAAATAAATTTAAATGTAGTACAACATGGAACAAACAAGTAGACAAATGATATAAATGGTTTAAAAATAAATAATCTACTTCTATATAAACCCTCTCCTCCACTGTGAATACAGCATACCTATTTCTTGAAAGTCGAAGGGGCAAATAGAAATGTACGTTTAAATTTATTGTTGGATCAAATGACATGGACCAGTTAAGTGTGCGGTATAATACTAATTTTAAATGTTCCATAATTTAAATTTGTTGAAATATTTTTTCTATGGTGTAAACATGACTTTTGAATTTACTCCTCCCACTTTAATAACAGCGAATAATTTACAAGCCCAGACTCATAATAATTCGGCCAGTTTACATTTCAATAACTTATAAAACCTATGCAAATTGTGAGAAATTTTTACAAATTTACTTCGACTATTTTATAATATAGATTTTAAACATACAAACACTGAATATGTTATTCAAGTATTCCATCATTTTATATTGCATTACTTCGCCTTTGTTAACAATAACATTTTATTAGGCCTTGTATCCACAAGCCCTGCACATTCTTCTTGCTAGGTAGATTTTACTGTACACACTAATTTTTACCTCTCGCTAAGAGAGGTATTGGATTCATGCTAAAAATCGCATATCCAGATTTTATTGAATAAGCACGATTTAAGGTCTATAGAATCCGATTTTAACATTTTTACAATGATGTCTGTGTGTGTGGATGTGTGTGTGTGAGGTTGTTGGAGACACGATTTCTCAAATTCTATAAGACTAAAGACCTTTTTGACTACGGATTCCTCAATCTAACATTAATGGGAAGAGTTGAATAGGTTTTAGTACCAATTGGAAAACCGAAAGTAGTAGTATCTTAAAAAAATTCTAAATATTATTTTTTTGAATTTTTTTATTATTAGTATTAAAGAACGTACAATTCTCTATTCGATACATTTTAAATTTTTATTATATCTCCTATAGGTTTGGAGATACATTAAATAATAATATGAAATAATCTGTTGTAATAAATTTCAGAGCCTAAACAACTCTATGGTAACCATCAGATGTTTGTAAATGACAGAAAAATGCCATTGTCAAAAACCAACAGTATTCATAAACCTGTTTGGCAGCTCAATTCTAAAACTTGAACTTAAGTCTATTTTAACTGAACACATGACAGTGGATAAGAACCGATTCAGAATTTGCCATAGTACGAATATGGTTTTATTAGCTGACAATAAATCTTAGATATTTTTTTTTTGGCAACATAACAGTGAAACGTCAAAATTAACTGACATTATTGAAGAATTTTTCTGAGATATTGGTAAGTTTACTATTTCTTGTGGTATAACAATAATAACAATTAAATATTTAAAATTATAGCTATATACATATACCCATCAGAAATCCCGTCAAGAAATTGGAAGATATTCGAACATTTAGAAGTATAGGAGAAAACTTCCCCAAAAAATAAATTTTAAATTATAAAAATAATCTAAACATAAAGAAAAGACATGAGAAATTTATAGGGCGCGAGCAGTCATGTGACTTTGTTGGACTTGATAAGCAAATAAGGGCCCGAGTTAGAATGACAGCTAGTAATTATGTACATATATGTCAAATGTCAATTGTCCATCCAAAATTTCATGATATTCCAATTCCATGTGGTTTATTTTCCTCGACAAGTAAATTCCATATTCCTGGTGACAAAATAACCATGTGAAAAATTACGACATTTGATATTTATGTAAATAATTACTGTAAAAACTGTCATTTTGACAAGGGCCTCCATATCTGCTTGTCTAGATCAAGTATGACTAACTATGTAAATTTAGAAAATCTTGAAATTTTTGATGAAAAATTCTGTGACATTTGACATCTATGTACATAATTATTACTAATTGTCATTTTGACAGAACTCCCATATCTGCTTGTCAAGGCCAACAAAGTCACATGACTGCTCGCGCCCTATACTTATGTAAGCAAAAACGGAAGTGGCGAGAGGTATTGTGCTGGCCACAACAGATTTTTTACTGTTGTTATTTATTTTGCCAAAAGTAAAGGGTCTCAGTAGAAGATAAATCTAGACTAGAAGAAGACCCTGTAAACGCCAGTCGAACTAATATCACTCATCATTTGGTATACAGTTTTTATAAGTTTTAAGGCTATTTAAAGTAGAAAATTCTCATCATTTGCGTAGGATTTATAATTTGTTGAACATATAAGCCGGCCGAACTATTATGAGCCTGCGGGCTCATAAGTAGGTACATAAAGAACTTTTTATTTGTTTGTTCATATCTTTACGCATTTAAGCACACAATACTAAATTTGTAATAAATATTATTCACGTAATTTAAAGGTAGTAAAATATATAAATACTATTTATTTCAAAATGCAAAATAATGTTTATTTGGTTAAATGAAGGTGACTTTCGATAACAAATGCAATCAATGCTTATTCAAAATTAATATTGCGCATTGTTCTTTTGAATAACCTTAATAATTTTTATATTTCATATTGTTCTTTTAATTATTTTGAATAATATATTTTGCCATAACATCAAATTACTTAAACATATTCAATTAAATAATTTTAGCAATAAAATAACTTTCAAAGTGTTTACAAATCTGTAATTATCATCTTTACTCTTATTATAACAACAAATATTCATGATTCGATCTATGGATCATTCTGCGTCCGTCTTGACCGCGAGATGAAGTGAACCATCACCGGTCAACGTTTGTTGATGTAGCGCGAAGTACGTCGACACGTCCCGGACCTAGGCTCGCTTTCGTGTAAACTAACCATGTATTTTTAGTTGCCAAAGTTTGACCTTGAAGAAGGACAAGTATGTGCGTTTTGCACGAAACTAAATAGTTTCGATAAGTTTACACTACGCGTCAAATTTAGATTTAATTTTATATTTGGAGTTAAACAGAAATCCGAGCCAAACGGATATGTAATTATAGTAAATTTTCTATTTGCATTCGAAATTCACTGCGTATTGTCAGCGATGAAGTCGCAACTGATGCGACCATTGAGCCGATTTCAGTGATCCGTTTATATACGGCCCCAGTGCCTTAAAAAACTAAATCATACCTGGTGCCGGTTACTTTAATATAAGATCATCGCGGCAGCAGATATGGGAACCGACGTTTTGTACGTTACTTTAGTTTATTAGGTTATATTATTAGATAGGGCACCGAACCCGTCAAAAACTGGGTTCGGTTCAGGTTAATTTGTTTTTTTGAAAGTTAGGTTCGAAGTGGTTCTGATTCAAACATCTAATGAATATTGAATTAATGTTTTTTGGATAACAATCTTTATATGGAGATAAAAAAAAATGAACCTAAACTGGATCTGAACCCTGAACCCGAATTTTAATACCCGGTTCGGTTGCGATACGAGTTCAATTGAAAATATATCAGTTCTGGGTTTAGGTTCGCTAAAATGTTACGGTTTGGTTTTGGTTCGAGTTCGATACCTTGTAGTCAAGTCTAAATTCAACATTTTACAATTTAATGATAATAATTGTGATGCATGTATGCGCATAAAGAGAGCAATTATTGGCATTTTTATTATTTAGTTGGCGCCGGTTGCATATATGGAAACCGGCGCCGGCAGACAAGACACCACCAAAATTCTATTATATTTAACAATAAATGTACAAAGTACAATTACGATACGTGGCGAAACTGTTCTAATATAATATTTAAAAATAATACTTGACACGTTTCACAAGATTTCAGTCTTTCAATCAACCTCTCGACTCTCGGTCATTAATCAGAGACTGGCCCACTGCCCATTCAACCAGAACGACAGATGCGTTTCGCCCTTATTGGAGATTATCAATGTGGTGCACCGAAACCTCTAAGAAGGTGGTAACTAGGTTGAGTAGACAGATGATGAACCATTCCGAGATGATATGATGCCTGCAGAGGTAACTAACCATATGCAGAGCCATCTATTGACAACGTCGTACAGCTTAGCCAGAATAAATAATATTATACAATAAAGTACATTGTTACGATATTTTGTAAAACTGAAAAACTGTTCTAATATACATAGCTAATATTTAAAAAAAAAAAATCATACTTGACATTATTTCACAACGCTATTAAAGATTGGCCCACGCAACCAGAACCACAGACGCGGTCGCTCATATTGGAGCTCATCAGTGTGGTGCCCTGAAGCCTCTAGGAGGCACTGAGTAGGTTGTAGGCATTATATAATTTTGAGATGGTTTATCATCCGTTCACTCAAACTACTCCCTCCTATTTAGTTACAGGTTTCAATGCACTACACTGATGAGTTCCAAAAAAAGCAAAACACGTCTGAGGTTCTGGTTGAGTGAGCCAGTCTCTAATAAATGACCGAGAGGTTGATTCACAGACTGAAATCTTGTGAAACGTGTCAAGTATGATTTTTAAATATTATATTAGAACATTCCTTGTTATAACCGTTAGAAAAATGTTTGAGAAATTGAAAAGTACATTGAAGAGTCGTAAGTGTTTAGCATGTATTTAAATAAAATGGATTAGAATATTAATAAAGGAAGAAGTTGCAACTATGGTTATTGTTTTATGAATAATTCTACATTTTGAACTTAAACCAGTAATAACCTGCTCTACATTTTCTAATTACAATACAACTTAATACAACTACGACTTGTCCACAAATTAAACTATGTAATATATCATATTCTAATTCCCAAAAACACACATATCAAATAACAGTCATGGCGTGATGAAACAGAAGAACAATGGCATTCTCGTTCGTCGTAGTAATTGCTAGCGCACTTGCATCTGGCTGAAAAGTCACGCCATCACGCGTGGTATCGGAGGTGTACGGTTTCAATTCGCGAGTTCGCATTCGCATGACGCAGCAGAGTATAGCGGACGCTGGCGGCTGGACCTAGGTTAGTAACGACAACGCGGCAACGCTGCAATGAGCTAATCACTCTGATAAAGAAGTGGACCCTCAAACTTTTCAACATAAAGAGAAACTAGATTTTCTCATCAAAGAACAACGCACGAGAAGTATCTTCCATTTTTAGCGAAAGTGAATTATTAGTAAATTTAAATTTAGTCTGTACTGGCAACATTTTCTGTCTTGTATTTTTAGCGAAAATGAATAATTAACCGTTATACATTATACTATTTTTGGCTAAATACAATAATAGTTTTTTTTTTTAGCTAGAAAGCATATCAGTTTTCAGTTAATCCAAGTTAATATGGTGTTGTATTAATTAATTAGCTAATACAATGATAACAGTTAAACCAACTATTTTTACATTATTTGACAAAGTTTTTGACTCGCGAAGGAAAAAATAAAGTAAGCGAATTTAATGAATTTTTTGGCGACATTGGCTGGTACCACAAGCCAGGTATAACTAAAACGTTGTTTCAAAAATGTCAAATTTCATTATTTAATAATAATACTTAGTTAATATTATCAAATTTATCACAATATAAGACAGAACATTGTTTGAATCAAACAAATATTTAAAAAAAAATCGTTCTTTAAACATAAGAGTGAAATTAAATACTAAATTTGAATTTAACATTTTTTAAAACGGCGTTTTTGTTAAAACTGTGGTACCAGCCATTATGACGAGAATAGTTTATTGAAAGACGCGTAATACATTATTGGACATTGCATAACACATGTTTTTCATAGTACTTTTTATTATAAAGATATTAACATTTCAAGGTTGGTAACGTTGACAGTTTCAATAAACATTTGAAATTTCATTTATTTTGATATATTATTAAATTTTGACTACAGTCAGAAGTTATAATTAAAAAAAAATTCTAGGGACCTTAAAACGTGGCAATTTACTAAAATCTCGATATTCGATTTTTAGCACGATCCTTATAACTCCGTTACTAAGGGTAGCGGGAGGTAAAAAATAAAATGCCCAGCAACAATTCGAAAAATCTATAATAATTATAGCTTGCACCAAATATTTTTTTTTCTTTGGGGACATTTAAAAATTGTGTACAATAGTGACAGAATGGACAAGTAAAAAACAGAACATAATTTAATATTTATTTCAGTCTATGTTAATTATCCCTTGTTTACTTATAAAATAAACTCCCGATATAAACATGATTTTGATTCTGACTGAATTTTTTAATATTCAGGTACGGTCCATTTTTACATATATTTATTTATGATATATGTATTAAAAAAAGTAACATTTTACTTTGTGAAAAAGAAGTTTGGAACACAACACGAAGCGGAGTGGTGCAAACCTTCGAACAAAATAAAATTACTTATAACTGTATATCATAGGTACACTATTTTTTTTTTCATTTAAATTTGTATTTCTAATAATTTATTGACATATATCAAAAATGTCGATTTGTTGTACCATCCGTTATTACCAAAGTAACTTATTCACTTTTAACATTAGTGTTACAAGTAAAATGATTTGTCACTTTTTAACTCTGGTGTCATACACATCAAAAAGCCTACTTTCAATAGATTTGTAGAAAAAAAATATTTAGTATTGACGATGTTAAGTTTCATGATTTTAAATTATCAATTTATTACATATAAAAATGGTCTGCTTTCAAGCAGTTTCCTAACGTGAAACGCAGTATACAATAGTAATGTAATACATGCAATCATTTCTAATATTAATTAAATATTTAAAAGAGTATAAATTAATTTCGTGATAAACATAAATTCTTGCGAAGTTGTGCAACAGTTTAGGAAGCCCTGTCCGTTCAAAAGTGAATACCGCGCAATAATTAATGCATATCTATATAGCAACTGGTCTGGTACCTGTATTGGGGCCCCACGAAACCGTGGTCACTCCTAATCATCCAAGGTCAACGCAGACTATTTTTACCCTTTGCTATTATCTGGCCAGACTGACCTAGCTTAACAGTTGCCGTGACTGTAAAAAACAAGCAATGAGCGGTGTGACGTCACCTGCACACCGGCGACTGCGCTTTTTTATATTAACTTTTAATCGTCGACCTGTATTATCTGATGTCATGGTCAAGATCATACACAAAAAACACAACCAGAGAACAACCAGACGGACTTAAACAATGGAATGCATGAGCAAAAAATGGTTAATAAACCTGCGATCCTTTGCAAAAAACGCTCAAGAATATAATTGCAATTTGTTGAGTCCTTTTTTATTATTTTTATCATGAAACTACCTCATACTTGAATCATAAATATTATTAAATTTTAAGTTGTTTTTCATTTTATTTAAGCGAGAAACATTGAATTTTAGAGTTTGTTACACTTGACAAGTGTGTCAAATTATGTAACGTCACACTTTTAGTATGTGCATTTCTTAGTGAATAAAATAAGAACTAAAGTTGTTTATAACTGTCTTCCAACCTAGTGTCAGATTAACTTTAAACGCGCCCCTAGACAAATTTTTCTTGCGCGTCCTACAACCCCCACTCCCCCCGACGGTTAATTAACAAAATAATAAATGACATTCAAAACATTTTTTATTGTACTCTCCAATAAGCTATTCCAGCTCACAATCGAATTAAGAAAAATTAGTACAAAAAGCGAAAATATAAATGTTTAATAATAAATATTAATAAATATACTACCTAATTATAATTAAAATACTTCGTTATTATACAGACTGTCTCTAAAATATGTGGACATATCTTCACCACAGATTCTAAGTATCATTTTAAACAAACATATCTAATAAATTTATGTCTAACCCTATCTCGTCTCCTACAGCTACAGGAGTACCAACCTCTAAAGATGAGCGTACATATATTAATTTTGCTTTTTAATTTGAAAACGGTTATAGATAAAATTATGAAACTTCGTATATTTTCTTTATTGTATAGGAATTGTTATTTTGTAAATTTTTCAAATTTTTCGAAATAATATTTTCTGTCATATTAGCATTTTTTTTTATTTCTGGACTATAGTGTAACAAAATTTAACAGTTTATTTCACATGTCATTTTGAATAAAAAAAAGTCACATTAACATAGGTCCTATTCCTTTTAGTTACCAAAATATAAGAAATCAAAATTAACTCTTTATTTACAAAACTTTGGCGTTTGGCTGAGAAATCGCCGTGACGGGACACGCGGTTGGATTTTTTAATTTCAAGAACAACACAAAGCACAGCAGCTATTAGTAACAATTTGATAAAAATAACTAAATAAACAATACTCATAAATATTCACATTGAATATTGAATGAAATTTTGTAATGTTTACAAAATTCTGAAGCGCCTAGTTTTCCTAGGATAATGCGGCCCTGTAAACCACGTATTCGCAATGTAAAATTTTGAAAGTTTTATATTTTAATAAAATTTTGATATAAAATTATTTAACATTAGCAATATTTTGAAGAAAATTAAAACTAAAGTTGTCTGTGTAATGTCGTCGCAGAATGACGTCATCATTTGACATTACTATGATGAAACGCCACTAGATGGCGAAGCAGTAATACAAGAATCTGAAGCGGTACAAAACAATATTTTATACGAGTACTCGTTTTAAAACTTTATAATTATAATGATGTACTATCTAGTGAGTGTAACCTCCAAAAATGTCAACTTGATATGCATAATTATTTCATCGTTTATACACATGCCTACGTCATTATGACGCGCAAGTTAGTTCATGAATAAATTTATGAACAAAAAATACAGGTTTTTTTATAAAGAATAAATCAAAAATTTGTGGAACATTCTATGCAGTCGGCAAAATATCCTATTAATTGGATATTATACTCTGAAACGTGGAGATAATTTGCAATATTTACAAGCATTATACGTCGCAAGACATACCGTAAACAGATATGAATATTATTAATGTGTTTTACACTTTTTTTAATGTAAATATTTATTCATCCT
This sequence comes from Harpalus rufipes, assembly GCA_951394225.1. Taxonomy (NCBI): domain Eukaryota; kingdom Metazoa; phylum Arthropoda; class Insecta; order Coleoptera; family Carabidae; genus Harpalus; species Harpalus rufipes. Next base: position 26,541,126 of record OX596279.1, on the reverse strand, counting down.
TTTTTGATTAAAAATAAATTTAACTTGTTTTCAATTAAAAATCCGTTACACTTATAATATTTGTGATTTCATATTAAAAATCAAACAGTTATTGCAAATTTAATTTTAGATTGTAATATAAAAAAATATTAACCTTGTCACTGAGTTTGCACACTTGCAAAAAATGATTAAATTTTTTTATAGATGAACTTTGTATCAATGAGAATAGTATATTATGTTATTAGGAGTAGAAAGCGGTCTTTTTGTGTTGAACCCAGCTATTGCGGCCGAGGCGCTAGCCGAGGCCAGGCAAGCTGGGTAAAACACAAAAAGGGCGTTCTGCTCCGAATAACATATACTATTTTTTCTTCAAGTGTTTCAAAGAAAACTGGGTTTCTTTTTATATTTTTCTAGAATTTTTTAATTATAGCATTTGCAATTTCAGTTATAGTTGGCTGTGTACGCTACAAAACACAAACGATACAACTGTCAAATAACAATTTTTCAATATGGTCTGTGTTGCTGTGACGACTGCTGCCGCCAGCGGTGAACTAAGAAGCTAACATTTTTTTACTAGTACAACAATGTTGTTCATTGTTGTACTAGTAATAAAATGAATATCTTCTATAGTGTGTGTATAGTAGCATAATATGAATATTGTTGTACACTTGAAGAAAAATAATTATGTTGCTTTTAAAGATATCTAATTGAAATTTTATATGCGTAAACTTAACATATGTAGCATCATTTTTATATATACATGATAAACAGGTCACTTTCGGTTATACCGGAAGTGGCATCAACTTTCTTATATTAAATGGAACACCCTGAATATTTTTATATTTTTGAATTCTACGTTAAATTCTGAATACAACGATCTACCACAACTTAAATTTTGTAGCAAAAAATAATACAAAAAAATAAATTAAAACAAGAAAAGATAGTTGTGGCTTTATTAAAAGTATTTCAATCGTATAATTTGGACATTGATAGCTTTTATATTTGACGAATTGTCTATTTATGCAACAATTAAAATGCATAACTATATAATTTCCCTAAAAGTTATACGATTCAATTGTTTTAAATAAAGCCACAGTCAACTTTGTTGTTTTAATTTGATTTTTTTGTATATTTTTTGCTGCAAAATTAGACTTGTGGCACATCAATGTATTCAGAATTTAACGTAAATGTACAGGATGTTCCATTTAATAAAAGAAAGTTGATGCCACTTCCGGTTAAAGATAAAAATAATGCTACTTGAAGCATATAAATTTTCAATTAGATATCTTTACAAATAAAGAAGCTAATACATGGAACTCGCCTCGGAGCTCGCTTTCTGTGGACACCCGGTATACCAACATTGAAACTTAAAAATATAAAGAGGAAATTATAATCAAATCATGCAACTTAAAAAAAAATCTTCTAACGTCAGAAGATATACTACAAAAACAAGACTGAATTTTCACGATTCTGGCTGTAGTATTAATAATTAACAACTGAAATTTTAAATGAAGAATGATGAAGAACTAATTATTTATTTAGCAGTTCGATTTTTTACAAAAATTGTAAAAAATAAAATATAATAATGACAATATTTGCCATTTTTATTTTAAGTTGTTCAATTTATTTAAAAATGTGAATAGTTTTTAAAAAACTAATCTTGTTTCCGGTTAATTATATATTTAATTAATCTATATCCGTTCCATTTTTTAAAATATTTTAAGCAGTTTATAAGCAATACAGAAATTGTAATATACAGAGACGAAATCGCAAACAAGATGTACGCACCAATAGATAAATTACCAAGGTAACTACTCTCTAAAAATAAACAATTAAATTGTTTGTAAAAAATAAACAATTGAGTATGCACGTAATGTCCACTTGACATTTGGAATATATTTTGTTTGTCATAAAAGAAAAAAGTCTCTTAGTAGCTGCCAAATATACGCGTTGTAACTTTTTGACGTCATTAGAATATAAACAATAATATGTTCTATTTATTGTTAATAAAATCCAAAACTTTTGCATTAATATTTAAAAAAATATTCATCCAATGTCAATCTATTCTTGAACATTCTTAAATCAACGAGTAGGAATTCATACACTCGACTACGGATCGTTTCTCAAAATTAGATATTAACCAATTGTGACAAGTGTGACATTTTTTCCAGAGAACACATTGATTTTTATTTATTTACAAAATTTTGTACTATGACGTAATTGGTCAATTTTAAGGGGATCTATTTCTTGTAGAAATCATGTAAAACAAAAATTATTGCCAGTTTTACTATCTATGGGATTAGTTCTATCCTCGAATATGTGTTGTACGCTTTCTTAAATAACTCTTGTATTATTACAACATGGGAAATAAGTTTTTGTAGATAATTATATTTTAGAACTAAATCACTAAACAGATTTTATTTTGCGCCTTTTGTAACTTCTAAAATCGAATTTGAAATTCTAAAAATATTGCTCATTTGTAGTTATAGCTATGGAATTTAAACAAAATTACAAAGAAATGCATATCGTTTGCATATTATAGTACGGAAAAACGACTTGTCGCTTGCGCAGTCTAAATCTAAATACAACAGTACTTTAACGTTTGGAATGCATGTAGTTTTTGTACAAAATATTTATATAAATATCTTATATCGTAATTACTTAGTATCTCAGGAAAAATTCAAATAAGTATACATTTTTAACCGACATAGTGTTCGAAATATAATTAAAATATTAGAGCAAAATTACTGTGGTTGCTGCGCACCCACACGTGCGTTCATGCACCTACAGTAAAATTTCAAATTCAGTAGTGTTGTTTACTTAGTATTTATGACGGTACGTAAGATACTACTGTTATTTTATTATAATGTTACATAGTAAAAAAATTCAAAAATAAGTCAACAGGAAAGTTTATTAGCAAATGTAAAACCCGATATGTGAAAAATAAGACACTGACAGAAGATAACGTTATTCGTACGGCTATGAATCAAGGTAATATTTCTGAATTAATAAATAAACTTACGTTACAGTGAAAGTATTGCCAACAATGAGCATCGTTTTAAAATGGAATGTCCTAACTTATTCGAAACAATACGAATTTTTGAAAGACAAGCGTTTTATATACATTCTTATCGCATACGCCTATAGTCTTTGCAAATGACAGAGATAAATGTATGTCACTTTGTTAATTCGTCCATGATACAGATGACCTTGATCGCACACCTTTAATTTTTTTTACTATACGTAATTTACGCCCCTGTCGACGACATAATAATCTAACAAAAAAGTAAACTATGAGTAATTTAATGCACAGGGGTAAGAATATTTAAAAACGAAAAATATTTGAAGATTTATAACTCCTTTCTGAGTCTGAAATAAAAAATTGTTGTAATAAAATATAATAGATTCGTTTTTGTGAGGATAGTGATAGTGCAGCATGCACGTTTAAAGGCAGTGGAATAATCAAATTTTAGTGTGGCGCAGTGGAGGGAACGATAAAACGGCAGTAAGAGAACGCATCGCTGGAAATAGCAGCAGAACCGAGCAGCAAGCAACGCGTTCCGTCCGATCCCCAAATGATATGGAAACTGCATAATACCCCGACACATATATAACCCAAGTGCATAAATCTTGTCTAAGGATGGCAGTTGCTCACCTCAAACTGGTTATGCAACACTGAATATGACTTCTTTTTCTGAATTTTCGACATCGAATCCGACCTGACTCCGCAAATGCTCGCGGTATCTCCTATAGCGTTATTGCTCACATATCATAAAGACGAAGCTGGCGCCGGGAAACCAAATCTGTTGAGTAATCTCGACAAATAACTTAAATTTATACGGGCGTGACCTCAAAACGAAATTATAGGAACCGGCTTGGTTCGAGTTTCAAGTGTAGTGTGATCTGAATAAAGTTTCAATTAAAATAAATAACGCCCTTAATGACTTCCTATACTGATACTTGCTCTCGGAATTTCAACACCGACGGCGGAGCACTGGCTGTCCAAATGGCTCACTTTCAAATCCGAATCGGAGTTGAGCTTTTCCTGCCTCAATCTCGATTCAACTTTATATAATTTCACTACTCAACAAATTCGATTTATTTACTTTTTGGTATCAATGAACGTATCTACTTACGTTTAGTTATTGATAAAGTGTCTCTTTATAAACAAGTATTGGAAAAGAGGAAAATACACGTAAATTTACATTCTAACAACTTGAATTATTATCAAATATTACGTTTTAAATTTTATATCTAGTGAGTAACTAAATTTATCTAATATTTTGATTGCATTTTTAATTACGGGATGTTGATATGATAACATTCCGTTTGCTGTACAAAATATGTTCTATATGTATCATGTTCAATATTGCGTCATATTGTATTTAGGTAATCAATTTTTGTACTTCAAATGTAGAACATATCATTATTCATCTAATAGTGGAATTATTTTTAAACGAAAAGTATTTTACATACAAAATTAGTTTAAAATTTAGTACTTTTCGGACAATAACCTAGCAAATTGTAGCAAGTAAGGATGGTTAAAATAAAATGCTTACCTACATCTACTGGGAAATACTTAGTATATGTATGAAAGTGGTTTTGGTCTTACCTGAAAATAAAAAAAAAAAACATTAGAAAACATTTAAATTGTATACATTTTGTAATTTTTTGAATGTATGATCAACAAAATACTTTCTATGATAATAATACGAATAATATATTTCTGTAAAATTTTACGTTCTTGCACTATTATTGTCAATTACAAATGTCATTATAATTCTATGATTTAAAGAGACTGTCTATTGGAGAAAAAAATTAAAGGAGCTGACATATAGTGAGAGATTTGTACTTTTTACCATTTGTTGATGTAATGAAATAAATGTTTATTAAATGATATTTTGCACTAAATCGTTTCGATGTTTATACTTTGAAGTAACAACAACAAATAATATCACATTTTACTACATAAAATGGCTACCAAATGGGGGATTTTGTCGTCGTCCGACCTGCCATATACAGTTCATTTTTTTCTCCTATAGAAATAAAATCCTTCAACATATTTACAGATTTCTATAGGTTCATTTACAGTTAGACTTGACTGTTCTATAAAAATATGGTGTTTTCTTAGCTGATTACCCAACAAATGTTATTTTGGGTACTGACTGATTTTTCTTGCATTAAGGGGATAACCTAGACCTTTGACTTCAGGTAGTGGAATTGGGTATACCTTATGCAAAGAGGGGAGTCATAAATAAATAAAATAAATATAAAATATATCATCACGGCATATTACCCATTGCTGGGTGTGCCAGTCTGCTTTGTATACAGATATCGGTAGAATATTTATTTTAAATCTATTTTTAAGGAGCAAGATACGTGACCAGGCTCACACAATTCAGTCGTCTAACGTTTTCAGCAACTTAGTAAAAACCTAGTTTGTACAGTAAAACCTACCTTACACGACGAATGGGGCAAAACTCTGACAAAAGAATGTACAGGGCTTGTGGATACAAAGTCTAATAGAATTAAAGCTGATATTGAGACAGACCATTTAGAATTATATCTTTTCTTGGACTTTTTCCTGTTCTCTTTTTCTTAGTTTTTGTCTTTACCATGCAGTAACCAGCAGAATATAAAATAATATATTCAAAATAGTTCTTCTTCGTATAATTATTTCCATAGTTATAGACTAATAACAAATCATTAAAATTTATGGTGTAAAAAGTGATTGAAAATTGACTATTTCGGCCGTTGTGTGAAATAATTAAAAGTAATGAAAATGTAAAGAAGCGTTCAAATACCGGATAATTACATTTAAAACATGTAAATTTCCAAATACCATCAATAATTATACGTACACGTGTTAATGACTCAAGTACGAGTATAATTATATCCACCTCACCCATGGAGTTATGGGATATTAATATTCTATTCAAATGCTCAGTCGTGTTTCTGATTCTAAGACTGGGAACGCTACCTTGAGCTATCAGTAAAGGCAGCCAGCGTTTTAATTCTGCGGACTTTATGGCTTGCCTGCAAATTTTATCCTTCGAGATTGCTTATTAACTATTGTATGATTTATTTCAATGTCTGGACTGAAAGGATAATAAAATGTTTTTTGTGAATAGAAATTATTAATGCGATTATAGGATATTAATATTTCAAAATCTGATATTATAATGGATTATGAAAATTATCCAACAAATGCATTTTAATGTATTTTGAATTGTTTTGTTCCTTTTACCTCATTTCTGTTTTGTAACTGCAAATGAATATAATGTGAATTTAAAATTGAAAATTTAAAATAAAAAATAAAAATAAATAAATACATATAGTGAATTGTCTCTTAAATAAGGCCATATTATGGTCAAAACTGTAAGTCTTAAACCTGTAAATATATTTCAACGAAACCGGCCACTCTTATGCATAATTTTATATTAATCAACAAATATAGATTTGTTTTTGCCAGTTTTTTTTTTTCAGAATTAGACTTGCAGTTTTGACCATAATACGGCCATTAAACGACTATCAGTGGCGCTTTGAAAATGTGTCATTGTCTATAACTCGCAAATAGTCCTTGAATTGAAAATGTAGTGTTAATAACCAGACAGCTTCACTTTTTAGCGAAGTTGAGTTTTTTGTATAAATACCTGTTTCTAATACCATGTTCCACCGTTTAGTGAAAGAATCAGATCTCTGTTATGCATCCTCACAGATAGTTTTAACAAAAATTTCTTTATTGATTTTCCGCAATGTTTAAAAATCTGTTGTGGCCAGCACAATATCTCTCGCCATTTCCGTTTTTGGTTACATAAGTATAGGGCGCGAGCAGTCATGTAACTTTATTGGCCTTGACAAGCAGATATGGAGGCCCGTGTCAGAATGACAATTAGTAATTATGTGCATAGATGTCAAATGTCAGAATTTTTCATTAAAAATTTCAAAATTTTCTAAATTCACATAGTTAATTTGTTATCAGGAGTGTGGAATTTACTTGACGATGAAAACAAACCACATGGAATAGGAAAATCACTAAATTTAGAATGAGAAATTATGATATTTGACAGCTATGTACATAATTGCTAACTATCATTATTATTATATTACCAAAACCTTTTCAGCTCTTCCCAGTAAAGTCCGATTGAGAAATACGTAGTTAAACAGATATTAAGTATTATAGTTTGTGAGAAATCGTCCTTCCAACTTCCCACACGTACATACACACGCATACATCTACACACACACACAGACATCATCGTAAAAATATTAAATCGGATTGTAGGGATCTTAAAACGTGCTTAATCATTAAAATCTGGATATGCGATTTTTAGCATGAATCCAATACCCTCTCTTAGCGAGAGGTAAAAATTCAATTGAAAATATGTTTGAAATTATTGACAAAAATATAGTAATTCCAAGCAATTACTATATTATGAGGTCTCGTGGCCGCGTGTCTGAGTGTCTGGTCGTGAATATGGGAAACCAGGTTCGATTCCAAAGAAATATTTCGAAGTATAAATGGCACAAAATTGGCCACTGTAGTTACTCTCCACGCCAGCAATGAGTACCCATGAGGTGACTCCTGGTAAACGCTCACACGGTGCAAATATGTCATCATCATTACCGAAATCTGGGTACAAAGCATATTGTGGCACACCCAGCAATGGGTAATATGCCGTGATGATATATTTTTTTTTATATCTTTTTAATTATATAAAATTATACCGGATGTATGAAAATCTATAAATAACAAAATCATCAATAATTTACTTAATTTGATGCTACGACGAATGCAAGCTGTTATAAATAATTATTAAAGTATTAAATATGTAACATTGTTTGTAATTTAAGAAAATATAAGATTTTTAAACAGCCGCTCTATTTTTGTCGAACCTAACATCCGTATTCAAATACATAAGTAGGTACATGTGACATTTAGTACGATACTTTTGATTTACTCATTTCACGTCCATAGGTTGTATGAATATGTCACCTTTACAATATGTAAGAAGTTTGAAAATATGTTGAATATTTAAAATATGGGTGAGTTCACACTGAGTCACTCTATGTCCGATGCTGTTTCTGTATCATTTGATACAGAAGAAATAAATATATAAATAAATACACCATAACATTTTTGGGTGTGCTAATGTGCTTCTATTAATACGTTTGATATAGTTTCATCATTGTTAATATTCTTCATTAAATCACAAAACTCAGTAATTCAAAATTTACAGTCTAGTGCTCTATATCAAATTACAACATTCTTAACCTATGAACGATTCATTTCCCTCAATCAACCTCATCCCTTTCTCCCTGTGGACTATCGGATTTTAATTTCAATTATAAAAGAGGAGTTTTAATTGTCTGGGCGTTCACGGTCAATCGGCGCTGCTAACACGATCTGTCGGCATCCAAATCCACAGCCACATCCACCCCCGGCCTCCTACGATAATCAGATCGGGTAATTGCGTCGCGCAATTACCTGTGCGTGTGCGAGTGTGTGCGAGCGCGCACGCGCCAAGGACGCCGGAGAAACTGAGAACAGAACCACGCGCGGACCGCGGATTGCGGCAGGAGTACAGTTATGTAATGCTAGCAGGAATGTTGGTTTGGTTTGGTTGTCCGGCTATACTACAAACGAAATGCTCTAGGTTATAATCGTTCAATTTCATTATAAAAATATTTTCATATCTTTTGTAATTCCTATATAATTGAACAATTTTTATTTTAAATACAAGATTTTTTATCAAATAGTTCTACCTATGTAACAAACCCAATGTTTTCGAAAATGTATACATGGTATAATAATATATTGAAAGATTAGTGGTACAGTAACCCTTACTGTAATGTAATACGTTTTAAGTTACACAAAGAACGAGTATTACAATAATTGGACAATATGTGTTTCCCGTACTACTATTTATTCTATTTCGCTTTAATTTACTTTAATTTCAAATGTATTACTTATTTAAACAGTTTAAATTTAATTTATTTTGACATTTGACAACAGTTATTTAAAAGTTAATTAAAATATATATATTATATAAATATGAAAATATATTTTTTTATATTTTGCGTTCATAATGAAGTTATTACAATATCCAATTGCGTAGCGCAAGAGCCTTCATTTCGACACTCAATTTTTGTTCATAAATCAGAATAGAGTACGTGCACGTCACGCTAACACCCATGTCAAAATCAGCTGTGGAAGTAAACATCTGCTATTAAGTAATAATTTAAATTTTTAGCATCAAGGTGGATCTGCAGGGTCTGTATCTGACGTGTGATATGATTTTGACGTTTCGTTATAAGTCATTTTCATGCGATTAAATAACAAATCTACTAAATTAAAATCACATAGTAACTTTTTTTTTTAACATGACCTCAATATAATATAATAAATTACTTCAAATATCCAAAAATCTATAACATGTCACATGTCAATCACTTCTAGCATATATTTACATCCACTCAGTTGATTTTGACATGAACGTCAAAGAATTGAATAAATGTGATTCCAATGTTAGCAACTATACAACACACAAATTTCTTTAAATCAACTCGAGTTTAATATAGCAGTTTTTTTTAGCATACAAAAAGCGCAAAATTTTGACGCGTGCGAAAAAACATGCCTTACAAAATTCGTTCTTTAATAGACTATTTTATAAAATAAAAAAGTGTTTTACAATTTCATATAAGTAATGATATTGTTATAAAACATCTAATTGCAATAATTTTATATGAGCAATGAAAACTAAAATGATAGATCTGTGTTTGACACTTGACTAAGTTGCCAACTCAACAAATAAAATATTTCAACTTTGTAAATGTGAGGATTTTTTTTTAACGTGGTTGAAATGAAAGCCAAAGATGGAACTAATTATTTAATTAACAAATGGTTTTAAAAGTAGACTAACATAGTTACTCAAACATTTTTATTCTGGGCTTCAGAGTTGTAAGGGTTTAACAAATATTTAAACAAAATACGTACGTAAAGATATTAATAAAACTGACCCCTTTCAATATTATCAAATGTAATGCGTTGAATTTGTTCCATAGAGCAAAACTGTTTGCACTTTCCTGAGTTAGTTTATGGAGACAAAATTGATAGTCGTCATAATAAATTTTCAATTGTCTTTTGTTTTTGAGTTACAAGCTAAAACTTGTTTTTTTGTTAATTTAGAAAATACCTCGTATCTCGCTTATTATGAGAGATACGAAAAAAAAAAAAACGTTTAAACAATTTTTATTCGATATATTTTGTACAAGAATGTAGTGGTATCATTTGAGCTGCGTTATTATGTATATGAAACATTCATTTTTTTAGTTAGTTGTAAGAGTTAAATAAAAATTGTTATTTCCTATATAAGATTCCACTTTAGGTTGTTAAAAAAATCAGACAGATCGTAGTTCGTTTCCACATATTCAAATCTCAAATCTGAAAATACATGGATATTTTTAAGTGGTCCGTTTTTTACCCCTCAGTGTATGTACCATCAGTGTAGAAATAATATTTTTCTAATATCTGCGTCAAAAATTAAACGTGAGATTTTATCTATTGAACATTACTAATTCAACTAATATAATTATAAAATTCTCATCCCTAGTGACTTAAAAGTTGGATAACTTTAAAATGTAAAAATAGCACACAATTTAAATGCGTCAATGATAGTCACGTAGTTGTTTTTTATGTTGTTTACTACCTATTCCATCATGTAGAATAACTGTTCCAATTCCTAATATAATAGAATTAATAATTGATTCAATGCACTAGGTATTACGTATTGATACCTAAGGATTCTTTTGTTACACAGTACGAACACCTAAATGTGGGACAAATAGTTTATAACCTTATTTACTATTCTAAATTTCAACTTACGTCGTAAGTATTACTACTAACAGATATTTTGACATTTCTTTTCAACATTGAAGAAGAAGCCAAATTAAAGTATATAAAATCAGTTTACTCGACAACCTAATACATAGGTAAGGGGGGTAATGTTTTCTGTCCAAAAATTCGATAGTGAGTTTTCAATGAATAAGCATGAATTAGGGTCCCCACGACAACTTTTTACTATTTTTACAATGATGTTTGTCTATCTGTGTGTGACGATTTAATCGTCCATGATAACTTCCAATTTTTTTTATTTTCCGTAGTTAAGCTTTCTGCTTTCATATAAAGAGTTGATTAGATTTTTAATAAAATTGGACGACCGAAATTATTATTATTAAAATTTAATCCAAAATTTTCGGACGTTTATATCAATGGGAATAAAATATTTAGATTTTGAATGAAATTAATAAACCGAAAGTGATACTTTACTTAAAGCTCGACTAGATTTTCGTGAAAAAATATATTATGATTATATAATTCAATACTTCTCAAATTTGGTATTTAAAACTCGTATTCAAAGGAGTATATACAAATATATAATGAATTACCTGATAATCTTAAGAATTTAGATTTAAGAAACTTTAAATTAAAGTCTAAGGATATTTATTTAAATAAAACTCAGAATTTAAGATATGTAAATTAGTAAGTTAATGAAACGTTTTTATATGTACTTATACTATTATGTATAGCACCATGCTGCATAAAATTTATTATTATTATTATATGATTGAGATGTGAATTATCTAAATTAATTTAAATTATGCCAAGTCATAGTCACTGATTTTTTCCAATTCAAAGAACTATAATTAGATGAAAAGTTTAAACGTATATCAAAGCCCAAAAACGGTTGAATATGATTATTCACTATATTTAATATTTATTAATTCACATTGCCATATATAATCACTGAAAAAATATAATCTATAATTTTGATCATATTACTGATTAATGTTAAAATAACTGTGAGTTTTTAAAACAAATTTTAAAATATCACATCAATTGCCCTACCCATTTTAATATAGTTTTTTTTCGATGTCTTATGAGTCTATAAACGCACTGAAAACACACACTGTTTTAGGCACTTCGTTTTCTAGAGGTGGTATGACTGATTTTAAAACTGACAGATGAATAACATATAACTTTAAATTGCTGTTAATCAACAATAAATTTTTATCTGTGAAGCCAAATTTTTAGCGGGAAGCGATACCAATAGAACTGATAAAAAACACCAAGTCATATTTGTGACAAGTTGCAACTTTTAAAAATCTAATAAAATGATATAATTACCTCAATAGACAAAATTGCATAAAAAACATATTTCCGAAGACCTGTTATCTCACTTGTCCTTTGTAAAACTCGCCAGAAAGCGTCTCGTTTTCCAAACATGGACTCACATTAACAGATTGCCTTATTAAACTTGTTTTGTACTGTACTATTCGTTAATAAAAATATTACCTTTTAAATTAGTTATTGGGATTTTTAAATAATGTTATACTTTGACGTTCTAGTACTACTTAGCAAGATATTCTGAAATTTATTTTTCTCGCGACCACTAACATAACATGTTTGGACACGATTACCTAGGTTCGAAAATTAACATGTGTTAGAAAAATCATAACACACTAGTATGTTATTATAACGCAGAGAAGTGTTGCCAATGCCAACTGACCGGTAATTTCACTTTGTCTTTTACAAGAAATCCCTAAATATCAAAATATGAAAATAAATAATGATAATCTGCAAATTTAACCCTTTTTCTTTAAAATAATTATGGTTAGTATGATATTTTCACATTTATGATAAAGTCCTCATAAATAGACCAGTTGGTAATACTGCCCCACTTGACAGTTTACTTCCGTTTTACTTTGAGTTCTTTGACATTACATTTGAAATTAGAATCGTTTGAACATATAAAACATGAATGCGTGGTTAATACAATTATACAATAAATCTTATTTGTAGAGACAAGGTGAATGTGATTATCACAAAAATGGATTGTAGTGAAAGTGATTCGTCTATGTCTATGGAATGTACAGCCCGGATGTCGTGCAAGTCACAACTAATTTTGACGTTAAAATGTATTAAATTGTGCCGTTTTTGTGGTCGTGAGAAAATAGTGTATAAATCTCTTCAGAAAGATATGTCTTGCAGATCAGCATTCACACTCGTTATGAAATGACCATCTTTCTTAGCTCGTTGTGTAAATAACTATTACTTTATTCTCTTACTACGTTGGCCTTGTCTGTATGAAACAGAAATATGCATTGTGCTGTTATATAAAGAAATATGTGAGAATATATGGGTATTTAACTGAGTTGAGAGACTACATTGAATTTACATCATTTATCTCCATTCTGTAATAACAAATATGCCAATAATAAATTATCAACTTAATTAGATAGTTTTAAGAAAATTTACATCGATAATCTGAGTGTAATTAATCAAGTCATTCAAGCTGCCTTCTAATGCAATTTATTAAAGAGGTTACATACAAATACTTGACATATTGTAATTACATTACTAAGTATAATTATCGACACAATCAGCCACAATATCTACATTTTCATTTAATAAAGTTTCTATATATGTGTGTACTTCATTAAGGATTAAAGATCGTGACGGGCTTGTAAGCAGTATAAAGCGAAATTAATATTTTATTAATAATCTCAAGCGTACTATTATTAATGGAAATTGCTTGTAATAAATTAACTACAAAGACTTTTTTTTACTGTATTTCAATATAACTTTTTTTCTAAGTAGTTTTATGCATATTCTATTAAACTATAATACAATGAATATTTATTGAAATAAATATTTCGGGATAATAGTATGTATTATAAATGTGTAATATTGTTATCGAAAATAAGTGCTAATTTTTAAAATAATTATCATTTACACAATTCATTAAATTAAATTAATAAATATTTTAGTATACGTCAGTCTCATTCTGATATTTGTTATTTCAAAAATCAATTTTAAAGTAAAGCAAGAACTAAAGTTTTCACTTGTCAGCACTGTCATCCAACCACTTGCTAGTAGTGTAAATATTTCAATAAAAATATATTCTTTTTGCTGAATACTACTACAATTACTTTGAAGTTGTGACATCATACTGTTATGGCGCGAAGAGTTTTTATTAACATTATGAATGAAAAGTTTTATATATTAATAAAATTTTAATATAATATCTTCTAAAGTTATCAAATTTTCGTCATTTATGATTAGTCCGTAATGTAGCCAAATCAACAGTAAAGGAAATATAACCTGAGCCTTATAATAGTTGTCAACTATCAAACCACCTGTAGTTTCATAAAATACTATGCCCTGTATTTTCACTGCTTGAAGTAGTGTTTTTTCGATTTTTAAAATTTTATGTATTTTATTTTATGAATAGATAAAAATAGGTATCATTTTATGATAAATTAAATCTGTAATATTTGCAATTATTGAAGAGCCAGGGGAAAAAAGGATGAATGTCCATTTTCTAGCAAAATGAGATGGTTGGTTTTACTAATAGATTGACGGTGGGGCTTTCAAATGGTTACAGTCTTAAAATACAGGCCTTAGTAATTGCAAAAACGATGATGGTCCAAGCATTTTCGCGTAAGTTGAAACTCTGTTGGTATAATAACAGGGGCGGATTTAGGCATGGGCTTTATGGGCTGCAGCCCAGGGCCCCGCAGGTACAAAGGGCCCCCCGCTGTCTTTTATTCCGACTTGAGAATTTGTTTTTTTTTTGAGCAAGTTCGGGAATTTTAATAATACAGCTATATTTATTTATTTATGGAATATATTGAAAATATTCGTAATTTTATGACAAAAATATCTCCGTACGATAATGAATACATTAAAATTATATACCGTTTATATATGTTTTATAAAGAACTATAATATTTTGTTGGGCTTCCTTTGTTTTTTTTACATGCAATTAAATGACTACAATGATGGCGTTATATTCCGCCATTCTTCTTGTAGTTTATTTTTTAATTCTTCTTTAGTGTTAGTCGTATATATTTTTGTTTCCTTCAAGAATTTCTTGCACTTACTCAATTGGGTTTATCTGGTTGTGGGGGGATAATATAGCTTATCTTTTATTTTATACAATATTCATTCTTTTAAAAGACGCGAATTATTTGTAGAATCATTTTCATGCATGAAATTAAAATTGCCTAGCCCTATTTTTCGGCAATATACATAGCTTCAAATTTATTTTTAAAATATCAAGGTAACCTTTACTATTCATAATTGTTACAATATAAACTAATTTTCCTACTATTGTTGACCAAATATACCCCCAAACATAATGCTGCAATGAACCCCCCCCTCAAACTAAGTTAGCCCAGGGCCCCCAACATGCAGTTTTGAAAACGCCATGTATACAGAGTCAAAACGATTTTGAGTTTTCTCAAACAAAAACTAAAATTCGTGGGTTGAAAACTGATTTCAAAACTACTCATGTAAATACATGATATTGCGCATGCGTACGTAGTACGTAGCCTAACGTTTCTGTCGTTGTTTTGCGAGTATTACTAACCTACAAATAAACTGACAGTTGTATAGTTCTTGTGCGTAGTGGTACGAAGTAAAAAAATTGGAATAATGGCAAAACGAAATATTTGGAGTGCAGGAGATCTGTCATATCAGCCAAATACACATATGCCGAAACTGTTTTCAAACTAATTTGAAGACTTGTTTCGAAAATTATATGTAAACACTTTCAAGTAATTTTGACTAAAAATTGAAACTATTTTCAAAACTGCATACAAACTTAATCACAATTCAAAAACGTTCTATAAAGTTCAGAATTTTAAAATACGTGTATAGAAAAAAAAACACATTTTGTGACCTTCATCTTTTTCCCCCTTGCTTTTCAATTTAATTTATTTTTATTTCTTTAATTTGTATGATTAAAGTTGCTATTTGGTGTGAAAAAGGCCACATGAAAAAAAAATCACAAGAAAAATAAGTTGACAGCAAAAAATTGGCACTTGTTATTTTCATGATTAGGAATATTATGAAAATAATTTAGACAGTTATCTACCTAGCCATGAAACAACAGACGAGCAGCCAAGTTACTGTAATATTTGTCTGCTTATTTACGAAGTTTTATTCAAAATGAAAGAGTTATTTTTTGAAAAGGTTTACAAGAAAATGAATGAAACCAAAAGCAATCAAAAGGTTGAAGATTTGATTTAACAGAACGAAGGAAGAAATTTTTGTGATTGCAAATAATGTGGCAGTACTTTCCAACAATTAAAAGCTTTTGTTTTCAACACTGTAAATTCTGAACAGTTTCCAAGTCAGGTGCAAAGTTATCACCTGTACTGGTCCGTAAGATAGCATTGAATGATAATCGCGTGTTCATATCAATAGCTGGAATTCCTCGGTAAGACAATACAGCATTTGCCACATTCCTGGCAGCTCTGATCGCACATGCTGAGCATTGTTCACCGTCGACTACTGAGAGAGAGAGACCGGTACCAGCTCAGGGATAACTACATCATATGTAGTAGATCGACTCCGAATCGTAAATGTGTCATTGCAACATGATTATAATCGAGAATGACTTAATTTGTATAATTGGAAAATTGTGATTGTTAAGATTTTTTTGTATTTAATTGCTTATTTAATCTTGTAAAATGTAGGCTGTCTTGTTCTAAGAAATGACTGATCAAGATGATTATATTTCTTATTATACTAAAATGCAATTATTAAAAGTGACTTTTCAGAATATTTAATATACACATACATAATCTTAATCTTACTTTATAATTCAAACATTTAAATCAAAAGGAATCTATGTACCATTTTTATATTTTAATTTCAGAAACAGATATTTTTGTAATAAATGCGGGAAATTAGTGATTCTGAAATGAATACATACAATTTCAGAGTCACGTTTTCCGGTTTTTTTTTTAATCGTCCAATAACCAATAAGTGAAATCCGATATGTATTTGAATTTTTTTATATATCTGCTACTACTTAGGGCAGCATGGTATTTTAAAGGATCATGACAATAGCCTTTTATAACAACAAAACAAAAAATGTTATAATTTTGTCTCACATTAATGCGGGAATTAGCTACTCGTATATTCCATTTATAGTAAGCAAAGAGGTTTTTGAAAAACTTACCCATAACCAATGAAAAAAATAATGGATGAAAGATGGAACGAACTATGGTCTTACCTGGAAACAAAACAAAAAATATTAGAAAATTGTTTCGCACAAAACCAATCTCATTTTGGTAAAAATTGTTTTTGTTTTGTAAAAAAAATAACTATTACTTAATAAATAAGTAACAAACTAAACAAATATGAAATATAAAGAAAACGTTAAGTTTAACAAAAAAAAGAAAGCATTTCAAATATTCTGATAAAGTTAAAATATCTCCAATCCAAAGTCCGATTAACTTAAATTAAAAACCGGAACTGGAAGTTATATATAGACAAAATTCCTAATACTCGACAGATTTTCATTTTCGTCCGACGGTTGGGTGAACGTAAAATTTCTAGAATTGTTAAATTGGAATCTAATGTATATTTTGAGTGAAGTATTTGGATTGCCGTAAGCATGGCAAAGTCCTTGGCATGCGTTAATTGCACCTGTTATATTATCTCGTCAATCACATTGTCACTGTCCGCAGGACATGTGTTAATGAAGTGAAATTAGAAACATAAATATCCAATGAAATTCGTACCAGGCGGGAGACAAGACAGACACGACGGTTTAACCAAATTTATGTAATATTCATACAAATGTCACAGTTTGTTTTATTTATAACATTCGTAGAAATAATAAAATTTGTATTTACCAAACACAAAAGACAATTTGGTATCCAAATATTTGCTATTCATAATCGGTACTAAATAATAAAACCGACCGATGTAGTGTAGCGGATCGCGTCTCCGCTTTATACGCTGAAGGTTCTGGGTTCGAATACCGGGTAAGGTATAGATGTTCCATGTAAGTGTCTTTTCATCCCTCATCCCCAGTATTATACAATGTAATAACGAATAGTTATAAAAACAATATGTAAAAATATATCATTGTCATTATCATCGCTTTATATACAATTTGTAATGAAAAAGCGTAATAAATATTATTAATCGGTACTAAATATTAAAAAAAAAAAAACTAGTTTGGTAGCATGTTTATAAATTTGAGCATCAATATACAGGATGTTTTTCAACTTCGGGTTAAATTTTAAGAGCACATAGTATTACCCAAAATAAGTAATAAAAGCTATATCAATTTTACACATTTTTTCATTGTCATTCGCCTGTTGAAGTTATCGTGTTTTTGACACTTGTGAAATAGTACACACTGCACTGACTTGCACCGGAGTACACTAAAGGCCCACCCACACTGTATAACATGTAATACATGTTATACAACTTTTGGACGTCCACATCTGCTTATAATTTCTACAGTTAACATGGTGTCTTGTGTAATTATTTCAAATAAAAGTGACAAAAATAAATAAAACAAAACGCAGAAAGGTTTTGGGTATATCCAACTTTGCTCTCTGGACTCTCGCATTTCGCACCGAGCATCATGTTTGCGCTGTTGATTCTTGAAATTTTTGTTTTTTGTGACCCACAACACCTCTTTTTCTCTTAAAAAGTCTAAAAGTAGAATAGTAGATTCCTTTGACCATTCCATTTCTTGGCATACACAAGGTATAACCAAAGAAACTGTACAACCGCACACACACACGAATAGTTCAAATAAGCTTTATTAAAATATTAAACATTGTTTTAAGTGTGGACGAGTTATAACAGGTCTGTTTTGTAACATTTTTTGATCTTTACCGCTCCCAAAGCGATAACATATAACATTACTATAAATAAAATATTTTACTATATTTTTCAGATTTTTTTGTAATGTAATATGTTGCAAAATATGGTTGTATTACCGTGTTATATAGCATATGTGGATGGGCCTTAACATACACTGCACTTTTGAAATACTCATCGAACAGACCTTTAGTTAAGAAGTTATTTGAAAATTAAATATTGGTCAAGTTCGTCACATTTTACTTACTACAATTATTTGATTTTTTTGAGGAAATAGAAACACATCTAAGATGACCTCTCACAGTTAACAAAAAATCTCATTTAATCAAAGTGGTAACTCTTATATTTTTTTAAGATAGCAGAGATAAACCCCGAAAAAAACTCATTTTTCACTACCTTATTATCTCGGGAACTGTTGAAGATTGGACTCATGTTGATTAAGCTTTTTGCTTGTTTTGGTCAGTACTACATGTCAATAATGTTTTTACAAGCCTAAACCCATAATATTTCGGCCGGTGTACATTTTCAACAAATTCTAATAATAAGCAAATGGTGAAAAATTTCTACAAATTTCGTTCGACTAGTTTAAAATACAGATTTTAAATTTACAAAAACTGAATATGTTATTCAAATATTCCGCCATTTAATATTGGGTTACAACGCCTTTATTAATAATACCAGCTTTAATTCTATTAGGCATTGTATCCCTAAGCCCTGGAACGTTTTCTGTGAGTATTGTCCCGTATGTCGAACTATTATCATACGTCCTTTGGCCCACAGTTTATTTTAAGTTTTAAGTCTATATTTCAAGTAGCCGAAAGAATTTTGTAGAAATTTCTAACTATTTATGGAAGTTTTATAATTTGTTTAATGTGTAAACCGGCCGAACTATTATGACTTTGGGCTAGTATAATTTTTTTTTTGGCATAACATGTAAAAACAGAAAATCGTCGAAATAGTGACGTCATAAAAACAATAATTGTGCTATTTTTGATCGTCATTATATTTTAGTAGACATACCAAAAAATCGACTTTTGTTCATAATAAACGAATAATCAACCTATGCAAAACAATTCTATCCTTGCATGTTCATATCTCGTATAATTACAATGCCTATCAAAAAACAACCCATCTCATTTTTATGGAATATAAATTAAAAATTACAATAGCATTATTAGATGGCTTTGAGTGAAATATGAGTAAATGTACTGCCCTGCTAGTGTGGTGATAGTGCCATAATCAAATTCTTTCCTCGCGTTGGTGATATGTGTCAATATATTTAAATTACGTATAATGTAGTAAATAACGGTAAATCTAATATTTCCCGATAAATTACTCATTGGTACTGAGATCATTAGTATTAATTAGCACTTATGATTTGTGTTGTCGCATATACTTCAATTAACTTGTCTTTCAAGTATGGGTGCCGATATAATTTACCCATATGACTGAATTATCAGGCTATTAATGTATGATAATATACAGTGTTAGTTATTGTTGTACACAGGTGTATCCGATCAATTGTTACGGTTTTTTTGCATACTTCTAAAACCGTTTTAGTTCATTATAAATTTATTAAAAAGTTTATCGACAAATTTTTCAAATCAAAATTTTATATTCTTATATCGTTTATTGTACAAATTGCTATATTTTCGTAATGTGATCATTTAAAACGTCATATTAAAAGTTGAAGTTCCGTTAATTTAAAACAATGTTAAATAGAAATTATTCCAATATGTTAAATTTTGCATCGAATTAAGGAAGGTAATAAAGTAGAGTCGTAAAAAGAAAATAGATTTATTTTCTTCGTTTTACTTTTATTCCATTGGAAAAAGAGTCGTTCATTGAAGCAGTTCATGTTACTAGAATAAAATTCTAGTAATAAAATAAAGGTTTTTTTCACTAGAAATATCTATTTGAATGCTATTCTTATTTAAATACTTTTATTTGACTTTGATGTACTTTGGTTCTGAACAAATCATTAATTCTTTAGATATTTCACAGATTCGAAAATTATTTCATAATAGTTATTTATGCAACAAGAGTGTAAACACAAGTTTTATGACATGAGCTTGCCGAGTTACGAAAATTATTGACCGTATGTCATAAAGCTTGTTTACACTTGAGTGTTTTATATTTCATTCCTGAAACAAATTAGAAATTTGACAGACGAGCAGACGACAATTTGAACACACCAAATACGGAGTTCATATTTGCAGATAACAGATTTGAAGTTGAATACTGCAATACTTAGTCAGTATTACCAACATGATTCTACAGAAAAAAACTAAATTTAGGTAAGACAATTTAAATGCCACACGTATATTGATGGTGGTAGCTCTGTAATAGAAAATACGAAAATCTTTTATTTTATAAACTGTTTGCAGTGTGTAAAGTACTAAGTTTACACATCGGAGTATAAAAATTATATATTGGCCAAGATCGCTATATTTTACATAAAACGTGTTCCTTCGGACTGTGATTTTTGAATCTTGATTAGTTTAATCGCGATCCTTTTGAATTATGATTTAAAATTATATCAAGAAAACAACTTAAATAATATAAACACCACCTAGCGTAAAATGTCATATGCAGACTAATGGAAACTAACTTATATTATTTTATAAATAATCTACTGTCAAGTGTTATAGTCAGCATTAAAAATGGATCATATAGAATAAAAAAAAATGTTTTTGGTTAGGGAAATGAAGTATGTTTACTTAAAACAATTTTTTTATGTGATATACTTTCCTTGTTTTCAAAAGTATGGTGAATCATTATATTGTAGAAAAATCATATTTCCTTTGATGCAACAAACCCCACATTGATTAATTTCTATGCTCTAAAATCTATTATCGCAGTTATTTTTAAATTTGCTCTGAAATGAATCCGTGTGATCATTCAAAATGAATGATTCAGAAAGATAAGGAGAAGGTTGTCTGGTGATCACAAAATGAGAAAGTGGGGGTAACGAATAGGAAACGAAAATACATACTTCTTCTTAATCATGATCACTTTGATGATTTAGATTGCGAATTACAGCCCGAAGGAACACGACTACAGATAGTATTATTTTCCTTAAAAGCACATAAGATGACCTCTCAATCTCAAAAGTCCCTTTTAATCGAAATTGTACCTCTATAGTTTTCGAGATAGTAGAGGAAAACTCATTTTTCACTATATATCTCGGAAAATATTGAAAATTGATTAAACTATTTTTACTCATTTTTGTCAGTATTATTATGTCCATAAACTTTGTGAAACACCCTGTATACGGATTTCATTGTATCCATATAAAGTTGAAGTATAAAAAAAGATATTAATAAAATTTATTAGTCCTTTTAAAAAGGCTATTTCTTAAATACATGTTTAAAAATAGAAGAAAGCGGTGGCAGTAAATCATATAAAAGGCATAAATTAAAAGCGAATTCATTGACTCTTTAATTGCAAGTCAAAACGAAATCAATACACAAGAGTTGAAGCCGGGTCGCGAGTATAATCAATTTGCCCCTGTAAAAAACTCGTATCGAAGACAAAAACTTGGCGTACATTATGGCGTGTTTAAGCAGCAAGGCATAATTAACTAAGTACAGGCGTAATTTGTGTAGTGAATTTGACACAAAATGACACACGCTGCACTCGACAGCCTTTAATTACTAAACCTCAAACTTCATTTATTATAAATTGTTCAGCTCGTATCTGGCGCTGGTAATCTCAGCGACGTACCAATTGAAATCTACGGACAGATTAATATTGTTCTAATTGCGATATTGTGTGCCACTCTGAAATAAATTACTGGCTTTTATATGTATATGTATGTGTCCACAAATACCACCTATTTATCTTTTCACTGCGTGCTGATTACTTTACAGCCTTTTGATGGGAAATTGTCAACCTGTTGGTAAAATTTTCAACAATTCTTTTCATAGCTTTACGGTCACTTAAAAAAATTATACTTTAATATAAAATATGAAATATAATAGGGTATTTCACATAAATTAAATTTTACAATTTTGGTTATATTAACTGAAACTTAGATGCACTACTAACAACAATACTAATTCCGTAATAAAAATTATGTTTGTCATAAATTTTAAATTAAAGCCGGGGTTATGCAGTAATATCATAGTCATTGTCATAGTTAGTCTTAACCCTACGTTAGTCGCACGGTTCACATACGTCACCCAGTCTACTTTAATAAAGGCTAGAGCCTATGGTGAAAATGATTAGGCAGAAGACTCGCGTCATCAACCTGAGAAAAACCTTATAAAACGAAATATAACTTGTAGTAATTATTAGTTATTTATTTTTCAAAAAAGATACTAGTATTAAAGAAACGTATATATTAATTAATTTACAATTATTTCTAAGTCAATCATTTCTTTTACAGAATATAAAATTATTTGACACAACATGGTCATTCTCAGTAGTGCTACCGTATGGTACGAAAATAAACTACAATTATTTCAAATAATTTTATAATCCGTAAAAAGAATAACGATTGACTTAGAAATAATTGTAAATATTAATATATACATTACTTAATACTAGTACTTTTTTTCTTCTTCTTTTAAAAATAAATAACACCCAATAATTTTTAAAAGTAATATTTCACTTTATAAGGTTTTTTCAGGTTGATAACGTGAGTCTTCTATCTAGTCATTTTCACTATATTTCTGAAATTATAAATAGTAGCTATATATTTCTAACACCACAACGTTTATTAAGGTGCGGCTGTAGCTAATAGTGGTTACAAAAAGTGAGTGGTTGACATTGGTCACCCATGCACTAATGGTGTACCTGTTCGCAAAATTTGAAATTTGTATTTACGTTTAAATAAGAAACACATAGCAGTCTTTTTATTATCATCTTTATATTGGTAAGCGCCTTTTTGATTTTATGATGATATTTGGACTAATAAATAGGCTCTACCTTGAAAAAATTTGTCTGCACTAGAAACAAGAAAGAATGAAATATAAAACTAAATAAATATATCAACACAGCATAGTACCCATTGCTGGGTGTGTCCTGTGCCAATCTGCTTTGTACACAGTTTTCGATAATGATGACATATATGTACCGTGCGGGCTATACCAGGCGTCACCCCACGAGCATTCATTGCTGGCATGTAGAGTACACCACAGTACCATTTAAAATTCGAAATAGTTACTTTGACGTCGCTTGGGACCGAACCTAGTTCCCCAGATTCGCGACGAGACAATTAGACACGAGTCTAGACAATCAGATACGCGTCCAAGATAAATATCCTAATATGTGCCAAATTTATAATAATAGTGTTTAATTTTAGTTTAATATATTTGTATTTTGAATAAAGACTTTAAATACATACCCATTTATTTCGTATATGTTACTATATAAATACATTTCAGCTGGCTGATCGTCATAGTCAGTATCATGAACATAAGTATAATCACAGAACTGGATTCAATATAAAATTATGACTATTACGACTTACAAACTGCGAATGCCTCAGAACAGTCATAATCAGAAAACATAACCTCTATTTTAATTGTGATGTTGTTTATTATGAATAAACAAGTAACAATTATTTTTCTTTGCTCTTTGTTAACATATCTATATTTATTTATCCGGCAAATAAAATAAGTAAAAGTAATTGAGGTTATTTTTTTCTCGTGAGGTTAGAAAGAGACATTAATAGTCACAATAAAAATGCTCCATACACGGTGAACTATCTTAAAGGTGCGTCCAGACCAAGCGCGCCGAACCGAACTGAACC
Organism: Harpalus rufipes; assembly: GCA_951394225.1. NCBI lineage: Eukaryota > Metazoa > Arthropoda > Insecta > Coleoptera > Carabidae > Harpalus > Harpalus rufipes. The sequence continues at coordinate 26,516,692 of OX596279.1, read as the reverse complement.
GCGCAGTAGATTCGCGAACGTTACAAATCGCTTCAGTGTGGACGGCATACCGTGCACGAACGTGCATTATTGCACACAAGGATTCGCTGGTTCTCTTTTTCGAAATTTGGACAGCAAAACAATTTCCATACAATAAGTGTTAAAAGAAAATTAGTTACCTTGGTAATGACGAATGGGACAACAAATCCACATTTTTGACACGTCAAAAAATTATTATAAACACAAATTTAAACGACAAAATAGTGTTTAGATAAAATATTGGACGATTTTGTTCCAAGGGTTCGATCACTCTACTGTGCATCGTGCCCAAAAGTTCCTTCTCACAAAATCATTGGCTTTTTCTTTATTATTGCATCATACAAAATTATAAATGCTGCACATATTATATCAAATTCACTCATTATAGTTAAAGACTTATGTAGAACTTTGCTCGAGAAATCCGGAACGTAGTAGAACACTAACTAACAAAAAGTGATACAGATGGTGTGGACGTATCTCGCGCGTTGTCAAATTTGTGAACGTTCGCGAACGTATTGCGCGGTTCAGTTTGGTGCTTAAGACTGTTCTTATGACTATAACTTATGATTGTATTGCTGCATAAATCCTGCTTAAAATAGGATTCTATATTAATTTATTTTTATTTTCTGCAAGAACATAATGAACCAAGAAATTTACCTCCATTTCTTTTAAATGTTCGACGTTTTTACATTCATTAACGGGATTGGCAGTATTTCTGAAGGGTTCATGTATATACCTATAATTTTAAATATATAATTAATAATACAATAAGAAATATTAAATATCGTTCTCAGAAAAAGCCTTCAGTACTATCTCTGAATTTTTGACACTGACATTAGTGACATTTATCTGTCAATTACAGACATATTAATTTCTCAAGTAGTTACCATGGAGATGTTTGGGCTGTGAGCAGGCTGTGGGATTTACTACAATAGATTATTTTATAGATTATATAAGTATCTACATCTTTAAATCTGTAGAAGGTATAATACAATTTTTAAATGTGTCGGATATAGAATTTAGGTTTTTAATATTTGCTATAATATAAATTTTCAAAAAATAATATTTAGAAGATTTTTATTAAAATACTACTACTTCCAATTGTCCAATTGTTACCAGATTCTATTCAATTCTTCCCATTACTGTTAGATTGAGGAATCCGTAGTTTACACAGATCTTTAGTCTTATAGAATTTGAGAAATCGTACATACAACAACCCCTCTCTCTCACTCTCTCTCTCTCACACACACACACACACACACACACACACACACACACACACACACACACATACACACACACACATACACACACGTCCATACACACACGTCCACACACACACATACACACACACACACACACACAACACACACACACACACACACACACACAGACAGACATCATCGTAAAAATGTTTCGGATTCTAGGGATCTTAAAACATGCATATTCATTAAAATCTGGATATGCGATTTTTAGCATGATTCCAATGTCACTCTTAGCGAGAGGTAAAAATTAACAATATGGGACATTGTAAGAATAAACAAAAATATAATTATGTATTATTTTTTAACAAGTCTAGACCATGATAAATTTCTTAAAATTCGTTTGAGGTCGTACATCTGAAAAACTTTGCACATGTTCTTAACAATGAGACATTCCTACATTATAAATTATTATAAGTAGTTTTCACCCACACCGCATGACTTCATTCAATTTTTTTGCTAATTGAATAAATTATTTCTGTCCATGTATATTATCTTATATAAGAAACAAAAAAGCGTAATTATTGCAGGTGTTAAGTAGCGAGTTTAAAATTCAAATGAATTTGGCAAGCATCGCCACCTACACTAACATAACCTCCAACGGCCATGAATTGCATCTGTCTGAATATAGCCACACGTGTTGTAAAACGCAACGCTCGCGGCTAAATTCAGCGTGGACATTTGCGTGGGACATATCACAAACCACAGTCATCTATTCGGTTTAAAAAGTATCGAGATGTTTAAATCTGATAGGGTAATGACAATGTACAGGGAATATACACTCTACATTGCTGTAGTGTTTAGTGATAAAACGTGGAGCCATCTGGTGCTCTAGGAACTAATTACAATTTTATATGCTTGTACTATTTGTTCTAGCACTTTATACATATCTCAGAATCTCAAATTATATTTTGAAAACTAAGTATAAATTTCAATAAAATATTAACACTTATTGAACAGTTTGATGAAATATTTATGGCAGATAATGAACTATAATAAATTATGCTGACATTTACAAAATATAAAACGATGTTAATAGTTATTGAATTTACAAAGTAGGTATATGAAATTATAAGCTATTTTAAAAACTTTAAATATTTAGTAGGAAATAATTTCGATTATTCTCTTTATTCAAAAATGTTGCCTTTTTTGACAGCTAATTAATGTGACAAATATCAGAATTATCTTAAATTATAAATAAATATATCATCACGGCATATTACCCATTGCTGGGTATGTCAATCTGCTTTGTACACAGATATCGGTAATGATGAAATATTTGTAAATATTACTTTTCAAAATAGTTCTTGTTTGGTACATAAAAATAACTTTACACGACACATGGCCGGTAATTTCATTTACCACCGCGCGTTCATAAATGCTTTGCGACCAGCCTAAAATGCAATGCAGACGATATAAGACCTTCAACTTTTTTTCTTGAACATCATCTGTCTCATCTCATTTTCATGTGTCCATACTGTACTATCAGCATTTTTTTTTAATGCATGTACTTACATTCTATTTCCTAAACTTGATACTATTCACGTCATCAATTTCTGCTACAAGAATTACTAAACTTGTATCTAGCATATCTTGTCGTACACACATAGCATATATGAGACTTTTATTCGCTGTCATTATCGTACGTGTATACACAGTGTGGCTATAAAGATTTATAATTTTCTGTAGCGCCAAATAACAACGTCATCTATGAATTTGAACCCAAAGTATTTTAGACTAACCTTCATCACATCCACCCACCCCTGTGGTACGCGAATTTTGTCAATCTAATCGTTTGTTAGCGTGTAAAAAGCATTTGGGGATGCTTCAGTGATGAAAACGATGAAAACAGTTCCATCGACATGTTACAATTAAGATGGTTGCTGAGTAGTAGAAACGGTTGGATGAATATCGTCGAAAAAACAAAAGTTTTGCGCGTGCACGATAACGCATCAGCCTATAAAGAAACATTAATGCGTCAATTTCTGTCCTCTAAAAATGTCACCGTGTTGCATCATCCTCTGTATGCTTCTGATTTGGCCCCGGTTGATTATACTCCTTCCCCAAACTAAAATTAAGTTAAAAAGGAACCGTTATGACGATGTAACTCACACAAACTATCGTGACGAACGTATTGAACAGCAACCCAGTTTTAGTCTTCCAGAACGGCGTGAATGGCCTGGAGGGACCGCGCCGAACGTTATGTGGATTAGACAGAAAGTATATTGAAGAATAATTTGCGATTTTATTGATATAACGGCTTTTGTCTTATTTACAAGGGAAATCTTAAAATTTTATAGCCATCTGTGTGAGTATAGGCTATCTCTATTCAACCAAGGGCGAAAAAAAGAAATAAAAACGATAGTGTAACCACGGAAACGAATATCAGTTTCAAATATTTTAATTTATTTCAATGTTCATGTCATTCATGTGATGATTAAGGCGATTTTAATGATAATTTGTAATCCATTGTGTTGGAAGTTTCATTACTTTTTGGTATTATATTGTGCATTTTGTAATTGCAAAGACGGCGTTTCTAATATTGCCGAGAATGAGGTAGTTACCATATGTTAAAATTTAATGAAATTATTATTTATTTACAATATATCTCATAATAAGATATATACTGTAATAAAATTCACCATTTATTATGTGAATATTTCAAAAAAGTTATTTAAAATATTACATGATTCAAATCGACCTCTTCTCTGAGACATCACGCTTACATACTTAAAGCCGCAAATTTCGCTAGTGTCATTGTTTTACAGCGAAGGGGTGTGACATATCAAAGTGACAGTCGATGGTGATACTGACGCCGTGGACATAACCTTGCTTCTATTTATCAACTGTAATACAAAAACGTCGGTAACTTCAAAACAATCTAACCTAACACACAAGTTACCCTTACCCCGCAAGACATACGTCGCAAAATATCTTTGTCATACTTCGAGCAGCACGTCGGAACTAAATTGCAACGGAAACGGCAAGAGTAACGTCACAGTGGCGGGAATAGATATGTCCGGTATTTTCAGTATTTTTTTTTCTCATTTAAAAACAAAAATTTGTGCAAAATAAAAAATACGGAAAATTTAAAAATATTTGCTTCTAATAAAAAAAAAGGCAAAACTACTCCATTATTGTAACATATTCCTTTTAGGCAATAAAAAGAGGTACAATTTCATCCATTATACTAATATAGTAATTACTTAATTGGCTGGCTTATGATTGGTAAATAACTATTTATACTTCGATTTTTGATAAGTAACAAAATTCATAAAATATAGGTAATTATAATACTATCAGTTTTGACATTACGTCAATAATCCTCCTCCCTACCTGGCGATTTTAACCACATGTTTACGAATTAACACGTGCGTATCAACTTCTTACAATATAAATATTTGAAAATAACAATTTATTTTGCAAGAACAATATTGTTTTGGCTTTATTTTTGTTAAAAACATGTAGGCTGGTAGACCAAATATTTATATAAAAGTGCATTAAAAGTTGAACGTCTCTTAAATTCTAAAAAAAATATTTTACTGCAATTATTAAATATTTGCACTTCTTTATTTTCACATAAAAACATTTCGCGTATTTTATTTTATCAACTTTACAGGCAACACATATTTTTCTTGTCTAATAATTAACGCTGCGATTCGAAAGACCCGGGTTCGATTTCAACTAACGCCAAACTTGAAATTTATTTACAATTTTCAATTAATACAAAGATTGGGACACCCAAAAATAGATAATAAGCAGGATATAGTTAATTAAAGTGTCACTATAAGCTTAAAAAAATTAAAAGCCTTTTAATTTGATACGGTGAAAATAAAAGCTACGCATTAAAATAAATTTAACCTGTTTATAAAGGAATATAAATTCCCTCTTAAAGGAAAATACTTTCAATGCCTTGATAACAAGATTAAAGTTAAAATTGGGACATGAAATAATTTTAAACTTTAAAAACTTCTCAAAATAATCCACCGTATATCACTCCTTAATTTTAGTAAAATTTGTAAGAGTTCACTCTGCAAGAAGGTAAATTTATTTGCGATGGAGTGAGACGGAGAAGTATTATCAAAATTGAAATGCAGTCTGCGATACCTGGCCCAAATCCCGGACTTTAGTGTGGGTGTGATTCTTTCCCAACGGAGGCACATTAAGAAACATTACTTAGGATCAAATAAAATTTTAAAAATATACATTAACAATGAAGATCAGTAGGTATATATTTTTCTATGCTCGTCATAAAAATAGGTACACAAAAGTGGATTGTTACGATATCGTCATCGTATCGGTTTTGTATCGTCATCATTTTGATAGCATAAAAGTCATTGTAATGTCAGAAGTAGAATAGTGTAACTGAAAGACGAATTACAATTATTGTAATAATACGAGTACCTACAGCTTGTTAAAGTAGGGGTTTACAATAATTGAACTTTGTAATATGTACATGTTTTTCATAGCATTTTTCCTATTTTGTTTTAATTTATTTCTATTCCAACATTATAAATAAATATAACAATTTCAAGGTTTCAACAAATATTTGAGATTTAATTTATTTTGACATTTGACATTATGACAACAGTTATTAAGAAGATAAGTTAGAATTAAAATTTATAATTATTATGTTATCAACCTAAATATAAATACATATTTAATGTAAACACCCAAGGTTTTGAAGAGTATTATTATTGACTGAACAGAAATATAATCCAGAAGGAACTAAGCTATATTATTCATGAAAATAATAACACTACATAACAAACTGTGGTATAAATACATATTTTTTAGATGATATCGCGACAGTAGCCTACTTAAGAAAGTTGAAAATATCGTACACTAGCATAATATGAATATTGTACTAACACAATATAGTTGTATCGAAATGATGAAACCAAATCAACATAGCCTCATAGCCAGGCAGCTTGGCTTTGTATGTTGCTATTGTTGCTTGTTTATCAGAGGCTTCGGGTTAACCGAGGCATTGTAGGAGGGTTGAGTGGACGACGACGAACTCCAACTTAATACAAAAAACGCTGAAATATTTTTTAATAGCATTAAGTTGAATTTTGTATCCTTGCTGTCCTCTACTTATTATCTAATGTATTATGTTCATTTTAACAAAAAAAATGACATTACAAGTTGATTTTCTCCACATTAACTCTGATCTCCGTATTATCGAGCGTTTTCGTATCCGAGGTAGTCTCGGTTCCAATTAGCTCGGATAGTCGAGATTCTACTGTATTGTCATTTGCAATAAAATTCTTCAAAATATTTCTTTTTCTTTTGGTCATCTAAAAAACAGTGTTCTTAAATCGCTGGAAAGTACTTAGTGTTAACTTTTTAACACTGAAAGCGTTTTATGAAAAATTTGAACAGACTGTTCGATGAGAAAAAATTTAGAACTAGTTCATACTTATCTGAACCGACTCGCGAGGTAGTATAAATAGTGGAGACAGGAGTAGGGATGACTAAATGTCAGATTTGAAGCTGTTAGTTAACCTGAAAATTGATATTTTTACCTTCCGTCACCTATAGGTAAGGAAGGTATTGTGTTTGGTCAAAAAATTCGGTTGTGAGTTTTTATTGAATAAGCACGTTTTAGGGTTTTTACAATACGATTTTACTATTTTTACGATGATGTCTGTATGTGTGTGTGTGCGTTCGTATGTGCGTGTGTGTGTGTGTGTGTGTGTGTGTGTGTGTGTGTGTGTGTGTGTGTGTGTGTGTGTGAATGTGACCGCTTTTTCGTGCACGATATCTCCAATACTAGAATTCCAAAAATTACAATTCTTGCGTATTCCTCTTCCTTACAACCATATGCAGACATGTTTAGATTTTGGTTATAATTGGTCAACCGGAAGTACCCTCATTTGAAGATTTTAACAGTTTTTCTTGAAAAACTCAGTTAAATGTTATTATAACTTAAAGAATATATTATTCTCTATACGATTTGATTGCATTTTATATTTCATATTCAACAGATATAGAGTTAAAGAATAATAAAGATAAAAAATTCGTATAAATTTCATAATTCAGCCAGCTATGCTAACATAACCATGGAAACTGCTAATATATTCAGGTAATTCAAATTGACAGATGTCAGTATCAATAAAAAGCAAGTAATTGAATGAAAAAATAAGGGAAGTAATTCTAGTGTTAGAAGTTTTTAGATATAATAGAGACGATTACATTGGTTTGAATATGTCATGAGGAGAGATGAATAAATTAATAGAAGGTGGAAGAAACATAGGAAGACCAAATATAAGATGAAAAGACTGTATTGCAGAAGACTTGAGAGAAAAGGAACTGAATGAGGACGACACGCAAAACAAAAATTAGTGGAAGAAAAAAATAAAAAATAGCGACCCCCTAACGAATGGGAAAACTAAAGAAGAAGAAGATGTCAGTGTCAAGTGCAATTTGCATAGTTTGTTTATGAAATAACTTTACTGGAAATATAGGATCTTTTGCAAAAAAATTATGTATAGGGCGCGTACAGTGACATGACTTTGCTGCCTTTGGCAAGCAGATATGGGGACCCGTATCAAAATGACAGCAATTAATTATGTCCATAACTGACAAGTGTCATAATTTTTCATTCAAAATTTCATGATTTTCTTATTTCACGTGGTTTGTTTGTTATCAGGAGTATGGAATTCATTTGCCGAGAAAGGGAATCATAAAATACCAAAAATTTAGAATCTTTTGCAAGAAAATTTATGTATGGAATTTGTACATAATACACAGGATTGACGGAAGGTATTGTGCTGGCCACATCAGATTTTTTTAAATTGAAAATGATGGATAAAAATTTTACATATTTTTTTTTCATTTTCATTCGCCTGTTGAATTTATCATGTTTTTTGACTCTTTTGAACTAGTGCACACTATACTGACTTTCACCGCACTACATTAATATAAACTGCACGATTGAAATACTCATCGAACAGTTCTAATATCGTATTTGACACTTCTACTAAATTACCAATTTATACAATTAAAAATTCATTAAAACATTTGTACAAAGTAAAACTTTGGAAACAAGAAATAGATTAAATATATTGTAGGTAAATAAATAAATATATCATCACGGCATAATACTCATAGTTGAGTGTGCCAACCTGCTTTGTATCTTTGTGTATTGTAGATAAATCGAATCAAAAATGTATTATGTTAGTCAATAAAATTGACGCAGTTGTATAGTTCTGATTTGTGCAACAAAATAACAGTTTTCATTCTCGTGGGATAAATATCTACTATTTCATTCCATAGTCTAGAATCCTATAGTCAGAAAAGTTGACTCTGTCGAGTCCTGGAACAAGACTATAAATATTGTAATTATGACAAAGCGGCATATCGTTCACTGCTTGCATTATAACATTTGATGCCAATGGTCCATTATTTGCGACGCTCTGTTGAAATGAGTACATGCTCTCTATAGTAAGATATAGTAAAATAATCTTACAGTTCCTTTAATATAAATGCTATTTTTGTTTGAAATAATTTCTTACGTGAATTAAAATAGCATTTATATTGAACAGTAAGATTATTTTATTATATAGAACACTCAGAGCAGGTAGAAGTACCATGCTATGCATGTCTTCATTCCAATAGAGCGGCGCAAATACTGACCCGTTCGCATCCAATTAGCAGATTGTCCCACCAACTTTGGTAATAAACCGTGATAATATCTATATTTATTTATTAAAATATTTGAGCCCTTATCATATTTGCAGTATACGTCTGTTTTTTTATAGTATTTAATAATCGTATATAATTCCAGATAAAAATGAGGTAAACGAACCATGCACATAATCATTCATGGAAAATTTTGCACATATTAAATGATGGAAACTTTTAGTATTTATAAACAATATTTATATTTTAAAAATACGCAAATTTACCACATTATCATTCTGTCTGGTATTAAAATTCCAATATTTTAAATTTTTGTTTACAAACAATAGAAATTCTGCTAATTATGAAAATGATAATAGTAAGCCGTTTACAAAAAGAGAATTTATGAATAACTATTTTTGTTCTGTTTCGAAATATTTTTGCAACTCCGGAACAATGTTTTTGAATGAATATCTGTGTTGAAATGTAATATTATTAATATTTGAGAGAAATAACTATTAAAGATGTAAAATTGTGTATCTCTGATTTCAATTGTTAACTTTACCGTCAATATCGAATATATTAACCTAATTAGATTGACAAGATTAATATTCAGTAACTTGTACACTTCATTGACAATTGACAACTGAACAGATATTCTGTTTTATTGAACATTCATGTTCTTAAAGGTTATGTCATGTAATGTAATTCGACTTGTTGATTTCATCTATAACAGTTTCATGTAAACAAACATTTCAGCGTTTAATAATTCAATAAGAATGGACGGTATTTCAGAAAAACTGTGTACGTTTTAAATTATTTCAAGTAATCAGTGTTTGTAAAATGAATACCTAAAAATATCTAAATAAGGTATTTATTATTTGATTTAATATATTCCTCTTTAGATTCTATTTCGATTATCAATTTTTATAAACAAAATCTGCAAAATCCCAAGGACATCTTAAGATTTTAGCGATTTTCAAGTGTTTTCAGATATTTTGTTCTAGAATATGTTGTTCAAAAATGGGGTAATTAAAAAAACTGTTAATTTTTTTATAAAATCGTGAAATTCATCTCGTTTAGTAAATATAGTAATATAAAATAGTTTGAAATATGCGACTTTTCATTCATAAATTTTCTAATAAACTTTCGCGGTTGTAAACACGGACTAAATTTATGACGTCACGGCTTCATACTCGCACAAAGACAGTTCTTCTCTCACCCGCACACACATTTACGCTCCACTTGATTTCAGTTTTAGCCGTTGTAAACACAAAACATCAATCTAACCTAAAATTATAACAGGTGACAGCAGAGTATACAAAAGAAATGATTATTATTATTTTGAATATTTTTAAAAGTACTAGTAGTACAAGGTATGTAAATAAAACATTTATTTATATAAATACCAAAGTAAACAATCTTAGTTCCAAACTAAACCAGTAGAGCTCGACTGTCGTATCCGTGAAGCTGTGACGTCAGCGTTGAAATATTTGAAATTAAAGGCAACTACTAAAATATAATATCTCTGATACTAAAGACTTGTTTAATTTGACGATTTGACCTATTCTTTCAAGAAAAAAAATAATCAGAAATTGTGAAATGACCCCATTATGAAAATTGGTATACAAGTACTTACGTAATTTTGCCCACAGAATCCTAGACTGTATTTTCGCCCAATTTTGAGAATTGCCCAAAAATGGGTATTTTAAAGGTAAAACGTTCAATGCAAATATCTTGGAAACGAAAATTGCTGTTTCAAAATTTGAAATCAACGCGATGACAAGTATTTATAAATATAAAAAAATATATTACTTTTTTATTAGATTTTCAGTTTCTGGGATTGTGTTGGGGTATGGAATGGTTTAACACCTCCGGGCTTTGATTCGTGGGCGGACACAGGTCTGGCAGTCCGCCAACCAGCGAGGAGCCAGTGTCCGCGGGCTCCAAATTCATCTGAGTCGCCGCGAGAATCGAGAGCTTCGGTACCGACGCACCGAGAGGTACGGATTCCACCAAGCTCTTTAGTAGTCATCCGGCATTGCTCATCTCACACTTGCCACGTACACCATACTCAATAAGTTACATTGCTTATGTACTTATTTAAAATAAACTAAATCCGTTTGTATGTAATGTCTTGAAATTATAAAAGATTTTCTACCGATAATTTAACAAGCAAAACGTTTCACTTATTGAAACACAGAGTTTCAATATTTCTAAAGAGGAAAGTAATCCATGTGTAAATTATATTTTTGCACAAAACTTTTCTGATAGTTGCAAATAATAGTACATTCAAATGCTGCATCCCGCAATACTGACGAGTATTAACCCTATGTGGCAGCCTATATTGCGAGTAACTCTCGACCTTGAGCTACTAATATAGGGCACAATTCAACACTCTTTAGTCTAGTGCAGTGTTTCTTAATCTGTGACAATCGTGGCACAATTTCCGAAGAAAAAAACTTCGCGGCACAGGAACGTTAAGTAGTAAAACATAACTGCACAAGTAAATGAACGAAAAATAATTTTAAGTTAAGTGTCCGAGTAAACTTCCCAGAAAATGCTTTCTGTAGTGTTAATAAAACGCTGATTCTTGACACTGACATTTTGCATTTATCTGTATAAACATTAAATAACTCATCTGGTTTCCATGGAGTTATTTGGGCAGCGAAATTTATTTCAACAGATTATTCTATATTATTATATAATATATCTCTAATTTTATATAGAAGATATAATAAAGATTTTAAATGTATCACATTGAGAATTTAAAGATCTTTATTATTGTATTAACATTAATTTTCAAAAAATAATATTTTGAAGAATATTTTAAAAAATCTGATGTGGCCAGCACATTACCTCTCGCCGTATATTTTACCTGGCTGTATGCATAAAGCAAAGAATATTTTTATAAATACAAATAATATATTCATATAAATCTATGACGTATAAACTTCTTTATTATTCAATAATAGCATGTCTCAACATGAAGATATTTTACCATAAATTATGTTACAATAAATTACAAAGTAGAGTTTACCATATATAAATATTAGGCTGGTAACAGCAATTTTCAATTCGAACAACGTTGTTTACTTTCTCTTCATATTCTTCTAGTAAAAACATTAATTTTGGGCGGTCTAAAATGTATATATGGATTGTGCATCTATTCTTACATATCTTCTTTTACATTTTATTTTTTCATACTTGTTATATCTAAATAACCTTAATTCCCTTTAATAAAGTGACGGATAGATTGCACTCCGATTATTCTTATATCGATGTGTAATTTTGTCAATATTTACAACTTACTTGAGAAGAATTTGATAGCTTTTTCGCAATTCAAAGTTACTCTAGTCTATAGTACTGGTGTACATTGTCCCATAATGTTTGAAACAAATTTAAGTCCTTCAACCTAGACTTGTCATCTCCATAATAGTCACAGATCAAGAATTAAGGGATTCTCCAAGTACATTTTTCTTTCATTACTCATTATTTCTGACACTGACATTTATCTGTCAGTTACAAATAATTTACATTATCAACTATTTTTCATGGCATTCTTTCGGCTGTCAAATTTATTACAACAGATTATTTTATATATTATACTTCTTTTATCTCTAAATCTATGGAATATATAATAAAATATTTAAATGTATCAGATAGAGAATTTAATTTTCTTTAATATTACCACGAAAAAATTTCAGAAAATAATATTTAGAAGATTTTTTTTCAAGAATCTTCTACTTCCGGTTGTCCAATTATTACCAAAACCTTTTCAGATCTTCCCATGAATGTCCGATTAGGAAATACGTTGTTAAACAAATTTTAAGTCTTATAGTTTTTGAGTAACCGTCCTTCCAACATCCCACACACACACACACACACACACACACACACACACACACACACACACACATCCACACACACACACACAGACATCATCGTAAAAATGTTAAAATCGGATTGTAGGGACCTTAAAACATGCTTATTCAATAAAATCTGGATATGCGATTTTTAGCATGAATGCAATACCTCTCTTAGCGAGAGGTAAAAACCACCACTTCCAGTTGTTACCAAAACCTATTCAACTCTTCCCATTAATATTAGATTGTGGAATCCTTAGTTAAATAAGTCTTTAGTTGTAGAGAATTTGAGAAATCGTACCTCCAACATCCTAACAAACACACACACATCCACACACACAGACATTATCGTAAAAATGTTAAAATCGTATTCTAGGGACCTTAAAACGTGCTTATTCAATAAAATGCAATACCTCTCTTAGCGAAAGGTAAAAAAGATGTTTTCTATGTTAAATTTTTGTGTCACGGATTATCATGTTCACCCGGTGTAATAAAAAATAACAAAAAAATAATTCTTAATCATTGAAATATTTGATAGTGATCAAGTGAATGTCTCCACAAAAAGTTAAAATTAATATGATGAATGAAATGTTTTGTTATTTTTTTCCATATTAGGCTTTATTTCCGCCAAAGCAACTCAGCTCGTTCTCTAGAATTTTCAGTCTAATTTTTAATTCAAGTGAGAATTGAAAAATTATAAGTTTTGTAATACGTATTTCGCGGGACACTTAAAGATTTTCGCAGCACACTTTTGAGCTTTGGCACACATCCTTTGAAAAATACTGGTGTAGTGATCGTCTTTACTAACCATAAAAATATCTTGCACTTTTTTGTTAATTTTTAGACTTTTAAATCATCATCGTATAAGTATATTTTAGTATTCTTCACGTAACAGTGGCATTCCGCAATAAAAAGTGTACGATTCTCGAGGTCTGGACGACATACACAATTGAAAAAGTTTCAGAATATGTTCATAAGGCGACGTAAATCTTAACTCTATTCAGGAAATAATTTGGAACTGTCAACATAATTCGTACAGATTGGAGTGTATTTTAGCATTTTTGTGTTTCGTGTTGATTTACTTGACTTATCAATGATATCAAAAAACTATCGAAAAGGGCTAGAATAATGGTTTTGCCTGCATGTGCGTCTTTTGATGTAGAAAAAGATAGTTTCCTAATCGGCGTCGTGTCAGCATAAATTATAGAGCGAATTGAACTATGTACCTACCTATAAACGAAACATTATTGCGCAATGCTATTCTTACGTGAAGAATAAACAGAATAAAAATTATTTTTGAAACTAAAAACATGAGACCAAGAAACCGGATTTTTAATCGGTTTAAAAATTAAAAGATTAATCTAACCGTTTTAAAATCCGATTAAGTAAAGAATAAAATTTGAACAAAAATCATATTTAAAATAATGTTTGAGATTTTGATTAACCGTTATTTTTTTCGAGTTCTTACTCAGCAAAAATAGAATAAATGTATTCAAAATAGTAACATAAAAAGTACGACTTTGAAACTCTGGGAACTAAAGCTACAGACTGTACGAGAAGCCAAAGTAACGTATACAATGGTTGCTTATTATTCAAATCACCTACTGCGTTGCACTTTTGAAGGCTACATAAGTTCACATTCGGGGTCTCGAATCATCGTCTTCAATTTCAAGACATGGTCGATTTCCATCCGACATTTGTCAAATTTCACTTACGTGACGTCACTATACGTCACGGTTTACTGCCCATGATATTGTTACATTGTAACTCTTCAACATACGATGTTATCTCGGTGAGAAATTAAAATTACTTTATTGAAAGCACGTCGTTTCAGTGTGGGAAGGATAAAGTACAATACAAAAAACGGAAAAATGGCATTTTAATTTTACGTAATAAGTTTTAAAATATACGGGATTAGGATGAAATTGAGTCGAAGCGGTCAACTCAAGTATATTCTGAAATTTCTGATTAAATTCTAATTGTTTTGGGGAAAACATGTGGTATTTAAATTTAAACTAATTTCAAAAGAGTAAAACCAAATTGAAAGAATTATATCGCTTTATACATGTTTTGAATTAGTTTTAATTTCAATTTTTAAAAAGAAATCAAGCCTGCCATGTATACAAACAAATACTCTGTTCTTTTAACATGGAGAATAATAAGAATTTTAATGACAGTTGTATTGTAAGTTTGATAAAGAAGTACAGTAAGTAAATAAAATGGAAGAATAAATCAAGTGACTGCGAAATACACTGCTTCATCGTAACTTTATCACTCGTGTCGCACTCCATTATGAAGAAGGCTCATAAAGCTCACTAAAGCGCATATTACACTTTCGAGCTTTCGTCCGTCTCACTTCACCAACAAAATAAGTCAACAGAATGGGGTCCTCCACCGCAGTAACAAATTAGAACATGGGTCATTTATATTAAAACTATATCTTAAAACTATAAGTTAAGGACTATCACAGTTTTAAAAAAGTTATTAATTTTTTAAATAATCGAATTTTCAATACCATTTCCTCAAATGTACTTTATTCCAAATTATCATTACTTAAAAGTCTTTTATTATCGCCTTTTTTTAAATACGGAATACATAAATGCAGAAAAATTACAAAATAAAAACAACGGAAGTAAACCAAATAACACATACTTATTTAAATATATGATGCCACACTATATTTCATGCGTTGGTGTGAAAGTGAAAATATCATTTTAAAGTTCTAGGACTTTAAAATTTTACCTTCACACTAAATCCTTTATTTATGTGGCATTAAATTGTTCTTAATCTCAGCAAGTTTATCCAAAATATCTTGAAGAATGTATTTTTCATCAATTATAGCGAACAAGAATGTTAACGAAACCAGAAAAATTCAATTTCAATCTGTCAAAATTTTGCTAAGATGTTCGAATAATTGCGACTTAGCCTACTTATACAAAACTCATACTACTACGAATTGCTGATTATTTCTTTTAATAATTTAATAACTACAAATCAGTATGGCTTTAAG
Organism: Harpalus rufipes; assembly: GCA_951394225.1. Classification (NCBI taxonomy): domain Eukaryota; kingdom Metazoa; phylum Arthropoda; class Insecta; order Coleoptera; family Carabidae; genus Harpalus; species Harpalus rufipes. The sequence goes on along the minus strand of OX596279.1, from coordinate 26,500,910 downwards.
GTACACTCAACTCAAGTAATTACAGCCTCGGCTATCCGCCTCGGCCGAAACAACTTGCTCATACCTTAATGATTCACTTTTCGTCCTAGATCCATAAAATAATATTATATAAAGGTTTCGGTGGCCACGTGCCTCCTGAGTGTCTAGACGCGAATCTAGGGAAACGGATTCGATCCCGACCGACATCAAAAAGAAATATTTCGAAGTTTAAATGGAACTAAATTGATCTCTGTGGTGCACTCTCGCCGCAAGAAATAAGTGTCCGTGAGGTGACGCCTGGTAAACGCCTAAACGATACACATATGTCTTGAAAATTACCGAAATTATCTATATACAGGTGTTGAAAAAGTTTAAAAAAATATAAGGCAGTACTGACCAAAATGAGAAAAAAACTTGACCTTAACATGGGTCCAATCTTCAATAGTTTCCGAGATATAGGGCAGTGAAAAATTAGTTTTTACGGCATTTACCTCTGCTATCTTGAAAACTATAAGAGTTACGACTTACGATTAAATGAGACTTTTTGTTTACTTTTCAGAGGTCATCTTAGATGTGTTTTAAAAAAAATCAAAAAATTGTACCTACTAACTTTAATGTTGTGGTGACCTTGGCCAATATTTAATTTAAAATAACTTCGTAACTATTAGAAATTGAGAAAAACGTTTCATATAAAATTGGATTGTTTTTATAGTGTATTTACTGACAAACAAAATTTTGTTCAATCACTATATTTGTCAGTTTTTCTTCGTTTTTTCGTTTTTCTCGGATTAAAGATCAGACCTAAGGTATGTTGATTAAGCATATTTTACACATTTTGGTCGGTACTATACAAATTAAAAAAAAAAACCTTTTTTAATACCCTGATGTGACTCCAATTATTAGCGAAGTCCACTGTTTAAGAACAAAATCATCTCTGTATCTACGTCACAAAATATTTAAAAAATTATTACAGCTTAATAAATAAAAATGTAGACTTTTTAAAACTACAAGTCGTTTTCAGGTTAGGTTAGGTAAGTTTCATAAAAAAAATAGTGGAGGACTCCATTCCACCGTTAAATTTGAAAATTATTTCCAAATTGTAAAACGGTGCTCTCTTCACGACTGTTTTTTTTTTTTGAGAGTCCATGAGGTAAACTTCCTTAACAGTGATTTTGCATATATCTCCTACATGGTCGCAAAACGTTGTCCTTTCAATGTCCTCTTTATTTTTGGGAAGAGGAATATTCACGAATAAGTGTTAAATTGAGAGCGGAGTTATTTTCGTATTCTTCTAATTGCAGGCAATTAACATTTTGATGTATCTAAAGGGACGCCCGGATTTTTTGTCATCTTTGACTTTTGTATGTGTGTATGTATTAGCCTGTATTTTCGCATTTTTGTATATCGTGTTGATTTCTGTGATTTATAAATGACATAAAAAAAAAACTATTGAAAAAAGGATAATAGTCTTGTCTGCATGTGCAGTAAAAGATAGTTGCATAAGCACAGGTATGGAGTGAATTAAAATATTTCTGAATTTGAACTACCTGTATTACAAAAATACAAACGAAATATTACTGCGTGAAAAATACTCTACGCGTTCAAAATAAATGAAACGTGACATACATTTCATAGGCTGTAGTTACCAACATGATAAAAAAGGAGCTCGTTAGTTTTTTTATCAAACCTCAAACAATTATTCGATAGAGTTCAACCCGAAGTATCAGACAAAAGGTAGACCTTTCATGCTTGTTCGAAACGAGTTAGATTGTAGGTCTTTCAATAAACATTAACCTATCTATCCAATCCCTTTGACGATGCGAGCCAGGGTTGTAATACATCCCTCAACGCTCGTGCCACAGAACGGTGATCGTCAAGGGTTCCCTTCCACTTGACTATTACGTAACAATGGTAGCGTGCGCTTGCACGCATTTTACAGCCCTAACACAGCCATTATGTAGCGCCAACCTCTGGCTGTCGTAAAACACAGGTAACCGCGTGCCGCTCGTGACATAAAGACCCACAAACCTGTTGACTGCTAGTGGAATCTGAATCTGATACTGCACTATCAAGCTACCTGCTGAGGGTTTAATGTTCAATGAAAGAATTAATTCGAGAAAGAATTAGTTCTTGAAATAAACTGGTTGTTTCTTTGTTTCTAAATGCAGGTGGTGCTGTTTGACAATCACTTTTTTTGTAGAACAAAAGATGGTTATATTTAGATAATGATTTGGCGCTAAAATTGCATTTTTCAAATAAGAAAGTAAAAGTATTTTTGACTAACTATATTTAGGAAATTTGTACTAATGAGTAAACATACGTTGCCAAATATTTCAAGCCAGATGAAATTAAATTTTTGTGCCCTTCAGGAAATTAAAAAGTATACTAACATTATTTACTCTTAATTAGGGCTATTTAAGGATATTTTTTAAGCATACCAATATTTTTAAATGGTAGCCATGGTATTAGTTTTTAAAATTTAGTTATAGTATAAAATATTTTCAGTTATATAACAAGTTTTATAAAGAGTTTATAAAGTCATATTTATACTTTTTGTAAGACTGCAAATTAAAACAGCACACATATAGAAACATATATTTAGGTTATACATTCAGTTTTTCCCAATAACAGCTATTAGTAGTTTTCCGCGTCGTATGCACTATCGTGAAGCCCATATTTTAATAATAATAATTATTTATTTAGACTGTCAATTGAATATACAGAAAAAAATCCAATTATATATCAGCAGTTAAGAGAATACATGCACATAATTAATTAATTAATTATGTTAGTGGATATCAGTATTTTAAGTAAAATTTTCAAATTGCAGTACATACTAGAGGTGGGCGCGGGTCGTGAATTTTATCGGGTCACGATGGGTCACGACGTGACCCGCGTGATCGTGAATATATTTAAAATTTTGCTTCGTGATTGGGCGTGAGCGTGATTGCCTAAAGATATATCGTGAGTGATCGGGCGTTATTGCATTTAATACTGCGTGAGCAATATGATTTCTTCTATTTTTATCTAAAAAAAAATATAGTTTTAATATCTATATTTTACGTTATATTCTTATTCTTATTAATAGGTCGAAATATGTGATTTTTTTTGAAAATAGTTTTCTAGTTCCCATAATTGTATACATAATTAGCTTCGATATCATTAAAGATACACATATTTTAAATGTAGAAACAATTACGTGCACGAACGTGACCCACCGGACGTGATCGGTCGTGAGTGCCAAAATAAATTCGTGAGCGTGAGTGACCGTGAATCAAACATAAAAAGTCGTGCGTGATTGGTCGTGATTACATTTTTAGTTTCGTGAGCGTGCGTGATCGTGAACAAAAAGTTACTCACGCGCCCACCTCTAGTACATACTATAACTACCGCGTGCGAATATAAAAAAATACAATAAAATCGAATAACTTGGAAAAAACCGATATTTAAATATAAAAAATTTATAATATATAATACGACCTGTTGTCGCAGTAAATTCATTATAATGAATGTGACTTACATACGTTGTACATTACAATTCTGATTTTATTTGATTATAAATTTCATCATTATTTTCTGTATCTTACAACGATTACTTATTGTAATAGTAGAATAATTAAACGTACAAAAAATGTAAACAATGACTTTGAAAGGATAATATAATAGCACATATTAAAATCTAAAGATAACACCACTCTGAAATTTACAAGTCAAAATATCCAAAGAATGAAATTTCAATTTCATTAAAAACCATTTAAAAACGGAAGCAATAAAAAACTACATAGAACAATTAGTATCACGTGAATCAAATACTGCAACTAACACACGGTGTCGGCCTGTCGGCAGCATGGTAGAGCGATCACAGTGTGCCATGCAGACGCCAGCCTGCTAGATCTGCAGTATAAAAAACCCGTTGACATTGAGTAAAACCTGTGAAATACGTAGTTCTAACTGCGGGATCATCATTCGCTAATTCACAATCACACGCGCGTGGGCTGTAAAACCTAACGCGATTTCATGCTCGTCACCGCGCTGGCTCGTTGGAATTCTTTTTTGCATTTTTGAGTACTTAAACTACCATGGACATTAAGAGGATTTTAATATATAATTTGCCCGACACTTCTACAGCACATGTCTAATAAGAAACTTGTATTTATTGGATAGAAAAAAATACAAGTTACATATTTTGAAATGGTTTTGATAAAATACATTGTATCATACCGCGCACCAAAAGTTAAAACGGTGTTAAAGAATGAATGAATAGCTTACCCATATCTAATGAGAATTATGGAGGATGAAAAAGCTTTGGACTCACCTGAAAATAATAAAAAAATGTTAACATCTACTACTATGTTATACATCTACTTTATTTCAACGTCTTACTACTTTCAAGCCTTTTGCTATTATTATATTTTTTCAAACTCGAAATCAATTTTCAATTAAATGAATGCAGAAAGTAATGGAACAACGAAATTAAATCAAATAACACTTGTATAAATTTATGATGCTATGCCAAAGAGAAACTATTTGTATTCCGACATATCGAGTGCAGAATAATAATAAGTAAATAACCTTACTAAAAATTCTTCTAAATTATAGTTTCAGTAACAATATTTCAACTCTGTTTATCTTTGGAAGTCAAAATTCTGTTTAGAAATAATTATCATTTTTTTACCTCTCGCTAAGAGAGGTATTGGATTCATGCTAAAAATCGCATATCTAGATTTTAATTAATAAGCACTTTTAGGGTCCTTACAATCTAATTTTAACATTTTTACGATAATGTCTGTGTGTGTATGTGTGTGTGGATGTGTGTGTGTATGTGTGTGTGAGTAGATTTCTCAAAAACTATAAGACTTAATATCTGTTTAACTACGTATTTTTCAATCGGACATTAATGGGCAGAGTTGAAAAGGTTTTGGCAGCAATTGGACAACCAGAACTAACAGATTCTTGAAAAAGTCTTCTGAATATTATTTGTTGAAAAATATTTTTCTTGCTAATATTAGAGAATCTGATACATTTAAATATTTTATTATATCTTCTATAGATTTAGCGATAAATAAAATATAATATATAAAATAATCTGTTGTAATAAATCTTATAGCCGAAATAATACCATGGAAACCAATTGAAAAAATAAAATGTTTGTAACTGACAGATAAATGTCAGTGTCGAGGGACATCACTGAAGAAATTTTCTGGGAAGTACATACATATATTATTTCTTATTGTATTAATAGTTACATATTTAAAATTATAGGTATATTATTATTCTTCAGAAATACTGTTAATCCCAACAATGAATTGGAAATATCTCGAAAAATTAGAAGAGTAGGGCAAAATTTCTACATAGATTTTAATTTTAAAATCTACATAGTAGAATTTTTGGTGTACAGTGTAGATATACAAGAAATGTAATATACAATAGGATGCGAGCAGTCATGTAACTTTGTTAGCCTTGACAAGCAGATATGGGGACCCGAGTCAGAATGATAGCTAGTAATTATGTACGTAGATGTCAAATATCATAATTTTTCATTCTAAATTTCGTGATTTTCCAATTCCATGTAGTTTATTTTCCAAGACAAGTAAATCCCGCACTCCTGGTGACAAAAACCACATGAACTTAGAATGTCTTGAAATTTTTAATGAAAAATTCTGACATTTGACATTTATGTACATAATTACGAATTGACATTCTGACGCGGGTCCCCATATGTGTTTGTTAAAGCCAACAAAGTCACATGACAGCTCGCGGCCTGTACTTATGTAATCAAAAACGAAAGTTGCATCTAGGTTAAATTATAACTAAAATTTAAAAAAATACGTCGTTACCTTAAAATTTATAATTTTACAACGTTAACACCATCTAATAATAAAAATACTAATAAATAGATAATTTTAAACACTACCGTACGATAACGCTCTCAAAAGTTTAAATATATTTTTTTTAATCAAAATTTAACCGTACCTTACAAATTAATACCATTAAATCTTTATTAGGTATCCCTAAAGATAAAATAAATAATAACAAAAAATCCGGTACTTATAAAATAAAAGACAAATTGATCCTCTGTTTAAAAAACTGTAATAAGTGGTATCCGGAAAAAATCTAGCGTAGCTCAAAGATCAACATACATTATTCATTAATAATCACAAAATGAAAAATTCTTTAAAACATATTAATAATGATACATATTTAGATGCATACGAGAGTTTAATAATAAATATATTTAAAAATAATTTGATGAACCCAGATCTTGGTCCCATACTCCAAAATATTCGATTTAATATAAACTTAAAATTCTATTTGTTATTGGACTATTTAATATGAATGACTCAATATCACTGGACGAAATAATTTTAGTGTATAATTAGTTAATCAATCACCTATGACTCCCGTCCCTATATAATCCCAGTTTTTCAGAATTGTTAGGACCTCTGACATAGTTAACAAATAGAGTAATCTTGCCTACTCTGTTAAACTTTTCCTAATTTTGTATTACTGATGATGAGAACTCAGTTCTCGTAATACGTATTTAGTTTTATTACAATAAATTTTAAGGTTACGGGATAATTTTATTAGATTTAGTTATTATTAGCCACTGTTTGAGAACAAAATGAGTTTAACATCTATCTACATCACAGAATTTAAAATATACATCACGACTAAAAGCATAACAATTACGATTTTCTATAAATACAGATCGTTATTAATTTAAATGAAGCTTCGTAAAAAAATTGTGGAGGATCCCACTGTATGTACTTTTGTATCTAAGTCAATATTTTAATAATAATTGGTATCTAGATATTTTTTGTTTTACAACAGGCATTTTAATAATGTTAATTGTGCCGTTATCACAATATATTATCAGATAATAATTTAATATAGATTAAAAAAGATAAGATCTATTTTAAACCCCTGTATAAAAAACAAAGATTAAATTTATCAATAAATGTTTATTATGATCAATCCACAATGAGTGCCAACTATGATATTTTTAAACTAGTCTTAAGAACTACTAATATTTACTTTTTCTTAAAATAGCTCTGAGGTGTTGGTGAACTAATGCAAGCTGTTGAATTGAGTCAAGTTCAAAATAATTTCTGTTTACATCGTAATTTTTTATTTATGGTCAAGTTCAATACATAAACATAGCCTTCAAATTGACAACGCAATTCAGTTACATTGTCCGGCATATATTATAGAATGTTCCGCAAATTTATGCAGAATGTAGGAGGTACAAATTTTATCTCTCTTCATTATATTTTTAGTACAGACTAATTTATTGATTTTTTATGCTTCACTATATTAGGTTATGTCATTTTTTATATTACAAAGTTTAAAATTTATATTTTAAACATTATATCCTTTTCCATTTTTATAAATTTTATCGATGCAAAATTTCTAAAAAAAAGTAGTGCAGTTTTTTATAATCCATAAAATAAAGTTTTAAATTAAACACCCGTTAGTATGAACTACTGACTAAAGGTGGATTCATGCAACATTCATTTTATTTTAATATCATTTTCACTAAATAAGCAGGGTGTTCATACAAATTCACTAAGTAATTTTGTGTACACTGAAATGGTTTTTCTCTGGCTAATTTGCTTTTCTACTCTTTATATTCTTTATTATAACTAAATCCTTTAACTTTATCAATTCGCAGTTTACTTAAAATGTTAAAATAGCTGTCACTTTGTTCTTCACGCATGCGCAGTTGACTTATTTACTTACTTCTAGTGAAAATATAATGAAAAGTTAAAACTTGGTTAACTCTTAAATATGTATAATGAAAATGTAGTTAAAATGAATAATGTGCTTGCATGAACATGTCCAGTGATTTTTATTATTTTAAATTTTTAGAATTAATGGCAATTGCATAGCTTATAGTTAAATTGTTAACCATATTGACAATATCGTATCGAAACGAAATGTCAAATGAGTTGTTCTATATTACTGTCAAAATTTGGACACGTACTTTTTTTGTTAACCTCTAGTTACGACATTAACTATAAGCTGTGTAATTTGGCTATAAAATGTAATGGAAATGAAATTAAAATGAATTTTGCATGAATCCACCTTGAGTGTAATTAGTAGAGATGTATACCGTTGGTTAAGCCGACTAACCGGCCACTTTTCTAGTCGGTAAAAAGACGAATTAATCGGCTTACTATTTGATAAGCTATGATATGATATAAAATACAATTTTAATTGGTAAATTAATTAATAAAAATATTTATTTACTATGTCTGATACATATAACAAAATAAAAATTCTAAAACAAAACGCAATTAAAAAAATATGATGTGGCCAACACAATACCTCCCGCCATTTAATTTTTATAACATATTTACTAATGCTGGCAACTATATTAAGTTCCTTTCCACATAACTATAACTATTATTCTATTTAATATTTCCTTCTTAAAATGTTACTATTATTAATCTGAAACGATTAGTCTTTTGACAGTAACATTTATCTGTCAGTTACATACTTTTGGGATCTGAACTGTCTAACCAAGAAGCGAGTTGAGTTTAAAGCGTATCGGCCCCGGGATTTAAATTATAGGTTACGTATCTTATAAATTTATCCATAGAATATACAGAAAAAGTATGAATGTAAACCTGTAGAAAATTTAACATTTTTATAATATAACATGAGTGCCATTTGCGGTTATCCAATTTACATCAAAATCTAATGGCTTCTTTCCACATTAGGGTATAAATACATTGTTATGAAATTTTGTGAATGACAGTAATTGAGTTAGAGTGCAAAGAGGATCCACACATACACACCCACAGACATCATCGTGAAAATGTTAACATCGCATTCTAGGGATCTTAAAATGTGGTCGTTAACAAAATCTCGGTATGCAATTTTTAACACGATCCCTAAACTTCCCTTATTAAGGGTAGCGGGAGGTAAAAATAGAACAATTATTTTCCTTTTTAGATTTGATTAAATTAATATGTAATTATTTCGTTATTTATTAATCAAAGGCAGATTGTGATGAAATGTTAGGTACGGGCATATTTGAGACAGACACACTACATTGGAAACAAACTAATTTCAGTGAACAGCGTTTAGTGATGCTTGAAATTAGTCGGCCAAAACAGTCGGTATAAACATCACTAGTAGTTAGCGACAGTTGACTAGCATTGTTTTTATCTCTGTAAATCGTTTATCGATTATAGAGAAAAATTAATTGTACGCATCTTTCATTTGAAGTTTTTTTGACAGTGATAAAACAATACTACTAGTCAACTGCTCGCTAATTACCTACCCTTAATCAGTTTTTCATACTACAAGCCTTTGTTTTTAATTTTTTTTGTAAAGAATCTGTACCCTGATGACGACGCGCAAATCACGTTGTATATTTTCTAATAAATACGAACCCAAGAACGTAATATTTCACCATCTTTATAGTTTGCAGTAACATCACAAGGCATGAGTAACACTGCAGTTATCAATGAGTCACATGACTGCATACCTTGCCACGGCCGCTACCAGTTTACGATTACATAAACACATAATCACATTGAAATGACAAGATTTTCTACGACATATTTCATACACTCGCTTGCAAAAGGAATCATCGCAATTTAGAATGACTCCACAGGTTTGCAAGCTTGGGGGTGGGGATAAGACATCAAACTATGATTACGATTCTTAAATTGGATAATTATAGTAACAGTAGGTTCCACAGAGATGATTTAATTCTCGCACTTGAAGTAAATTTTATGTTTTCTAAATTATGAATAATTGTCACAATGTGACATGGTTTCTTTATTTTAGACCCATAATAGTTCGGCCGGCTTACATTTTAGACAACACAAACCTACACAATTGGTGAGAAAATTCTATGAAATTCTTTCGACTACTTTAAATATAGACTTAAAACTTTAAAAAAAACTGTAGGTCAAATGACGAATGATAATAGTTAGCCAGGAATTTAATGGGTCATCTAGTGCAGATTTATCTTCTACCGAAACCCTTTATTTTTGGCACAACATGGAAAAATCGAATGCTTATAGTAAAACCTTGTAAGACAAAAGACATACAGTATAACAGAAGAATGTGCAGAGGTTATGGATATTGAAAAATTGACTGTCGGGTCCAACAATAAAACTAGAAATATCGTAATTATGACAAAGCGGCATATCACTCACTGATTACATTATTAAAATGGATTCTTATTTGTACTGCTCTCTTGAAATGAAGTCGTACTCTGTATAGTAAAATAAAAACACTACACAATTACACAAACTATATACTGAACTAAACCCATAATACTGAATACTGAAGTATAGTTTATTTATAAAAATAATAATTTACGTATAAAAAAAAACTTAAAAAATATATATACCACCCGGACTGTAACACAAACGAATTAATACTGACTACTTGACACACTAACATCAGAAAATATTATAATATTTGGTTGAAACATGTTATATATAGTCATTTACGAATCTTTTGAAAGTAACATGAAATCAAATGTGTGAAAAATATTCCATTCTCCAATTACCTACTATTGTAACAAAAGGGGGCGGGTGTGTGCTAATGCTGGTGGACTTACACTTCTTCTTCTACCAACGATGACAGTTTTATTTAACTGGTGGTCGATTGGATGGTCAACCACCACTTGATCAAGGAGGAACACATACCCTTGCACTTATGACGAATACTTATATTATGGACATATTCTTTGGATTTAAAACTTCTTTATTTATATGATTAATATTTACACTAAACTTATTATTATTGATTGCACTAAACATAATTAAATCCTAAAGATTCCGCTGCATCCTACGGCCAAAATACTCGCGTTGCCCAGAACGCGGACAGAAATTAAAACTCTATGTAGAATACAAGTTAGACTACTTAAAAACAAAAGTTTATCTTCGTGATCGTGAGAGGAGTATCTTAGGGCTGCAGGCTTGTCAACAAATAATGTCGAAGGCCACTGACAGCTAGACTAAACAATCAGTTAAATAGAAGAATGATAAGTATTTCTAAATAGAATTTTGACTAACAAAGATAACAAACTTTAAATATTGATCCTGAAACTATAATTTAGAAGAGTTTATAAAACGTTCTTTATTTGTTACTACACACCTTGTCACACTATTAATATCACCACGTGTAGCACTACTTAGAATTGTTTGTCACTAATTTCCGCGTATAAATTTTGGCTACTAAAGCAACAACTGTCATATTAAAACGTTATAATTAACTAGAGTAAACAGTAATGACTCAATAAGTAACTGCGTATTTGTTTACATTATGAAGTTAAGAAATTGTACTACGATATTGAATGAAAACTACTATTAAAGTTTGTATCTCCATTTATATTTAGATATGTAATTATGGTATAGTTTATGAATAAAATTAATGTGTTACGTTTAATAGTATCAAGGTAATAGATATTATGTATAAATGTAAGTTTTGTTTGTTGCTAAATAGCTTAATAGGTATCAATGCAGTTTTTGTGATAAATAAGTATTTAATTACGTTCGAGTGAAATATATTACATATTGTGCCGGGAAATGCTCCAATGCAGCCGAGCGCTGTATTAGATGACCGAGGTTTACCGAGGTCAGCCATGAGCGCGTGGCTGGAATTTGCATATCTGCGAAGTGTATATACTATTTTATTCACAACTAGTTATTAATCATTGAGTTTTACATATAAATTTTATTAATATTTCTTGACAGTTTTTCTATAATTTTTAGTTTAGTCTACATTAACATATGACAATATTGCTAGGGAACATAACAAAATATTTATTGATTCTGTCAGTTATCATAACCAGTTTTGAAGGTTTACCATTTTTCTCAATTATTATAATTGTACTCATTAATTGTGTACTGTTATGTTATTTGTTAAATAAAGCGTTGTTTTTATTATGTGCATTTTTATTACAATTTGACTTGTCAAAATGACAAAGCTTTTGGGAAGTGACATTTAGTTAGCCGGAAAAGACTTTTTCAGCTAGCTGGGAGGTGAAGTAAACAATAAATCCCGTCCCAAATATTACTAACCGATTATAAATAATAGTTTTTTTTTTATATGTGTTACAAGTGACATTTTATTTTGTAAGAAGGAGGTTTGGAACACGCGAAGCAGAGTGGTCTGTCTTCGAACAAAATAAAAACACTTTTAACATGTATATCACATACTATTTTTTCTACATATCTATTAAAATAAGGCTTTTTAATGTTTGTTTTTAGGATTAAAAATGTCATATTATGACACCAGTGTTAAAAAATGACAGTTCATGATTGGTGTTAAAAGTGAATTAATTACCTTGATAATAACGAATGGAACAACAAATCAACATTTTTAACATATTATGTCAAAAAATGATTATACAAATACAAAGTTAAATGAAAAAATAATGTTTATAGAAAAAATAATGTATAATATTCATGTTAAAAGTGGTTTTATTTTGTTCGAAGCTCACTTTTAACTATTTTTTATAAACACTATTTTTTCATTTAAATTTGTATTGTATTAATATTGCATTATTTTGAATCATACGGTGAAGGATCTTAAGTGTTTAAATGTATTTAACAAATTGAATAAGAATTAATAAAAGAAGTTCGTGCAAAGCACTTTTGATAGTTCATCATTAATTATAAAATTAGCATTAAGATCGCTTTGAATTCTAATGTATCTGTTTTGTCAAAAGCTAATTAAATTTTTGTTCAGAAGTTTCTAGATATTTGGCGTCCGAAGTAAAAGTCAGGAGCCCATAAATTTTTTAAATGGTTTATTTATAGGAAAAACTATATCTTTCCACGGAAGAAAATTCCTTGGCGCCGCCTATGAGGCATGTTTATTAATAGAAACCTCCACACGTGTCGTGAACATCGTATTTTTTATTGTCTAATAAAATAAAAATTAAAACAAGGAATAACAAAATAAATTGGGTTATCACGGCATGTAAATATTATTCAAAAAAATTAATCATTTCTTTTGCCGCGGGGCGATGCTCTTCCGTAAAAACGACAAATTCATCAATAATTAATGAAGATTTACAATCAACGGGCTAGATCCGGATTCTCATGTGGACGCGCAGATACAATGATCAGCTTCAGCTGGATGATAACAATGCCGCCCGTCATTCGCTTTCTGACTGAAAGGGTAAAATGAAACTCATACAGCGTGGGAGTAAGTAGCTAGGCAAGGGTTGTATTGTGGTCAAGATTGGGTGACAGGCAGATGGGAAGGTCGATGGCTTTGTCACTCGTGGGATTGTGGAAGAAAGAACGGTAAATTCGGCTAGAATAAACCATTGCCCAGGAAAGAATCCCTACATTTCGGAAAACCATGGTGTGCATGGTATGCTGTCTGATGTACTATATATAACAAAGGGTAAAGCCTGTTTTACATTATACTCCTTCAGACAAAAAATAGATATTTGTGCAACAAGTAAGAAAATAGTTATTAATTAAGGGCAGTAATTGCTTCCTACCGGTTGCGGATGATTTTGGAAATCGAGACGCCATGCTTATTACGTTTCTTGCACAATCATCGCACAAAAAGCCTACTGCTTTGGAAACCCTATCGGTAAATATTAAAAAAAAAACCCCGATCGTGCAAAATATAATATTTTTCTGTATAAGGCATATTTTTTTTTAGAAAAATACACACGTTTACTGGCTAGACAATATTTTTACTGCCTATTATTGCTATTATTTACACAACAAGCTCTCAACAAACACATAGAAACATAATTAGATGGCGATAACGTTCAAAATAGATAAAAATAATCACTAAATTAATATTCCTAAAATTTGCAAAAAAAAAAGTGTTCAACACAGCGCTAAACACAGATTTACAGCTTCGACAATATTCATTGCGTTGGCAATGAAACTGCAACCTCTGCCTAATTAAACAAATAACTAATTCTATATGTTTTACATAAGATTTTTTCTACTACCGTTTGGAATGTTCCTGTTAATACTAATGTAAAATAAATAAAGCTATTTTTACAACATAAAAGTCTACATTTCCGTAATGACTGCAGAAAAATAATATATAATTTTCTGTACTAAAATACTTTTTACTTTTTCATTGTATTCCTCCGCACTGAAATACTTTTCCTAACTTATATAAACATTGAAATGTTTAATAGTTATTTGTTTAACTAGGCACTAAAATACCAGATTTACAGCAGAGGCCAATTAATGCTACCGAAGTTTGGTGTTTGGTGCATGTTGAATATATTATTTTTTTCCCGATTTTAAAATTAATATTAATTTAGTAATTATCTTTGGTACCAATTTTGAAAGTTATCGCCATCAAATTATGTGCGTTTGTTGAGCAGTTGCTATGTAAACAGCAACAATAGGCAGTATAAGTAACATTTAGCAGATTTTAAAGTGTGGTTTCTGCCTACTCAAAATAGAGGATCAAGTAACACTTTAACCGCAAGGCTAGATAAAATAATACTTTAACGACAAGGGTAGATATATTACTTTTAGTTTTACTTAAATCAAATTAAATACATTATAAACTTTGTCGTTTTTGTTAATAACATCTTCAAATTAAAGTTACCAGAAAGAACAATTCTTGGAATAGAACCACAAATTGTTTTAAATTTAAAATATTTTGAATATAAAATATTAAAATAAAAATATAACCAATTAAAATATATAATAAAGAACAATACAAAGTATAAAGATAAACAACAAATGTTATTGTCACTTTAGCGTCTATTGTTTTATACAGACTTAAATTAATGCATCGAGGTTAAATTTAAAAATGATTAAAGGTAAACGAGACATAATAAATGAGAATATTTGCATTTGTTACACTGTTACAGTGTAGTTAAAGCGCATATAATATCGTACAATCAAGGTTAAAAAAGATAAGTTACGCGCTATCTCGAAGTAACACATTAGTTACCATAGAAACAATTACAAAGTGTAATGTGATCTAGAGATAAGAAAAACATAGCGATATATCTACTCATTGTTATCTATGGAAGTATCAGCTGCACAAATTCTCTGACCCGCAAAAGGCTTTTCAGCCCAACCCAAAACGTTGTCATTTTCTAGAAATTTTATACCTCGGTAGTCAATGTCGGAACAGAAATGCGGCCAACCCTTTCTTTTTTTGCTTTTACGGTGAATAAGAATTTTTACATGAATAGGTAGGCAATATTCGTATAGTTAATTTCGTCAAAACCAAAGGATTGCATAAAACTAAAAAAAAAATTAGATGAAAGAAATTTTCAAATTTGGGTTTAAATCATAAAACGCTATCTACGGAATATTATCTTCCATCAATTTTCATTGCATTGCCAATATTTTCTTTTCCAAATATTACCTTTATTTTATTTCAAATTTAATTTCTGAAAGTAACATTCATTTCCTGTCAGTTGTAAATATTATTATACGGGTGTTAAAAAAAGAATAAAAAATTGAGGTTATATACATTTCGATATGCTGATTCTCAATCAAAAAGATTTTTTTTTAAATTTGGAAAATTATTTCTTATTTTTCATTTATTTCTTTTTTACTGCGTCACTGCCAACATGAAATTTTTATTAAAAATAATGAATTATCTAATCACGGAACAGACGTTGAATAGGAAATAAATTAATTCGTAATTATTTCCTAATCAACATCTGCTCCGTGATGAGATAATTTATTATTTTTGATAAAAATTTCATGTTAGCAGTGACGCAGTAAATAATTTTGGAAAAATTCTTTTTGATTCGACATCGAAATGCATATACCCTCAATTTTTTACCCTTCTTTAACACCCTGTATTTATTAAGTATTTTATTAATTCATATTTCTAATATTTTCTATTTAATATTCTATTATTATTAATTTAAAACGTATTTTACCTTCGGTCACCTGGTAAGGAAGCTATTGTTTTTGGTCAAAAAAAATCCTTAACTGGAAGTACCCTAATTTGAAGATTTTAACAGTTTGTCTTGAAAAAACGCAGTTAAATATCAATTTTTGACCTTTTATGTTATTATAAATATTAAAGAATTTTTATTCTCTATTCGATTTAATTATATTTTTTTCTTCATATTCAATGAATTTAGAGATAAAGAATTATAAAGAAATATCTTGCAACCGATGCTGCTAAAAGATGCACCATGGAAACAGAATATTCAAATATTACTAATTGACGGATTTCAGTGTCAAATAAAATTTACATAATATCTTTGTGAAGTGATTTTACTGGAAATATAAAAATGTAAAATAATTTAATGTGACAAAAACAAATCACATAAGGTAATACAACAGATTATAGCCACAAGCTAATTCAGCAGATTATTAATCGGTCACTTTAATGTGTTAAGAGTGAGAATTTGTTGTATGATGTTGATGTTATTGTTATTGTTTTCAGGTTAGAGCTAACCCACTAACTGGAACATGCGTGATTTTATGTATGTATGTATTATGTTATAAATAAAATGCTAATATTTCTTATTTTAAAAAACATACTGTTCTTTTTAGGAGTAGTTCAGTTCATTTTTCCCTTAAAAGAAAACGCCCATAGTTTGCAAAAAAAATTCTGTGTGAAATTTGTACAAAATACGTAAAATTGACGGAAGGTAATGTGCTGGCCACATCAGATTTTTTTAACAGAGATATTAAGCTGAAAATTACATAGATACATTTTAACATGTACATATATGTAGACTGTATACGTATGTAACCAAAAACTTGTTTTTACCTCTCGCTAAGAGAGGTATTGGATTCATGCTGAAAATCGCATATCCAGATTTTATTGAATAAGCACGTTTTAAGGTCCCTACAATCCGATTTTAACATTTTTACGATGATGTCTGTGTGTGTGTGTGTGTGTGTGTGTGTGTGTGTGTGTGTGTGTGTGTGTGTGTGTGTGTGTGTGTGTGTGTGTGTGTGTGTGTGTGTGTGTGTGTGTGTGTGTGTGTGTGTGTGTGTGTGTGTGTGTGTGTGTGTGTGTGTGTGTGTGTGTGTGTGTGTGTGTGTGTGTGGATGTGTGTGTGTGGGATGTTGGAAGGACGGTTACTCAAAAACTATAAGACTTAAAATTTGTTTAACAACGTATTTCCCAATCGGACATTCATGGGAAGATCTGAAAAGGTTTTGGTAACAATTGGACAACCGGAAGTAGAAGATTCTTGAAAAAAAATCTTCTAAATATTATTTTTTGAAAATTTTTCTTGATAATATTAAAGAAAAATAAATTCTCTTTCTGATACATTTAAATATTTTTATACATATTTTATAGATTTAGAGATAAAAGGAATATAATATATAAAATAATGTTGTAATTAATTTTACAACCGAAAGGATGCCATGAAAAATAGTTGCAAATTTAAATTATTTGTAACTGACAGATAAATGTCAGTGTCAGAAATAATGAGTAATGAAAGAAAAATGTATTTGGAGAATCCCTTAATTCTTGATCTGTGACTATTATGGAGATGACAAGTCTAGGTTGAAGGACTTAAATTTGTTTCAAACATTATGGGATAATGTACACCAGTACTGTAGACTAGAGTAACTTTGAATTGCGAAAAAGCTATCAAATTCTTCTCAAGTAAGTTGTAAATATTGACAAAATTACACATCGATATAAGAATAATCGGAGTGCAATATCCATCACTTTATTAAAGGGAATTAATGTGTTATTTAGATATAACATGTATGAAAAAATAAAATGTAAAAGAAGATATATAAGAATAGATGCACAATCCAGATATATACATTTTAGACCGCCCAAAATTAATGTTTTTACTAGAAGAATATGAAGAGAAAGTAAACAAAGTTGTTCGAATTGAAAATTGCTGTTACCAGCCTAATATTTATATATGGTAAACTCTACTTTGTAATTTATTGTAACATAATTTATGGTAAATATCTTTATGTTGAGACATGCTATTATTGAATAATAAAGAAGTTTATACGTCATAGATTTATATGAATATATTATTTGTATTTATAAAAATATTCTTTGCTTTATGCATACAGCCAGGTAAAATATACGGCGAGAGGTTATGTGCTGGCCACATCAGATTTTTTTTTAATAACATGATAATGAAGGACAACCAGAATTTTTTTTCCTGCTATTTCGATTTTATTTAATCCCCTGAATTAAATCCAAAAAGCATGTCCGTACATTTTAAGACACCTCTACCTATATTTAAAATAAGACTATTCTAATTTAGACTCCTGCGTATGTTTGGAAAATACAGCAATATTTCTGTGAATAAATTAAGTTGTATATTTGTTCTGCTAAATTTGAAACTTATTTCAAAATGTCAGCCTGCAAAAAACATATTCATTATTAATTCATATTTTAGTATACTATTTCTGAAATATTAATATACCGTGAATAATTTAAATAGGTAATAATATTTGATGAGAGTGTTGAACTATAGTGAATCTTGTCTTCGTCTTAAACATGTGATACATTGTAGATAATCCTGTAGAGAAAAAATGAAAGCTGTGTAATGTGGAATCGGCTGGCTGGCTGCCCGAAGATTTAGTCAGTGCGCTATTTAAAGACAGAATTCGTGGGCAGTTCGTATTATTATTTATTATTTCTCCTATGGCATATATACATGAGGATGATTTTAAAATTTTAATTATTATGGCACTGGCCAATTTGAGAAATAAACATAGGCTCTAAATTTAAAATACATACATATAATAACTTTTAAAGTGACTCTTTTATGAAAACGGTCTATTTAAGATAAAGTTAATATTTTACCAGATACTTCATATATTCATGAAAATAATCTCTAAAAATTATATGATAAAATTACTTATTCATCTAACTCGAATGCTACATTAATGAAAAGGGAAATTATTTAATACAGTCAGAAAAAACACATGCATTGAATGAAACCTTAAGGGTACGTCTACCTGCTCTGAGTGCTCCGTAAAATAAATAATAATTTTACTGTTCCTTTAACATAAATGCTATTTTTGTATGCCGCGTTGACATAATTATGATAATTATAGTTTTATTGATGTACCCGAGTCAATTTTTCTGACTATATGTAATAATCACATTACAAATGTTTAGTTAAAAGTCAATGAGTTAATTCAAGTTCAAATAAATAGAGTAACTGTTGACTTGTAAATGTACAAAATGATTTTATTCGTTCTAATTATAGTCAATTAGAAGCAATTATAAAAATTCCCTGCGAGAAGAACGGTAGTTAAGAGAAATAATAAGTGGCTATTAAAATAGCAACGATAGGTAGACTAAATTTACATGTGGAGTAGACGCATATGGAGAAGTTGCGTGTATTGGCACACACAACAATGCACACACGTGGTTCCGACCAGATATTCCGGCTCTATAGGCCTGTCATCACCAGGTATATGACGTCATCCCTGAGTTAATTTAACGAACATGATAGACTTAAAAAACATCCGATTTAATTATATATTTTAAATTATACAAGACCTACCGTGGAACATGAATTTAGAATTAAATTAAAATCTGTGGCATTTTAAATAAGATCAAAATGGGAAGCAAAATCAACCGAATGGAAACAACATCAAGCAATCAAACAAATATAAATAAACTTTTCTGTGCACTGAATAACTAATAGTCAATTCATACATTGGCTGTTATTCAGGAGATAATAAAACAATACAATATGTTTAATTTGAGTTATAAGAAAGTGCTGTAAATGTTGGAGAAGACTTTTGGCGAGGAAGTTACTTCCAAACCAAGAGTTTTTGAATGGTACAAGCATTTTCAATATGGCTGTGAAGACGTGGAAGATGACAAAAAGTGCTGGGCGTTCTAATACATCAACTTCCAATAAAAATGTGAAAAACAGTGAAGGTAGTGTACTTAATAATCATTGAATCACTTTAAGGGAGGTTGTTGAGGTAATTGGTCTTCCCGAAGATGAAGAAGACATTGAAAGAACAATGTTTTGGAATCATTCACTCATCTTAGTCAGTATCTCTTAGAGGCTTCAGGGCACCACACTGACGAGCTCCAATAAGAGCGAAACACGCCTCCGGTTATGGTTGAGTGGGTCAGTGTCTGATAAATAACCGAGAAATTGATTTAAAGACTGATATCTTGTGAAATGATTCGTAACAATGTACTTCATTGTACATTTATTATTTATTGCTGGCCAAGCTTTACAGCATTGTCGATAGATGGCTCTGCATGTAGTTAGTTACCTCTGCATGCATCATATTATTTTGAGATGGTTTATCATTCGTCCACTCAACCTAGATAGTGACTTCTAGAGGTTCCAGTGCACCATACTGATAAGCTCCAATAAGAGCGAAACGCGATTTTAGTTCTGGTTTAATAAGCTAATATCTGATAAATGATCGACAGGTTGATTCCGCGATTGAAATCTTGTTAGATGTGTACCGTTTTTTTAAACATTAAAACAGTTTCACCAAATATCGTAGCAATGTACTTTTCTATATACCCAACTGTAAACAACCACCTACCTTCTTAGCAACGAGTCCAGTAGGTACGTTTTTTACGGTCTAGGCCGGTAGTAAATAGCAACCCTCTTGACGACGTTCGGTATTTTAAAATTGACTGTTACATAATTTATTTTAAATATAAAAAAATGCATTCAATAAATTTTACGAATTTTCTTCATTAATATAAAAATTAAATGTACAGTTAGTTAAATTTTCAAAAAATGTCCCAGGTCAGCATTTCACTGTTTTTCTTTATTTGTGATGTATGACAATCGATATTTTCTACTGATAATGAACTGCATGACGTTGCTTCTACTGCAGAATTCTCATTTACATTAACTGGTTTCAATATTTTCTTTATGTCAGTCTTCATCCTCGTAGAATCCTCTACGTACCCTCGTGCAACGTCGGAAACAATACCCTGTGTATGTCCTAAATATTCGGCAATTTTTCTAAGCGCATTGCCGACTGTATGCATTTTTTTAATTCCTGTATCCTAACAAAAATCGCTTATTGCTAATATCGGCCGGTCTTAGAGACATGTAGTGCCAATTATCATACAGGGTTAGCAACTTTCATCATTAGGTATCATAAACGAGCGATTGACCCCAATTTTCGTTTTAGGGATGCATACCCTAATGAAAGTTCCGCTATTCGTCATATCGTCAGTGGTTATATTTATTAATTCTTCCCGTCGGCATCCTCCGAAAATACCGAGAATAAGAATGCCCTATAGTTTTACACGAATGTAACAAAGTATCTAAAGTAAAGATTTTGGCATTTACTTTCAAAAGCAGGTAATTATCATCAGCTTTTTTCAAAAAAATTATTACATCATCGTGAGAAACACTTTTGATTTACAACCAGCAGTTTTCCGTTTCAGGTACTGATGCAGATACTGATCTAGATCAATAATAGGTCATTTCTTATAATATTAAATAACGATAAAAAATATACAAACCTTTTAATGTCAACGTTTTCGTGAATTAATAAACAGCTTCGTATCATCGCATAATACGACAACATGTGGGTTTGAAATTATGATACTGATGCTCAAAATAGGCTAACATTACTGTTATGTCTATACCGACTATATGATTTACTTGCTTCCAATTGCAAAATAATTTGTATGTTTTTAAATACCTTTCAGAGGATTTTGCGGACAACAACGTTGACTTCGCATTATCCACTTTTTGCAATTTTTCTGGTATTAAAACATATATTTTTTTGTAATTCCATTTTTAAGAGCTTCAGACGCTTCAAACACTGACACTAAATTGAAAAAATTGAATTGTTGAATAGTTGTTTTTTGTCTCCTTAACAACGTATCACAGCAAACTTGTTCAAAACAAACACGACGCTTTTGATTTAATAATTAATTAATTAATTAAATTATCCTAAATAATTTGCTTTCAAAATAGTTGTTGAGTATACCCGTAAATGCTTAGCTACCGGCCTAATCACGTATTGTCAGCTTTACGGCGTTGTCGACAGATGTGATTGGTTACCTCTATGGTTTGTCATCCTTCCACTCAACCTAGTCAGTGCCACCTAGAAGCTAGAGGCTGCAGTGCACCACAATGATTAGCTCCAAAAAATCTTGTGAAACGTGTCAAGTATGATTTTTTAAAATATCGATATTATATGCATAGTAGAGAGTAGCGTAAAATAATGCACATTGAATTAACAAAGCATCTTAATCCTTGGAATTCTGGCGGTGGAAATTTTGCAAAATGTGCAGAATTACTCCATTTTGAATAGGCAGCTTTGTGCTACTGATTGAATAAATAGCCCGATTCCTGGAATAGAATAATTCACTCAACGAGTATTTGCGAACAATAATTTAGTGCACGCGTGCACATATGACAATAGGCAAGGCTTAGCGCAGATGTCGAAATTGTGCAAAATTTGTAAAAGGGAAAAACAGCCTCCCGATACGCAATCAGCTGTTCGAGCATATAGCTAGCCTGATCCGCTCATGCTTATGACAGACATTTTCATTGTTGTCAAACCTTTAGGTCTGGTGGATTCTCAGAAATCTGTGTAAAGATCTTTCACGCATATCTTTATGATAAATGATAACTGTTACAGTTCAAATACTGACAGCTACTTTTTCAGTTTGTATTGAATGTTTAATGCATGGCGCCTTACTGAAGCAAGCTACCGTCTACCTACGATGTATTGCTATTGCAGGAATAAAAAGGATAGGACTTGCTGCTTATCTTCATATTACTTATGAAGTATGGTCATGGATATAAAAGCTTAAATTGCCGGGTAATTTACCAAGTAAATTATTTTAAATTACCAGAGATTTTTTTTTGTTTTGTGTTGTACACATAGCATTAGAATTTTTTATTATTATTAGGTATACATATCCAATGCACCACAAGGGCCCCCAAGAAGCTTGTATACAGGCCCAAACCCATAATATTTTGGCCGGTATACATTTTCAACAAACAAATTACAAAATCTATGCAAATGATGAGATATTTCTACAAATTTCTTACGACTAGTTAAAAATATAGATTTTAAATTTACAAAAACTGAATATGTTATTCAAGTATTCCGCCATTTAATATTGGGTTACATCACCTTTATTAGTAATACCAGGTTTAATTCTATTATTGTGTCCCTAAGCCCTACAAATTTTTCTGTGAGTATTGTCCCATATATCTTACAAGGTAGATTTTTTACTGTACGTACTGGATTTTAACAAAGTTCTTTGTCATTGTACCAAAAATAAAGGGTCTTGATAGAAGTCTGGACTAGAAGATGACCCTTAAAATGCCAGTCGAACCCGGCATTTGGCCAACAGTTTTTTAAAAGTTTTAAGTCTATATTTAAAGTAGCCGAAAGAATTTTGTAGAAACTTCTAACCATATGTTTAGGTTTTATAATTTGTTGAAAATACGGCACATTTACATAGATTTCTCAGGCATTACTGAATTCCTGTATATTCAGCGTTAGTCTTCCCAATATCCATCGTAAACTTTTCGAGATAAAAGCCCAAAATCCTACTATAGGACGAGCCTGGGGAAGGTTAGGGGGATTGTCTTTCCGCGGAACAAATAGTACGTTTTGGTCGGTTAGCCAACTTTTGAGTTTGTGTTGCACAGTGACGACAACGTCTGGCCTCTGGCCAGAAGATAAAATCGTCCCCAGTGTGTTCTTCTTCAATGAAATTTTGTTAGATGTACTTTTGGCTATCCAGGGCTTCACCTCGCTCGGCCTGCAAAAGCCCTTGTGAAAATAGCGCGCCACACCAAAACCTCATCTGCGAATTTGTTTTTTTGGTTATATCTGACATTATTAGGGACTTCTGCAATATTGTCAGTATAAAAACCACCATTTCCCTTAATTACGGAGTTACTCAGTGTGAAGACCGAGAAATCGGTGTAAATGTCACTAGGTACCCGTAGAAAGTTGCGCCTTGAGGAAAAACACGGCTCTCTTTATTTAATATAAGTACATAATTTTATTGTTTATGAAACAGTTAGTTATTAAGTATTACAAATCTTTAAGTAAATGCATTTTTTATTTAAAAAAATGTTAAAATTTGTGCCAAAACTTATGGAACATTCGTTATGCTATAAATAACTAAGATTCATCGAAATTGTAAGTAAAATTTGTGTTCCAAGAAATTATTAAAACTCTTCAAGATATCTTCAAATCGATTGAGGTGTTTTCTAGGCGAAATACGATAACATCGTTTTAGAATGTTTTGCAGTACCCTCCTTCGCGTTTGACGAAATATTTTCTAATATATTGTAATTTATCATTAATATCTATAGGTAAGTATTAGGGTGGCAGTTAGTAGAAGTATTTTTTTTCTCGGACGCCTATCAAGTCTTCAAATATCAAAAAAATAATTGTGTAATTACTCTAACCTAACCAATTATTCAATTATAGTAAAGGATGTATTTGTTCATAATATAATAATCAATATTTGCCATAATTATTATAAAATACAACAATAAACAATACAAATGTTTGGAGTTATTGTCGATTATGGGACGAAATATTTTATGACAAATTACAACTTGTATTTGGAACAAAAAAAAATGTTAATTATTATTATGAACCCGGACTCATATTAGTTCAGCCAATTAACATTTTCAAAAAACATATTATAAAACCTAGCCAAATGATGAGAAATATCTAAAAATTTCTTTCGACTAGTTTAAAACATAGATTTCAAACTTACAAAAATTGAACATGTTATCCAATATTGGGTTATATCGCCTTTATTAATAGGTAATTAATAACAGTTTTAATACAATTAAGCATTGTATCCCTAAGTCCTACACATTTTTCTGTGAGTATTGTCCCATATGTCTTGCAAAGTAGTTTCTATACTACGCAGTGGATTTTTACGAAGTTGTTTTACATTGTGCCAAAAGTAAAGGGTCCCGGTAGAAGCTAACTTTGGACTAAAAGGTTACCCTTAAATGCCCGTCAAACTATTATCACAATGAATTTTATAATTTGTTGAAAATGTAAACCGGCCGAATTATTATGAGTTTGGGCTCGAATATATGTTTTATGTTTAACTTCTGGATTCATATGAAGAAATAAATCGTTGGAAATTGAAATTTCATTGTAGAAATATGATTTAGATATCAGTGAAGTTGTAAAATCGATGCGAATTGTTGAACTCTGAGCAGAATACGAATACAGAGAAGTCGTAGCGCAAATTTGTAGGCTCGTCGCACACTTGATACGCAATTACTTATCAAATGATACGGTCGTAAGTAGCGAGGGAGTCGAGACATCTCAACATACTTAAACCGGATTCAGGACCAAATACACAACAACTTATCTATAATTGCGTGGTTGATGCAAATTCGTAGTACAAATAGTCTATCTTACGCTTACCATATGGCATTTAAAAATATTGGACAAATTTGCTGGTAGACCTGTTTGATGACAGTGATTTGTGTCTTTTATTTTATCCATCGCCTAGATATTATGTGTATTAATACTGTCATCAATTACAAATAACAAAATGTCACCAAAAATCGTTTACAGAGGAAGCTCATTTTAACATCAATAAGAGAAGAGGAAGACGTTCCGAAACAGAAAAAATTAATTTTTCTGATAAAGTATAATACCAAATAATTTTGGAAAGGTCTAACATAGCTGACTGAAAAATGAAAGTCTTCAGAGTAAAATATTACTTTATCACTCACCTTTTTGTTTTTAGGGTTAAAAATGTCGTCTTATGACACAGATGTTAAAAAGTGATAGATCATTGTTACTTTTAATACTAGTGTTAAAAGTGAATTAGTTACGAATGACACAACAAATCGACATTTTTGGCAAAAAATTATTAGAAATACAAATTTAAATTATGTACGATATACCTGTTAAAAGTGACATTATTTTGTTCCAAGGTTTCGACCACTCCGTTCAGCGTCGTGTTCCAAGCTTCACTTTTAACACATATCAGTAACTACTTATACTATTTTTTCTACTGAGGTCACAAAAAATGCGACTTGTCAAAAATAAGACTTGGTATTTTTATCTGTTATATTAGTAACACTTCCCGGTAAAAAAAATAACTTCACAGATGAAAATTCATTGTTGACTGACAGCAGTTTGAGGTTATGACATTCATCTATCACTTTTGTTAACATACCACCTCTATAAAACAAAAAGTCCCAAAAACAATGCATTTACAGCTCTTCTTAACGATGTGTCTTCAGTGAGTTTATACTCATAAAGATAACGATATACAAAAAAAAAATTCAATACAATTTTATGTTAAAGATTAATTGTCAATATTTAAATATCATAAAATAGAAGGTTTTATTTTTCGAGTGAATCCCCCAATCTTTATTAATCTCTTTTCCCTGAGTGAATGAAAACGACGCTGCTCATTTCCAGAGATTTTTTCAGTGTCGTTACCATTTTAAATCTATCGCAATACAGGCCTGGTTGGAAAGCCGTGGAAAGGGCAAGCAACAAGTGTTCAAGACATGAGCGGTAGGGCGGGAAGCAAAGCGTAAAGCGAAATACAAGACGGCTCAATTTGCCATCAGTTGATAAAACTCCATTATCAGCCTGTTCTGCCGCTCACGTTCAGCCGGCGTCCCGGCGCTTATGGAATCGTTTTACACCTGTTTAAAGTTTAAATCTGCTCAAGCGATGATGAGTGATATAAGCGATTTTATTCATTGCGTATTGAATTAACCCTGACTATTTGAATAATCATGGGAATTTATTCTATATTTCAATTTATACTGTGTACGATTTAGTTAAGATAGTTAATCGGGACTAAAGTGATCCATTATACGACAATATCGTGCACATACAGTGTTGCCAACCTTGGACAGGGGTACGTTGTACAATTATAAATATGTACATAAAATAACAAGAAATATGTTCAAGAAGAACGTATTAAATAATTCCAATGAAAAAGTTTGAGATAACACACATAATTTTGAGTATTCATTACGATAAATTCAATGTCCGGAGGTTTGCAACAAAACATTTGTTTGGCTTGCAGCAACTGACACATTTGTCAACATAACCTGCAAATATTCCTTTCATCTTCACAAAATTTTGATTTCAAATAAATTTGAATATGCTCTTCGGCAATAAAGTTGCTTTTTATCACTCTTCACTCATATGGTTTATTTTCCTCGGCCCTATGGCCCCGGCAGCTAAATTCTACATTCCTGATAAAAAGTAGAGCTTCAGTGCCTTGGTACATAAATAACTATTTATTAACACTGTCATTTTTTCTGTAGAAGGTGTGGCATGTATTTATTATAAATAATTATTATGATGAATATAGATTTAGAAGAATATTAATTTCAGTTCCATAAAGTATAATTAATATATATATATAAACCAGATAAAAAAGTGAATTGCTACTAATTAACAGAAATTTTGTAATTTCTATTTACAATTGTAAAGAACCGAAAACATGATAAAATGTAAAAACCATTTTAATTCTGAACAATTTTACACTTTACAGTTTTTGCAATAAAATAAACAGCAGAGCAGTAAATTGCATGAAACTAAAATCACATTCTAAATTCCTATACTCACCTCTAACCGTCACCACACGGATAAAATACATTAATATTTAGTTGAGGGCTTTAAGAAATCAAATTTTGTCACTGCGACCTCTAAGATTTATTGGAACATGGCCCTACCTTAGTTTTCTGAAAGCAGTTCTAGTTTTCATGAGGCCAGATACTGCTCCAAGAGTCAGTTTCCCGATCTCATTTGCCGTGAGGAAAATTTACCTAGATGGTTAAGTCTCATTACGGCTACAAGTGATTTATATACAGTGTATTCCGAAATTTTTTCGCTTACATAGATGGTACTGCAGAAATCAGTGACAACATATATAATGTATTGTGTGCGCAGTATGAAATTTGAATGGAAAATAGTGCCGGACCTAGTATGAAAAACTATTTTCCTCAAAAAAAGTATAGTGTAATACTGGGTTTAATAAATTATATTTTTGTCGGTCTCTTAATTTACATAACAATGCGACCCAATATATTTAAAAGTACGTACTTAGCAATAATTAATATATTAAATTTCACTTTGCCATGTAATAATTATAATGATACAAGTACGACGTAATGAACAAAGTAAAACAGTGACATCACATGATATGTTTTCACATACCAACACCAACACAAACAGCGGCAGTAAATAAACTATAAAGAACTCAACAAACCATATAACAACATCGCATCGGAATCGTAACACGTGCCAATCGTGCTACGCTTGCCGATGTGTGGATGTCTAGTCGCAGCCATCGTCGAATCACAGGATTTTTGCTACACTACATTTCAAAACTTCTAGAAGGTCTAATGATCTAATCATTTTAATTATCCGATGTATGCATAAGTTTTTGGTTTATGGGAATATTTTTATAATGAATAAGCAATAAACATGTTTATATTCAGAGTATAAAATATCAATTAATATACGAGTAGATGAATCACATACAAATTTCTTAGAAGTATTTACAATACGGGAAATAACGCACAATAAATTCTTCAAACTATTTTCCTTCAAATTAATTGGGTAATTAAATTATGAACGTAAAAAGTTATATATTATTCAATAAACAACAAAACATCAGAATCATTTATAATTTGAATTTATAGCAAAACATGAATTTTTTATTATTAAAAATAATCTAACGTAACCTCCTGAACCTTTTCAATAGGTTAGGTTAGGTCCGGGATAAAGTGCCAATCTCAAGAACTGTAAGAGGTTAAGATTACGTAATACAAGGCATTTTAATTATGTATTGTTCATTGTAACTTGGGAGTTTTTACTTCCAGTCACCTATGCCTAACACAATTTTTTGGTCGAAATAATCGATGGGGATTTTTTTATGAATACACACGTTTCATGGTCCTTAGAAAAATAATTATTATTAATAGGTTTATATCTGTATGTGTGTGTAGGTGTTAGATAACTTAGATAGTATTTCAATTCCAAATTACTATTTCACTTTCCACGTTTTTGCATCGATATAAAAATCTGATTAGATTTTAGTTAGAATGGGGTCATTTAAAAATCATTGTCGATTTTTTTATAAAATCGTGAAATCCATCTCATTTAATAATTTGAAATATTTGCTAATAAACTTTCGCCGTTGTTATCACGGACTAAATTTGTGACGTCACGGCTTCATACTCACACAAAGACATTGCTCTTACACACGCACGCACACTTGATTTCCATTATAGCTATTGTAAACACAAAACAGAAATCTAACCTAAAATTGTGTAAGGTGACAGCAGAGTATATAAGAGAGAAGATTATTATTATTTTGTATTTCTCTAAAAGTACTAGTGCAATATAAGGTATGTAAAATAAAACATTTATTTAAATAAATACCAAACCAAAAAAATATAGTTCCAAACTAAACCGATAGAGCTTGACTGTCGTATTCGTGAAGTTGTTGAAATTTTTGAAATTAAAGACAACTAACAAAAAGTCATGTCTATGAATCAGAATTGTAAGGTGTAAAACCTACATATTTAAATTGATCTAATTTTTCAAGAAAAAAATATATCAGAAAATGTGAAAAGCCCCATTGGTAATCCACTGAATAATAGCCTTTTCTAATTATATTATCAGTGCGTACTAGCTGAGTTTTACGTGTTTCATTTATAGTTTTCGTGTGAACTGAACCTTACTGTGTGCGCATTTTCTTGCACTTATTACGATCGTCAGTTTTTATGAGTGCAACCTACCAATTTCATATATTTTGAGTTGTAGAAGATATCTGTGTAAGTACAATGGATGTAGAAAAAATCTTCACAGCCCAATTCTTTTGTAATATCGATTGCTCATTGCTACGTAACCTCTATCTCTTTTTGACAGTGACATCTAACAAACCTGCAGTGGACTTTTGTAACATATTTCATATAAAATGCACTACGCATGTGTTGTAACAACAACTAATGCCACGTTGACGTCATTATCTGCACTAAGTGGAAAACTAAATATGTATATAAATCGAAAACGCTATAAGATAAAAGTTGTTGAACATGTCACCCATTTCATGTGCCCGCACTATACATATTTGTCATTTGCATTACTATCCTGTCCTCTGTCCTTTATAATAAATTCCATGATTGCGCCATTCCATCTACTACTGTTGTAAAAAGTGTCAGTGTATAGTGTGATCCTTGGCCGTTTGTGCCGGGACATGAGGTGCGCGTCTTCGCTTCGCTCGTGCGAACCATACGTGCCAGTTCCATTTCAATCGAAGCGTGTACGTTGCGATGCCGGTTGTCAGGACAACACAGCCGGCGGTCTACATCTCCAAGGATACCTGGCTCTCTGGCGCCACCGGTAGCGAGCGACGCTCGGCAGCCGCACGGCAGCACAAGGGCTGACACTGATACAAGGGATGCAGCCAAGACAACACACACGGACCACAAAAAGATACAGTACTTTTACATCTTTATGCATTAATGAAAATTAAAGTATTTACTTTCAAAGAGATACAATTCAAGATCCTTTTATTTTTCTAACATAGTGGTCACATAAGTTTTTGAAAAAAAAAAATGAATGGACGAAACTACATAGCTTAAGTTTTAACATTCATATTTAATATAGAGCTAGTGGCCCGTTTTCTTCGATACGATTATTTAGTTTTGACTTGCTCCATGAGTCTGACTAGATTTAAAGTTTATTTCGTGCACCTTTTGAAAATCCTTCTCCTTAATTGTTTTCATTTACGGATTCCTCCTATAGATTGTTGTACATGTTGTAAATAATATAAAAAATCTGTTGTGGCCAGCACAATACCTTCCGTCAATCCTGTGTATAATGTATAAATTCCATACATAATTTTTCTTGCAAAAGATTGTAAATTTCCAGTAAAATTATTTCATAAACAAACTATTCAAATTGCACTTGACACTGACATCTTCTTCCTCTTCGCTATTTTTGCGGGTCGTTCTCATTCAGTTCCTTTTCTCTCAAAACTTCCGCAATACCCTTCCATCTTATCTTTGGTCTTCCTCTGTTTTTTCAACCTCCTATTCCTAAACAACTCATTCTTGTTCAAATATAATTCTTCATTTCTCCTCATGACATGTTCAAACCAATGTAATCGTCTTTCTTGTATCTTTCTAGAAACTTGTAACACTAGAGTTATTTTCTTACCGTATATGTCCGTGTCTTTCCCAACATCTACTTCAACATCCTCATCTCTGCCACATTAATTTACTTTTTATTGATATCTACTGACATCTGTCAATTTGAATTATATGAATATATTAGCAGTTTCCATGTTTATCATAGCTGGCTGAATTATAAAATTTAATTTCTTTAAAATTCTTTAACTGTATCTATTGAATATGAAATATAAAATGTAATGAAATCGTATAGAGAAAAATATATTTTTTAAGTTATAATAACGTTAAATGTCAATAAATCAAATTTAACTGTTAAATATTCAAATGAAGCTACTTCCGGTCCACCAATTATAACCAAAATCTAATCAGTTGTTCTTCTGGATGTAAACTTGAGGAATACGAAAAAAATATAATTTTTGGAATCGTGGTATTGAAGTTATGGGATCCGGAACTTTTGTCACACACACACACAGAAACACAGACACACACATACACACACACACACACACACACACACACACACACACACACACACACACAGACAGACAGACACACATACATACATACAGACATCATCGTAAAAATGGTAAAATCGTATTTTAGGGACCATAAACCTTGCTTATTCACTAAAAACTCATCATTGAATTTTTTGACCAAAGACAATACCTTCCTTACCTAAAGGTGACGGAAGGTAAAAAGGGCCTAATATCATGCATCAAACACCCTTGCTCCTAGAGTAGATAACGAACAATGAAAACGCTGTCTACCCAGGGTAAATTCTTATTAACATAGAAAAAATCAAGGACATAATTAAACTGTACTAATACATACACACCTAAAATATTTTACTAAGAAACGAACGAGTGGCCCACCTCTCACCACGTCTATGGATGAAGCACCTGAAGAATTATAATTTTGTTCATTTTTAGTTACATTTCTTTGCAATGTGTTTTCAAAACATTTCAAAAGAAATTATCATTTTTTTTCTTTATTTTAATAAAAATATACATTTTTTGTCATTTGAAAATTTCAGTTCACTTTAAAAACGAGTCATTTCCTTGTTAGACAAAATCAAGTTGCAAACAGACTGTCGATTGGCAAAAATCAAATAAAAACTATTTCTTCAATAACAAAACATTTAAGTTTCTGTAATTTTTTTGTAAAGTTTACGTCTTTTTTTAAAATGATCGATTCCATAATTACATATATCCCACATTACTAATGCAATACACTATCAAAATTCCAATGAGAATAGTACCTTTACCTACATCGTGTGTACTCGAAATATTATAGGAGTGTATAGGATGATCTGTTAAGTGTTCATATCGAGTTACTCAGATTCATTTTCTGTCTAAATACACTAACATTTACTTTTCCTAATAATCTGAAGTAGTGTGCTCTCTTCTTTCCCTATGTGATTACTTTAAAATGTTGTATCAGTTTTTTTTTGTCCCTCAGCGCCTTACAGTCCTCGACTTATACACGCCAATTTTCGCTAACATAAGTAACTATTACATTTACTAATTACTTTGTAAAATAAATGCCAAATAAAATGTAACAACTATTGTCAATAAATACTAATAATTAAGTTGCATCCTGTTTTTTTTTGTGTTCACGCATTTCTTTTCAATTTTGTTAAGTCTACTGGTATCGTTAAATACATACCAAGTGCGGGAACGCTTGTTTTCCGGTTAAGTGTTTGACGACGCGAGCCTGCAAGCGCTGCCATAGTACGATTCCAGGAACCAAGTTCACGAGATTTTTACAAATCATTTTATTTATTTCACTTAATATATTGGAAATTTAATAAACTTTATTAAATCCTTATCTATGGTTTGTTATAATTTACATTACATTTGTTAGTTATGTTTTTTACTGTTACCGACCCCCGAGTAGAAATTATTGCCAACATTGTGAACTAAAAAAAAAATCTGATGTGGCCAGCACATAACCTCTCGCCGTATATTTTACCTGGCTGTATGCATAAAGCAAAGATTATTTTTATAAATACAAATAATATATTCATATAAATCTATGACGTATAAACTTCTTTATTA
The DNA here is from genome assembly GCA_951394225.1 of Harpalus rufipes. Taxonomy (NCBI): domain Eukaryota; kingdom Metazoa; phylum Arthropoda; class Insecta; order Coleoptera; family Carabidae; genus Harpalus; species Harpalus rufipes. The sequence continues at coordinate 26,467,799 of OX596279.1, read as the reverse complement.
TTCAATAATAGCATGTCTCAACATGAAGATATTTTACCATAAATTATGTTACAATAAATTACAAAGTAGAGTTTACCATATATAAATATTAGGCTGGTAACAGCAATTTTCAATTCGAACAACTTTGTTTACTTTCTCTTCATATTCTTCTAGTAAAAACATTAATTTTGGGCGGTCTAAAATGTATATATCTGGATTGTGCATCTATTCTTATATATCTTCTTTTACATTTTATTTTTTCATACTTGTTACATCTAAATAACCTTAATTCCCTTTAATAAAGTGACGGATAGATTGCACTCCGATTTTGTCAATATTTACAACTTACTTGAGAAGAATTTGATAGCTTTTTCGCAATTCAAAGTTACTCTAGTCTACAGTACTGGTGTACATTGTCCCATAATGTTTGAAACAAATTTAAGTCCTTCAACCTAGACTTGTCATCTCCATAATAGTCACAGATCAAGAACTAAGGGATTCTCCAAGTACATTTTTAATTCATTACTCATTATTTCTGACACTGACATTTATCTGTCAGTTACAAATAATTTAAATTATCAACTATTTTTCATGGCATTCTTTCGGCTGTCAAATTTATTACAATAGATTATTTTATATATTATACTTCTTTTATCTCTAAATCTATGGAATATATAATAAAATATTTAAATGTATCAGATAGAGAATTTAATTTTCTTTAATATTACCACGAAAAATTTTCAAAAAATATTATTTAGAAGATTTTTTTTCAAGAATCTTCTACTTCCGGTTGTCCAATTATTACCAAAACCTTTTCAGATCATAGAGAATTTAATTTTCTTTAATATTACCACGAAAAATTTTCAAAAAATATTATTTAGAAGATTTTTTTTCAAGAATCTTCTACTTCCGGTTGTCCAATTGTTACCAAAACCTTTTCAGATCTTCCCGGGAATGTCCGATTGGGAAATACGTTGTTAAACAAATTTTAAGTCTTATAGTTTTTGAGTAACCGTCCTTCCAACATCCCACACACACACACACACACACACACACATCCACACACACACACACACACACACACAGACATCATCGTAAAAATGTTAAAATCGGATTGTAAGGACCTTAAAACGTGCTTATTCAATAAAATCTGGATATGCGATTTTTAGCATGAATGCAATACCTCTCTTAGCGAGAGGTAAAAAGAAATAGACTAAATTTATTATTTTAAAATTATACTTCATTGAATATTCCACTATTCCACTATTTCTTTCTATCTGGGTCTATGATGATCCGATTTTGGTATTCGACGTTATGATTATTAAACCATAGTAAAGGATATTTGTTTATATTGATCAAGATGAAGATGGAGGCTAAATTTTGAAATATATATATATATATATATATATATATATATATATATATATATATATATATATATATATATATATATATCTTAATGTCGTAAATTTAGGGGTAAGTAGTATGACATGTGTCGATTACGAAACAAAAAGAATTTTTGAAAAATTCGCATATTTAAGGGTAGTTTTCATGAAATTAACATTTTTGGTACCACTGGACCACTGGCAACGCATTTGCATTATTGTATCTATTACACAATTATTTTCGTTAAAAATGTTATTTAATTTAATTATTAAGAATAATACGTTATACAACTAATTTTGAATGTATTTTTGATACCCATATTTTAATGAAATATTAATTAAAACAGCAGTAAAAAAAAGTTTCCTTAAGGAAAGTCAAATTCTCTTTTTTCGAATTTTTTAAAAATTCTTTCTGTTTTGTAATCTACACATGTCATACTACTTACCCTCGGTTGCATTATAATTACTTAAAGTATTGTTTATTTAAATTAAGAAGAATTCTATATTTTGTTTTATATTTTTTTGTTATCTCGTGATATAAAGATTAATTATTAAACAAATACAAATTTGTATTATTATTAATAAAGAAAGTTTAATAAATATAATTAAAGTAAACCATTAATAAATATTGTCATATTAATAACAAAATGTCGCATAAAAATTTCGGATCACAATTGGTATAAAATTATTATTATCAAACAAGGGTTAATTAATGCTTTAGAAATTGGAGTGTTTTTTGCTAAATTTCCCGCACGCTTTTCTAGTGATTTAAATGCCTTACTTTAAGAGAACATATGTATATAATGTTCTTATTCATTTTATTTAAATAAACACTTACATAAGTCAGAATATTATTAAATTTATACTTGTTTGCCATGTACAACTCGATCATAAAATTAACACACTTTTATATCTAAAACATTGAGCGTGACTCATAGATTGAATATCTTTTTATAAAAATATTATACAATATTAGTTTCTAAATTTTTTATATAAACAATATAATATAAAAAACACAAAAAAAAATTATATCAGATTTTTCAATTCAATTAATAATATATTTTAAATCAATTTCATAAATTTCCAATCGATTATGCATGTTTATAAATTCAAATTGCAGTAATTGAGTGAAATTAAAAAAAATAATTGAAATCGTATGCAGATACCCTTTAATACGGTGTATTATTTTTAAAAACATTTCAGGAAAGGAAAAGCACAATATTGCAAATGCACCATAATTGCAAATTAAAAATGTTATTATCATATAAATGAAAATACAGTAAATTATTTAATTATTGTGAAGGGAATTAGTTGTGTTATACAGGATTAGTTTTGAACCTTGTAATAAATAATTATTGGATTTTATTTTTAATCGTGGTAATACCTGGATTATGTGATGTGTGTGGATTTAATACACGATTTTGTTCATTTTATAAATAGTTGTTTTAGATACAACATACAGAGAGATATGTGAAATCAAATTCTTTGTGAACATTTTATTTATTTAAAAAAAAAACTTCTTTTGCCGATTCAAGAATTATGGAAGATAAAAATAATATTTAGACTGTATAATACTTTGAGTAAACTACTACTTCCGATTTCCGATTATCCAGTTGTTTAAAACACTAATCAACTCTTTCATTATTGTTAACATGGGGAATACGCAAGTTTCATGCGTTTAAGGTTCAAAATATCGGTTAACTGAACTGTCAGTTAAAAGCATAAGTTGTGACAACTGACAATTTAATCAGAGATGAAAATACCGAATCTTATAAGAGCCAAAACTCACAAATTATAAAATCTAAACAAATCGTTAAAAATTTCTGCAAAATTCTTTCGGCTACTTTAATTATGGACTTAAAACTTAAAAAAAACTGTGGGCCAAATGACTGGTGATAATAGTTCGATCGGTATTTTAAAGGTCATATGTTCTAGTGCAGATTTAGCCAAGACCTTTTACTTTTGGCACAATGAAAAGCAACTTCGTAAAAATTTATTGAAAATGTTAACCGGCCAAAGTATTATGAATTTGGGCTCGTAGCATTTTCCGTTTATATATTTAGTATGAATTTTTTTGCACTGCGTGCATGACTTCTTTCCATTTATCAATCAGTGCGCACTAGCTGAGTTTTACGTGTTTCATTTATACTTTTCGACTGAGCTGAACCTTACTGAATGTGCACTTTCACATACAACGATCGTCAGTTCTTGCCAGTGCCGTCTGTCGAATTCATATATTTTGAGTTGCAAATTGTATAACTGTACAAAAATCTGATGTGGTTCGCACATTACCTTTCGTCAATCCTGTGTATTATGTACATATTCCATACATAAATTTTCTTTCAACAGATTCCATATTTCCAGTAAAATTATTTCATAAACAATCTATGGAAATTGCGCTTGACACTGACATCATTTTCTCCTTCTTTAGTTTTTTCTACTCGTCAGGAGTCGCTATTCTGGATTTTCTTCTACTACTCATTTCTATTTTGCCTTTCGTCCTCATTCACTTCATTTTCTTTCAAGTCTTCTGCAATACAGTCCTTCCATCTTTTCTTTGGTCGAACTCTTGTTTCTTTTACTTTCTATTACTAAGCTGTTCATTCTTCTTCCAATATTCTTCATCCCTCCTCATGACATGTTCAAAGTTCAAACCAATGTAATCGTCCGTCTTGTATCTTTCTAGAAACTTCTATGATTCGAGCCAGTTCTCCTATCCTTTCATTCCCTATCCTATCTTTCCGTGTTTTCCCCAACATCTATGTTAACACCTCATCTCTGCCACATTCATTTTCTTTTCATTACATTTATATCTGTCAATTTGAATTATTATTTTTAGCATAGCTGGCTGATTTATGATTTTTTTTTTTAAGTTTTTAACTCTATCTATTAAATATGAATAAAAAAATGTAATCAAACCGGATAGAGAATAAAATATTCTTTAATATTTATAATAACATAAAATGTCAAAAAATAATATTCAACTGCGTTTTTTCAAGAAAAACTGTAAAGAACTTAAAATGAAGGTACTTCCGATTGACCAATTATAATCTAAATCTAATCAGCTCTTCATATGGATGTAAATCAGTGGAATATGAAAGTATTAGAATTGTAATGTTGGAGTTATCGTCTATGAAAAAATCGTCACACACACACACATACAGACATCATCGTAAAAATGGTAAATTCGTTTTCTACGGACCTTAAAACGTGATTATTCACTAAAAATTCATCATTGAATTTTTTGACTAAAGACAATACCTTCTTTACCTAACAGTGACGGAAGGTAAAAATTAAGTCTTTACAGTCCGAATCTTGTGTAGTGTTATCTATTGCTACGTAACAGCGATAGATAACAAACTTTCACTGGACTTTTGTAACATGTATCATTTAAAATGCACTACGTATATGTTGTAATAAGACCTAATGCCGGCCATGACGCCATTAGCTGCACTAAGTGCAAAACTAAATATATAAATGGAAAACGCTATAATTTAAGTCGTAAGATTGTGAGGTTTATTAAATAAAATGTCTAAAGAAGAAAGACTTAATCTTTTTTACATTCTTTGTACTTCAACAGATACTTTTTACAACTCAAAATATATAAATTTGACAGACTGCTCTGGCAAGAACTAATTTAGTAAGTGCGCACTCAGTAAGGTACAGTTCACTGATAAAATTAAGTCTAAGTTCTACCTATTATTCCATTTTACATTAACACGTTCACTGCAAATAGTAGTTTATGTAAATTCACACCCAGGTTGAAGTATGTTTTTTACCTTCCGTCACCTTTAGGTAAGGAAGGTATTGTGTTTGGTCAAAAAATTCAATGATGAGTTTTTAGTGAATAAACATGTTTTAGGGTCCCTATAATACGATTTTACCATTTTTACGATGATGTCTGTATGTATGTGTGTGTGTGTGTGTGTGTGTGTGTGTGTGTGTGTGTATGTGTATGTGTGTGTGTGTGTGTGTGTGGGTGTGTGTGGGTGTGTGTGTCTGTGTGTGTGTGTGTGTCTGTGTGTGTGTGGGTGTGTGTGTCTGTGTGTGTGTGGGTGTGTGTGTCTGTGTATGTGTGTGTGTGTGTGTGTGGGTGTGTGTGGGTGTGTGTGTGTGGGTGTGTGTGTCTGTGTATGTGTATGTGTGTGTGTGTGGGTGTGTGTGGGTGTGTGTGTCTGTGTGTGTGTGTGGGTGTGTGTGTCTGTGTGTGTGTGGGTGTGTGTGTCTGTGTGTGTGTGGGTGTGTGTGTCTGTGTATGTGTGTGTGTGTGTCTGTGTGTGTGTGGGTGTGTGTGTCTGTGTGTGTGTGGGTGTGTGTGTCTGTGTATGTGTATGTGTGTGTGTGTGGGTGTGTGTGGGTGTGTGTGTCTGTGTGTGTGTGTGGGTGTGTGTGTCTGTGTGTGTGTGGGTGTGTGTGTCTGTGTGTGTGTGGGTGTGTGTGTCTGTGTATGTGTGTGTGTCTGTGTGTGTGTGGGTGTGTGTGTCTGTGTGTGTGTGGGTGTGTGTGTCTGTGTATGTGTATGTGTGTGTGTGTGGGTGTGTGTGGGTGTGTGTGTCTGTGTGTGTGTGTGGGTGTGTGTGTCTGTGTGTGTGTGGGTGTGTGTGTCTGTGTGTGTGTGGGTGTGTGTGTCTGTGTATGTGTGTGTGTGTGTGTCTGTGTGTTTGTGTGTATGACTGTGTGTGTCTGTGTGTATGACTGTGTGTGTGTCTGTGTGTGTGTCTATGAGTGTGTGACAAAAGATCCCGATCGCATAACTTCAGTACTACGATTCCAAAAATTATATTTTTTTCGTATTCCTCAAGTTTACATCCAGAAGAACAAGTGATTAGATTTTGGTTATAATTGGTGAACCGAAAGAAGCTTCATTTGAAGATTTAACAATTAAATTTGATTTATTGACATTTAACGTTATTATAACTTAAAGAATATAGTATTCTCTATACGATTTGATTACATTTTATACTTCATATTCAATAGATACAGAGTTAAAGAATTGAAAAAAATATTTTTTTATAATTCAGCCAGCTATGCTAAACATAGAAACTACTAATATATTCATATAATTCAAATTGACAGATGTCAGTATCAATAAAAAGTAAATTAATGGTGCAGAGATGAGGATGTTGAAGTAGATGTTGGGGAAGACACGGAAAGATACGGTAAGAAAATAACTCTAGTGTTACAAGTTTCTAGAAAAATACAAGAAAGACGATTACATTGGTTTGAACATGTCATGAGGAGAATTATATTGGAACAAGAATAAATAGTTTAGTAATAGGAGGTTGAAGAAACAGAGGAAGACCAAAAATAAGATGGAAGGACTGTATTGCGGAAGACTTGAGAGAAAAGGAACTGAATAAGAACGATACGCAAAAATAGCGACCCCTAACGAATTGGAAAAGCTAAAGAAGAAGAAATGTCAGTGTCAAATGCAATTTGAATAGTTTGTTTATGAAATAATTTTACTGGAAATTTAGAATCTTTTGCAAAAAAATTATGTATGGAATTTATACATTATATACAGGATTGACGGAAGGTATTGTGCTGGCCACAACAGATTTTTTTAAACCAGTGCTTGATGTGTACACATGTTACCCGCCTCAGAAATTTGTTATTAGCTCGAAAAAATGTCTATAATTTTAATAAAAATTAACGATAATTTATGTGACTTATTATTTGTAGCGTAGCATGTATCACTAAATAAAATGAAATTAAAGCGGGTGGGCCAACTGAGGTAGAACGGGACTCATAGTATGATTCCTATTCTTGTTATCGAGAGGTAAAAAGTCTTTATTTTGAATCCCTCTATAAGTTTATTCAACATCCCTCTTAAAATTAGAGCAAAGTCTCGTCAGTCATTACAAATTAATTCAGTACTTATTTCCATCTCTGTAGTACAAATAGTAAAGAAGGTCTTTCATTTTCATAAATTACACTTCCTTTTATATATTTTTGTTTTTGAAGTAGAGTAGTGAAACATAAATATTATGCTCCAACTATTTAACTTCTAATGTAGGACGGTTGGGTAGAACGTCTCGCACGTAGTGAAAAACAGGTCGCAGTTACAATAACCTTTCCGTATTTTCCTTATTAGATTTGTGTTTGATGTTTACTTAACTATGAAATAACCTCAGCCTCGCTCGGTGACATTTCAATAAGGTGGTCGTATTAAAATATGGAGTAATACGATGAGATAATTTAATTGTCACAGAGCGGGAGGTTGGTTATTGAAAAGACATTTGTGCAGCTACGTAACGGGACGGGACGGGAGTAACGTTCCATTTTTCCTGTAAACGAGAAGTAGAGGATGGCGCTGCGCTACCTGAAATTGACAGGTACGACTGCTGCGAGTGTTGCAAATGACTGCTGGTGTCTTATTTAATTAATTGCTTTAATACCAATCACACAGATTACTAGATTAAGCCTCTTTTACAACATAATTTTTAAGGGATATGTACCATGATATGATAAAATAAATCAATATTAAGTGGTTAAAAACAAATGTACACTGACTTTCAAAAAAATTGTGTGCACTTACTTTTTTCTGTATTAAGTCGGTCTTCATTTATTACATGTCAATGTCACTATTGTTATAACTATTAACATACCTAGGATTGTTATGAGTTTATGAGTATCATAACTGACGCAGATGTCCGTTTGAAATCAGTGCTCGTAGAGCGAGGATTTTAAGATACCTAAGGCCTGTTATAATTCATAATACCCGTGATTTGTTCAATAGTTTATCGGTTTCAAAATATGAAGATGTGATTAATAAATATATTATTTTTTGAAATTCTTTCATTAATGCTACTTTCAGAATGCTATGATAAACAGAACAATTATTTTGACAAATGTCAATATGACAAATATTCAAGTTATGTACTTAATTCCTCATGTTTATTATTTTAGAATAAAGTAAACCGTGTTATTAATGAAGAGCATTGTACTTTCATTTTATTTTATTTTCATTTCATAGATTGTTGTTTTCATGTCAGTATGGTAATAATATTACCGTACAGGTACAGTTATTACTTAGTTATGTAAACAAAGGTTTAATACTGAAACAAGTAAAATAATTTTTACTTATTATAAACTAATTCAACAACTTGGTTGATCTTTCATTTTTTTGGAATATCTTTGTAATTTAATAATGGTAAATTAAAGACAATGATTTTTTTTTATCAACAATAGATAAAATAGTGATATGATAGTGATAATCCATTTTCATTTGTCAAAAAATTCGTATTTAGTATGCACATTGCCCGACAAAAACAGATATTCGCTTACAATTGTTTTCACTTGTAATTCAACTAAATGTAACAACAATAATCTCACATAATGCACAAAACAAGTGTGACTTTTGTGCGTTAGGTAAGGTTATTATTGTGTTTGGTTGAATTGCAAGCGAAAGTAGTTTTTGGGCAAGTCTTTACACTTACCGGCAATGTGCACATTATCCACTAAGTAGATTTATTGTAACATACATATTTAAGTGGGACATACATGATTTTATGTATGTATGTATACATATCTCTCCTGCCATCAACTGCTATGGGGGCCCTATGCAATACTCGTTGGGGGGCCCTCCTCTATCAAATAAATCGTCCTAAACTCTAAAAAAAAACGGGGTGTATTTTTTGTTGTACAAAATATATAAACAAGAATTGATTGCGAACAAATATGTTTAATATTGCTGTTTTAATACAGAAATGTCATGGGGGCCCTACGCAATACTCGTTGGGGGGCCCTCCTCTATCAAATAAATCGTCCTAAACTCTAAAAAAAAAACGGGGTGTATTTTTTGTTGTACAAAATATATAAACAAGAATTGATTGCGAACAAATATGTTTAATATTGCTGTTTTAATACAGAAATGTCATAAATACATATTCTTTTGAACTTATTCAGAAGCGTAATGTTCTACTATACATCTTATAGGTATCTCACGAAAAGTCGAATAAAATTAAAAATTTTGATTGTGTTAACTATGATAATAAATATAATTCATAATTTATTATGAATAGTTGAACATTTCATAAAAATAAAATTTAAATAATAAAACACTCGATAAAACACATCACATTTGCATGAAATGATTTCAAACATTTTCCTTCAACATTTCTGGGCTGCAAAATCTTTGATTACTTCTTTGTAACTAATTTTTCGCAAGATATCTGCTTCTATGCACAGCAACGAAAGTGAATCTAATCTGTGTAATAGCGATTACTATTTTCTTGAAACAAATTGTTAAAATAAAGATTAATTGTTTTATTTTTGAACATAATTTAATTGTAATTTATTTCTTTGGCTTTATTTATTTGTTAAAATAATGTAACAATTTTTTTTGTATACATCTGCGGAAAAAAATTTGATGGAAATTCTCGGGGGCCCCTATTTAGCGGGGGCCCTAAGCACGTGCTTAGTTTGCTTATGCATAAGTCCAGCTCTGTGGCAGTGTTTCCCAATTTTTTTATCCTCGCGACCCCCTTCTTCTTCGCGCCCCCCTAACTTCTCCCCCTCCTGTAGTTTTTTAATCCAAAATAATTAATTAATTTCCTTTGCGCCCCATAGTTTTAGAAACATTGGACTACGGGGCACTATCTGTCTTGTCTGCCACGCTCGAACCATAGCAACGTCACTCTACCCCTTTTTCAAATTTCAAATAATTTATTTCTCGTAATTTACAAATAAGTAATCAATTTAATAAAATACGGTTATTTTATTTTTATGTCTAGTATTCATACAATGTAAAAGTAAAATTTAGTTACATACGCCATAAGAAATTCTAATAGGACATATTCTTTTAATTATTTTGAGATTTTTTTTTTATTATTTTTACTCACAATCCAATTAAAAATTCTATTAGGACTTATTAGTATATTTTCATATAACAATTATAAGATTTTTCCCGTAAACGAGTAGATGGCGCTATTTGTAATTGACAGCTACCATTATTGCAAATAGCAGTCGATGTGTTATTTAATTAATAGGGTTAATACGAATCACACAGATTACTAGATTAGAAACGTACTTATTTAACCAAGTGAATTAATTAGAAGTAATTTGTACAACTTGTGTTAATTAAGTCGTTATTAAGGGCCTTTTATGTATGACGTGAACATGTGTAGTTACTAATTAATTCCGTCATTGTTAGAAATCTGATCTGACTGTAATTACTATACGCCGCAACTATATGTATTTGTTCATTATTTTACATACATGTTTTACTAAAATTATTAATTAAACTCACTGTTACTTTATGTCAAATAATATTAAATACCCCAGGGACAGAAAAATGAGAAGAGGCAACTGGTATTATTTTTGTTTCTCTGTTCTAAAGGTGTTACCATTATCGAATCAACAAAAAAATATTTTTAAATTTTAAATAAATAGCTATAAATATTATTATTATAATTATTATTAAAAAGTACAATCTTCATCAAGAAAAAATAATAGTTTTATTTGTCAGTTTAGGGCAAAAATGCTCAAATATTATACGTAATTATAGGTACAATATGAGACAGAGGAAGTATTATTAATTAGTAAAATCTACAAATGTTCAAAACATTTTTTAAATATTCATATATTATTAGTTATAAATCAATTATTTTTAAATAAAATATGTTGCACTATTTTCTATTTATGAGGTGTTATATCAACATGCGATATTTATAGAAAAGTAATTTAATATTTATAAATATTATTACTTAACAATCAACATCATAATATTATTTAATTAATCGGATTATTTAGCCTTTTTTGCAAAGACTGGTAAATAATCACATTTATGGATATATTGCCCAATATAAATCCAATTAAAATATTTTAGTTGAATTGTAGGTAATTATAACAACAATAATAACAAATATTTATTCTACATAAATTCTCAAATATTCTATTTTATCAGGGCCAGGTATATAGTTATCGAGCCCCGAATAGATCTTCCATAAAATAAATTGCTGATATATCCCACAAAGATTTAAATTTTCAAATCTCAAATTAATCTCTTAGTTGCAGAGACATTTGCAAAGTTCAAAAATGGGTACATACCTGGCGACTTTGCCATGATTCTACGGCCAAATTACATAACTATAGTTACAATATCTAGAGTAAAACAACTGAACTAAAAATAGTAAAAAATCTAAAGTGTACTCCTTTCGATTTTAACCATTTTCGAAGATTTTAGTTTTTGGCTGGGTAACTAATTGATCAAATTTTATAAAAATTGGTAAACTTACGTAATTTTGTTCGTAGAATCGAATGGCGCCAGGTTCGTTACTCTACCCATTTTTAGTGACCACATGCCCCCCCCCCCTTTGGTGCGCCCCTGAATGAGTCTTAATACATTTTCTTCAAAACTTCTCCGTAGTTTTATTAAATATACTTACCACAAGACACGCGTACTGAAATACGTTATCAACATCAAGAAATAATTTAGACTTACGTGGCCTCAGCACATTCAACTAAATATACCTACTGTATGTTAAGATATATACGCTTTTTATTGCTATTTCAATTATCACAAAAGTCACGCTCGGGTCGAGTTTTATGCGAGACATACCATTATACACATTCAGCACTATAGACATTGCCTATGCAAGGCACCGTATTTCATACACTGCCGGTAAGGTAAGGGCCATTTCGCACCAATCCAGTTCAATCCAGTCATATCTAGTATCTAGTCGCGTCAGACGATGCTGGATTCAACCGAGTAGTTTATTATTAAAATAGAGCAAATGTAAAAATTTAATTTCACACCAAATGTATCACGTCAGGTCCAGTCGCGTCGAGTCAAGTCATGACTGGTATTGACTCAGCCGGTCGAATTTTTACATCAGTCTTGCTACGTCAAACCTCAACTACAGGGAAAACATGGATGCGGATTGTGATTTGTTTCCGAATTTCTTCAACTGTCACATTTTTTAAGTAAAAAAATACGTCTTGACTCATTCTAAAGTAGTTATATTATTTATTTTTTTACAATGAATCAGGAACAAACAAATCTTTTATTATTGGATGTACCAAAAAAAAAAAAAAATTCTTCCTCGCCTCATTCTTCTTTTTTAAAATCTATATAAATTTATTTCCATTCTTAATCAATTCTTTCATAGACTGATACAATTTCTTAAAACAAGAAGTGTTTAATGCGAAACCAAATGACTTAACGTGATTTGACTGGACTTACTTGGCTGGACGTGACTGGATTAGACTGGTTTGTTGCGAAATGGCCCTAACACAGTGCAGTGAGTCATAATGTGCTGACATGCAGTATATTTAGTTCAGTGTGTTTAGACCACGTATAGCAAAATTATTTCTTGATTACAATGACACATTCCAGTAGCCGTGTCTTGGGTTAGTGTGAAGTATATTGACGGTATATTCCAAAAATAACAGAATTTAATTGTGGTTAACTAAAAGTGTTCCAATAATTTCAAATTGTACATTTATGAAACATGATACCCGGTTAAAATGGTTGCAATCGAAATGGACCAACGCAACTGTGGTTTTCCTTTTTGTAGGTTAGTGTGGTTAGATATTATTTATTAGCTAGTTAATGTTCGCATTCTACGTATTTGAATTTTCTGCTCCATAATTTAGGATTCTGAAAGACGATAGACGAAATATTTTGAAAGTAGCCGCATAATAATAGTCACTTGACTAGAATCAGTTGGTAACCGAAACCATGGTTTTGGTTATTATATTTTATTTTTGGAATACACTCTTAGTAAAACTGTGCCCGGGATACATATGACCCATAGAGAGTTAAAGGATTAAAATGTTATATAATGTAAAGTTCAATTTAATAATAATAATTCTTTAATGTATTTAAAGATTTTTTACACCTTATTACAATGAAGATATTGGGGGGTGAGTAAATTGTTGCATTTCGTAACTTTTACGATGTATACATTGCATAGATGAGGATAGAATAATGAAAGGGACACATACAAACGACCATATCTTATCCGGGATTCGAAACCAGGACCTTTAAGTCGTGAGTCGACTACGTTGCCTTCTACACTACCGCGATCGGTAGTTTAATTTAATACTCTTAATATTTTATTCGTAGGAAACAACAATGTTACGTAAATTTATATAAAAATAGACCACACATGTTAATATTATTGGCAGTAGCAAGTATATTGACATTCCATTATTATGTACCACCATGCTGTAAATACATTTGAAAACACCCCATGACTGAGTCCTCTCAATAATAATAATAATCTATTTACACATATATCTCCCACACATTCATTCACAATACTGCGCTACCATTGTAAACATCTTTAGTTTTTATTTCGCGCGTCACGCCACCTCACTACGCTGTCGTACACGTGTCGATGCTCGGTTGTCACCAGGATCATAGCGAGGCTGTGGTTGAGATCAAAGTGAGCTGGGCAATCGTAGCTTGCGGTTGTTCGTGGTGGCGCCACTAGTGTCGTAACACGACCACTGAGATGATTGCTGCTGATTTTTATCGATTGATGAATATGTATGCGTTTATAATAGTTACTTGTGGATGTGGTTTGATGATATCTTAATTGTATTCAAAATGACAGGAGTTGTTAGCGGAGTTATTTTTCATTGGAAATAAATGTATCATCATGCTACTACATTTATTTTCGGTACATTTTCACAAAATCTTCATCAAATATAAATATATATATCTCGGGTTACATGATATACCAAAAATAGATATGTTACTATTCTGCGATATATCAAAGAGAAAAAAATGAAATATCGGTACCTAGATCACTTTACTTTATAAGTACAATATTACTTATACATATACACATACATACAGTGGCGGCCATAGAAATACGACACTCCCCCTCTTTATATTTTTTGCCGGTCTAGTTTGATATACTAGCTACATACATAAAACCAAATTTACTGTGCATGTTTAAACTTTTAAATTAATTTTGATAAACAATAAATGTTTCAGTTTAAATGTGATTTTATCGATAGTCACTACAAAAATATATTTCCATCATATTTACATTTGGTCACAGAAATTTTCTTATATTATACAGTGTGTTTTTATACTTATGAATGAAACTATAAGGGATGATATGATAACACAGCTAAATGTCTTAAAAAAAGTTTTTGAATTTCTATAAGTGTCGTATTTCTCTCGCCAGCACTGTAGGTATATCTGACTGACATTATTATGTATGATTTAAAACGATTGGTTCTTATTAGGGATGTAAAAGCATAAATTTCCAGAAAAAATACCGAGAAATTGATATTACCAAAAATTTGAGAAATTACATATATGTTATTTACGTGCAGTTAATTATCCATAATTGTGCGGTGGTGCTTTGTAAACTGTGGGCCAAATGACGGGTGGAAAAAGTTGAAATTTCAAGTTTAAAAGGTGACATTTCAAGTTTAAAAAGTTGAAATTTCAAGTTTAAAAGGTGAAAATTCAAGTTTAAAAGGTGAAATTTTGGAGTTTAAAAGGTGAAATTTCAAGTTTTTTAAAAATGAAATTTCAAAAAAAAGGTGAAATATTAACATTATAATATTTTGCGTATGGCCCTTCTACGCTTCCGTAGATAATACACCAGTATTTTAAGGATTATTTTCTAGTCCAGACTTGGCTTCTACCGAGACCCTTTACCTGTGGCACAATGAAAACAAATTCGCAAAAGTCCAGTGAGTAAAACCTACATTGCAAGACATTTGTGCAATACTGTAACAAAAAAATCTGATGTGGCCAGCACAATACCTTCCGTCAATCCTGTGTATTATGTACAAATTCCATACATAAATTTTCTTGCAAAAGATTCTAAATTTTTGGTATTATGTGATTCCCTTTCTCGGCAACTGAATTCCATACTCCTGATAACAAAGAAACCACATGAAATAAGAAAATTATGAAATTTTGAATGAAAAATTATAACACTTGTCAGTTATGGACATAATTAATTGCTGTCATTTTGACACGGGTCAAAGTCATGTTACTGCACGCGCCCCATACATAAATTTTCTTGCAAAAGATCCTATATTTCCAGTAAAGTTATTTCATTAACAAACTATGCAAATTGCACTTGACACTGACATCTTCTTCTTCTTTAGTTTTTCCCATTCGTTAGGGGGTCGCTATTTTTTATTTTTTTCTTCCACTCATTTTTGTTGCGTGTCGTTCTCATTCAGTTCCTTTTCTCTCAAGTCTTCTACAATACAGTCTTTTCATCTTATATTTGGTCTTCCTATGTTTCTTCCACCTTCTATTAATATATTCATCTCGCCTCATGACATGTTCAAACCAATATGTAATCGTCTCTCTTATATCTAGAAACTTCTAACACTAGAGTTACTTCCCTTATTCTTTCATTGATTTCATTTTATTGATATTGACATCTGTCAATTTGAATATATTAGCAGTTTCCATGGTTAAGTTAGCATAGCTGGCTGAATTATGAAATTTATATAAAATTTATTATCGTTATGCTTCATTAACTCTATATCTGTTGAATATCAAATATAAAATGCAATCAAATCGTATAGACAATAATATATTCTTTAAGTTATAATAACATTTAACTGATTTTTTCAAGAAAAACTGTTAAAATCATCAAATAAGGGTACTTCCGGTTGACCAATTATAACCAAAATCTAAACAGGTCTGCATATGGTTGTAAGGAAGAGGAAGACGCAAGAATTGTAATTTTTGGAACTCTAGTATTGGAGATATCGTGCCCGAAAACGCGGTCACACACACACACATACACACACACACACACATACACACACACACGCACACATGAACACACACATACACATACAGACATCATCGTAAAAATAGTAAAATCGTATTGTAAAGACCCTAAAACGTGCTTATTCAATGAAAACTCACCACCGAATTTTTTGACCAAAGACAATACCTTCCTTACCTAGAGGTGACGGAAGGTAAAAAATGCAGGGCTTAGGGATAAGATTTCTATTTCTAGTTCTATTAGAACTAAAACTGGTGCTGGTAATACAAGCGATGTAACCCAATGTTATATGACGGAATACTTGAATAATATATTCAGTTGTAAGTTTAAAAACAATATTTTAAACTAGTAGAAAGAAATTTGTAGACATTTCTCAATATTTGCGTAAGTTTTAAAATTTGTTTGTTGAAAATGTAAACCGGCTGAAGTATCTATTACTCATACTACCTTGTAGGAAATTTGCAAAATTTGGTATTTCAATAGCCTATATTGTCCGCAGCATATTGAAATCTTTTAATATTTTTTGTAAAACAAAATCAAGTTATTTAAGCATTAATCGGTTATAACCAAATGCCAATTATATATTTTTTATAAATTAATATCTGTAGCATAAAACAGCTGGAGCCAGCTATCATGTTTTATGTCTAGACAAATTTTCACAGACTAAATATAGTTATTATACATATAATTACTTCCGTATATGACAAAAAATTGAAATTAAATTAATGACAAAATCTGTTCAAATCACACTAATATAATACATATGTAATAATATTATAAAATAATAGAGATATTATAATAATAACATATAAAAATGTTAATGCGTTTTTACACGTACAATTTGTCATTAGCATTAAATAATTAACTGATAATAATCTGCTGAATTGGAATTAAAATTAAACTTTTTAATAATAATTTATGACATTGCGTAATTATTGTCTATTTATTTTATGTATCAATTTATAACAGCAAATGCTTTATGAATAGGTTTTTTTAATTCGTTAACATTTAAATAACTGTACTGCTTAGTTTTTGTTGTAGAAATTTATTCTATTGTCTTTGTTTTAGGTTCAATCAAACCAAGAAAAAAGTACTCAGAATGGCTTAATAGCTACATTTGATTTAACATTGATAAAAATCAAAGAGTAATTCAGTTTTTGCATGACTACTGTGACATTGACTTTAACGACTTTGAAAAACGTCATAAGAAGGAACATGTTATATTTCGTAATCATTTTCCTTGTTGCACGCTATTTGTTTCATAGATAAGTACATAGAAAGATGTGACAATATCGCGTTCTAGTGTTTGCACTGCTCCCATGAATGTAATTCGGAACTAAAATGTAAAAGGTAGATTTAGTAAAATGGAAATTTACATTACATATTTTATTCCAATAAAAATTTCACTGTAAATAAATTTTTATACTGTTTGTACAAAAGGTAAATATTTTTTTCTACACTCCTATTCTTAAAATGTAACATAAGGTACTGGTTTTCAAGGCGTTAAACAACATCTTATCACAATTTGACAAACTGTGGTTACGAAGATATTGGGCATGGCGTGAAGCTAGCAACTATGAACAACTGATGCTGATTCGCTAAGCATAGGGTAAAGTTAGCTTCACTATTGCACATGCAAAATCACCTAA
The DNA here is from genome assembly GCA_951394225.1 of Harpalus rufipes. NCBI lineage: Eukaryota > Metazoa > Arthropoda > Insecta > Coleoptera > Carabidae > Harpalus > Harpalus rufipes. The sequence continues at coordinate 26,450,060 of OX596279.1, read as the reverse complement.
AAACTGTCAATTTTTGAAAAATAAGTAACTTAACAAGTGCGTTTCTGTATTTCTGTTATCTTAATTTCCAGTCGTAGCAAAAGTACAGTACGTGACACTATACAAACTCGTAACCTAGTCGTGACTAAAGAGACGTTTATGAAACTTGTTATACAGGATGACACTGAAAAACGGGCGACTCAAAATATTTTTTTTATTTATAATTATTTCCCTATTTGTAAATTAGGCTTAGGGGCTCACAAATCATGGTGTTTGGCATGATGGTAGCGCTTCCGGTTTAACCGGAAATGACATTAACTTTCATATTTCAAATGGGACACACCATAATTTTCATATATTTGGAATCTACGTAAAATTAAGAATTCAACGATATGATTGAAGTAATAAATTACAAAAACGTAGGAAAAAAATATGAAAAATTAACCTGGTAAGCCATATCAGGTAGGTAACAAAATACGGAATCTTACAAAAATAACTTACTATTTAAACAAATAACTTAAATATTACTTAATATTATCTCAAAAAATGTTTTCACATTTTGCCTGATATCATGGCTTAGCAGGTTAATTGTGCATCATTTTTTTTTTACGTTTTTGTAATTTATTTCATCACTAAAAATGCACTTCAAGCATATCATTGAATTCATAATTTTAAGTAGGCTCTAAATATATAAAATGATATAGGGTGTCCCAGTTGAAATATGATAGTTAATGTCACTTCTGGTCAAACCGGAAGAGCTACCATCATGCCAAACACCATGATTTGTGAGCCCTTAAGCCTAGTTTACAAATATTTAAAGAGAAGTAGAAAAAATAATTATAAATAAAAAAGTAATTTTGAGTGGCCCGTTTTTAGTGTCAGCCTGCATAATAAATAAATAATAATTTCAAACTACATGTCTCAAGGAGTATTATTTTGACTAAAAGTTCCTTCGAGATTTTTTGTTAGTCGGCTGTAAAATTATTCGTGATAGTTTACTTATAGTTTATCGATAATTATGACGTTTGTTTTGTATAGATGTTGTCCAAATATTCTTATCCGTACAAATGTTATTCTGTTGAAGGAAAATCTTCAATCTAAAGAAGTACAGATTCATACTTTGTTATTTTGTCTTAGAAAAGAAGATCACGTTTACCGCCGAAAAAGTACATGCTAAGAAAGAAGAAGAAAGTGATTAATCAAACCGAAAACTTTGGAGAGTCAAATGGCATGTTTAAAAACAGGTTCAGTAAAACTATTTTTGATATGCGTTATTAAATATTCTTAAATTCTGCAACAGTTTGATGCATCGTTAAAAGATTGCGTAATTTTATTTATCTTTGTAGACACGTGTATTCCGATTTCCCAGTTTTGTTTTTGTTGTTTATATCAATACAACTTAAACTGGTATTTTCCTCTAAATCATTTTATATCCTGGTACTATGAATTTGTAAACTTTATTTACACTCAATAAACAAGTAAATACATAGATAACTTTAATTGTTATTAAAAAAATATATCTATTTTATTAAAATACATAAAACAAATAATCTTTCAGCTTTTCGTTTTTCTTAAAATAAACCACTAACTCAAAAATGTTTTGTCATGATCTGGTACATATATTCGAAAATAAAAATAAGAATCTTTCAGTTATATAATAATAAAATGTCAAAAAATGAAATTTACATACAATTTTTTTTTAGGAAAACCTCCAACTACAACCTCCTGTTTAATGTTAGTTGCCAAAAACTAATCAAGTTTTTTAATAAATGCCAAGTGTATCAATTCGCAAGATTATTCATTCAAAATTTATAGAATTATTTCTTTGGCAATTTATTCTTAGTTCATATTTTGTTAGTATTTTATTTTAAATAATGTTCAAAGTAGTTCCTTCCAACAATAATACACCTCACCATTCTTTCCTTCCACTTGTTAAACGCTACCAACCAATCTTCTTTTGGAATACTGCCAAGTGTATCAATGAGTAAGATTATTCATTCAAAATTTAAAGAATTATTTCTTTGACAATTTATTCTTGGTTCTTATTTTTTAGAATTTTATTTTAAATAATGTTCAAGGTAGTTCCTTTCAACAATAATACACTTCACCATTCTTTCCTTCCACTTGTTAAAAACTACCAACCAATCTTCTTTTGGAATACTTTTAAAGTCCAAAAATAGCCAATAGTCGCACATTCCAAATCAGGTCAGTATAATTTATTTTGTCTTCAAAAATTGAAGAAAATGATCATTACCGACATCTGAGAATAACAGCAGATTGGTACACCCGGAAATGGGTAATAAGGCGTGAAGGTATCTGTGCGTTAATACAAGAACGGCCAATGTCAACATTTCATACTTTTGGGAATGAGTAATTTAAAAACAACAAGAAACTTTTAGTGTAAGTAATTACTGCCTGTAGCTCTAAAGAAGCTCTTCAAGATTTTACTGAGTTTCCATGTTGGCTTTTATTGCAATAAGTATTTTTATTTTATAACATAACATTAGTTCAGTGGATGCCGATTCCTAAAGGTTTCTTTACAATTAGATTTTGGTATTTCTGGTTTTTTAACCAGTTACTACACCAATTTCATTTTGGTCCAACAAAAACTGACAATAGTTAATGCGGTCATTAGTATAAATCTGAACAAAAGAAATGGAGAATATGGGCATGGAAATCAACATAAGGAAAAGTAAAACCATGATAATAAATAACAAATATGAGAACGATAATACAAGAATAGTTGAAATAAATGGACAAACAATGGAGAGAATCAACTTACGAATATCTAGGAAGTATAATAACACAGGATGGAAAAATAGATACAGATATAGTAAATAGAATAAAGAAGGCAAAAAAATTGTACTATACAAATAATAAAACAACACTAGGTAAGAAACTAAGATATAAAGCTAAATATATTCAGCGTGACATTGAAAAACGAGCCACTGAAAATAACTTTTTTATTTATAATTATTTTCTAAATCTCTTTTCATTTATAAACTAGGCTTAGGGGCTCACAAATCATGGTATTTGGCATATTTGGAATTTACGTAAAATTACGAATTCAACGATATGCTTGAAGTGCATTTTTATTGAAGAAATAGATTACAAAAACGTAAAAGAAAATGATGCATAATTAACCTGCTACGCCATGATAGTTGTCATTTCCGGTTAAACCGGAAGGGCTACCATCATGCCAAATACCCTAAGCCTAGTTACAAATATGGAACAAGAATTAAATAATAATTATAAATAAAATAGTTATTTTGTGTGGCCCGTTTTTCAGTGTGCACCCTATATAATGCTGTAGTAATATCAATAATAACTTATGCAAGTGAGTCCTGCACAATAAATACAGGAAATAATATGAATCAAAACTAACAGCAATATAAATGAAACACATGAGGAAAATAATGGGAAAAACAAAATGAGACAGAGAAACAAATGAAAGCATTAGAGAACAAGCAGATCAAACATATATTATTAAAAGTATAGAACAAACAATTGAATTGGTTCGAACATATCAGAATAGTGGAGCAAGATAAGGGAAGAATAAAAGAGATAGGTAAAAGTAGGGGAAAGACATGGATGAAATGAAAGAAACTAGCAAAGGACCGGACAGCATGAAAACAATAGACCAATAAGAATGAAATGTAGCAAACCATATCGGACACCTTATAAAGGGCATTAAGGATGTATGAAGAAGAAGAGGAAGGAAGAAGACCTTAATAATAATTTTGTTCGGAATTTTTATGTCCTATGTGTAGGTATATTACCAAATAAAACAACATTTCATAACAAAAGTTTTACCACAAACTAATGTAATCTTGATATATTAGTGTTGACTATCATAGGGAAATTTGAAGTACGAATACCGGATTCCAGAAATTCCGAAACGTGCTAGTAGATAAAACATTTTATCATTTTCCTTAGACAGATAAAAACTGCAACAATTATCCTTTACCACAATTACGCAGAATCAACAAGGTCAATAAGAAAATACTAGGGCGGCGAGGGACAAAAAATATGAAGACTTCTCGCGGTCTTGCACACCCTGGAGGAAGGAAAGGAAGACGGAATTTTCAACCGCGTTTACGCACAACCGGTGGCATGATTCACTCTCGGACGCGTGCACTGGTTAATTACACAGAGAGACTCACGCACACAACCACAGAAGATCTGGAGCACTGTAGTGCAGAAGCCAACAGTGGCGTCCAGATTCTTATGGCTTCAAAGCTAATCATCTCAAACGGGGACTGGATTCTTATTTTAGTGGGCAGGGGTCAATGTTTTCATAAGACAAATTAAACGAACAGAATTTATCAGGAGAGTGAGATATTTTACTGTTGGGGAATTTACGGAAATATGTTTTTATAAAATTAGAAACTTTTCATACATAAAATACATTAGCAACATAATAAAAATGGATGTGGCCAGCACAATACCTTCCGTCAATCCTGTGTATTATGTATAAATTCCATACATAAATTTTCTTGTAAAAGATTTTAAATTTCCTGTAAAATTATTTCATAAACAAACAATGCAAATTCCGTGCATTTCTGTTTTGCGTGTCGTTCTTATTCAGTTCTTTTTCTCTCAAGACTGCCGCAATACAATTCTTCCATCTTATCTTTGGTCTTCCTCTGTTTCTTCAACCTTCTATTACTAAGCTATTCATTCTTCTTCCAATATATTCTTCATCTCTCCTCTTGACATGTTCAAACCAATGTAATCGTCTCTCTTGTATCTTTCTAGAAACTTCTAAACACTGGAGTTATTTCCCTTATTCTTTCATTCCTTACCGTATCTTTCCGTGTCTTCCCCAATATCTATCTCAACATCCTCATCTCTGCCACATTCATTTGAATTATCTGAATATATTAGCAGTTTCCATGGTTAGCATATCTGGCTGATTAATGAAATTTAATATCTTTATAATTCTTTAACTCTGTATCTGTTGAATATGAAGTATAAAATGCAATGAAATCGTATAGAGAATAATATATTCTTTAAATTATAACGTTAAATGTCAATAAATGATATTTTACTGCGTTTTTTCAAGAAAGACTGTTAAAATCTTCAAATAAAGGTACTTCCGGTTTACCAATTATAACCAAAATCTAATCACATCTTCTTCTGGATGTAAACTTGAGGAATATGAAAAAATTATAATTTTTGGAATCGTGGTATTGAAGTTATGCGATCCAAAACTTTCGTCATAAACACATACAATGGTAAAATTGTATTATATGGACCCTAGAACGTGCTTATTCACTAATAACTCATCATTGAAGTTTTTGACCAAAGACAATACCTTCCTTACCTAAAGGTGACGAAAGGTAAAAAATATTAGGGATAAATAAAAGAGATTCAGCATATAAGTTGTAAACAATTTAAATTTAAAATCGCTGAGTGTAGGTCTTGAAGAAATATACATGTATATGTTCAAACCTAATTATCGCATAAACTTGTTTATTAAATATTTCTTACAAAACGATTCATATTCAGTTCGAATTTGATTGTTAAATATCAAGTAAATATGCCTCTTATAAGACAAAGACGTGCATTTGATTTAATAAATGATTTTGAAAGATGCCGTATCGTGGATATGCGTAAAAGCGGTTTTAAATCGTAACGAAAGTACAATTTCAAACATTTGGAGACAGTAGGTAGAGATATGTGCAGAGAGTAGGCGACAGGATCTGGGACCCATAGGAGGACATCAGAGAAGGAGTACCGTAATCTTATTCGTTTGGTTCATACGTCTAAGTTATTTATTCAAATAATAGTGACTACCTCAAATAAATTGAAAAATAGCTTAAATTTCTTTTCGAGGATTCTCTATAATAGCTCATATAAACTTTTTACCTCTCGCTAAGAGAGGTATTGGATTCATGCTAAAAATCGCATATCCAGATTTTATTGAATAAGCACGTTTTAAGGTCCCTACAATCCGATTTTAACATTTTTACGATGATGTCTGTGTGTGTGTGTGTGTGTGTGTGTGTGGATGTGTGTGTGTGGGATGTTGGAAGGACGGTTACTCAAAAACTATAAGACTTAAAATTTGTTTAACAACGTATTTCCCAATCGGACATTCATGGGAAGATCTGAAAAGGTTTTGGTAACAATTGGACAACCGGAAGTAGAAGATTCTTGAAAAAAAATCTTCTAAATATTATTTTTTGAAAATTTTTCTTGATAATATTAAAGAAAAATAAATTCTCTTTCTGATACATTTAAATATTTTTATACATATTTTATAGATTTAGAGATAAAAGGAATATAATATATAAAATAATGTTGTAATTAATTTTACAACCGAAAGGATGCCATGAAAAATAGTTGCAAATTTAAATTATTTGTAACTGACAGATAAATGTCAGTGTCAGAAATAATGAGTAATGAAAGAAAAATGTATTTGGAGAATCCCTTAATTCTTGATCTGTGACTATTATGGAGATGACAAGTCTAGGTTGAAGGACTTAAATTTGTTTCAAACATTATGGGACAATGTACACCAGTACTATAGACTAGAGTAACTTTGAATTGCGAAAAAGCTATCAAATTCTTCTCAAGTAAGTTGTAAATATTGACAAAATTACACATCGATATAAGAATAATCGGAGTGCAATCTATCCGTCACTTTATTAAAGGGAATTAGTGTTATTTAGATATAACATGTATGAAAAAATAAAATGTAAAAGAAGATATGTAAGAATAGATGCACAATCCATATATACATTTTAGACCGCCCAAAATTAATGTTTTCACTAGAAGAATATGAAGAGAAAGTAAACAACGTTGTTCGAATTGAAAATTGCTGTTACCAGCCTAATATTTATATATGGTAAACTCTACTTTGTAATTTATTGTAACATAATTTATGGTAAAATATCTTCATGTTGAGACATGCTATTATTGAATAATAAAGAAGTTTATACGTCATAGATTTATATGAATATATTATTTGTATTTATAAAAATATTCTTTGCTTTATGCATACAGCCAGGTAAAATATACGGCGAGAGGTTATGTGCTGGCCACATCAGATTTTTTATAATATATTTATCTAGTTATAAATATCCATTAATATTTATAACAAATTAAAATTGCAAATTTTACTGAATGACTGTCCGAAAATTTTAAAAATACAACATTGTGTATTTGTATTTTTTGTAAACTGGCGAATATATATTTTTCTTATTCACTTTATCCAAGTAAACCAAATGTGAACATTTTCTAAGAATTTCGATGATCACAGGAATTGTATATTCTGTAAAACAACACAGAAAAAATATCAGACACATTTGAGATTCATTTGAAGCAATTAAAATTAAAAATAAATAGTGGAATTACAATTAGTTTTATTTACTTTTAATCGTCGCAATGTGACCGATGTCGTTATAAAAACATGTTGCTACGCCACTGAAGTGATTGACACGTGCGAACGTAGAATCCGAGGCATTTATAATTGATGAAGAACCGTTAAAGCTACGCGGACATCTGAGGAAGTGTTCATCTTATTTTATGACAAGAGGAGGTTAGATTTTTCTTTTGTTTTATGGAGATTGCAAGATTCATTAATAAAGGAAACTTGTTCATTGGTTTATGGACAGTAAATTTTATTTATAACTACTCATGATTAGTTTTACAAGGTTCCCTAGCTTTATGTTTATTGTTTTGCAAATTCTAACCGGTAATTACCACTTTATTTATAAAGGGATTAGAAAGCACAACATATCATTTTTCTGTATTTCTTTTTTTTTTTGGAAACAATTACTGTTATTTATATCACTAGTGTAGAAATTACACTTTTACGGTAATTTATTAGAGCCCGTATTTTTATCTTCATCACTAGTTAAACTGTTCGTTAACTTAACTGTCAGTGAAAATAAAAAAATATAACTTTAATATTCGTATTACTTGTATAGCATAAGTTGTAAAAATTACACATCTGTCAGTTTTTTATGAGACATTTTTCGTTTTAACTGCCAGTTTAAATGGATAGAAATTCCAGAGAAACGTATAAAGGTTAGGGACAAAAGGAGTTAGGGTCGTGAATTCTATTTAAAATTAGGATCTAATTACGTAATTAGTAATGCTTATATTTTTAATCGTAAATTTAAAAATATTATTTTGTAGGAATTTTTCTTTGTATTTAATGGTGATACATATTTTAATTAATAGTTATTATTAATATTAAGGTACTGAAGTTCTACTATTCATCAAGAATATGGAATTTAGTTTCCAAGGCCGTAGATCTGAGGAAAATAAACCATATGAGTGATAAAAAGGAACTTCAGCGCCGTGGTGAATACTAAATTTTATTTAAAATCAAAAAATAGTGAAAATTAAAAGAATATTTATTTTTGTAAGTTATGTGGATAAATCTGTCAGACGCTGTCAATCAAAAAAACGAATGTTCAGTCTTGCGAACCTCCGGACACTTGAGTTATCGTAAAGAACACTCAAAATTAAGTGTTTTATGTTTTATTTCAAATTTGTTCATCGGTATTATTTAATTCGTTCTTCTTGCATATATTTTTTGTCATTTTACGTACAAAGTTACTACTGTACATCGTACACCTACCCAAATTATCTTATATGTACAATAATTATCATAAGGTTGGCAACACTGTTTTTTGAATAAATCGTCGTATAATCGGTTACTTTAATGCTGATTTCTGAACTTTTAATAACAATTTTTGTGCACTTTAGTGACGATTTCAAATAAAAATAATGATTCGTGTTAACAAAAAATATAAATTGAGATAAATGAATATTGTACACGTCGCTGAACACCTCCTTGGACGCGTGGTCAGCAAATCCGAGTGAAGACGTAGCAGGCTTGTTCTTAACGTGTACGCATTCTAATAGTAATAACTAATAACCAAAATAATATGATTTCTATTCTTCTATACGAATGCAATGTTTTTTGAAAATTGTATAGTTGCAAAATGTATAATTTAATAGTATCTAATTGAATAAGAAAGTATGTAATTTGTAAAGTGCGTGTATTGTGTTACAATCAGTTAAAACATAATAAACACATGACTAAGAGAGTGTATTTACCGTTAGTAAATGTCAAATATTTTTATTAAGCAATATTTACCATTTATGTGTTCCATTCAATATAATGTTTATTATTGTAAAATTATGACATCGGTTTTTCTAATGACTTATTTTATATTTTCTGGAGTTATATTATGAGTCACATCAGTTTGCGAATAATAAATGTCATCATGTTATCTCGACAACTCTTATTAACAGATCTAATTCGTTAAAGTTTATTATTATTAAGCCGCTATAAGAATAAGCTTTTAGTTTTTTTTTTACTCTTTATTATGTTCAATCAAGGCTCTACCAGCTAATATATTTAATCACCGTAATGTTTTGATAGAATGCAAAAAACAGAAAATATTTAATATCACATACCGATTCACACAGAACTTCTCAGAAATGTAGACGTCGTATCCGTTTCGATTTTAAATCAAATAAACTTGTTTTTACCTGAAAAAGAAAAATAATATTAGTATATGCATTGAAAAATATTTATGTTGAAATTAAAAAATGGTAATTTAATATAATATTCCCACGACTATATTTATTCAATTGTTGTTATAAAACGAACAAAAGTGTCTGAAAATTTTGGTAGTCATATAATACATCATTTGGACCGTCCGACTTATAAATAATGACCCCTAGTTTCTGCGAAATTACAAATACTTTTATATAAATAAAAAAATCTGATGTGGCCAGCACAATACCTTCCGTCAATCCTATGTATTATGTATAAATTCAATACATAAATTTTCTTGCAAAAGATTCTAAATTTCCAGTAAAATTATTTCATAAATAAACTATGCAAATTACACTTGACACTGACATCTTCTTCTTCTTTAGCTTTTCCCATTCGCATTTTTTTTATTTTCTTCCACTCATTTCTGTTTTGCGTGTCGTTCTCATTCAATTCCATTTCTCTCAAGTTATACATTCTTCTTTCAATATATTCTTCATCTTTCCTCATGACATGTTCAAACTAATGTAATCGTCTCTCTTGTATCTTTCTAGATACTTCTAACACTAGAGTTATTTCCCTTATTCTTTCATTCCGTACCGTATCTTTCCGTGTTTTCCCCAACTTCTATCTCAATATCCCCATCTCCGCCACATTCATTTACTTTTCATTGATACTGACATCTGTCAATTTGAATTATCTGAATATATTAGTAGTATCCATGGTTAGCATAGCTGGCTGATTTATGAAATTTAATATCTTTATAATTCTTTAACTCTATATCTATTGAATATGTTTAAGTTATAACAACGTTAAATATCAATAAATGCTATTTAACTGCGTTATTTCAAGAAATACTGTTAAAATCTTTAAATGAAGGTACTTCCGGTTTACCAATTATAACCAAAATCTAATCACATCTTCTTCTGGATGTAAACTTGAGGAATACGAAAAAAATATAATTTTTGGAATTGTGGTATTGAAGTTATGCGATCCAAAACTTTCGTTATACACACACACACACAATGGTAAAATCGTATTATATGGACCCTAAAACGTGTTTATTCACTAAAAACTCATGATTGAATTTTTTGACCAAAGACAAAGAAAGGTGACGGAAGGTAACAAAATACATCATCACGGTATATTACCCATTGCTGGGTGTGCCAATCTGCTTTATACACATATCTGTAATGATAATGAAATATTCGTACCGTATGGGCGTTTACCAAGCATCACCTCAAAGGCACTCATTGCTGGCGTAGAAAGTGCACAAGAGGGGACACTTCTGTGTCATTTAAAATTCGAAATAATTTTTACGTCGGTAGGAATCGAATCTAGGTCCCCAACCTGACAAAAACAATAAGCAAACAATTTTCATACAGTCCAAACCTGGGTTTGTGTGCAAATATTACAGACATAGATCTGGTATTGTCATATGTGGTTAATTTTTTTTTTGTTAACTGTCAGTTACAAGAAGAATACAAGAAAACCTGTAATAATTGGCGTATATGGGGAAGATGTGCAGTCATATTTTACAGTGTAATTACAGTGTAAGCAATTTCAAAAGAACCGAGAGAACATCGGTAAAATTGGGACATTTTGTTTTAACAAAACGAATGATAAAAGTTTTAGTAACGTAATTGAAGTGGAGCAACTAAATAAATATTACTTTTTATTAATTAATTATTAATTAAAACATTCTAAATAACTCTCGTATTAACCTATTCGGAAAACTAACACACCAAACAGGTATTCTCATATAGCTAATTGTGGTAAAGTTTCAACTTTATGCTGTAGCATCTCAATTTAAATTCATGACTTGATTTCTTTTGTTCTGTATAATTTTTTTTACTACTGCATATGCTAGATATGCGGAGTATGTGTGATCCTTGGGCGTACTTTTTTATTGTTTATTTTTATACTCGTAGAAGCTTACAATGGGGGTGGGATAAAATGATTTTATTTTGTAGCAGTAGTGGGATTATATTTACTGTTTAGTTTGTCTAAAGGGCAAAGTTCGAGACTCCGCATTTTCTCTGAATTCATGACTGTTATTTTTGTTTAATTTAATAGAACAACAGTTGCCCTTTAATGAGCAAATGAAGTTAAGGACGGTGGATTACAGACACTATTCATTTATTAATTTGTTTTGATCATCAAAAATGTTGTAAATTTTAGTTTTAAAAAAATAAGACAAACTATCATTGTTCTGGAGTTCTTAAATACTTACTGCTTTACCGACAATGGCACTTTTCACTAACTGATGATGGAGTATTGGCGACCACTTTATTGAAGATATTTGAGGGTTGTAGCGTGCAGGGTATCTTATGATATCAATAACCAAATGTGAACCCTTCAGATAGACTTGCAATAACTTATAGACTTAGTTATCAACACTCTAAATGACTAGACCGCTGACACTTGACGTAAACCGAGACAGTTATAGAAAATAATAATTATTTCTAAACAGAATTTTGACTTAACAGATAAACAGAGTTGACTGTTGTTGATGAATCCAAAATTCAGTTGTTTATAATAAGGTTATTTATTTTCTTATTATTGTTCTGCACTCGACTTGTCACAAAACAACATTGACATAAATGTACTATATCTTATTAAAATACTTTTAATGAGTCAATAATTAATATTGATGAATCAGTTATTAGGTACTTTTTTACCTTCCATCACCTTTAGGCAAGGAAGGTATTGTCTTTGGTCAAAAAGTTCAATGATGAGTTTTTAGCGAATAAATACGTTTTAGGGTTCCTATAACACGATTTTACCATTTTTACGATGATGTCTGTATGCCATCCTTGCTTTCAGATCGCATAACTTCAATACCACGATTCCAAAAATTATAATTTTTTCGTATTCCTCAAGTTTAAATCCAAAAGAAGAGGTGATTAGATTTTGTTTATAATTAATCAACCGGAAGTACCCCCATTTGAAGATTTTAACAGTTTGTCTTGAAAAAACGGTGTTAAATCATATTTTGACATTTAATGTTATTATAAATATTAAAGAATATACTATTATCTACACGATTTATTTGCATTTTATACTTCATATTCAACGGATATTGAGTTAAAGAATTATAAAGGAATTAAATTTCATAAATCAGCCAGCTATGCTATTATAACCAAGGAAACAGCTACTAAATTAAATTCTAATTGTCAATGAATGCGGCAGAGAGATGAGGATGTTGAGATGGATGTTGGGGAAGATACGAAAAGACAGGACACGGAATGAGAGGATACGGGGCATGGCTCGAGTGATAGAAATTTCTAGAAAGATACAAGAGAGACGATAATATTGGTTTGAACATGTCATTAGGAGAGATGAAGAATATATTGGAAGGAGAATGAACAGCCTAGTAGTAGAAGGTAAAAGAAACAGAAGACCAAGGATAAGATGGAAAGGCTGTATTGCGAAGGACTTGAGAGAAAAGGAACTGAATGAGGACAACAATTAAAATAGAAATGAGTGGATGAAGAAATTCAAGAATAGCGACCACTAACGAGTGGGAAAAGTTAAAGAAGAAGATGTCAGTGTCAAGTGTAATTTACATAGCTTGTTTCTGAAATAATTTTACTGGAAATATATAATCTTTTGATGTATAATTTGTACATAACACACTGAATTGACGGAAGGTAATGTACTGGCCACATAAGTATGAAAAATATGAAAACATTTCTAAACCCAAACAGTTTAAGAAATGCATATTTTCCATTAGTGGGTTTCTGTATTTCTATATGCTATTGTTAGAGATGAAAAAAATCACAAAAATTATCGCGAAATGTACCATAATGCCAAGGTAGCCTCTCGATTTAAAATATACTACAAAAATACCTACTACGTTTCGTAAAATTCATAGTAAATTCCATACGCATTTTGCCCTTTCATAATTCCAAAACATAGAAAATAAAATGTATCCTACGCTGTTTTGAAAACATAAACAAAAAACTAAAACGGCGCCAAAGTATTACGCATGCTCAGCACATCTGACACATGGTATGGTGCAGTGTTGAGAATCCACAGAGAATAGAGCCGAGTGACGTCATGTGAAACCTTGACGGATCGGCGACGACCTCGCGTAATTAGCTAGTATCGCGCCGCGGGACAAGGGAGAGCGAGGGCGGCGGGCGAGTCCCAGTGCGCCGCCACCCACGTACTCTCCGCCGTCGCCGATGCAGCGTGTCAACACCGCACAGCCGTATTATTAGAACTATGCACATTCAATGAGTGAAATACTCAATGATGGAATTTCTACATCCGAGGGTGATTTGTCAACCTACCCATGAACCCAACACAACGCCGGTTTCAATTTTTGTTACTAAAATATGTGTTTGGATAACCAGTTCAGAAAATTATAGATATCGCGACAGTAGCCTACTAAGAAAGTTGAAAATATGGTACAATTCTTGACAAAAGAGAGTAATTCAGCAAAGATTATTCATGCAGGTTATATTTTACAGTGAAATTATAGTATAAGCAATATTGATGTAGCCGGAAATTAGTGTTTCTGACGAGACGATCGAGACGAGAAACTACGTTGTCTCGTCTCGTCTCGCCTAGAAGACTAGAAATTAAGTCTTATCTCGATTTTTTCTCGTCTCGCCTAGAAGACTAGAAATTAAGTCTTATCTCGATTTTTTCTCGTCTCGAATAATGGAATCTCGTCTCGGCCGAGAATCTTGACGAGATTTCTCGTTTTTTTTTTAATAAATCCAATATGCGATTTAAATTGATATAAAACCGAAACACAAATAATATACAGAGTAATTAAAAAGTTTGGGTCAAACAACTATATTATTCACTATCAATTTTATATCAAAATCACAAAATGTCCCAATTTTTTTAAAAAATGTATTTTTAAAAATAAAAAAGTCGAGAAATCTCGGAATAATTGGCGAGAATCTCGACATATAAGTCTCGTCTCGTCTCGTGAGTTCAAAAAGCTTTCTCGTCTCGCCGAGACGAGAAATTTAGAGACGAGACGAGAAATTTCGAGACGAGACGAGATTCGAGAATATCTCGTCTCGTCCGAAACACTACCGGAAATCGATTAAGTATAATCGAAAATATGGAAGGCAGGAAGGATATCATCAAATGGTTCTACAGCATTAATTAAGATACCTATGATGTATGGACAAGTATACCAAATTTTTGATACATTTTTTTATGATCAATTACATATGAATTTCAGATAAACAAAAAATTAATCAATTCATGGAATTACGATTTTATTATCAACATATTCAATATAACATATGGTATCAAAAAAAAGTGCTCAAACATATACATGACACAATTACTCACATAGATTATCAAGTATAACTATTAAAAACTATATCCAAGGACTGTAAAACTATAATTTTTCCTATGTATAAAAACTAAACTACTGAAGTAATGAGGTCCTCCACCATAACAAAAAATTACAAAATGTACACTTTACACTTAAAGTATTACTCAATACTTAATGATGCTATGAAAAATATAAATTTACGCTCTCATTTGTCATCGTAATGTTAATGTTTTTCGTTCGCTCGCAAAATACAAATTTATTTCCACTTAATTATTTACAATAAATTTTAATATTAATTATTAAGCTCAAAATTATATTAGATAATTTTTTCGTTACTTTTTGCTTGTGAGTTTTTTTTTGCACTATTTGTATAGAACGAACGTAGAAAAATAATGTGTGTATTACGAGCGTAAAGTCTAATTGTCGCTTTCGAAAAATTGCCGCGCTTTTTTTATGCGACAATGTATGACTTTATGCTCTTAATAAACAACACTATTTTAATAATTATTTGCGAGATATTTTAAAATTTTATCAGTGTCACACTATTGCTATCTTTCTCGTGCAGCCTTCTATAGAAACTGGTGCGAGAAAGGTAGCAATAGGTATCGCTAAAAATCAAATACAGCTTAAATAAATCAATTATGATTTTTTAAAACTACGAATTGCTTCAAAGTTATACAAACTTTCATATAAAATAATATTAAAAAAAAAAAAAATAGTGGAGGATCCCATTGATATCTTATAAGTACATAAATATTTAGTAATATGGCGCATAGTTTCGAGAGAGCAAATAATATAAATAAATAAAACTTGCACGTGCCTTATTACTTCCTTATTTTCAAATAATATGCTGTATTAAATACTTTAATTGCCATAATAAACTTAGAGAAATAGTGATAATTTTAAAGGCTAAAATACCTATGTAATTTTCCCCGTTTGTGTGAACAAATATACATATGTACGTATAAATAAATATACATAACCTTGGTTACAGCGATATGCTACGGAAGATAACCAATGAACTACGATACCAATTTTAAATCATGAATTAAATTCTGTAATTCAATAGAAATAATGTAAATATGAAATAAAACCACTGGAAAGAATTCATTTATTCCAAATAGAAGACAAAATGATAATTGAACAAAAATGTTGTTTAAAAATTTAAATTTTGTTCATGTTTTAATGCAATGGATATTATAAATTACACAAGCGGATATTTTTTTGCTCTCAATTCCAGTTGAGTTTATCATTGCTTATTACAAATTGGCTGCGCATTACAATTTAATACAGCAATATGGTCGTTAAATTTATTTTACAACAAAAAGCTTAAATTCTTGAAATTATACGGAAAACTTAACAATTTACAATAGGTATTACATTTGATTTAATTACTGTATATTAAAAGTTTCTATTAATAATTTTTATTTGCTACTTGAGAAGAAGCAATACTTTATTCACAGCGGGGGTCATAGATGTAATTTTTTTAAAACATTTTTAGTGGGCTTGATGGCCGAGCAGGTTTGCACACATCTTCCAACTGGCTGTGACGTCACCCGAACCATGTTCCGTACGTCTGATTCCCACCAATCGACATGAATGATTTGTCGTAAAAAACAAAATACAGTTACATGTATTTATTATACGAGGGCCGTCAAGATATTAAAGGTACGTAGGCTAGCAAAAATCGAAAATGAAATTCTTTTCAAAAATCTTACAGGAGGGCATAAAGATAACAAATTTTACATTTTTTCAATTACTCTCAAGTAAGAAGGGGAATTTTAGAAATAAATTAAAAAGAAGAATGTTCCTTTGAAACTAAGTTATTCTATGTTAAAATAATCTATATTGAATTTATAAAATTTATTTAATTTGTAAAACTTTTATTTTTGTCTGTATATAGCAACTATCTTAAAAATTGATATGAAAATTAGAATTTCTAATATTTAGTGTAATAAATATCAGAATTTATTACTTCTGTGCATTGTTTCAGTAGGGATTTTAGTAATTTTAATACTACATCAATGTCAACTTCCCCACAAGATCATCTTAAAACACTGAGCAAAACTTCTTTTCTTCTATTATTTTGATCCCTAATTTTTCGATATAGAATTTCCCAAAGATTTTCTATTGAATTTAAATATAGAGATTGCGATGGCTATATCATAACATTAAGTTTATTGTCTCTGAACCAATTTTTATGTGTCGAAGTATAATTTGGATCTTTATATTACTGCAAAATATCTTTCATCGATAATATTCTCGAGTGAAACCGAGCTGCAGATTTCTCCGAAGGACGAGTGAAATGTGCTGCTTCGGTTTCACGAGCAATATCTTCGATTATTAATCATATCACGAGCTTATATTTAATGAGAGAATATAATGAATTTTTGCAATCTCTCCTAACCTAACTTTTGATATACATATTCATATTGTATTAAAACATGGTACTTACGAGTTTTATTTAATATTTCGGAGTTTGAATTATTGTTATTATTTATTTTTATACTTAAAATTAACTGTCAATGTCATAAATAAAGAAAACAAATCCCTTAGTAACGACTATAAATACGGTGATAATTTCCTTGTTTTTTATCATCGCTGTGATAGACATGTAGCTAGGGAGATTCTGAATGTTGATTGGCGGAAAACATGTCTCGTGACTAAGGAATTATATTCTCATATGTATAATGCTCCATCACATTCCCTAGTATGTCCTTGTTATTAAATCTATCCATTTTCCTTTTGTGTGGTATAAAAGATCCATACCATAGCATGAAAAGCATCCCTAGATCATCACAGATCCTCCACCATACTTCGAAGCAGGTAGAGTGTATGTAGAATGTAATCCTTTACCTTCAGGATTCAGGTCTTCGCAAATGACATACTCTATCACTTCTAAACATTCTAAATATCAATTCATTACTAAATATCACTTTTTCCAGATATCAACTGTCCAGTTTACATGTTTTTCGAAAAATATAATCGGGCCTTCACGTTCTTCTTTGAAAGAAGTGATTATTTTTACTGGGCGACAACTATAAACTCTTTCGCCAAGTACACCTCTGTTCGCTCTCAAATTCGACAACAAAAATTTCTGCTGTCGAAAGTTCCTGGTATAAAATTTAGAAGTTTTACAATTATTTTTTTTGGCTAAAATTTTGTTTGAACTAGATTTTAGCCAGAAAATGTGTAATATAGGTAAACAATTTTGATCATCAATGAAGACGCGATTAAATCGCTTTCTTTCGGTCCGGAAAAATTGGATTGTACACATCCTTTCGGTTTTTGATTATATACTCCGACCACAAAATTCTGAATTGCGATCTGAATTGTCGAATCGCTTTAAAATACCGACTACGTCAATCGAATTGCTTTGATTGCTAGTTACAAGGACCGTTGGTATTACTGTTTGTTTTGTTTCTACAGGCTGTACATAAAATAAATATAAAAAAATTATTTCGTTCTGTTTAGGACATAAGTTTGTCGAGGGACAAGAAGTTTAATTACAACAAATACGTAATTTTCTAAATTTATTTTTGTTCACAGAGAGGTTGACAGAAATCAGACCGGATTGTATCGTTTACCAAAAGAAAACGGCTATGGCGTTATATAAATGAGTTATTAAGTACATCTAGCAATCCGACACTCTAAATTAATAATCTTCAATACAGTAATGATAAAAAGTGAGCGAGGTAAATTTTATGGGAGATAAATTATAATAAGAGCAGGAACCAACACTCTGGCATATGTAAAAACATGCTGCTCGTAGTAATTTCCCCGTGGCGGTGATGCAGTAATCATGGACGCAGATCTGTAAGTAATGCCCGCAATAAGGTAACGGTGAACGTGTGCTTAAAATCTTTTATTTAATGTGTCCATCTTTAGTAACAGCAACCGACCTTGCCGACCATCCAGCCGTGACGGAACGAGCCAGCCAGTGACGTGCTGGAAAGTTTCATATTGGACATTCGACTCCAATAATTCATTAAAGATGAACAATAGTTCTGGGGCTTAACATTTTTTGATTACAACGAGATTGAGTGTGTAATAATAGACTAAAAGAACGCTATATCTTTATGTACAAAAACAATAAAGACCAACTGTTGGCGAGGTTCTTATGCTGGTATTCTTACAGTTTTACCGACGACGACACTTTTCACTAACTGTTGGTGGACGATGGCGACCACTTTATTGAGGAAGAACACACACACACACTTGGATATTTACACAGTCTGACTATAAAGTTGGAATCCATCCTGGCTATGTTCCGAGAGCGCTCCACACAGCTTACCGCAGTTCTTCTCTCCGAACTAGTGCCTCCAACATCTTCCTGACACGTCTCGTGCAAAAACAAAGACTTATTTTATCAAATTCCTTGACCAACCTTAATCACTTCAAAGATTTAAGATTGATTTTCTGTAGCGCCAAATAACAGCGCCATCTATGAATTGGCTCCCAATATATTTGATTAATTTTCATCAACATTTTTCTCATATTAATATTGGTTCAGTACAGTCTCGTCATGGTTGCATCCGTCGAACAACAGTACGCAAAATTAAAGGGATCGCGCACTTGCGATTTTCTAATCGCAAAAACATATTGGAACCAACATGGATATCATAGAAACCGTTTGTGTGATTGCTTTGTTTCATCGAAATTTATGAAAACAACCTGAGAGCAGTATTGAGTATATCCAATATTAAGTTAAAGATTGTTGAAAGGACAAATCTACAAAATTATCTGGCTCTTTTTTCTACCTCAGATATTATTCTTATATTGTGTCTGTGTCTAGATCATTACACTAATCTATAGTTGGAAAATTCACCTCAAACATTTTAAAAGTAAAATTTTAATAACAAATAGTCAGATATGCAACAACAAATGAACTATGACTATGAGAGAATATTCACAAATGCGCCAATTCGTGTGATTCATTTCAAGTTGCGACAATCGCGTCGTTCTAAAATGAAACGTGTTGCATCTTTTTAATCGCTGCGATTTTTAGTAGCATGTTCGCGCACTTGTATTTAAGGATGTCTTATTTTTGCGACTGATACATCGCGCGACAGAAAATCGCATGTGCGCGCTTTGCCTAATAGTACATTATATTCATATATATACAGAAGGATACTATCGGTAACAAAAACAATTTCTTACTTATTTTAAATCACTCATGATATAAGCAGCTCAATTTAACTCTCATTGTAGTGTTAAAATAAAATTTGAAATTGAAATGCAACTAGTTTATGATTTATTCTGGTACGCCAATGAGTAGCTATTTAGTATAATGCTGTCCACAGTATTCATGTATTATCATCAAGATTTGCTGGATGTGTTCTGCTCAGCGACATAGGAAATGCAAACTGTTGAGCAAATAAGAAAAGGCACTTATTACCAACGAGAAAAATTACTTAAATGCTAAGTATCTGCGAATGTAGCGGAAATTAAACATTTAACCATTTTGCCACAATTTCCAATCGCTTTTTTTCATTTCATTTCTATGCTTCAACAAAGAAAAAATCTGATGTGGCCAGCACATAACCTCTCGCCGTATATTTTACCTGGCTGTATGCATAAAGCAAAGAATATTTTTATAAATACAAATAATATATTCATATAAATCTATGACGTATAAACTTCTTTATTATTCAATAATAGCATGTCTCAACATGAAGATATTTACCATAAATTATGTTACAATAAATTACAAAGTAGAGTTTACCATATATAAATATTAGGCTGGTAACAGCAATTTTCAATTCGAACAACTTTGTTTACTTTCTCTTCATATTCTTCTAGTAAAAACATTAATTTTGGGCGGTCTAAAATGTATATATCTGGATTGTGCATCTATTCTTACATATCTTCTTTTACATTTTATTTTTTCATACTTGTTATATCTAAATAACACTAATTCCTTTTAATAAAGTGACGGATAGATTGCACTCCGATTATTCTTATATCGATGTGTAATTTTGTCAATATTTACAACTTACTTGAGAAGAATTTGATAGCTTTTTCGCAATTCAAAGTTACTCTAGTCTACAGTACTGGTGTACATTGTCCCATAATGTTTGAAACAAATTTAAGTCCTTCAACCTAGACTTGTCATCTCCATAATAGTCACAGATCAAGAACTAAGGGATTCTCCAAGTACATTTTTAATTCATTACTCATTATTTCTGACACTGACATTTATCTGTCAGTTACAAATAATTTAAATTATCAACTATTTTTCATGGCATCCTTTCGGTTGTAAAATTAATTACAACATTATTTTATATATTATATTCCTTTTATCTCTAAATCTATAAAATATGTATAAAAATATTTAAATGTATCAGAAAGAGAATTTATTTTTCTTTAATATTATCAAGAAAAATTTTCAAAAAATAATATTTAGAAGATTTTTTTTCAAGAATCTTCTACTTCCGGTTGTCCAATTGTTACCAAAACCTTATGTATCAGAAAGAGAATTTATTTTTCTTTAATATTATCAAGAAAAATTTTCAAAAAATAATATTTAGAAGATTTTTTTTCAAGAATCTTCTACTTCCGGTTGTCCAATTGTTACCAAAACCTTTTCAGATCTTCCCGGGAATGTCCGATTGGGAAATACGTTGTTAAACAAATTTTAAGTCTTATAGTTTTTGAGTAACCGTCCTTCCAACATCCCACACACACACACACACACACACACACATCCACACACACACACACACACACAGACATCATCGTAAAAATGTTAAAATCGGATTGTAAGGACCTTAAAACGTGCTTATTCAATAAAATCTGGATATGCGATTTTTAGCATGAATCCAATACCTCTCTTAGCGAGAGGTAAAAATCATGAAACGCGTGAATGAATATTAAAAAGAAACAATAGTTTAGTTTTACATACCTACATATTCAATTTTTATTCTAGAATACTCGTTTTCAATGGAAATGACGAATGAAATAAATTTTATGAAATCTAATTTTTTTTAGTCTGATATAGTTGGAAATAAAATAAATTGTATGTTGTTGATAAAAATAAATAATGGTTTGTTGCATAATATTGATGATACTTCAAAGTGAAGGTTTCAAAACGAAGGGCATCTAATGTAAAATTATAGTTTTATCAGCTTTTATTGAACAAGTCCATAGTACTTTGCTATCGTATTAATGTTCACAAATTTATGACATTACATGGTCAAAACCATGTTCAAGAATACTCTTTTCAAATCAAAATAGTATATTAAGTGAAACTGCAGAAGTTATTCTATCCGTAAAATGGGATATGTGATCATAATGAAATTACTTAACGCTATAAAAAAAAAACGAATTCTGATTGAAACTCCGGAGTACATTGAGATATCGATTTTAATTTGTATCTCTTGCAGACAAAGAGTTGAAAAATATTTCTAGCATACTTCAAATATTTATATAGAAAAACAAGTGAAAAGCGATTTTCTAAATTTGTCATTCAAATATATTATTACACGTTGCTAATTTTATAATCAGATTAAAACGAAGTAGGCTATTATTGAAATAAATGTAACTGTCAGTAATATTTCTAGTTACTTCTTGTAACATTGTCATAAATTTGCTTTAAGTTTATCCAATTATCTCAAGATTTGTATTATTATAATGACACCTCACTTAAGTAAATTTAACCTAGAATCATTGCAATTTATTATCAACAAAAAAATTGGCATGGCAAAAAATTAGGCGTCTGTTATAAACTGGATCAATTTTCTGAAAACCTGGGACAGTTCATGTACCAATTCTGAATTTACATCAATTGTAACAGTTCTTAAATTGACAATATTGCATCGCAATGAAATGTCAAAAAAATATAATACGTTGCTGCTAAATTTTTTTTGTTTAAGAGTCGCTTAAAAATCTTGTTGCTGCAAACAGACATTATCCTTAGATTATGAGATCAGACCATTCTGTATACATTTTAATTCGAATGGTGCTTCACAATTTATAATTAATTTTTTGATTTTCAAATTCGCATAACTGTGGTTGTAACTTGTACCTTTTGGCCAAGATCAACATTAGTCCTATATTTATAGATCAGTGAATCACAAGTCATTTCAAATATTCAAATATTTTAGAATTCCGATCCAAGGATAAGTTCGTATGACATACCGTAAAGACCAACGAGATAATAAAATTAACTGGACTATTATGCAGATCACCTCTTATTAAATGATTTATAGCCATCGTGATATGCAACTGCAAGTCAAATGCATCACGAGGGAGCAAATGTCAACAGATTCAAATGTACAACTGGATGACATAATAACTTATAATTTTCCTCATTTTCCTCAAACTAGTATTATTAGTAACATTGCTCGAATTCTTTGAATATGCAAACCGCAGATTATAATGGGAAATCCAAATTTATGTAGGAGTTATGTGGTTGATTTACTTATATTATTCTAGGATTGCAAACGTTGACCCACGAAATATAAAGATAAAAATTTGATTACATTTTGTGGTTATATTTCTATTTGAAAATATCTTGCTTGTGAGGGTGTGTGCATTGGGTGACTATTTGTGATTTGAACGGCTATAGGGTTTGATTAAATTATTTACAATTTTAACATAAAACAAAAGTGACTCCTGTGGTGCTCTCTCCATGACAGTTTTGAGAGCTCATAAATTGACGTCCTGTAAACGGTATAGGTATACGAGGCCTGTCCAAAAAGAATCCGATATTCAATTTTCCCGCCAAAAATAACGACGGTAGAGCGGCGGCACTTTCCACAGTGGAGGCGAACACCTTCATGCGTATGCCTGAATTTGCGCTTCGCCATCGGATGCGTCTTGTGTCATTCGCTGCTTGGTAGCTACTGTGTGAGGTGTTGTTTCAAGTATTCGTCGAATTTCCGATTCGCTCGAAATGACTGACAGTGCCAACTCTGATCATGAGTGTCTTGACACCGTGATAACTGGATATGAGTCATGACAATGCTCCAGCTCATTCATCGCACCTGATCCAGACTTTTTTTGCCGAAAAATGGAATTTCAGTCGTTCTCCAAGGTGCCTACTGACCAGACATGGATCCTTGTGACATCTGATTGTTTTCGAAATTAAAGAGGCCACGGACTATTGAAAGGATCCTGTTTTGAGAATATAGAAGATAATGCGGAGCGCGACGACGGAGCTGCAGACCATTCCAGAAGAAGGTTTCCAGAGTTGTTTCCAGTAGTGGAAGGATCGGTGGGCTAAATGTATGGAGGCGTAAGGGGCCTACTTTGAAGGGGATTAGGGTCCCAACCTCGTCAAGTACGCAATATTTTTTCCCAGCCGAAGGTTGAATTATTTTTAGATAGGCCTCTTAGATAGGTAAAGATACATTATCATAACCAAAATCTGCAAATACCTTAGAAGCAAATTAGCCCACCGAGAAATGGGTAGTAAGCCGTGATTAATCGGGAAAATCGAGAAAATATTTGCCTTTAAGTAGAAGGCAACTTCTTTGTGACACCAGATGTGAAAAATAACTTGTTTTATAATATTATTAAATATTAAAGTTCAAATGTTAATATTTGTTTTCTATCAAAAACTTGATAATGAAGAACGATCAGAAAATTTTCCACTCTTAATTATCGATTTATTTTAGCTCCTTGAATTGGCGAAATATGGGCGTCACTTTTGAGACACGTTGTATAATGAATATGAATTAATAAAGATGCATTTCTATTCATTTACTTTTGCGAAAATAAGAATGAAGTAATAGTTACGACTGCATTACTTAAGAAGTAAAAAGTGCAATTATTGTCATTGTTTGATTATATCATTCTTTTTTGTTTATAGAAAAACGTTTTTATGTGTAAACAAGAACTACGATAAATAGTTTTATATTCTAGGAAAATAAATGACTAGAAATTCATTCAGTAAATATAATTTTTAATATCTAAATTTATTGAAAACTAAAACTATATAGTTTCAATGAAATTTCCCAGGAAATTTTCAAGAAAAAGACAAGGGGTAGGTAACAGACAGGCACAAGGCACGTGCATGCAAAGCAAAATAATAGGCGTCAAGGTCTACAATTTCCTACAATTTTTTTTTTTAAATCGGGAAAAAAAGTTAAAAGTATTTATCCCCGAAAATCACAATACAAAATTTGTAGTTATGGTTAGCGCAAGAATTTGTGATCTCCAAACTTACAGTTATATTTAACAGAGTAAAATGAAATAGATATACCGTACAGAAAGATGTTAAAGAAATTAACTACAATCGTATTGAATTATAAATTGATAGTGACTTTTTAATGGTTGCCATGAAAATGTATTTACTTTAAGTTACTGGTTATGTAAAAAAGATGTTTGATTGCGGTCTAAAAGGATCCAAGGTTCATCCAACTAAAATATTTATTAAAAAAAAAATATGTACAGTACTATTCACATTACTTGTACTCTTGTACACATGTTAACCTTCCTTGTGCGAAGAATAATATAAATTCTTCAACATAGAATAATTGTAAAAAATATATGTATTCACACAGGAAGTGAAAAAACAAAAGCTTACATAATTTAAAAATCGCAGCAACGGTTCAATAGCAGTTTTCATTCATCAACCGACCTTGAATAGATTAAAAACTGTTGTAGCTACAAATAAAACGCTAGTGTTAGGAACAGATAGTTTTAAGTAACATTAAAAAACTAAATGATAGATATAAAAGCCACGCGACATATAACAACAATTAACGGACACATAGTAAATAAATGTCGAAACGTCAGAGGCGTGATTATAAAATGAAATAGCTGCAGTAGGCCTTGCACAATGCAAGCCAGATTACGCTCGAACATATATGGATAAGTGCGGTTTAAAGGTAGCTTTACACGGGCAAAGAATTGCAACTATTTTTTTGCTTCTGTTCTTCAAAATATCTCCTCCTTCTTATGTCCTTCCAGGATTAGGCTCTCTGCGTATTCCGGCTTCAGCATCTTGTTCTCCGCCTTTATAAGTTTCTTTTTCCTTTTGGGTTGTAGATCATTGTTTTTTTGGAATTCTACGTATTTGGTGACAAACGTGTGCCATGTTATTTCCAGTTTTATTTGTATCTTTAACTCTTTCCGTTATCGGTTGTACATTTAGCTCTTCACGTATGCTTTCATTTCTTATCTTATCTACTCTTGAGCTTCCTTTAACTGATCTCAAAAATATAATTTTTGATTTCTTGGGTATTTCTTGACTGTTGGTATGATGTAAAGGTTATATATATAAATAATAGGAGTTGCAGTCTGGTGCAAAATGTTTATTAGGATTTCATCTATTTAACATTCCGACGTTTCGATTCCAAATGAATCATCATCATCAGGGATAGTTAATGTATAGTTGAGAAACAATTCTGATGTATGCACGCATTTTATTTTATTATCTTGATACTTTTGACGACATCTTCATCCTTTTTTTACATTTAATTTTCGTATTGTAATGATTTGTTTCTCAACTATACATTAACTATCTCTGATGATGATTCATTTGGAATTGAAAGGTCGCAATGTTAAATAGATGAAATCCTAATAAACATTTTTCACCAGACTGCAACTCCAATTATTTATCTATAACCTTTAATTTTTGATGTTTCTATTTCCTAAGATCATTCTTTTTAGGTGTTACAGTATTCTGCTCCGTAAAGTAAAGTAGATATATGATATACTTTGTAAAATTGTATATGCATTTCTTTAGTTGCCTTTCCTTTTGGTGTTCTTTTTATTGTGCCACATATTCGTTGGTAGGTGCTAACTATTTTTTTCGTCATATTCGTATGTGATGTCACATTCCAAATATTGGAAGTGTCATACTTGTTCTAGTATATTATATACTTTATATTATATTTATTTTTCTTTAATCGTGTCTGGTTCGCATATTTGCATGCACTTCTCCACTTGGCTTGAACTAAAGCGTCTTCTGCATTAATTAAATGTACTAACGTTTTCCTTGTCAGAAACGGTCTTCATTATACGATGAAATGTTACAAATTATTAAGTAGTACCTATTATTTGAATGCAAATTATTATTATTCTCTACTTTGCGTTGGAAACATTCATATCCTAACAGTACGCAGAACAGTGATGCTAACTTATAACCATAAAAGTTCCTACAAATAAAGACTGTTTCTAGACCATTTAAAGATATGCAAAACTAGTAATACCAGACTGAGGCACAAAAAATGATTTTGATCAATGGTCTGAAATTTCTGTGATTAAATATTTAACGAGTAACATGCTAGTACTAAGTGATATTGTTAAAAGTGATGTAAATCTTGATGTTGTAAAGCCACCTTAATATAACCTGCACCGCCGTGCACACAAATGGTCATATTTAACATTCTTAACGGGGCAATTAAAATTAGTCACTCAATTATGCGAGCCGCAATCGAACAGCGTTTGTGCCCGACTAACAAGATTAATTAACAAACAACTGCAATAATTGTAAATTAATTCGCGTCATAATTTACACCCAGCTCAGAATTAAAAATAATAAAATTGGATCTGCACCCGAACGATTCAGACATAAATCAGTGTAGTTGTAAGGACATTCACAAATGGAAATTAGTTTTATGTTTTACGTTCCCCAATTACTGCGTGTCCCGCGCTGACATATAAATGTAATCAAATTTAAATAAATCAATAATATGGACATTCTATTTGCCGATAACTTAAATAAATTCCACTTGTTTTTTTTTACAAACAGACACGGATGCACATTTCAAATAAATAAAACGTGTTCGGGAAATTTAAAAATTTAAACAATATTTTTAAATAATTATTAATCTTTCTATTTATAAAATTGTTTAATATTTGATTAAAATGTTTTTCCAAATATTAGGTGTTTTTTAAATATTAATTGTAAATTAAAATTTTAATTAATACCTACTTTGAAAGAAAATATTTACTACCATTTTAAAATGATATTAACAACAATTTAAATAAATAAAAGAAGTATCAGGAAAATGAAGTATATATAATAATAATATAACGTATGTAACAAAATTTTTGAGAAAATTTTAGACCTCTTCATGAATACAAAGAATTTTTTTTTTTTTGAAATATTGGCATAAGAAGTTGTTCCTATAAACTAATGGGATACGGAATATAGTTTTAAAACACTGATAAGGGACATTATCTTCAATGCGATGCAGTATTTTAATACCTTGTCTTATTTGCCTCTGGACGATGTTACATATACTCCCCAGATCAACAGAAATATTGTTGTTTCCGAGCCATTATTGTATACTTTTCTGCTAAGAAATGCCTAAAAGTCTTCAATCAGTCGCGCTTGAGAAACAGTTGAGGGATTAAATTCTCTCTCCGTTTTCTGTAAAATGTTGTCTCCTTAATGCTCTTCCTTTAGCATCTAGAGATTCGCTCTAGCTGGGCCGCTATTTATTTGGTTACATTATTTTTTTCGACATTTTAAATCATTTCTGACCAAAGTTCTGCTAATATTCATCTTAAAAATTATAAATCGTCGAGTTAATTTGCGCAATGACGTTCTAACTTTGTCTTGAGCACTTAGAATGAATCTTCTGATTCGATTTGGCGGCAAAAGTTCGCGTTACCCACTTTTTGTTAAATTAATACATACTACACCTCCTTCACATTCACATATAGTTATCTGTCCAGGTATTTAGATTTGCATATTTGAAGTTTGTGTAACATCTTTCAAAACTATTTCTGGCAAATTTAACATGGTAATATACAACTATTATATATTTATTATGTCCAATGACAAATAGATTAGACCTTATTTAGTAATAAAATTTGGAGAGTAATTTTTTTCTCAAAACTTTTATTACATACGTTATATACAGGAGTTCTAACGAGAGTCACGGATTTAATACCAGAAAAGGACCCCTGTGGTGCACTCTTCATGCCCACAATTAATGTGGTGACGCCTAGTAAACGCCCGCACGAAGTGACCCCTGTGGTGCACTCTCCATACCCATAATTAGTTCCCATATGGTGACGCCTGGTAATCACCCGCACAGTACGAATATGTTGTCACTATTTATTAACAATATCTTCGTATAAAGCAGATTTGCACACCCAGCAATGGGTAATATTTGATTTTTACTGATAATTAAAATACAGAGTTTTTTTAAAGTTTAGAATTTGGCGAGTAAGGTAGTATGTCCGCACCAATTGTCGAGAAACTGTTAGAGGGTTAAGTTTTTCATGTTCGCATAGCATATATAAATTTATACGTTATATTCATGAAGAAATTATTATTAAACATAAATAATATAAATAAAATGCATTTTTTCCTAGTAAATTATAGAACATTGAAATAGTTTGTCCATTGATAGTTTCATGGTGGGCGGGCGTACAAGACTCCTTTAAAATCAGGCAACCAATTACATTTAGATAATACGTTATCCTAATTATTAATAGACTTCAATCGCTAGTAGTTTACGAACTAATTAATATATAAACAAAATTCTTTCAATAATACTCATTAATTTACGTATATTTCGCATTCTTATCTTTGTTAAAATTTGACTATGGTATACTATCCCGTTAATGTCAGAATTTTTAGAGATAATACGGTTTAGAAACTGCTGTTGCAATAAATCAAATATATCTCGCATCGTCCTATTGGAACAAAATGTTTTGAGGCCATACCAGCCATTTGAGGCCTATGATTTCAAACTTCACGGATCTAGAAGAACAAGATTGTAATTGCAAATTTTTGGTAAAATGAGATCTTTCTATGGCTAGGTTCTATCTGCCATATTCTATTTATTTCTGGTATTAGTTTTTAGATTTTGCTCTCCTTTTTGAGATGCAGAAAAAAGTTTTATCGTTCAAAAATTGAATCAAACAGCTTTGAAATTAATGATGACTGTAATGACTGAGCAAGACCAATTAAAATATTAAAATAAATTAGATTTTTTGCGCAGATAGAATTTTGATCCCACGAAAGATGTGAAAAATTTGAAGTACATAGTTCTAATCTAATTGCCTATTTATCTAATATTTTTTCGGGAATTAAGCATACGATTGTATTTTCTCTTCTATATTCTTATAATGGAATTAAATTCATTATTAGAAGTTCATTAATATTAATAACAATAATGTGTTTAATAATAGCGAGTTAAAATTTCAAATCAGTTCCCTCCCCCTTTTACTTTTTAGCAGTTATAACAACCTTGTTATTCTAGATTCGCGTCTTATTAAATTATGGTAAGATATGAAACGGAGTTCGATGTGAAGAAAAGTTTGGGAATCCGTGGTTTGGTAGTGAATTCCACAGCTCAAGCGAGGCTGCTACGCTACAGTAGTTGATGTAAAACATACCGTTCGCGAATGGCGAATAACGGAGCAGTGAGATGGAAATCCAGAGCTGCAGCGCTCTGGAAGTGTGGTCACGTGATCCAATCAAACTGTCAATTAAGTACAGACTGGTGTTTAATTATTTTCAGGCGTTAACGGCGGCCCGGCGTTCGGCGACACAGCGTCCTCCTATCAATAATCCCTTCAACATGTTCTAACACGCTGCGATTGCCATGCTATGCATGCAATGTCCTGTCCGTGTTCATGTGATACTCGTTCATTCCTACCCGGACCCGGACCCCGGACCCCGGGCCCGACGACCGGACACACCGGACGGGAGAATGAAATCGCGTGCCTCGCCTCGAGCCAAATGTCCAACCCACACTATCAAACGAATTGTTAATTTTAAAACAAGGGTATACTCTTTTACAGGGGTTATTTTCCTTCATCATTAACGTTCAAGGGTACATAATTCATTTTAGACAATACGACAATGATCAATTATGAAATATTTCATAAATGATAGGTATTATACAGATATTAACAGGTACTAACATTACAAGCAACACATCAGTCTAGTAGCAAGATTCCGCTACAGAAATGAAGAAAAGTATAATATTTGTTACAAGAAGAAGAGCATATGTGCGATTGTGCGAGAAAAAATAAAAAAAAACAAATAACAACTAAGATTACCTCGCAAGACAGATACAATGTATCAAAATTGTAAGCACATACTATATAATCAGGACAAGAAACTGATATTTTAAACCAGTTTTAATAATCGGTTAACCAAATGTCAAAAAACGGTACCATTAACCGAAATATATTATAACCGGTAAAAAAATAATTAATATAAACAATGTTTTTTTCAAGAATTGTTTTAAATTTTGGTTATACAGTGTTTATCACGGAAAGTGAAACAGGCGTATAACATAGGAAATCAGTTTTTCTGTGCGCATTGCTCCCCTAATTATTTTAGACAAAAAGTTTCAAATGGATGTTGTAAAGCAAAATTTCTACATCCGAATCAATAAAGAAATTCATTTTGGCTACTTCATAACTTCAGAAATAAAATTTGAAAATTCATGGAATTACAATTTAATAGTATTATTAGAAACAAGAGACGAACAAAAGCGTAACGTTTTATACGTCAAATTATTAGTATTATTTTAACAATCATTATTCTGACACTGGATAATAAAACGTTACACTCTTGTTCGTCTCTTGTTTCTAATTCCATGGCTAATACTATTAAATTGTAATTCCGTGAATTTTCAAATTTTATTTCTGCAGTTATGAAGTAGCCAAAATGATTTTTTTATTGATTTGATTCATTTGAAACTTTTTGTGTAAAATAATTAGGGGAGCAATGCGCACGGAAAAAACTATGTTTCACTTTCCGTGATACACCCTGTATAATTATTATATTACCATTACCCTTACAACTAGAAACTTGAGTAATGTACTATATTTGTTAATAATTAAATTTTACAGAAAATTCATTTATGAACTCTAATTTTTATTGTTAGGTTACATATTTCAGGAAGTACTGTACTGACAATGAATAAAATTACTTATTAAGTGTAAAAAGGATAGTAATAACAATCGAAACACACTGTTGTGTGTGTGTGTGTGTGTGTGTTTTTTATAAGATTAATGTATAAAATGCTTCGGTATAATCAATTCCGGCTTTGGATGGGCATCATTAGATCGCAGCGTCAACAAAATTAAAAGAATGCTATTTAAATAGTAAAAAAATATATTAAGAAATGGAAATCAGGTAAATTTTAACAGGGATGCGGAGTCGGGGAAAAAATTGCGACTCCGACTCAAACTCCAGAAATTTTAAATATTCGACTCCAACTCTAATTATAATAATTATAAATCATGCTGTCCTCTTATAGAATATAATGGTTATTTAATACATTTATTTATTATGAATAAAACAATATTTTTCGCTTTCGCAGATCCTATTTTTAAATTTATTTGTTGTTTCATTGTACAATAATTTACGTAGTAGTAAATTAATATTTTGTAAAATTTGGAGTCGGGAGTCGAGAGATTTAATGCAGACTACAACTCCGTCTTCGACTCCACACTCCACTAAAAATTGCCCGACTCCACACCCCTGGATTTTAGTTGTGTGAAAGCTAAGAGATGGATTTAAACTATATATTTTAAATAAATAAAATGTTTAATGTTCTTAAAATTGTTTTTTCAAATTCTTGTAGCCAATTATTCATCCTTATATTTTATCGACAGGGTGTATTACACTTCACATATTGTCCTATGTCCTGTTTCTTGTCTCTATCCACGTGTACTGCAGACTAAAGGGGCGACCGGGGACGCGGAAGGCGCTGCGCTGTCCGGCAGGGGGTTTATTTAAATTGATTGAAGTGGCTGTCTAATGAATCCACCCCCTGCTTCTCTGCCCAGCGACCCTGACGCCAACGACTCAACTCGTCTTACAGCCCTGTCAATCCTATTACTTACCCTGCCTGCCGTATGTTATTGAATATTTTATTACAAGAAGTATTTCGACGATGTTTTTATTAAGTGGTTCAGTGTTAAGTATACAGAGGGATTTTTTTATTGCTTATGTGTTAATAATATAATAATATAACTGTTATTTGTTTTTCCAGTTTTGTGTATTACAAAATAGGATCCTCCACTATTTATTTATTTTTATGTTTTTACGAAACTTCATCTAAATTACATTAAAGTGATCTTTATAGTTCTAGAAATATTTACTGCACTAACAGATGACCTGAAAATACCTATAGTAACAATTTGGAATAAAGTAAATGTATGACGTAGATATTAATGGCATTAAATTATTAAAAAACTTGAATATATTATAAACTAATATCTTTTTTCTATTTCGGTGTCTTTATGAGTCTACATATATAAAAGAATTGAAAACACGTTGTTAACAAGATCTATAAACGCACTGTTTTTGCGTTTTTCGTGTGCCTAAGGATGGTATGACTGTTTTAATCAAATCTCAAATTTCTATGAGTCAACAATGACGTTTCATCTGTGATATTAATTTTTTTAGCGGGAAACACGACCAATTAGGTATAACTAATAAAAAGCACATATTTTTGACAAGTTAAATTTTTTAAAATCTAATAGAATTCGCAAATCGGTTCGTTTTCTAAACCTAGACTCGTGCGTTAACAGACTGCCTTATGGAACTTTGAATGTAACTACTATTATTAAACTTCTACCATACAATTTTAATATCTAGTTTTAATATACATATATGAACCATGTTTTAATTTGTTACTATGGTAGAAGATACCATGACATAACGAATATAAAATAAAGTGATTGTAAAAACTTTGGTATATTATTTGATAGAAAAAAATATTTGAACCGATGCATCGCTCCGCCTGAATTTCAAGGTGGGAATGACGACACCACCATCAAATGGAATACGATTTTATAATCACTGATAATTGCTCTTTATTTTGGTTTATGTTTCTTATTATAAGGTGTACCACAAGTACTAACTAAAGCGAGTACAAAAAGTTTAATCAACATGGGTCCGATCATCAATATAGTTTCCGAGATATGAGGCAGTGAAAAATGAGCAGAGCTGGTCAAATAATTGTACTAAGTAAAATGTTGTGACAACCATAACTAATATTTAATTTTCATATAAAAGTTTATTTTGTTTTTATAGTCTAGTTACTGGCATACACAAAATTTTGTTGTTCACTATCTTGTCAGTTTTTATTCGATTCAAACAAAATGGAATCTTTCTCTCAAACAGTTGAAGATCAGGCCTATGTTGATTAAACTTTTTTATTCATTTTGATCAGTAATGTATACCCTTAAAGTTTGCACACGAAATTGTGGTACATCCTGTATAAATTATACAGGATGTATATATCGAAATGCCTAAATTTTGAAATCATATTAAAAATAGTAGATGCAAACAGTAATTTTTTTTCTTAGTAAATGAAGAATATTGTATTATAATTATTAGGTGTTGTTTTAATAAAATAATATTAATTATATATTTTTAATTGGGGGCAGGGGTCGTGTGGTTTCCTATAGAATTATAAATAGAACAATAGAAGTATTGCGGTCTTTGAAATGGGAAGTACATATCAATAATTTTGGGTTAACCAAAAATTACTCTTCCATTTTATCGACGAAACAATTCTCCGACTTTACTCTAATAAAATTCTACGAAATTCTAGTAAGTTGCAGGAAACAAAATTTATTATATTCTATAACAATAAGCCTCCAACATCCTAACATACACAAAGTCTCCCGAGATCACAAATTCTTTGGGAGATAAAAAACTTTCCATATTTGATTCAGCGGTTAATAAGCAGACATATCAGTCCTAAAATAACCAAAACGCACGGTTTCCTTCTAGATTACGATATTACACGGAACAATAAAACTAAATGAAGTAAGTCCTAATCCCCCATTTAATCAGCAGAGTGGTCGCTAACTGCAGACTACATATGCCTGCGTGTTTCTTCTTGTTCGTTCCTGCAGGAGACTTCTTCGTCTTCGTCTTCTTATTCTTCTAGTTAGGAACAGTCACCCGCATTACCGCCTCAAATTGAATTCGCTTTAATTTTGATACGATCAATTCACTTAATTCTATGAATATTTTATTACCTTATTTACGATGTAATAATTGTTCGGAAGTGAGATTTACGGCTGGTCTTCGATTCTAGCTTGTTCTTATAATTGAAAACAATTGACTGTGAAATTTTTATCTGGTTAGAAATACTACTAGGTTAGCAGGAAATTAATTCTACTCGTAGGTATTCATTAGCCGTTTGAAATAAAATTTAAATAAAATAATTTCATAACTTGAAAGATAAATATTGCCTTTGAATAAAAATCATATTATTGGGCAAATACTTGAAAATAATATTTAAAAAATATTTAGATTTTTTTACATATTTCCTATTAATTTACATGTACAAATTTAAATATTTTATAAAACATCAAATACCATTTACTTACAAAATATACATACATGGTTTGTCATTATTTTTCAGTTGTTCTCTTAAGCGAGCTCTAATAGTCATCAGTATTTGCTTAAAACTTTTGTAATACTTAATAATAAGCAACAAAATTATGAACTTAAATAAAGATGGCCGTGTTCTTTCACAAGGTGTAACTTTCTGTAGACACCTAGCATTGATTTTGGGCGACATTTACATTGATTTCTCGGACATTCGTGATTCCTGTATATTTTACGTTGAATATCGTTCTCAGTTTGGGCGTTCCATCCTCCATCGTAAACTTTTCGAGATAAAAGAGCCCAAAAATCTTCTATGGAACAAACCCGGTCTGTTAGCCAATTTTGAAATTGTCTTGCATAGTGACAGGACGCAGGGTCGAGCCAGACGATAAAATCGTCCGCAGCGTGTCCTTCTTCAATAAAATTAACCAATTTTGTTAGGCAATTATCGATGTACCTTTACCTATCCTGGGCTTCACGTAGCTCGGTCCACATATGGCCTGGATACAACCTTATCTGCGAATTTGCCTTTTCATTTATAATCTGACATTATTATGGACCTCTACAATATTGTCAGTATAAAAACAATCATTTCCCTTAATTTCAGAGTTGCTCAGTGTGAAGTCAGAGAAATGTATGTAAATGTCACTCAAAATTTAATTCTAGGTGTCCTCAGAAAGTTTCACCTTGTGAAAGAACACGCCCATATTTATTTAAGTTAAGTTCGTTTGTTGAAATTTGTGCCAAAATTTATGGAACATACCTTAGATGTTATACGAGTAACATACCTACTAAAAATTACACATGTGTTAATTTTTCGACACTACATTTTGATAGTTAACAGACAAGATGAAAATACCGGAAGTAAAAATGTTAAAATTAGTATTAAAACATGCGATCAGTGTTTGATTCAAGTAATATAACGAATCAGGTGATCCTTGATTTTGATATTAAATTAGCTTGATTTTTGCTGAAGAAATGATTAGATTCTGGAGTCAGCTTTGATCTGTAGCCAACACTTGATTAATGAATAGTTAATTCAGCCGTTTGATATCCAAATGCATATTTTTAATAGACTTAAATAATTCAGCAGCAAGATACTGCATAAAAACCCACACCACACATCAGCTGAGTAGAGAACAAAACATAGTAATGTCCAAGCCTGCGTGAAAGGCGTAAGTAAGTAGCTGTGGCTCAGCACTTAACTCAACACTCACAGCCGTATTCATAGTGCGATAGACCTGGTTTAAACCTTGTAGTAAATTAAACGCACCCCAGTACCTATTCATAGAGGTAGTTTAACGGTACTTTGGGATAGACCAGGTCTATCTCTAGTCTAACATTTAGACTTGCTAGACCCCTAGTTTAAACGTGTTTTAACCTTTGCGAAAGTAGTTTGAAAAAGATATTTCTCCATAATACGGAATAAAACCGCAAATTGTAAGTATTGTTATAAAAGAATGAAATATAATTATTATTTAAATATAATTATTAACACAATTGTTATTTTACTTCAGAAAATGGAACATATTAATGAAATTCAAGACGTTGTCCAACATATAAATGATATGGAACATGTTCATGAAGTACTAGAACGCCGAAGAAGAAAACGAAAAACTTATTTACAACATGTAAATCCGTTTGTAAAATATGATAATGTTGAATTTAAAAAAATTTACAGGTTAGATTAATTATATTACAGTTAATTGTACTTCTGTGATTAATTTAATTTCTATTTACTCTGCAGATTCAAGAAACAAACATTGCAAACATTAATAGACAATATTCGACCATTGTTAGAAAATCAGAATGGCAATAAAGGTCGACCAATATCAGTCGAAGTGCAAGTATTGAGCACAGTTAGATATTTGGCTAAAGGAAATTACCAAAGTGAATCTGGTGCTAATCTCAAATACATTATAATATGATATAAGTTCTAATTACGAACACATTGTTATTTTAGCTCACCTACATAATTTTTCACAAGCTACCATGTCCATAGTGGCTGCTAGAGTAACTAGAGCAATTGCATCATTGATAGACAGATATATATATTTTCCCACTAATAATGAAGTGCTAAGAGTAAAAGAAGATTTTTATAATGTGGCAAATATGCCAAATATAATAGGGGCAATTGATTGCACCCATATTAAAATAAAAAATCCGGGACAATATCCATTATTATATATAAATAGGAAGGGATATTTTTCTCTAAATGTGCAGGTAAGATGAATATAATTTCTATTAATACTTTTATTTAGAAAGTATTAAATAATATTTATTCATTTAATTTTTAATTTATTCTATTTTTAGGTCGTTTGTGATTCCCATGCTAGAATCAGGGACATTGTTGCACGTTGGCGGGGAAGTGCACATGATTCCAGAATATGGAATACTTGCAATTTAAAAACGCGGTTTGAAGTATTTGATTACATTCCCATAAGAGATCATGCCATATTTGATAAATTATTCTGTAGACAGATGAACTTAGCGGAATTTTAGTAGGAGACAATGGTTATCCGTCTTCAGAATATATGTTAATACCAGTGCTAAATCCTACTA
This sequence comes from Harpalus rufipes, assembly GCA_951394225.1. NCBI lineage: Eukaryota > Metazoa > Arthropoda > Insecta > Coleoptera > Carabidae > Harpalus > Harpalus rufipes. The sequence goes on along the minus strand of OX596279.1, from coordinate 26,412,404 downwards.
CTCCTTCTCAACAACGATATAATGAGGCTCATATCCGAACAAGAAATGTAATTGAAAGATTGTTTGGCCAGTGGAAAAACAAATTCCGCTGTTTTTTTAATGGCATGCAAATGTCATTGGAAACTGCCAAAGCTAGCATAATTGCGCTAGCTGTACTACACAACTTAGCAGTTAATGAAAGATTGGACAATATAAATGGTAGGATAATATCGTAGTCTCAATTTTATTGACATCATTTTTTTAATTTCATAGATAATGCAAGTGACAGCGAGTCAGACAATGAGGATTTCGTACCGGAGAATGAACAACGAGGGAATAATGATCCAAGAAATGTATTTAGACAGAATTACATTGATATGTATTTTAATTGATATATTTTATTATAAACATAATATACAGAAATAAAACACTAACTAAAAATGTTTATTTAGTATTAAAAAGTAAACAAAACAATACATAAAAATAAAAAATAGAAAACAAAACATATATTTATATTTTACTTAAAAAAATCCTTAAAAATACTTATTTACAAAAGATGTTTGTTTATATTTTAATCTTGCTCACTATTCATTAGTTTCTGATATTTTAATTTGTAAATTTTTTCTTCCCATCTTTTCTTTAAATTGTGCATCTCCTTCTCGTGTCTCATTTGAAGAATAATTTTCTTCTCATACAGTTCCAAACATTTTTTTTCATATGTACTCATGGTTCCTTCAGATTTTGCAGATTTCTTTTTCTGTGCTGCGACACGTGAATTTAATTGGGAAGTCATAGATATTTGGCGATGTGTTATTGGTGTGAATGTTTCTGTAATAATTGTGCTAGGATCTATAGTTATTATTGGGGTAGATTGTATTGGTTCGGCCGGATAATCTGAAACTTTCTCAAAATCTATGGGAATGCTAATAGGAATGCTATCAGCTGATGTTGCTGCATGTGAAGGCCCTGGTGCGCTAAAACCTTTTACTTGTGTTAGCGCTATCAGGGTTCAATTTATGTGAGTATATGATTTAATTATAAGCTACTAGTAATTCCTAGTGCATATAAAATCATTTGTTTGAAATAATTTGTATGTCTACATATTATTTGTCATATACGAGTATTTACAAAATAATAATATTGTAAAATAGAAATGGTATATGTAGAAAGACAAATCATTTTTTAAAACATTTATACATAGTTAAGCTAGATGAGTAGATCTACTTTATACCTGTTTAGTCGATCTGAATCGAAATTACTTATGTCACTTGTGAAGTCCATCGGTATTATGGATTGAATTTCGAAATCAATATCGTCTGGCATTTTTTTGGCCGGGCCCCCTCCTGTGCCACATTGGTATTTCCTGAAACATGAAATGCTGCTTTTGGCAGACAATTTCATTCGTCTCCATTGATCCTTGATTTTTTTCTTATCGCGGTTGAAACCACTAACTGCGAAAGCATTCGCGATCATTTGCCACGCTTCGTCCTTTTTCATATTAGCCCGAGAATCCACACTTTTATTTTCAATCACTTTTGAGTGTTCTTTTAATTGTTCAATTAAGAATCTCTTTTCGAGAAAAGTCCAATTTGCTTCTCTTTTGCTGCCCATATTTGTCTGAAACATATTTAATACATGTGTAAATTATCTACTTTTAATTTTGATAATTAAAATACGTACCGTTAAAAAAAAGTTAAATAATAAAACGCCAACAACTGTTGATATTTCCAAATCGCAAGTGAAAATGTCCTACTGGTCAGCTGTCATTACAAGTTTGTAACTACTGAGCATGCGCAAAGAATTTTCAACCATGTCCAACGAGATAATTTGAGATAATTCCAGTTTAGACTCAGTTTACTTAAATCAAGTTTAGACTTGGTCGAAATAGCACTATGAATAAGTCCATTTAAACCATGTCTAAACCTCGATTACGTAGATCCGGTTTAGACTAGGTCTATCTGCTTTACTATGAATACGGCTGTCAGTCCTCAACAGTAAGAACAAGCAAGCAATGAGCACAGGCACGACTCGGCACGTAATTGTCGCCGTTTATCACATATGATGAATAGAGAACGCGCTACAAATGACCTCATCTATATGCCACGACCTTGGCGCACTCTTACAACGGCCTCTGGCTGTCGCAACCGCTAAACTAGTTTAGATACAACACAGAATTTGTAAAGAAATTTATCTATATTGTCAAGCCTAGCTACTTTCAATAAATGCAATGCCTTCCAGCATCCAAACTGTCAGATTTCAAATTGATACGGCTGAGATTAGATTATATATAAGTTAAATACAGTGGCGGACAAAAGTATGGAATCTTTTTTTATTTTCACGGTGTAATTTTAGTTAATATTTCTGTGGATAAGTAATAATAGTATATCATATACTACAGATTTATTAAATTATATTTAACATTTAATACATATTTAATAACATTATCCGTATTTAAAGAAAAATCATTAGACAAAAGTATAGAATCAAATACATTATTTAGAAATAAATAAATAAATAATTAGTATTTTGTTGCATAACCATTTGCAGTTCGTATAGCTTGGCATCTCCGGGGCATCGAATCCACTAATTTCCTGTATCTGCAGGAATTTTATGCCACTCATCCTTTAGTGCCTCCCACAATTCATTGGCATTTTTCATATATTTTTTTCGAATTTGTCGATCTAAATGATCCCAAAGATGCTCCATAGGATTAAGTCCGAAGATTGAGGCCATTTTAAAATATCAATTTTTTTCTAAAATCTTTTTAACAAACGTTGACGAATGCTTCAGATCGTTGTCCTGTTGCAAAAGTCAACGCAAAGTTATTTTTTCATCAGTAAATTGTAGCATCACCTTTTCTAGTATATCCCTATATAAAAAATCTGAGGTGACCAACACAATACTTCCCGCCATTTACCTATGGGGTATAATTTTTATATTACTTTATAAATTTATCCATAGAATATACAAAAAAAGTATTAAAGCAAACCTATACAAAATGGAATAATCTTTAATTTTTATAATAACAAATTGCGAAAAAAATACATTGAAAGGTATTTTTTGCAGAAAAACTATCTTGAGCTTCAAGTAAACTGCCATTTTCGGTTATCCGATTGCCACCAAAATCTAATGGGTCCTTTCCATATTAGAATAAAGTAGAAATACATGGTTTCAAAACTTTCTGAATGATAGTATTTGAGTTAGAGTGTAAAGAGGATCCACACACACATGCATACACACAGGCATCATCGTGAAAATGTTAAAATTGGATTCTAGGGACCTTAAAACGTGGTCATTTACCAAAATCTCGATATGCGATTTTTAGCACGATCCCTATACCTCCCTTACCAAGGGTGGCGGGAGGTAAAAACGGTCCATTTTCTGTACTATTCTTATAATTGGTCCTATACCAGACCGAGAAAAACATCCCCACACCATGATATTACCTTCCCCATTTTTAACAGTCAGTTTTTGATATTTAAATCATAGCTCTTACCCATTGGACGTGTAACATCTTGTCATAGTAATCGTGAACCAAATATTATAAACTTGCTTCCATTATTCACTCGTCCACGATGAGTGTTCCTCAGCAAATGTAATTCGGGCCCTCCTGTATTTCTTTGACAGTAGAAGTTTCTTCACGGCCACTCTACCCAGTAATCCTACATCACATAGCCGTTGTCTCACAGTGCGATAACACAAATTTACATCAAATTGTTTCAGAATTTTTGAACAAGCTACACTTGAGGTAATTTAGGATCACTTACTGACAGACTCCCACTGGTTTTGTCAATTCTAGCACTGATTTTTCTTTTTTAAAATACTCCCATATTGAGTCTTTTCTTTCAAAATATTTAATAAGCCATTTTTACAGATTTTTAAAGTTTTTTAAATATTGTACTCCTTCACACCATCTATTGACATCAACTCACTAAATAAATGACAAAATACAACTGAAAGTAAGACGAATTTATTCTTCAATATACTGACTTTAGAAAATAAGATTCAAATTTGCGAGAACTATAAATATATTAAAAAAATAAAATATTTAAAAGTTTCCATACTTTTGTCCGCCACTGTATGTTAATCAGATATTGTTAAACAGCGGCAGGTAGATTTTTTGTCACATGGCTTCGAGTTACAACATTTTTGAACAGGTTTCGTGTTGCAATAACTGGAAAACTAAAAAAGATATTTAACCTTAGTTTTCATGAAGGAATTCTAGATAAGAATCATATCATATTCGTCATCATTTCAACACTTAATTTTGTGACGTGTTTCACAATTTACATTCAATAAATTTGGCTCTTTTAAGGTGTTAATAGTGGAGGGGTAACTCATAAAGAATGTATGTTGATTTCAAAAAGGTATTACCTCGGGTATTACATTACAATCTTGAAGTCATGAAAAAGTCAGATAAAATTGACGTCATGTGATCGCCGGGCGATATGGCAAACAGTACCGAATTATTAGAGTGACGTCATCTTTACGTCATGCGATCGCCAGACGATTCGGCGGAGTCCCAGCACTGATTTATTTTAAGGTGTACGTAAGAGATTAACAAGGGGAAAAAGATAAAAAATTATTGTAATTGTATGTGTCAAAATTTGTTATAACCTATAACTTGGGCAAATATTTTTGTTATGATTTTATTAATTTAATTTTTGTCAAGCATTTTCTAATCTGTTATAAAACATTAAAAAAATAACACAAAAAAATATAGCTGACGAATTCTGACAGATGTCAGACATTTGTTTATCTTTTTGTTCAAAAATGCCATGGCTATTGCTATTAATTCAAAATTGAATATATTTAATAATTAGTTTTTGGTACCAAAATATTACATAATTTACATGTAGGTACTTGGTGTCATTTGATGCAGTAAATTTTTATCTTTTTATTGATACCACAACCATTGTCAATCAAAACGGGGAGCAATAGTCAATAAAAAATGAATTCCCATGTTAATCTCCTATGTACACCTTGAAAAAAAAAAACACCCGGTACACTACAATTTTTTACCGATTGGCATTAAAAGTGCGATTTTTTAACAGCTACGAGTCTGTAAAATGTCACTTTTACTGACCAGTAAAATTATTTTTACTGTCTATTGTTGCTATTTACATAGCAACCGCTCAACAAACGCATAGCAACCGTTCAACAAACGCATAGAAACATAATTTGATGGCAATAACTTGCAAAATATGTATTAAAAATAATCACTAAATTAATATTAATTCTAAAATCGGCAAAAAAATATGTTCAACACGACACTAAACACAGATTTTCAGCTTCGGCAGCTTTCATAGAACGGCATATCTCTAAATCACCCAGAAACTCTTTTTTATTTTCAACACAATAAGTATTAGCAAAATGTTTACAACTTTTAGTACTAATATGTTAATTGTAACTTAAATGAACACAATTTAAGCTAAATGTAAATAATTATATTTGAACTTGCAATGCAAAACCAATAAAAATGTTTCCTGATTTTTCAGGTTATGTTTGTAAGTCATTTGAAATTCAAATTTTCTGATATTATCAACAGAAAAAAACCCTAGTAATTAATATTTCAAATTCATTTAATAAATTTAGGAAGAAGTCGGCACAAAATCTTGCGTATTACACGTCCAAAAATTGTTTTTCGAGTGCTCATATTTAAAATATAGAAATATATTCACACTCGCAAAAGTGCAGTGATACAAATAACTTATGAATTCTGGAGCATATACTCGTAAAGTCAGTTTATGTTCTACATTCGTAAGTTTTATTAATTAAGTCGTTAATAAATGTAGAAATATATCATTAAATTCGAGACAAAGTTTTTGTCAAAGTTTTTGTGTTAATGCGCAACACAAATCTTTTTTTATATTTAGATTTTTCTTCGAATTCGATTTCAGTCTTACATAAAGCGTTTCCTGTTAATATTTAGCAACCATACTAAATTTACTACTCGCAGATGCGTCTGAATTGAGTTGCACGTATAGAATGGGGTAACTATACGTTATGTGGGTCTCCCTGTATAACTCAGTTATATTTACGATTATTTATAGCGTGAAACTGTGACTGCGCTATTTAAAATAGCGGTTGGGTGCCAAATTCATCTCATAGTACGATGTGTGTAGGCGCCAGAACTTGAATTAGAACGCAGATATTTCATTGCCGCTTGCACAAAGACATGCTGAATACTGGTCTAATTGTACAGTTGCATTAATGGCTGGGAAATCACAATCTTTAATTGTTCTGATAATTGATGTTTTAGTATTTGTATCGTTTAATGTCATGTTATTTACATATGTAAACAGTTTAGAAAAATTAGTTTTTACTCCAGGTGAAACTCTAAAGTGTTCCGAAACTATGAGAGTTTACTCGTAGAGCATACTCTTTCGTACCCTGCAAAATAGAAGCGTACATATATACTCTGGCGCCAAACACTACAATTCTAACATTATTCATTTTTTGTTTACGTTATAATAATCATAATATCTACTTATATATTTTTTGTGATAATATAATAAAACTATTTGCAACAGGACGGATAACAAATTGAAATCTGCCATACAATTACCGTAAATGATTACAAAATACTTTATATTGCAGAAAGAGAAAACTTTTGGAGTGACTGAGCTATAAAACTCATATTTTTTTCAACATATTTAGTAAGAACGAAGAAAATTTTAAAGACATAAATATAAAAAATGATGTTTGGAAATCCATTGCTAAAATATTGAACGAGAATGGTTTTAATTTCAATATCAATCAAATAATGAGTATATTTATACTGGTTGTCTACTTTTATATGAATCCATGCGAAATACAATGGTAAAATTTTCATATGAAGTGTAAATAAATTTTAAATGCGATATCTAGTATGAAAGTGATCTAAATAAATCAGGTTATATTGTTATAGGTATCACTAAATTTCTACACTATGTCGTTCCCAAACTATATAAAACCCTGGAGTAATCTACTCTTACTCTAATACTCTACTCCGTACTCCATGGTATGATTTTGGAACGCAACCCTGGTAGCAGTCATGTGACATTGTTGGCCTTGACAAGCAGATGTGGGGGCCCGTGTCAGAATGACAATTAGCAATTATGTATATAAATGTCAAATGTCAGAATTTTTCATTAAAAACTTCAAGATTTTCTATATACACGTAGTTAATTTGTCACCAGGAGTGTGGAATTTACTTGCCAAGGAAAATAAACCATATGGAATAAGAAAATCACGAAATTTAGAATGAAAAATTATGATATGTACATAATTACTAGCTTTCATTCTGTCACGGGCTATCTGTCACGGTCCCCCATATCTGCTGGTCAAGACCAACAACGTCACATGACTACTCCCGCCCTATAAATTTAAATATTTTTAACTATTAATACAATAAGAAATAATATCATGTATGTACTTCCCAAAAAAAATCTTCAGTAATGTCTCTGGATTTTTGACACTAACATTTATCTGTCAGTTACAATTTTTTTCATTTTTCAATTGGTGTCCATGACATTATTTGTGCTGTGAGATTTATTGCAACAGATTATTATATACCTTATATATCTTAATTTATAAAAGATATAATAAAATATTTATATGTATCAGATATAGAATTTACTCTTCATTTACTAGCAAGAACAAAATTCATCAAAAAATAATATTTAGAAGATTTTTTTTAAGAATCTGCTAATTCCGGCTGTCCAATTATTACCAAAACCTTTTCAGCTCTTCCCAGTAATGTCCGATTGAGAAATACGTAGTTAAACAGACATTAAGTATTATAGTTTTTGAGAAATCGGCCTTCCAACGTCCCCACACACATACACACACACTCACACACATTCATCCACACATACACACACACAGCCATCATCGTAAAAATATTAAAATCGGATTGTAGGGACCTTAAAACGGGCTTAGTCATTAAAATCTGGATATGCGATTTTTAGCATGAATCCAATACCTGTGTTAACGAGAGTAAAGAAATAAAGATCAGTTTTGTTTGTGTACTGTAAAATTAGTAAACGGTGACTACTGCCCTTTTAGAAATAATCAATTCAATTTGCCTTCTGGGATATTAATTCCAAATGATAAAACATATTATATTTATAAGATACATTAAAACTGTATTTAATGCTTGAGAACGCACACAGTCAACTTTTTTCCATTATGGTTTCACTATTCTACGATGCATTTGAATTTTATTACAAATTGCTCAACATGATGTCACATGTCCTAGCCTCATATATTATATATTCTTACCACGTTTATCTTTAACTCTTTATTAAATGAACTGAATACAAATTAAGAGAGCGACTGGTATGATGAGTCAAGCTGAAATATGTGGACTGGGTTCAAATCCGTTCAAAATTATACAGCACGCAAAAATATTGACCATTTTTTTTCTTCTTTGCTTTTGGTTTCAACAGAACTTCAAAAATTTATTACAAATATGTACTATACTTCCAATACTAAATTACTATACGTATAATGATTTTTGTTGCTGCATTTTTCCTTTTAACTGAAAGTTAAAAGCAGTTTAACCAGAGATAAAAATACCAGTTCATAGTAATATGTTAAACCAAGCTTAGTAAAAACTAATAGAATTTGAATTATTGAAATATTTCATTAATTATCTATTAATATTAACATTAACATTTTCTAAATTAAGTGTAGATAAAATTTCGAACAAGAAATATATGAACGAGAAGTAAACTACGCTAGTTAAGAAAATATTTTTTATGAAATTGCCGCGAAACACGAAAAAATCAGAACATGTATTTTTCCCAACTTCCTTCATTAATTTAAAATGATTTACAAATTACATTTGCGTTACGTTAATTCTGTAAGTGGCAAATTTAACTCATGTGCGTAAGATTTTAATAAACGTTGATAACTTTCTTTTCCGATACTACGGAACGGTTCTGATTAACTTATTAATGACATGACGCAATTACCTTCGCTTTTACATCACTTCGATAAAAATCATTTGCACCTTTCTCATTTCAGTTATCCCAAATTCCTTCCAAAGGGAGTTTTTATAATCCAGACATGCGGAGAATAGTTTCGTAACATGATACGCTAGAGTAACGTTCTTACTCACATAGTTTATTTACAATATTATTAGTATTCACTTTTTTGTAATTAAGATATTAATATAATACTTAAATGAAATACTTTAGTAATAAAACGTAAATTGGTAATTATACTGTTTTAATGCCAATTTACCTTGATTAAAGGACATAAAAATACATGGTTTACATACAAGTTACACCAAAACTGGCAAAATAGACATCCGTCACCAAAAAATTTAAAATTCACCAAACTAAAAACATTAACTGGTAGTATGAACAACTGATTAGGGGTGAGTAGTGAGCAGTTGACTAGCATTGTTTTTATCTGTCAATCGTTTTGGAAAATACTTCAAATAATGCAGATAAATAATTTATTTTATAACAGTTATTTAGAAGTACTTTTCTCTAAAATAATCCATAAATTATTGACAGAGAATAAACAATACTAGTCAACTGCTTATCACACTTAATCTGTTCTTCATACTAGCGGTCATTGTTACTTCTTCTTCAGTATTGCACAAACAACAAAAACGTTGCATTACTAATAATGCCTATTGGGATATTTCACTACGTAGAGATGGCATTGTGTACCAACGTCAAATCTTTGACAAGGGAGCACTTTTGTTTAACTTCCATGAACATATCATGGCTGTTAGTAGATTTTCTTTGATTCTTCTTGTATTTTTACTTGTCTCTTAGTGTTTATTATTATTTTAGGTTTATTGCCTTGTGTTCTATTTTATTAAAAATGAAATAAAATTGCTCCCTTGTTTTATTTTCCAAACTTTACCACCAGATTCGCATTCTTAATTTTGGAAATTAATTATAAAATTGCAGACATCCTTTTATGGATACTTATTTGTCCATGGCCTTCTTTTGTCAAAAATTTCACGTACAACATTGCTTCACTTAACTCTTCTTTTGTGCTCAAACTTTTAATTTGAAGTAAATGATGTCTTTAACTTTAAGTAAGTAAACAAATGTCTCAATGTTCATAATAACTGACAACAAAAATACGACTGTCAATTGGTATTATCATGACTAGATAGATTTCATAAAAATATACAGTCGTATACTGAAAAATAGTAATTGTTTTATGATTGTTAATGAAAAGTTATGAAAATGAACACTTTGTCCGAAACAATATTCACTCATTTATTTTTTGCGGAAAAAATGTATTTAATTTCAACCATTAGTTAAATTTTAAAAAACAATGCAATATTTATTAGAGATGTTTAAAATGAACCACAATACAGAAAATTTACGAAATGAAAAGTACCAGTTAAATTGTTATGTTCCTGTTATTTTTTAATAAAATTTTAAATATTTAGTTACAACACAATCGCTGCTGACACAGTTATTTCTTTTTAATTGATCAAAAACAGCTTCCAACTCAAACGAGCAGGGAAATTCAGTTTTATTTGCTATATGAACTGTATAGTTCTACCTAATACAAGCACTGATTACGGGGAAAAATACAAAACAACTATACCACAACAAAGGTAAAAATATAATCATGGTCATCCTATTTTGTTAGGGAAAATATCACAGTCTTTATGAGGAATTAATATGTAAGTTGTAGGTTTAAAATATTTTAAACTAGTCGAAAGACATTTGTAGAAATTTTGTCATCATTTGTGTAGTTTTTATAATTTGTTTGTAATAAATGTAATATTGAAAACATTTGTTTATAACTGTAGAGTTAGATGGTGATTGACTACGCGTTGACAAATAGATTTTATCACTTTCACACAACGACAGGCATGGTATATAGCTGCTAAGTACTTCGGTGAGTGGTCAGACTGATGTAGCACCAGCTAAATTTAACTGCCATTATTGTAATAACCAGTAAACAGATTACATGGAAACCAACCTATTACCAACAATATGAAATCCGATTACGGTGGGTCCTAGTCCCATACTCAACAATACGCACTACTGCCGTCCATTTGCAATTCTGCTAATACAAATCACATATCGTTCTGTCATTCCCAAGATTTTTATTCTCAAATATTTACTGTATTCGCTATTTATATTGTAATATATAGTATTCACGTAAGAATGGCATTGCGCAATAATAATTCGTTTATAGGTAGTTCATTTCATAATCTGTGCTGACACCTACTAGGAAACTATCATTTTCTGCACCAATAAATGCACATGGAAACAAGTTCATTAATCTAGCCTTTTTCAATATTTTTTTATGGCATTTATTGATAAATCACGAGAAAAAAAATACTAAAATCTACGCCAATGTATACGAACTATTATGGCAGGTCCAAATTATTTCCTGAAAAGGGTTAGGCCATACGTACAGTAAAATTTTTGAAAGATGTCCGATCAATGTCATCTACGAATTGTATGAATTAAGATTTTAACTCTGCGCTTTCCGACAAGTTCAGTAGTGTCGTTTATTTAGTTTTTATAAGGGAACATAAGATACTACTGTTATTTTATTACTATAAAAATATATGTTACACTATAAGTATTCAAAATTCAAAACTAAGTCAACTGGTAAGTTTATTAGTAAATGTAAAACAAAATATATGAAAAATAAAATATTAACACAGTGTCAGTGACACAAAAAATAATGTTATTCGTGGGGCTGAATCGAGGTAAGATATCTGAATTAATAAATAAACTTACGTTACAGCGAAAGTATTGTCAACAACGAGCATCATTTTAAAATGAAATGTCCTAACTAAGTCGAAACAATATGAATATTTGAAAGACAAGCGTATTATATCCATCCTTATCGCACACGTTTCGTGTTACGGCAAATGAGAGAGATAAATGTATACCCATTTGTTAATTCGTTCATGATACAGATGACCTTGATCCGACATCTTTAAAAAAAATTACTGTAGCATTGTAAACAAATTCTATAAATTGTGAGGCAAAACCAAAACTATAGTTCCTGCTAATATGTGTGACTATTTTACTATGCCACAATATGTTAAATAGTATTGTATATATTAGTCTCCAAAACAAATCGTTGAGTAAGCGAAAATCAAAAACAACCTCAATGCGTTGTGGATTTATTTAAACTTACAAACACCAAAATTTATTTGTTAGATTTCTAAACACATCGTAACATAACCTAACCTAACGCACGAAATTCATGCTTTGGTCAGTATGTATTTATTACATTTCTAAACATAGTTAAACATAACCTTACCTAATACACAAATATTATGTGATTTCGGTCTTTGTTGGTTTTAAATTAACCCACAATTCAGTGTGGCCGTGTGTTTGGAGCCAAACATATTGTACAATTTTGTAAATGTGTAAATAATTATTATAAGATGTAAATCTCAGTAAAAATCAAATATGCTCATATTGAGCAAAAAGTTCAAAAAAAATTCTAGATACTTCTCAACGTGCTGAATTCACCGCATCTCTTTCCGTTCTCGAGATATTTGCATAAAGTTTGTCTCAGGACGACAACCCTAAAACGAGCTTATATACGCCTCCGGAAAAAATATCAATTGATTCTAGGGACAAAATTACACAAATATACCAATTTTCAGAATTTTTGGGCATGCGCATATAATTTCCAGAACAAAATAACTGAAATTGAGCACAAATTGCAAAAAAATCTAGGGTGCCCCTTGCCAGTTTACCAGACTTTGACCATTTTCAGGAATTTTTATATTTTATTCATAAAAATTGAACTCGTTACTCAAAAATTGTGAAAATTGGTATACTTACGTACTTTTGTACGTAGAACCGAATGGTAATATTTTACCCAAATATAAGCATACACAGTATGGCTATAAAGTTTTAGGATTTCCCTTATATATTCATATATAAATAAGACAAAAGTTGTCATTTCATCAGAATCACAATTTATTCTTCACTGTACATTCCTCAGCGTTTGGCGCGGTCCTCAAATATATTCAGAATGTCCTGGATGCTACTCAATACCGTCAAGTTGGTTTGAGTGTGTGTTACATAATCGTAATGGTTCCCTTGAAGCTTTAATTTTGGTTTGAGGAAGAAAAATAGTCAGCCGGAATCAAATAAGAAACATACGGAGGATCAACACGGTGACGTTTTTGCTTGTTGCGGAGCGATCACTTGGGTCATTTTTGGTCATTTTTGTTGTAATTTCGCACATCGTGAAATCACGCTTGCCAATCAAAACATTGAAACGAGTCAATAAAGCCTCCTTAAACGATTTTTGGACCACAGTAAACAATAGGTTGGTGCTTTACACAAATGAATACAAAATTTGATTGTGTATCGCTGTTCGACGGATGCATCCGTATATAAGTATAGTATTTTTTAGAGTATTGAAACACAAATATTTTTTTCTACAAATTTGTTAAAAGTAGGCTTTTTAATGTTTGTTTTTAGGGTTAAAAATGTCATTTTATGACACTAGTGTTAAAAAGTTACAGAGCATTGTTCCTTTTAAAAGTGAACCAGTTACCTTGGTAATGACAAATGGAGCAACAATTTGACATTTTTGACAGATGTCAAAAAGTATTAGAAATACAAATAAAATGAAAAAAAAATAGTGTATGTACAAAAAATACTGTATAATATACATGTTAAAAGTCATTTTATTTTGTTCATAAGTTTGGACCACTCCGCTTCGCGTCATGTTCCAAACTTCCTTCTCAAAAAATAAAATGCCACTTTTAACACTTACATCATAAACAACTATTTACAAAGGAAAGTTTAGAAAATACCGTAACAAAAATGAGAATTTCACGCGTACATATCAGAAATCATTTTAAGTCCTTCTTGATCATTTTGGGGTCAACTTCCCATGTATCTAAATCAAGTTAGCGATCAGCAACACGTCTCAATTCCGCCACCAGTTCATTAGACAAATCAAGTGGTGTAAGCTTTGCGTGGAGCGAGAATTAGCCTTATTTCCTGGCGCACCGATAAATCTCCATACGGTAGCCGGGTGCAATTAGCGTTAATGGAGTGTTGGGGTGTGTGAGCTCCTGCTTTAACTCCACCAACGCACATACTGAACACTGAGCAGGACCAATGCAGCGTGACATGCATTGCTGCAGGACAGAAGAGTAGCAGTGGATAGAATATGGAGTTAAGACATCGGGGATGGGTGATTTTATTACACATATCATCAAGCGTTCCTATATTCAGCAAAAATATAAGCACAATTTTTATGTATATTATCTATATACATATACAGGGTGTAACAGCTAAACGAGCTACCTCAAATAATTTCTATATTATTAAAGATACAATAAAATGCTATAAGACAATTTTAGATAAAACCAAGGGATGATTGAAGAAGAAAAAAATTTTTTAAACCACTGTTTCAAGTTTCAATATAGAATTTAAAGTAAAAGCAAAGTTTTCTGTTAAATAATGGTGCGTGGTTCAATTTCAGAAGCTGGCATCGCCGGACTACGTTGGACGTATTAGAGGTTTATACATAAAAATGCCTGTCGAAGTTACTTGAATTCATCAATTTACACCATACGAAGGTATTAATTTATTATCTGACTCGCTATTATGCCCGAACAACAACGCAGTGCTTGGAGGCAAAAACATACCATTTGTACCTCGCAAAAACAATTCTCCTAACGCACCCAGGCGAGACATATTGAAACTTTTTAGGCGTTACTTACAAGAAATGTGTACAACAATGCATAGGGGCTCCAAAATTAAACAATTAAGGCACAGTATTTTTCAACAAATATGCAAAATAAATTTTAAAATCCATGTTATATAAGATTGGTATACATGAAAACAGTATCTATGTATAGCAAAGCGAACGAGGAAATTTTGGAACTCATCTACAGGCATCCTCAACAACACGCTTCACGAAACTTTTGGATATACTTCTAAAAAACTAAGTTAGAGCTTAATAATAACATATGTAAGAAGAAATTTGAGAAAAAGTTAGATCTCTTCATGAAGTAGAAAGAAGTTTTTATTGAAACGTTGACATAAGGGGTTGTTCCTATAAACTAAGGAGATAAGAAATCTAATTTTACAACACTACATCTTCAATGAAACGCAGTTTTTAATACCGTGTCTCATTTGTCTCTGAGCGATATTAAATCTATTTTCCGGATTGTCAGAAATATTCTTGTCTGTAAATATTATTCGTTTTGGTGATTCGCTCAAACTGGGCCGCAGTCTATTTGGTTCCATTATTTCCTTTTCGAAATTTTAAATGATTTCTCACCAAAGTTCTGCAAACTATTATCTTTAAATTTCTAAATCGTTGAGTTAATTTGCGCGATGACATTCTAACTTCGTCTTGAGCATTTTAAAAGAGGCTTCTGATTCGATTGGTAAATTTATACATACTATACTTACTTCACACTCCCGTATAGTTCGATAAGTAGTCGTCTGCCCAATATTTTGATCCCGTGGCAACTAACCAATAGATAGATTTGCATATTTCAAGTTTGTAGTAACATCTTTCAAAAAATTTTCCTATTTCGCTTTTACAAAGTGAATTTTATACAACTGTTTTTATCAAAAATAGTGATACAATGAAAAAAGTTGTACAAAGATTTTTGGGGATTTTTTAAATTGTTAAGTTGGTAATTTAGTCTAAGTGTCAAATAAATATCTTTCCTTTAAGATGTCATTACCTGTCATTACTCATGAAATTTACTGAAATTAGATTTTTTGTAGTAAAATATTTATATCAAACAATAAAGCACTTCTTTAAATTAAAATTCAAAGAATTTATTTGTAGGTTCATAACATTATAAATATAAATTATAACTCTAACCTAACTTGTAAGTAACTGTCAAAATGTCAAAGTAAATTATTTTTCATATGTTTATTGAAACTGTCAGTGTTACCAACTTTGATATTTTAATATTTCTTTCAATAATGATTTTAAAATAAGAATAAATTAATGCGAAATAGGAAAAATAGAAGGAAAAGCACGTATTACAATGTCCATTTGTAATATTTGTACTTTGCGTAACTCGCCTACGGCTCGATTATACAAATTGTACTCGTATTACAATAAGGATCACTGTAATACTTGTCTTTCAATATACTATTCTGCCAATTTTAACATGATATTATAAAATAACTTTTGTGTATTTATTATATCCAGTGACAACTAGATTAGACCTCATTTAGTAATAATAAAGTTTTGAGAGTAATTTTTTTCCGAAAACTTTTGTTACGTTACTTTCATTTACCTATATGACTTAAATTCTGTTGTTTAATATGTCAGTGTTTTACGAGCAATTGCAACATAATGAAGTAATTATATAGTTAGCTATAAGAGATATTATCAAACAAGTGTCATTATAATTTTATTGCATTTCTTATTATATTAAAGTGCTTCTTTATGGGGAATATTTTATACTTATGTCAGAAAAGAAACATGATAAAAAGAGTGTGACACAGAAACATACTGATTTACATCTTCATTATTACCATAAAATGTATCTAGAAGGTGGATTAATATACTTGAACTTTAAACTTTTGAGTTACTGTCTTAGATACGAATGCTACCTGTAGGTGTAAAATTACAATAAAATTTTATTATATTAGATTTAGATATTAGAAATTAAAATCATTCATGACTTATCATTTATAATCTCATAATACGTTTTCCAAGGTACACTAAAACATGCTGTATTAATCAAATTTTATTTTGCGTTTCCGTAAAATAAAAAAATCATTCCAGTTAAAAATATCAACAAAATGATACAGTTTCCCGCAAAACCGGAAGTAGAATTCAGAACATATTTACAGGAAAAAGTGGCATTTAAGCTGGCCCCCAACTCTGTAATTTAAACTTATTTAAATTTATTTACATTTTTAGAACGCCATTTAAAATATCGTTAAATGTATTTGAAAATTGACAGTTTCATATAAATTGATTTCTTTACGATTTTGTTCTGAATATCTAGTCGACATATCGCCCGCCAATCGCAATATCTGTGTTATTTTGAGACAGGTTTCGACGTTAGCTTTCAGTGTGTGACGGAAGTATTTACAAAACTCGGCTGACAAGATTTCGGAATTTATAACTTGTAAATTACATTTTACGCTTGGTGTATTTCAGTTCGACCATGAAATACCTTCTACTTGGTCCACCCACATTCGGTCATAAACGTTCAGATTATTATAATTGTTAGTAATTAACCTAAATTGAATAATATATTTAGTGAGTTTATTGTCGCATCTCAGACGCTGAGAGGCAAGAGGCTGTTTTATACCCCTCTGAACTGCATTTGCATTAGCATGACATGACATTTCTAACTAGGACTCGAATGCTAAAAATAAATCACCAATTATTTTAGATCGTAACTATTAACTCTAAGGACTGTTAGTCTAATTGATTTTCTTTACACTCGCCGGTACATGTAAATATTTCTAATCTTATACGCATTTACATAACTTCCATTTTATTTTGTTTCATTTACACTAATAAAAAAATCAGTTGTGGCCAGCACAATACCTTCCGTCAATCCTGTGTATTATGTATAAATTCCATACATAAATTTTCTTGCAAAATATTCTAAATTTCCAGTAAAATTATGTCATAAACAAACTATGCAAATTGCACTTAACACTGACATCTTCTTCTTCTTTAGATTTTCCCATTCGTTAGGAGTCGCTGTTTTTGCGTGTTGTTCTCATTCAGTTCCTTTTCTCTCAAGTCTTCCGCAATACAGTCCTTCCATCTTATCTTTGGTCTTCCTCTGTTTCTTCAACCTCCTATTACTAAACTATTCTTTCTTGTTCCACTATAATTCTTCATTTCTCCTCATGACATGTTCAAACCAATGTAATCGTCTTTCTTGTATCTTTCTAGAAACTTGTAATACTAGTTATTTTCTTACCGTATCTCTCCGTGTCTTGCCCAATATCTACTTCAACATCCTCATCTCTGCCACATTAATTTACTTTTTCTTGTTACTGACATCTGTCAATTTGAATTATATGAATATATTAGTAGTTTCCATGTTTAGCATAGCTGGCTGAATTATAAAATTTAATTTCTTTAAAATTCTTTAACTCTGTATCTATTGAATATGAAGTATAAAATGTAATCAAATCGTATAGAGAATAATATATTCTTTAAGTTATAATAACGTTAAATGAAAATAAATCTTCAAATGAGGCTACTTCCGATTCACCAATTATAACCAAAATCTAATCACTTGTTCTTCTGGATGTAAACTTGAGGAATACGAAAAAATTATAATTTTTGGAATCGTGGTATTGAAGTTATGCGATCCGGAACTTTTGTCACACACACACACACACACACACACACACACACACACACACACACACACATACATAAATACATACATACATACATACATACAGACAACATCGTAAAAATGGTAAAATCGTATTATAGGGACCCTAAAACATGCTTATTCACTAAAAACTCATCATTGAATTTTTTGACCAAAGACAATACCTTCCTTACCTAAAGGTGACGGAAGGTAAAAATAGTAGGTATTGCTTTTAATGTAAATAAATTGCTTGAAACTAGTTGACAATTACATATAAACAGCCAGAGATAAAAAGATGAATGTCACGGTATTGCCTACTTTGAGAAACGTATGATTTTTTGCATATTATAGTTTGAACAATGTTTTATCGTGAGCCTACATCTATTCAAAAAAATTATTAGTATATTTATATTAATATGGCCCGGCTGAATTTTTCAGGATATTCAACCGTAACTAAAATTTCGGTTGTATGACCAGATCTTCGTTCCATCATGTATTAAACACGGTATGATCTTATTAGTTTCATTCCCAATAATCGAAATGGCTAAATGTGACGAGGTATTTATGTTCTTCACGCCGAAAAACTATCGATATACTCCGCATGAGTAATACAGAAATCTCTGAGTATCTTCATCTTGATCGTTCATCCCAGTTGGTGTTGAGGTCCGCTGGACAGGTTTAGCAAGTGACCGAGGCTGTGGTCGAGTGAAGTGGACTGCTCTCGGTCTTGCATCACCGGCGAAATCGGGCACTACGCGTGCCGAGAACACACGCACGGCAAGGTGCGTCGTCCGATCGCTGACTGCAGCGGACACCATAACGGTAATGGTGCTCCAACGGGATGGGATGCGATGCAGCGAGAGCGAGGGAGTCGGATTTAATTGTGGTCAACAGATACAATGTAACAGAGATTTATTGCCACCAGATACAGTGTATGATTTTCAAAAGATCCAATGATATGTATCTAGATTGGAAATCATTTATATGTGATATTAACGTTACCAAAAAAAGGCGACTTCAAAAAATGAATCTTCACGCTCGACTTAAAAGCATAAATATAAACCTACACTAATTTATATTTATAAAATAAATACTCGTAATAGCTATTATTTATGTTACTATCAATGTATCACAACTTGAACAAGTATAA
This sequence comes from Harpalus rufipes, assembly GCA_951394225.1. Classification (NCBI taxonomy): domain Eukaryota; kingdom Metazoa; phylum Arthropoda; class Insecta; order Coleoptera; family Carabidae; genus Harpalus; species Harpalus rufipes. The sequence goes on along the minus strand of OX596279.1, from coordinate 26,392,977 downwards.
CTGACACACCCTTTTTTATTTAAAAGCAAGATAAATTATTCTTCAAGTACGTTAACTTTAAAAATAGTTCAAATTTGAATAATCATTCACATGAACAACCAATGTCATTGCCAGACTTAAACATATTATGTAATCATATAAAAAAAACTCAATATTTTTTACATAAAAACAGCCAATCATGTTGCACAATAGCTGAATGTTGAATAATGATTAAAATATTGATGCTCAAGTATTGTTCTTGCGGAATTAAAAAGTGTCAAAATTAACGAAATTTGAAAGTACCATCAGAAATAAATAAATATATCATACAACGACTCATATACAAGAAGTTTCTGTATTTAGGGATCAAACTTTAAAGGATGATAATACAGTTAAAAGTAAGTCAAAAATAATCCCCAAAGTCCAATGCTCAACTGTTTCCGAGATATACACATAGATCTAATTTACTGATTTTTCGTCTTTTTCCATGAATATCTTAAAAACTGTAAGCGATTATGGTCAAATGATTGCTTTTGCTTATCTTTAAAAGGTGTTCTCGTATGTTTTTAATTTTCCAAAAAATTCTCAAAATATGTCAATCAGCTGAGTTTTGGTTGATTTTTTTGAGAATTGAACTTTGTGGAATAAGACTTTTTGACTTGCTATATTATCATCTCTAAAATTTTGATCCACAAGAAACATCCTGTATATATTTATAAGAAAAGTTTGATTTAAGTATCCTTAACATTATTCTGTTATTTATTTTTCTCACGACCACATACGAAACATATTATTTTCACACGATATACATATATAAGACGAAAGTTGACAATATCGTTCATGTATCAGATAAATGAACACACTAGTGTGTTATTATAACGCACAAGAATGTTGCCAACTGACCGGAAATTTGACTTTGGGTTTTACGAGAAATCGCTAAATATCAAAGTATGAAAATAAATAATATGACTATGAGTGATAATATACAAATTTAACGCTCCTTCTTCATAATAAATTACAGTTGGGACGATAATTTCACATTTATGATAAGGTACATACGTATAAACAGAACAGTTGGTAATACAGCCGCACTCGACAGTTCACTTCCGTTTTACTTTGAGTTATTTGACATTTGATTTGAGGTTAGGATCGTTAGAACATATATAAAACAATGAATACGTGGTTAATACAGTATTATTATATAATAAACCTTATTTGTAGATACAACGTGAATGTGATTATCACAAAAATGGATTGCAGCGATTCGTCTATGGAATATACACCAGCGAGTGTCGTGCAGATGACAACTAATCTGAGGTTAAAAATATATTAAATTGTGCCTTTTTTTGTGGTCGAGAGAAAAATAATGTACAAAACTCGCTAGAAAAAGATTTTCATACACTCGTGTGATTGCTTTGCTTGACTAACATTCGTTATGAAATGACCTTCTTTCTTAGCCCGTTGTGTAAATAACTATTATCTACAATATTAATTGGAATTTTGGCGTGAATTGCAATTGTAGAAGTTACCTCATTCGTGTATATTCTCATTTTTTTTTTCACGTTGTTGAAATTGGACTTACTTTTAAAGACGTACAAAATTATGGTGTGTAAAATGTAATAATGAAATAAACACTATAATTTTCCTTTTTCAATTGATTTATATTATTTTAATAGCTACTTATATCCATTTGCTAAAATTCTTTCTAATTATAGGTTCTGGATTTCAGCATCATAAACCTAGTTTCATTTGTAAAATTTTACAGTTACAATTTCGTTTCGAGATGCGAAAAGATTTGTTTCCAGGAAATCATTTTAGTTATGAATTTAAAAATTTAAGGGGAACTAACCGAACATTCTAAATTCTTGATTTAGTAAATTCGAAGGTTAATTCTTTGATTTCTCGGCAGTTCATCTAGGTTGTCTTTGATCGCTCCCACTTTTGATGTCTACGGCAATGGAATTTACATTTTTAGTTGGCAATAAAACAGTCCATAAATATTTGGCATCTGTACAGATATTTTGTATAATAGTTTTAACCTTCAAAGCGGATTTCATTTAGAACTACTGGAGCAGTTAACTTCTTCAGTAGAGTTGATGTAGGTTCTTTTGTTAAATCAGAGTTAACTACATATTGAAACACATTCAGTATTTGATATCCTATTGACCGCATTAATGCTGTCCTATTTACAAGTATGCGCGACTCGTAATACTATATTTAAATTGAACAAGTGCTCTTTTGCCCCAATTACAGAACGCATTCACTTTCAAGCTATGAGGGCCGCTCAATAAAGAGAAAATAGAAATAAATAATTGACATCTTTGGCATCAGCTAAGAATATCTCATTAAAATACCAATTTACACAGCATAAGTGCAGAAAATGGGTCTTTTTAAAATTAGTTGTTCATTGATCATGATCTCGAAAAAACATGACACTCTGCTCAGCCTACAGGCTGATTGACAAAATAGAAACAAATGGGTGTTTAATTTATTATTAATTTTTAATCTATAGTTTTATAAATTACAATTTTGAGGATCAATTTATATGCCATTTTTTAGTGTGAAAAGGTCCTTTGGTAATGTTTATTTATTTGACTGAAATGTAAAAACCAGAGAAATATTAACAATTAAATGAAGGTTTATTAAACGATATATAAATAAGAAAAATATAATAAAAATAACGAACAATATACATAAACAAATTTAAACACTACTCGCAGAGCAGTTTACCGCTTTATATAGCTCTGCATTTATGTAGAATATTCTGGAATATTTCTAGAAACGTTCGAGAGTAATGACAAAAAGTCAGGCGTTTTTTATACAACTGCGCGTTCAGTAATCCCGCAGCCTACAGATCCAAACCCGCTTCGCTCAGTGGCGTCAGCAACGCGCACGCTACACTATATTCTACTTCTGATTAAAATGTAAATACACAAATTTAACTAATTTTATAAACAACATATTATTTGTTAAAACGTATAAACAACACCAATCTTGTTTTTAGTTTATCTTATTAATATTCAATAAAACCCAGCATAATGAGCTATTTCAAAAAAAATTAAGATATCTTTTTACCTCTCGCTAAGAGAGGTATTGTATTCATGCTAAAAATCGCATATCCAGATTTTATTGAATAAGCACGTTTTAAGGTCCCTACAATCCGATTTTAACATTTTTACGATGATGTCTGTGTGTGTGTGTGTGTGTGTGTGTGTGTGTGTGTGTGTGTGGATGTGTATGTGTGTGTGTGTGTGGATGTGTGTGTGTGTGTGGATGTGTGTGTGTGTGTGGATGTGTGTGTGTGTGTGTGTGTGTGTGTGTGTGTGTGTGTGTGTGTGTGTGTGTGTGTGTGGATGTGTGTGTGTGTGTGTGTGTGTGTGTGTGTGGATGTGTGTGTGTGGATGTGTGTGTGTGTGTGTGTGTGTGTGGATGTGTGTGTGTGTATGTGTGTGGGATGTTGGAAGGACGATTACTCAAAAACTATAAGATTTATATTTGTTTAACTACGTATTTCCCAATCGGACATTCATGGGAAGATCTGAAAAGGTTTTGGTAACAATTGGACAACCGGAAGTAGAAGATTCTTGAATAAAAATCTTCTAAATATTATTTTTTGAAATTTTTTCTTGATAATATTAAAGAAAAATAAATTCTCTTTCTGATACATTTAAATATTTTATTATATATTCTAAAGATATAGATATAAAAGAAATATAATATATAAAATAATCTGTTTTAATAAATTTTACAGCCGAAAGAATGCCATGGAAAATAGTTGAAAATTTGAATGTTTGTAACTGACAGATAAATGTCAGTGTCAGAAATCCGGAGACACTACTGAAGATTTTTTCTGGGAAGTACATACATTATATTATTTCTTATTGTATTTATAGTTAAATATTTAAAATTATAGGTATATTACACATACCCTTCAGAAATACTGTTAATGCCAACAATGAATTGGAATTATCTCGAAAAATTAGAAGAGTAGAACAAAATTTCTTCATAGAATGAATTTAAATATAAAAAATATAAATGGAAAGAATAGATATAAGCGAGAATACAGCTCGAAGGAAGACGATATTGAAATGTTATAAACGCAAGATGAAAGTGAAGATGGTCTCCACTCTGCAACGTAAAATACAGAAAAATTGTATCTCATCGAAATAATGAGTAATGAAAGAAAAATGTACTTGGAGAATCTCTTAATTCTTGATCTGTGACTATTATGGAGGTGACAAGTCTAAGTTGAAGGACTTAAATTTGTTTCAAACATTATGGGACAATGTACACCAGCACTGTAGCTAGAGTAACATTGAACTGCGAAAAAGCTATCAAATTCTTCTCAAGTAAGTTGTAAATATTGACAAAATTACACATCGATATAAGAAAATAATCGGAGTGCAATCTATCCATCACTTTATTAATGGGAATTAGTGTTATTTAGATACATGTATGAAAAAATAAAATGTAAAAGAAGATATGTAAGAATAGATGCACAATTCAGATTATACATTTTAGCCGCCCAAAATTAATGTTTTTACTAGAAGAATATGAAGAGAAAATAAACAAGAACTTTGTCCGAATTGAAAATCCATATTACCAGCAAAAAAAAATATATATAGTAAACTCTACTTTGCAATTTATTGTACATAATTTATGGTAAAATATCCTATAGATTTTGTAAATATATGTGAAAATTGTTTTATGTTGAGTCATGCTCTTATTGAATAATAAAGAAGTTTATACGTCATAGACTTATATGAATATATTATTTATATTTCTAAAAATATTCTTTGCTTTATGAATAGAGCCAGGTAAAATATACGGCGAGAGGTTATGTGCTGGCCACATCAGATTTTTTATTCTGAAATTCGAATAAGTACCTTCTATAGTATTAGTAAATATGATTTTCAATTCAAATTTCTGTATCTATTAAACACAGTAGCAATTTAAAAGGATCTGTTTGAATTGGCGCCAAATTATATAAATTTTATTATTAACTGCAAGTCCGAGAAATATTTACTTCTTGTTTCCATCTCAATCCCATAACACAGTCGATCATCGTTTTTGAATTCTTACGAAATTGTGTTTTGACAAAACTTCAAAACATAACAAAATCTAGATTAAACCATCTTCATCTATAATTTATAAAGATGGTTGTCATCAACAAATAACTTCAGATATCAGAACTTAATTTTATCTTTCTAAGTTTACACCACGTTAAGAATAATATCTATATCTATATATAGCAATATGTACAAAAACTAGGTGCGTGAAGTTGGCACCAAGGTATAGGGTACTAATTTTAAAATTGTTACTATGATTTAGTACCCAATTGGTACCAATTAGTACCCACAAAAAAACTTTTGTTTTTTACTCTGCGTAGGAGTTATTCACTGTTTAATTATTTTGGTGCCAACTTCACGCTAGCACCACAACATAATTTTTTTTTAAAAATAATTATACGAAAATTTAGTACCCAATTGGTACCTTTAGGTACCCAAAAATTTGTTTTCAAAATGTTTATGGTAAATAAGTTATTGCATATTAAATATTATTGGTGCCAACTTCACGCTAGCACCAAAGTATTTATTTAAACCAAATTTTCTTTTACTAAAATTTAGTACCCAAATGGTACTAATTAGTACCCATGATAGTATTATGCTATTGTTTATATTAAATAAGTTATTACATTTTACTTTTTTTGGACCGTGAAGTTAGCACCAATCATATTAAAATAAAACGTTTTCGAATTTTATTTTTATATAGGGATTTAGTACTTTTTAGGTACCTCTCATAAATGTAAAATTGATTTCGTTATTTTTTATGTAACACAAATTATAACACTTTACTTTTTCTGTGCGAGAAGCCAGCACCACGCATATGAAAATAATGCATTTTACAAATTAATTTTTATGTACAGATTTAGTACTATTTAGGTACCTCTCATAAATGTAAAATTTATTTTGTTATTGTTTATATAGCACAAATTATAACACTTTACTTTTTCTGTGCGTGAAGCTAGCACCACACATATTAAAATAATTCGCCTTTCAAATTAATTTTTATGTACAGATTTAGTACTATTTAGGTACCTCTCATAAATATAAAATTTATTTTGTTATTGTTTATATAGTACAAATTATAACACTTTACTTTTTCTGTGTGTGAAGCTAGCACTACACATATTAAAATAATTCGTCTTTCAAAATAATTTTTATGCACAGACTTAGTACTATTTAGGTACCTCTCATAAATGTAAAATTTATTTTGTTATTGTTTATATAGCACAAATTATAACACTTTACTTTTTCTGTGTGTGAAGCTAGCACTACACATATTAAAATAATTCGCCTTTCAAATTAATTTTTATGCACAGACTTAGTACTATTTAGGTACCTCTCATAAATGTAAAATTAATTTTGTTATTGTTCATATGGCACAAATTATAACACTTTACTTTTTCTAAGCGTGAACGCAGTACCACGCATATTAAAATAATACATTTTTTTTCAAAATACAGATTTACCGATTTAGTACTTAATCAGACTTAAACTAAATTACATATCCAATATTTCTGATAAATAGGTAAAAATCTAAAGAAACTTGAATTTAACATGTAAGAGAACAAAACTAATTTGGGTAAATTACTAGTCAATAATAAAGAAACCCGAAAAAAACAACTTAACAGGTATATACGAAATTCAGTGTTATGACTGGGATGCAATATACAATGGTCAAATCGGCAGATCTTTCAAGTTTCGGAGGAATGAACATATAAATACTATGAATAAATATACTTCCAATACGGGTTTTGCCGACCATTTCATTATATCAGGCCATAACCAATGGGGAATTCAAAATTATCCATCAAGTCAAAGGGACTAAGGATGAATTTCTCAGAAAATTTTGAAATTAGAAAAGCCGTCAATACCAAGAAAAACATTACCTACTAATGAACAACTGGATCTGACAGATTCACCAGTACTGTTCATTCATTAGGTTTTACTTATTGTAATCCAATCTGCATATATCCGAAAGGACAACTCAAGAGTAATTTTGTTTTTAACATATTAGAAATATGCCACTAAGTGAACGCAACACCATGCATATTAATTTTTATATACAGAATTAGTAATTTTTAGGTAACTCTCGTAAATGTAAAATTAATTTTGCTATTGTTTATATAGCACAAAAAATAAAGTGTAGTAATTTATGCTATATAAACAATAACAAAATAGATTTTACATTTATCATATGTAAATATGTATACAAAAATTAAATTGTAAAATGCATTATGTTCATATGCATGGTGCTGGCTTCTGGCACAGAAAAAGTTAAGTGTTATAATTTATGCTATATAAACAATAACAAAATTAATTTTACATTTATAAGAAGTACCTAAATAATACTAAATATGTATACAAAAATTAAATTGAAAAGCGAATTATTTTAAAATGTGTGGTGCTAGGTTCAGGAACAGAAAAAATAAAATTGTTATAATTTGTGCTATATAAACAATAACAAAATTAATTTTACATTTATGAGAGGTACCTAAATAGTACTAAGTCTGTGCATAAAAAATAATTTGAAAAGCGAATTATTTTAATATGTGTGGTGATAGCTTCACGCAGAGAAAAAGTAAAGTGTTATAATTTGTGCTATATAAACAATAATAAAATTAATTTTACATTTATGAGAGGTACCTAAATAGTACTAAATCTGTACATAAAAATTAATTTGAAAAGCGAATTATTTTAATATGTGTGGTGATAACTTCACGCAGAGAAAAAGTAAAGTGTTATAATTTGTGCTATATAAACAATAACAAAATTAATTTTACATTTATGAAAGGTACCTAAATAGTACTAAATCTGTGCATAAAAAATAATTTGAAAAGCGAATTATTTTAATATGTGTGGTGCTAGCTTCACGCACAGAAAAAGTAAAGTGTTATAATTTGTGCTATATAAACAATAACAAAATAAATTTTACATTTATGAGAGGTACCTAAATAGTACTAAATCTGTACATAAAAATTAATTTGAAAAGCGAATTATTTTAATATGTGTGGTGATAACTTCACGCACAGAAAAAGTAAAGTGTTATAATTTGTGCTATATAAACAATAATAAAATTAATTTTACATTTATGAGAGGTACCTAAATAGTACTAAATCTGTACATAAAAATTAATTTGTAAAATGCATTATTTTCATATGCGTGGTGCTGGCTTCTCGCACAGAAAAAGTAAAGTGTTATAATTTGTGTTACATAAAAAATAACGAAATCAATTTTACATTTATGAGAGGTACCTAAAAAGTACTAAATCCCTATATAAAAATAAAATTCGAAAACGTTTTATTTTAATATGATTGGTGCTAACTTCACGGTCCAAAAAAAGTAAAATGTAATAACTTATTTAATATAAACAATAGCATAATACTATCATGGGTACTAATTAGTACTATTTGGGTACTAAATTTTAGTAAAAGAAAATTTGGTTTAAATAAATACTTTGGTGCTAGCGTGAAGTTGGCACCAATAATATTTAATATGCAATAACTTATTTACCATAAACATTTTGAAAACAAATTTTTGGGTACCTAAAGGTACCAATTGGGTACTAAATTTTCGTATAATTATTTTTAAAAAAAAATTATGTTGTGGTGCTAGCGTGAAGTTGGCACCAAAATAATTAAACAGTGAATAACTCCTACGCAGAGTAAAAAACAAAAGTTTTTTTGTGGGTACTAATTGGTACCAATTGGGTACTAAATCATAGTAACAATTTTAAAATTAGTACCCTATACCTTGGTGCTAACTTCACGCACCTACAAAAACTGCCTATTTGTACAAGTGGTAGATATGGATGTGTACTCTGTTCCTACTACCTACCTTACTTTATTCACTAATAGGTATATTTAGAATTCATATTTTCATCATTATGTATTGACAGCTATTTCTAAATCTAGATCAAAAGTGAAATAAATGTTGAAACAATTTTTAAAGACGTTATTAGGGAGCGATTAGCAAGTATCACCTGGTAGATTCTCAAAAAAGTCGTGGAGGGCAGCACTTTTGTATTATTTGAAAATTACTAACTTACAGTAAAAATTTTAAAAGATGTCCGATCAAGGGCATCTGTATCACGAACGAATTAACAAATAGGCATACATTTATCTCATTCTTTTGCAAAGGCTATAAGAGTGTGCGATAAGGATGGATATAACACGCTTGTCTTGCAAAAATTCATATTGTTTCGACTAAATTAGGACATTCCACTTTAAAACAATGCTCGTTGTTGATAACACTTTCGCTGTAACGTAAGTTTATTTATTAATTCAGATACTTTACCTTGATTCATAGCCGTACGAATAATGTTATTTTCTGTCAGAGCCACTGACATTGTGTCATTATCTTATTTTTAACATATTTGGTTTTACATTTGCTTATAAACTTATCAGTTGAATTGTTTTTGAATTTTGAATACTTCTACTGTAATATATATTTTTATAATAATAAAATAACAGTAGTATCTTACACCCTCATAAAAACTAAGCAAACGACACTACTGAATTTGTCATAATGGGCGGAGCAAAAATCTGAATTCATACAATTCGTAGACGACCTTGATCGGACATCTTTCAAAATTTTTACTGTAGTCAAGGCAATAAATCGGTTTTTGAACGAAAACGATTTTAAAAATTTAGTTCCAGATTTCGGTTAATTTATTTATTATTAACCGTAATATTTTTTCGGTATCTTGTTGTGCATTTTTTGCTCACATATAATACAGAAATACATTTTTTTATATATTTGTATGCATAAACTTAAATGGAAATATCTTCATATTATTAATATTTGAAATAAATGCTTTTATCTTACAAACATTAAATGTATTTACTTAAAATCACTACAAATTTCGTTATATAATTCTAACGACGTAATTTTCCATGTTTGATGGAAACTTTTAAAGGAAAAAAAAAATAAGTGATCACGCCGTAAAAACGTGAAATAATTATGAACTTTGTTTTCCTACAAAATTATGAATAAGAACTATTAAAAAAATATTCATTTTCTTTCCTTTTGCTGTATAGTAAAATGACATATCCAGCTAATTAGTTACATAATAATGTTGATGTCAGTAATAACAATTAACTGATGCTTGATAAATTGTTGTGGTCACTGTGGTCAACACAAATATTTCATATTGCAGGCAATAATGAAATGAACGGGGATTATGAAAATTATCGGATTAGTGTACCAAATCTAATGATAGGATGTAATATCCATTTGCTTCACAATTATTATCAGTTTCAAAGAGAATTTCAGTTATATCTTTAATGAAGTTCTCCAGCTTAGTACACCATGTTTTATTATTAGGAGTAGTTGAGGAAATAAGTAATATTGAATATTTAATTTTTATTGAATTCTATGTTGCATTCTATTTCGGGACGTCTATGAATTTTCAGTTATTTTTCAGTGAAAAGAATAACCCTTTCTCCGAAAAGATTAAAATTAAAAAATGTGTTGCATTCTGGCCTCAATGTTTTGGCGCCAACTTGTCGCGGTCTTTCACCCAATTCATACGCTGTACTCAAGACGCGAGAATATTCTTACCATGAGATCGGTTTATGTATGGCTCACTTAAATAAACTATTGGCATATATGGTATATAAAAAAACATGTAAATTGTCATAGCTAATATTATGTGCAGTTAAAAAACATACGAAATGAATTTTATTTACTGGTTTACATGTAGAATTTTATGCTCTACAAACTTTTAATTCAGGTATTTTTCCTAAAATAATTTGGAAATCAACATGAAGAAAAACTGTTTTTCTGCTTTAAAACCTATGGCCCACAATTCGTGAAACACCCTGTATATTGGATATGAAAATAACAAATTTGAAAATAGGAAATTTATTTTAAAGTTAGACCTTAAAACTATATGATAGTATAGGGAATATTAAAATTTACATATAATATATTAAAGAACGAATGTCATAATTAAGGATACAAGTTTGATATAGCATTCATAATGAAACGCGTGTGGTGTTAAATCACGAGGCGATGAGCCGAGTGTTTTAATCACGCAAGTTTCGAATTTATGATGCCATGCCAGAGAGAAACCAGGTGCTTTTATATGGAAGTGAAAGATATGGGGAATGACATAGGCAGTGGCAATCAAATTTGTTTTATTAATTATATTATTAAATTGCTTATTCTTCGATATTTCCAATTATTGGCCACGAAAATTACTTTAACATATTGGGTATAACAGGATTAGCGAAACATATGCGTTTAACATGGAAAAACAATTTTCCTTGCGCCTATTGATTTTAGACAAAAATGCTTCAAATATTTGTTGTAAAGAATTAAATTCTGCATTTAATTGAGTAATCACATTTTGTTTTGTAAAAGTTACTTCTTTATAGTGTTAGCCATGGCATTCGAATAAAATCACAAACAAATGTAATGACATTTTGCTTATCAGAAACGTATCTGTCACAACGTGACATATTTTGCCTGCCAGAAACATTCTGTTTGAGTCATTATTTTTGAAAATGGGGAATTATTCACATAAGAAAATTATCAATTAGTAATATTTTGACGCAAATTATATTTTATAATTTCTGACAGGTAAATGTCATTACATTTGTTTATGATTCTATTTCAATGCTATGGCTAACACTATAATGAAGTAACTTTTATAAAATTTCCAATTTAATTTGCTCGGTTATAAAACATGCAAAATAAAATGTGATTATTGAATTAGATGCAATATTTAATTGTCTACATAACATTTATTTGAAGCATTATGTTCTAAAATTATTAGGTTGCTTTCCCGGTATATTTATTTGTAAATGTTGAAATAGATCAATTTATGTGACTCCAATTAATAACGAACTCTATTATTTGAGAACAAAATACCGACCCCAGTGGTGTAGTGGGCAACGTAGTCAACTCACGGCCCAAGGGTTCCGGGTTCGAATCCCGGATAAGGTATTGTTGTTCGTGTATGTATCTTCCATAATTTCATTGTCATAAACGTCATTTAAATACATATATGAAAAATATAAAGTATAGAAGAAAAAACCATCTCATCCTCACTTAATCACCATTTATATACGAAAAACGTATGAAAAAGAGTGTAATAATAATAAAAAAATTGAGAACAAAATGAGATTAATGTTTACGTCATGGAATATTTTAAATGACTTTCTACAGATCGCTTTCAACTTACTCATAGATGAAATTTCATAAAGACATAGTGGAAAACATATTACTAATTTTAATTTTAGAATAAATCATGCACAAATTTTATAATTTGTAATAATGGAATTCTCCATAGCCTAAATACAGTATCAAATTTCATTTCTCACTGCTGTATTCGTTACTCTACTCCACTCCAGGTACACCGTCCATACATAAACCCACTTAGCTACATTGCAAGTAGGCTTAACGGTGCATGGCAGCATGGCGTTCAAGGCCGATCCCAAGAACGCCGCTGACAAATGAAAGCCCTGCGGAGATAGCTCCGCGTTGCGATCTTACACAAGAACCAGCTCTCGACATCCAGCATCCAGCAAGCTCTCGTGAGTAGAAAGCGATCGCCTACACCCACTCAGCGTGAACTTTGACCCCCATCGCGATCGCGGATTCTAGCCTGACCTCCAAGATCGTGACGGAGATAATCAACGCATGATGGCCATCATTCATTAATTAATTATGATGGAGGGCTGGGATAGAAATGGAAGTGACAGTAGACATCATTAAATGATTGGAATTTTAATTCTAGATTAACAATCCTAACACAGATCTATTTAGATAAAGAATGAATATAAATGTATCATCACAGATTGTTACCCATTTCTGGGTGTGCCAATATGTATCAATTCACAGATTTCGATAAACAGGGGTCACTTTTGTGCAATCCTTAAGAACTACCAAGCTGTCGTGGAGGGAGTACGACAGGAGTCAATTTTGTGCTATTTGAAAATTTTCCAGTTTAAAGTTTGAAACATGAGCCGTCCGAATCACTACCGATCATCTACGACCCCATAAAGATAAAGAATGCTATGTAAAATTGTGAAAAGCTATCGAAAAGCGTTGAAAGCTGTTAAAAATGGAGTAATATTTGTGAAGAAGTGAAAAATCCGAGGGAAAAGCTATGGAAAACTATGAAAAGTTATATAAAACTGAGAAAAGCTGTGCAACGCTAAAGAAGAGTTGATAATCTGGAGAAAATCGAAGAAAATGTGTAAATATTTTTGGAGAAACTTTGACAATATATGGAAAAGCTAAGGGTACCCTTTGAAAAATTAAAAAAAACTTGATAGAATTGAAACAAAGTTAAATCACACACATACTTTTTCCGAGAGCTCAACTAGTCCCAAGTTTTTCAGTTTTTCAAAGTGTTTCCATAGCTTTTCCAATATCTTTCCTAAGTTTCTATTGAATTTCTATATGAGAAAGGTATAAAAACGGTAGGAAAGCTCGAAAAGCCCTGAAAAAAAAAAAAAAAAAACTTGAAAATTTCTAAGAAAATATGAAAATCTCTGTGAAATCTTATGATATAAAGAGCCAATTTCTTCCAAATATAAAGAACTAGGTATCTATTGTTCATAAAATTGAATTTTATTTTTTTATTATATATCACAAAAACATAATCGCGTACGAAACATACCAGTAGGTACGTACTCGTATATTATGTATATTCCCCATATGCTTACTTATATTTTTTATTTTGCTTCTTGCAAAATGTACTTATTTTATTTTATATTTAAAAAAATGTAAAATACTGACTTACGTTGTGTAGTTCATAGATTGAAATGTAAATAAATTGGCACTAACCTGAAACAGAAAAAATGTATAAATAAAAAAATTCTAAATAAAAATATTTTAAAATAGCTTTCAATTTGAAATGTCATTAACAATTTAAAATAAGCAATTATTAGCAAACAAATCGCTACAAAAAGCAACAATGATTTATGTTTAACAATGTTTACTGAATTAAATTCCAGATATTTTAGTCATTTATAATTTATATTGCTTATTAAAATACTTAATGCACTATGAATACTTAAGTAACAAAGTAACTATAAATATTCTCTTAAAATCTGTAAGTGTATCATTCCAGAAATTTTTAAATTCCGGTAACTGTTTCGATAATAAATTAGCCAATAGAGTATTACAATTTAGCTCACGTTTCCCTGTAACCTCAATAACACAATCTGCTACTGTGGAAGCTCATTGTAATCTGCTTAAAGTATTTAACAATCGGTCATAAAACACCGGGAGTCTTGTAAATCCTGAGCAAGTGCTCTTCCACGAACCAAGTGGAACATGAACTGCGCCGACACCAGCCCCCGACACGGTACGGTGATAGAATGGGGTAGGTAGAGAACTTGAGTCGTGCGAAATCAACCCTCTCCTAACAAGAGAAATTTTACAGACCAGACGGCGTAAATGTACTATTTCAACGACTATGACACTTGAAACAACTGATGGTGGATTAGCGGCCACTTTATTACACATACACACACACACACACACATGTGGATATTTATTATAAGTGTTACGGTATAAGTGAATATTCGGATGTATACATTTTCCGGCAAATGTAGATATACTGTTATCACCTCATTTGGCAAATGTACATTGTGTGTACATTTAATTAATACACATAAGCCTATGAAAATTAGAAAAAAGTACATTGTACTTATTCTGAACGTGAGCCAGATTGTAATTATGGTTATTATTTTCGCTTGAAAATTCCCTAAATACAACAACAAAACCTTCATCTATATGCACAAGTCACTCTTGGAAAACTTGGGGCGAGTATACGAGTAGTGTGTTAGGTGAAGTTATTGTTATTATATATATAAATCATTATTTACATTCTACTTATACTTCAGTTGTAAGCAAATCTATACATTGGCCGTACAATGTGCTCATCATACCACTATGTACCTATACCGTAACATATATATGGATAAGGATATTCTTTGAGATTTATACTTTTTATTTGCACGTATTTACCACGTGGACTAACTTACTATTAATGATTAAACTAAACATTATTTTGAGCAAAGAAATACAAATTTTACATATACCTTTCGGAAAGTTAGTAAATAAAATTAACATTTAAAATATTTTTATTTAAAGAACATATATTCTCAAATTGTGCGGAGACAAGTGATTTTGCAAATCTGTCTGAATGAGACTTGCTGCTAAAAACAGTCTATTGAATTCCATAGAATTCATCCGGAAATTGCAGTATTTTTGACGAAACTTTTATACAGCTTTTTTAAATTATGTAAAGAACTTCATCATGCAAAAAAAACGTATCTGCTTCTCTAGCAATATTGAGGGCTTAGAAATATCTTTCGACTTGTGGGAATTAGAGGTTAGGTTTCAGGTGCTGCAAAGTTGGTCGAACGAAACAAAATTTTAGAATGGGGTATGTGACCAAATTTTTATTTTTACATATGAAAGTAAAAAATCCGTGTCTTTTTAAATCGATTAATTATTTCTACTTTACGAGAAAATAATTATTAAAAATTTGGGGAAGGGATACGTGACATGAGCGTGGTACAATAGTGGAAGAAGACTAATAGAGTGAGAGAGAAAGAGATAGTTATAAGCAGCTGTCATCATGCCACACCTACCACAACATAATCGCGATGCTGATCGGCTGATCTATAACTATCTCTTTCCTTCCCAGTCTATCTGTCTTCTTCCACTATTGTACCATACTCACGTCATATATCCCTTCTCCAAAACATTAAATTGCTAATAACAATATTAATACAAACTAATATTTAGTTTTTATTATTATAATAAGAAGCTATAGTGGTTAGTTTTTATATTTTATGACTTTTATATTGAAATTCGAAATGATCACATACTCCATTCTCCACGCATTATAATATGTCGGGCTTGGCGCGTTTATACGTAGTTTTTTGAAAACACGAAATTCGAAACGTTTTGGTGTATCAGCAAATAAATATCGTCGATTCCGAAACATCGACTAAAATACAATATCGCCGACATATCGGTATCGGTTGTATTCCTAGTTTTGGATTCAAATGACCAATAAAAATGTAGGATGGAGTGGGGTTCTGGAAACCCAGGCGGTTTCTTAAGGGTTCCATGACTGAAAAAGTTTGGAAACCGCTGGTTTAGACCAGTGATATCTAGACGTAGAGACACTTATAAAAAAAAATCTGATGTGGCCAGCACATAACCTCTCGCCGTATATTTTACCTGGCTATATGCATAAAGCAAAGAATATTTTTATAAATACAAATAATATATTCATATAAATCTATGACGTATAAACTTCTTTATTATTCAATAATAGCATGTCTCAACATAAAGATATTTTACCATAAATTATGTTACAATAAATTACAAAGTAGAGTTTACCATATATAAATATTAGGCTGGTAACAGCAATTTTCAATTCGAACAACCTTGTTTACTTTCTCTTCATATTCTTCTAGTAAAAACATTAATTTTGGGCGGTCTAAAATGTATATATGGATTGTGCATCTATTCTTACATATCTTCTTTTACATTTTATTTTTTCATACTTGTTATATCTAAATAACACTAATTCCCTTTAATAAAATGACGGATAGATTGCACTCCGATTATTCTTATATCGATGTGTAATTTTGTCAATATTTACAACTTACTTGAGAAGAATTTGATAGCTTTTTCGCAATTCAAAGTTAGTCTAGTCTACAGTACTGGTGTACATTGTCCCATAATGTTTGAAACAAATTTAAGTCCTTCAACCTAGACTTGTCATCTCCATAATAGTCACAGATC
Source organism: Harpalus rufipes (assembly GCA_951394225.1). Classification (NCBI taxonomy): domain Eukaryota; kingdom Metazoa; phylum Arthropoda; class Insecta; order Coleoptera; family Carabidae; genus Harpalus; species Harpalus rufipes. Next base: position 26,376,151 of record OX596279.1, on the reverse strand, counting down.
AAGAATTAAGGGATTCTCCAAATACATTTTTCTTTCATTACTCATTATTTCTGACACTGACATTTATCTGTCAGTTACAAATAATTTAAATTTGCAACTATTTTTCATGGCATCCTTTCGGTTGTAAAATTAATTACAACATTATTTTATATATTATATTCCTTTTATCTCTAAATCTATAAAATATGTATAAAAATATTTAAATGTATCAGAAAGAGAATTTATTTTTCTTTAATATTATCAAGAAAAATTTTCAAAAAATAATATTTAGAAGATTTTTTTTCAAGAATCTTCTACTTCTGGTTGTCCAATTGTTACCAAAACCTTTTCAGATCTTCCCATGAATGTCCGATTGGGAAATACGTTGTTAAACAAATTTTAAGTCTTATAGTTTTTGAGTAACCGTCCTTCCAACATCCCACACACACACATCCACACACACACACACACACACACACACACACACACACACACACAGACATCATCGTAAAAATGTTAAAATCGGATTGTAGGGACCTTAAAACGTGCTTATTCAATAAAATCTGGATATGCGATTTTTAGCATGAATCCAATACCTCTCTTAGCGAGAGGTAAAAAGATAATTATTTCTAAACAGAATTTTGACTTACAAAGGTAAACAGAGCTGAAATATTGTTACTGAAACAATAAAGAAGTGTTTATAATAAGGTTATTTGGGTATTATTACTCTGCAGTCTGCATTCGACTTGTCACAATCTCCACTCGTATTATTAAAAAATATCAATGATTGCTATTGTTGTTGGGCAAAATTGGCAGTGGCCGATTTTGTGAGGGCTGTCGAGTGCGGCGTGGCGTGCAGCTAATGTTGAGGGCGGTGCGGAGCGGGGGCAGAGGCGTCGCGGCACCCACCTGTTGCGCCCGTCACGACGCTGCCAGACCGCCGGCACCGACGCCGACCAAAGCCAACCAACTTCATATATAATTAATTCGATAAATGAATTCATGCCTGGTTCTTGTATGGTCATTAATGTCAGCGAGTCAGGTAGCTTTTAGCTTGCCGGGGTGAATTCTAACTCATTAGTTAATTAATTTCACAGCACAGCAACGTACAGTACGGTATGGTGCGGTGTCAAATGTATACTTAATAAAATGTTTTGCTGTTTAATGTATAGGATTTACTCTGCCACAATGCAGGCAAGGCTTTCCCTCAGAATATAAAATATTATTTTTTTCCCCAATTGGCAAAGTATAATTTTACTGACAGGTACTACGCAGCAAAGTGTTACACTTTTTCAGACACGTATGATTTTTATTGTTTATTAATTATCAATAAAATCATTGAAATTTGTATATACATAGCAAACCGTGATGAGAACTATAATGGATTTAAAATATTGTATATAACTAATAAATTAATATTAATTCTAAACCATTAGTCAAAAAATTATATCTTCAATACAGTAAAGATGTAGAATTACTGCCTAGGCTGAAATTAAAAGTGGCTGTGAATTTACTACTTTTCTGCGTCATTACAACAAATAATTATTTAAGACTTTTTTCATTTTACTATCGAATAATTTCACAAATTTAAAAATTTTGTTCCGTCATCCTTTAGGTCAAAAAATTCAATGATGAGTTTTAGGGTCCATATAATACGATTTTACCATTTTTACGATTATGTCTGTATATGTGTGTGTGTGTGTGTGTGTGTGTGGTGTGTGTCTGTGTGTGTGTGTGTGTGTGTCTGTGTGTGTGTGTGTGTGTATGTGTGTCTGTGTGTGTGTTTCGGATGGCATAACTTCAATAGCACGATTCCAAAAATTATAATTTTTTCGTATCCCTCATGTTGACATCCAGAAGAAGAGGTGATTAGATTTTGGTTATAATTGGTCAACCGGAAGAACCCACAGTTGAAGATTTTAACAGTTATTCTTGAAAAAACGCAGTTAAATATCATTTATTGACATTTAACGTTATTATAACTTAAAGAATACATTATTCTCTATACGATTAGAATGCATTTTATACTTCATATTCAATAGATATAGAGTTAAAGAATTATAAAGATATTAAATTTCATAAATCAGACAGCTAACCATGGAAACTGCTAATACATATATTATTGCGGAAGACTTGAGAGAAAAGGAACTGAATGAGAACGAGACGCACAACAGAAATGAGTGGAAGAAGAAAATAAAAAATAGCGACCCCTAACTGGAAATTTAGAATCTTTTGCAAGAAAATTTATGTATGGAATTTATACATAATACACAGGATTGATGGAAGGTATTGTGCTGGCCACATCAGATTTTTTTACAATAGAACTCTAGTTATAAGCAATAAAAGTTTTCAACCGTTGAAAACACCCCCCTCCCCCCTACTTCGTGTTGTCAGACTTTTTTATATTTACAAATATTCTTTTATATATAAATTAATTGTATGTATATATATATATATATATATATATATATATATATATATATATATATATATAATATATTTTCTCCGAAGTTAAAAAATGTAATATTATTACATTTTTAATTTTTATGTGGTATGTTTTTAAAGTTTAGCTCATGACTTCTTAATCTTCCTGGCGTATTCAGAAATATAAAAAATAAACTTTGTTTTGCTTTTATAATTTGCTGTTTAACGTTATCAAATTTACTGAGTATTATTATTTATATTACCGAGCACGTATAGCAACATTGCAACAGTCATTAGGCACACATATAATAACAAATATTGTTATTCAGTTACAAATAACTAATTTTAAGTTGAGTAAGGCAACAACTAACCATGACAACATAAATGGTATTGAGATTATAACCATTATAAAATAAAATTAGAACCAATCATAAAACAATAATTATGTTAAAAGTAAATATATAACTTTTATCGTTCAACTTTTGTAATATAGTTTGTATATTAAGCTGGTGTTCTTTTTATCATTACATTTATAAATATATCTTTAAATTTCGGAAAAGGTGGAAAATTATATTATCAATATAATAAATAACCTCTTTGCATTAAATAAAACAATATAAACTAAAATGAATCACCACAAAACAAAAGATCAATTTAATATTTTTAATATTGTGTAAGGTTATTAATAACAAAACATTATTTAAACAATAAAACTGCATTATTGTTTTGTATAACTAACCTATGTAAAAAATGCATAAACAATAATATTTTGTCGTAAAAATATAAGCATATAAATTACTTACATAACTATTTTACGTCATGAAATTTATTACTGCAAACTAAGACGAAAACTTATATAAACAAATACTGAATTATTAATATTTGGAAATGTTTACCTTAACTATATCTAGTACCCGTTTTATAGACAGGGGGACCAAAGTGGTAATTATTTTGTGCCCCTATCAAATGGATTTATCAACATAAAATTGCAACTATGGATATGACCTTTTTTTTCTAAATAAAATTATATTCACCTTACTTATTCGAAAAATTGACACTTGTGTAATTCTTACAACTTATGCTATAATATCTATGTTATACTTTTCTTTTAATTCACAATTAACAGACATTTTAACCGGATATGAAAACTGAACATTTTATCTTATTATTGCTACTGTTTATCTTTGCTACTTTGTTTCCTTTAACATTTCAAATAATAACACATTAAATTTCATGTTTATAGTCAATAGTATTCGAGATATCTTCTGACATAGTCACACACCTACATCACATTATTACGCGTAAGTGTAAATAATGTCAAATTGAATTTTTAAATTTTTAATATATAAAAGAATATACTTTTGTAAATACAAATAATATAAGTAAAATAATATATTATTTTCAGTCCAACAACTAACCTACCGACCAATTGACAAGCTAATGAATGCAAAGGAAATTTTGTCAATATTTCAATACTAGCATTTAGCGTAGAATAAAAAATTAAGGATTACTGTAATATTTTGATGTATCTACAACGTAAATTATACAGTAGTAATTTTGATATGACGATGGCGGTGAGTTCATTTCTCTATTATTTTGCTATTGACACCAGAAAAAAAAAACAATTTTGAGTAAATACACGTATTATTACCTTAAACGTGTCTTAATCTCATTTAAAACGAAATTCACATAGATTTAAAAAGCTTTTACTTATCAGATATTTCATATTTTCTTCGACTAATTTGCACATAAAAATTGGTTAACCTATCTTGTAATGTCATAAATCCAAAATAAAAAATTTATTTGAGCTGTTCTTGCTTGTATTTGTACAATGATCATCTTCAGGGTTAAATCAAGTCAGAAAGAAAAATGTCTTAATAATAAAACGTTAATAACAATGGATGATTTATTAATGTGAAATACACAACGTTTAAACATAATAATTTCAACGGAACAGAAGTGAAATACAAGTTTATAAAACAATTTTATGAAACTGGTCAATTATTTTTTATTTTTAGTCTAATTTTAATAGCTAAATACAAAAATAGCCAGTCTCATCTGACAGTCAGTGTAAATTAAACGGGAAGAAATCTGGAAATCGAAACATGACGTCACACGAATTTCAGCGCGTTCTGAAATATTAATATTTTAGGTGATTTTATTTACTCATTTTCTACAAAAATGATACTACATAATGTTTATATTTATTGATATTGTATAGTTTATATTTAAAAAATAATTTTATGTAGTTTTTAGAGGAAATTAAAATTTATGAAATGACCCTTTTACAATAAATTATAATGCGTTGTTAGTAAAAAAAATCTGATGTGGCCAGCACATAACCTCTCGCCGTATATTTTACCTGGCTGTATGCATAAAGCAAAGAATATTTTTATAAATACAAATAATATATTCATATAAATCTATGACGTATAAACTTCTTTATTATTCAATAATAGCATGTCTCAACATGAAGATATTTTACCATAAATTATGTTACAATAAATTACAAAGTAGAGTTTACCATATATAAATATTAGGCTGGTAACTGCAATTTTCAATTCGAACAACGTTGTTTACTGTCTCTTCATATTCTTCTAGTAAAAACATTAATTTTGGGCGGTCTAAAATGTATATATGGATTGTGCATCTATTCTTACATATCTTCTTTTACATTTTATTTTTTCATACATGTTATATCTAAATAACACTAATTCCCTTTAATAAAGTGACGGATAGATTGCACTCCGATTATTCTTATATCGATGTGTAATTTTGTCAATATTTACAACTTACTTGAGAAGAATTTGATAGCTTTTTCGCAATTCAAAGTTACTCTATTCTATAGTACATTGTCCCATAATGTTTGAAACAAATTTAAGTCCTTCAACTTAGACTTGTCATCTCCATAATAGTCACAGATCAAGAACTAAGGGATTCTCCAAGTACATTTTTCATTCATTACTCATTATATATAAAACTAAAACAATTACCCCTTAACCTTAAATAATAATATAAGCTAAAAGCTAAATACGTATTTCGAGAACTAAGTTCTCATCATCAGTAGAACAAAACAAAAGTTTAAGCAGAGAAGTTAAGATTACTCAACATGTAAACCATGTCAGAGGTCTAACAACTCTGAGCAAACAAGGGATAGGGATAGGAGTCATAGGTGAATGAATACCAATTAAAACTAAGATTTAACGTCCAATGAAATTTAAGATATAAAATGTCCTATTAAATTTAAGTTTCTATTAAATCGAATAATTTAGAATTTGGTATGGGACCGAAATCTGTGTTCATCAATTTATTTGTTAGAATTGTTAATTTTGTGATTATTAATGAACATATGTTGAGCCACGCTAGATTTTTCGGGATTACCGCTTTTTAGATGATAAAAATGTTCTTTAAACCGAGTGTCAATTTGCCTTTTAGTTTGCCCGATGTAAACTTTATTACAATCATTACAGCTAATTTTATATATACCGGATTTTTTGTTAGTGTCAATTTTATCTTTAGGATTACCTAATAGAGATTTAATAGTATTACTTGATTTGTAAGTCACGGTTAAATTTTGATTTTGAAAAATTTTATTTAAATTTTTAGAAGCGTGATCGTACGGTAGTGTTATGTATTTATTATTATTTTTATTATTAAATGGTGTTAATGTTGTAAAATTAGAAACGGATTGGCGATGTTTAAATTTATGAACTAATTTATCTATAGTTTTAACCGGGAAACCGTTATATTTAGCTATTTCTTTAATATAGTTTAGTTCAATATTAAATCTTTTTTTGTTTAAAGGAAATTTTGTTAATCTGTTTATTAAAAAATTGAATGATGCTAATTTATGTTGCCAGAAATGATTGGAGTCAGCAGTTATAAATCTGTTAGTATTAGTGGATTTTCTGTGAATATCGAACTCTAGTTCGGACATTACTCATTATTTCTGACACTGACATTTATCTGTCAGTTACAAATAATTTAAATTATCAACTATTTTTCATGGCATTCTTTCGGCTGTCAAATTTATTACAACAGATTATTTTATATATTATACTTCTTTTATCTCTAAATCTATGGAATATATAATAAAATATTTAAATGTATCAGATAGAGAATTTAATTTTCTTTAATATTACCACGAAAAATTTTCAAAAAATAATATTTAGAAGATTTTTTTTCAAGAATCTTCTACATCCGGTTGTCCAATTATTACCAAAACCTTTTCAGATCTTCCCATGAATGTCCGATTGGGAAATACGTTGTTAAACAAATTTTAAGTCTTATAGTTTTTGAGTAACCGTCCTTCCAACATCCCACACACACACATCCACACACACACACACACACACACACACACACACACACACACACACACACACACAGACATCATCGTAAAAATGTTAAAATCGGATTGTAGGGACCTTAAAACGTGCTTATTCAATAAAATCTGGATATGCGATTTTTAGCATGAATGCAATACCTCTCTTAGCGAGAGGTAAAAAATTACACAAATATTAAAGAAACTATATAGATATGAGTTAATTGAATTTTGTAATAGTAGCAACCATGGTCTAGTAATAATGATTTATATATTAAGCAATGATACGGTTTAATTTTAAAGTGATAATTTTTTAACCTATTTTGCTGATATCTCTATCCGCAAGTGCATTCAGAATTAAACAAATAAACACCATGGAAAATTACAAACATTATTTACTGTTATCTTTAGGATTAATAACTACAATACTGATAAAAAAAGTCTGCTGGCTACGGCGGTAATACCACACCAGGAAAATAAAATTACATACTGAATTACTCATCGAAAATACCTACATCAGAGGAAATACGTGTATTTCACGTTTTGTAAATAAATCGCACGTTGTTTTAAATTTAAGATATTAATGACGTCAAATAATTGTTATATTTAAAAAGTCGTGTAAATACACTGACGTAAAATTGAAAACAAAAACGCATCTTGCCATCCCGTTGATTATCACGTGACTTCCACCGCCATCTACGTCATCACGACAGGAATAATTAAATCTATTAATAATACGATGCTTTTAATAAAAACATTAGATTATATTCTTTATAGATATGGACAGAGCCGGTTTCACACAAAAGCCGATGAAACTATTTTTTTCTTTTTTTTTTAATATCAATTGTTACATAGGTATGTATTTTCTTTTTCAGTTTTCAGATCAGGCCAGTATTATAAATAAATATATCATCACGATATATAACCCAATGCTGGGTGTGTCAATCTGCTTGTTACACAGATATCGGTAACTATGATGAATTCGTACCGTGCGGGCGTTTATTAAGTGCTACGTCACGGACACTCATTGTTGGTATGGAGAGTACACCACAGGGGTATTAAATGAGGAGCTCTTAGTAACAACCATAGTGCATTTTTACCTCCCGCTACCCTTGGTAAGGAAGGTATAGGGATCGCGCTAAAAATCGCATATCGAGATTTTGGTAAATGACCACGTTTTAAGGTCCCTAGAATTCATTTTTAACATTTTCACGATGATGTCTGTGTGTATGTATGTATGTATGTATGTGTGTGTGTGTGTGTGTGTGTGTGTGTGAGGATCCTCTTTACGCTCTAACTCAAATACTATCATTCAGAAAGTTTTGAAAGCATGTATTTCTACCGTATTCTAATATGGAAAGAACTGATTAGATTTTGGTGGCAATCGGATAACCGGAAATGGCAGTTTACTTGAAGCTCAAGATAGTTTTTCTTCAAAAAATACCTTTAAATGTAATTTTTTTTTCTATACAAGTTTGCTTTAGTACTTTTTCTATATATTGTATGGATAAATTTATAAAGTAATTTAAAAATTATATACATAGGTAAATAGCGGGAGGTACTGTGTTGGTCACATCAGATTTTTTGAATTTGAGATAATGAAAAAATAAACTGTCTATCTTCCTTACTTTTACAGATTTCTGTAACTTAACTTAGGTAGCACAGAATCATGTTTACATTAGATTATTTATATAATTAGACACTTTTATACGACATTATCTGTAGAAACGCTCAAACTTTAAAATATAAGAACTTGTGTCTTAGCTACTTTTTGAGAAAATCAAGTTGTACCAAACTTTTAACATCCTTCAAAGTACATGTCGCTGATGTAACTATGGCTGTTTTGCGAAGAACTCTTCAATTGAATCACTACTTTCAATAATTAATAAATTACAACTTATACCAATATATTTTTAACCAAAAAACTAACAATTGATAAATTCAATTTGACATTCTTTACACTTACACTTAATAGTGTGATTAGGTATGTGACATGTCAGGAGATAGCTGGAATACTACTGACTATAAACATGAAATCTTATGTATTATTTGAAATTTTAAAGGAAGCCAAGATAAACAGTAGCAATAATAAGATAAAATGTTCAGTTTTCATCTCCGGTTAAATTGTCTGTTAAAAGAAAAGTATAACATCGATATTATAGCATAAGTTGTAAGGATTACACATGTGTCAAGTTAAGTGAACATAATTTTACTAAAAAAAAAAAATGGACAAATTCATGGTTGCAATTTTTTGTTGATAGCAATTCCAATTGATAGGGGCCCAAAATAAATAGCACTTTGGTCCCCCTATCTATAAAACAAGTAGTGGATATAGTTAATGTAAACATATCCAAATATTAATAATTAATTCAGTATTTGTTTATATGTTTTCTTCTTAGTTTGCAGTAATAAATTTCATGACGTAAAATAGTTATGCAAGTAATTTATATTCTTATATTTTTACGACAAAATATTATTGCTTATGCATTTTTTTACATAGGTTAGTTATACAAAACAATAATGCAGTTTTATTGTTTAAACAATGTTTTGTTATTAATAACCTTACACAATATTAAAAATATTAAATTGATCTTTTGTTTTGTGGTGACTCATTTTAGTTTATATTGTTTTATTTACAGATATGATATGCACAGAGATTAATTATTATTTGTTATATAATATAATTTTCCACCTTTTCCGAAATTTAAAGATATAAAGATATATTCATAAATGTAAAGTTCTCCGATAAAAGTTATATATTTACTTTAACATAATTATCGTTTTATGGTTAATTCTAATTATAATTTATAATTGTTACAATATTTCAATGTCATTTATGTTGCCACGGTTAGTTGTTGCCTTACTCAACTTAAAATTAGTTATTTGTAACTGAATAACAATATTAGTTATAATATGTGTGCCCAATGATTGTTGCAATTTTGCTATACGTGCTCGGTAATATAAATAATAATACTCAGTAAATTTGATAACGTTAAAGAAAAGCAAAACAAAATTTATTTTTTTATATTTCTAAGAATGCGCCAGGATGATTAAGAAGTCATGAGCTAAACTTTAAAAATATACCATATTAAAATTAAAAATGTAATAATACTACATTTTTTAAATTCGGAGAAAATGAAAAGCGAAGAAAAAATACGTGTACAATTTTCTTGAATGGAGTCATCCCACATTTTCCAATTATTTTTTTTTCTTGGTGTACTGAAAATTACTTTCCTAAATATAAATTTTGTCATATAAGTTTTTACTTTTTTAACAATAAGCTACAAAAAATATTTTGTTAAAAAAATCCTGGACTTCACCGAGTTTGAAAATATAACCTTCCTATTGCCGGGAAAATGCTCTAGGACTCTAGAGTCTAGACTCAAGGCAATAAAAGGTCCTTGGTTCAAATCCCGGTGAAGTCCATGAATTTTTCACAAAACATTTCTTCGTATTTAGTTAACTGAATCGTTCGCGGTTCTAAATGTTATAATAATAACTGTATAAAAGCAGTTGAATATATAGTTCTCAATACCTATTCCACCCATTTCACTGCGTTCAGGGTGATTTCGTCTTTGAACATGTATGTTAATTTCCACATAAGAGTTTATATTGTAGCGTGCGCACGGCCGACACCACTGAGCAAAGCGAGTCCGGACCTGTCGCGCACGCCGCTGAGTAAACAACCCCGTGTGACATGTGACCTTGTAACAGGATTAGAATGGAGAGCGGTATATAAAAGGCGAAGTGGTTCTGTGTGGTCAGTCCAGTGCAGTTAGTCTATAACAGTTCAGTCCAGTCAATGGAGTCTAGCCATAAGGGGTGTAAAATAAATAGTGATATAAATAAATATGAGTCTAGTTTAGTCTACAAGTTAGTCTACAGGCTAGTTTACAAGTTAGTCTACAAGTTAGTCTAAAATTAGTCTACAACGAGTCTAAACGAGTCGACAAGTGGTGAACATAAATAAATAGTAAAATAAATATAGATAGAGAAATAAAGAGTTAATGATATAAATATAGTGAAATAAATATCGTGTAAATAAATAGTGCCTCGTGTTATTGTTTAAAAAAATAATCTTAGTGTTTAAGAGTTTAAAGATATTCTTAGTCTTTAATTAGTGTTTATCTTTGTTTAGTCGTAGTGTTCGTTATTGTTGTTATCTTCTTCTCATTTATTTTTCGTTTAATAAATTATGATTTTAATTATTAATATTTTCCTGATTTTTACACTTGTTAACTAGAGGAATGATTAAAGATTGGAAGCCATTATACTGGTATATCCCATACTTATTTTAGCGTCGTCATAATACATTGGGGTCCTAAGCGTAAGTGTTGGACATAATTGGAAAAAATTAATTCTTCTCAAAAATGTTGAGGGTGGTGTTAGGTGGCAGTAACAGCAATCCGCCACCTCCACCCTATGCGTGAATATGAAGAGCGAACAATAACTAATTGTGGTGCCGAAGGGAAAGAAGCCAACACAGCACCATCACCAACCGGGAACGGAGAATGAGACCAATCACGTTGTCATAGTAACGCAAAACGTAATGCTTCTGTCGCATACGTTTCCAAATCAAATTGAAACCAGCCAGAACGCTTGTTGTCATTGCGTTACCTTACCACGTAACGTACTGTGTGTGTGTTGTTAAATTTGATCATTCGGGTACAAAATTCCAAATGCGCACATACCTGCCACTTACCTTTTTAATGATGGCTTATAAGAGGAAGATTGTCGATTCCTGCCCTTGATGTTAATGCGCGCTTTGTAAACGTGTCTTTCTTATTTTTCACCACATCAATACATGGATATACACAAAACGTTCAAATACTTATTGTATGCGCAATTTAATTCAAAACCATTTTCATTCAAAAGATTTCATACAAAATTATATTTCACTAAGGCTCCACTTTCAAATATAAATAAAACAATAAGGTTCATAATAGATAATGAAAAATTCATTACATAATCATTTAATGATTAGTAATGTCATTTATAACTCACTATAAAGTAGTCATAACTATCTATTCGTTAACCAATCACATACTTGCAACCACTGTAACATTCTATTATCATTGTTAGGTTTTTTACTACAACCAAATTTTAGAAAATTCTCATATCAAAATTATTGTGATATCTTCTACCTTCCTTGTGATATTTATAATGGGGTATGTGACGATAACAGAATTTCTATATATGGATCATAAAATATATAATTTAACAACTATAGTGTCTTATTATAATAATAAAAATTAAACATTATTTCCTAATAGTAAAGTTATTTGCAAAGAAATGTTTTGGAGAGGGGATACGGTGACGCAATCGTGTCTCCAAAACTGATAATTTAACTACAAATAATTAATCGATTTAAAAAAATACGGGTATTTTTTTGTGTAGTATCATATACCCCATTAAAACTTTATCAATTTCTGGGTTATGACCCAAAAATCTATTGATATTCGATTCTGCGGGCAAAATTAATTTGTCCCATTATTTCAAGTTTCACAGCGAATATACTGAAGCCCCTGCAAATGATCAAAATTGCAAATAACTCAAAGGATATTTTTGTGATTTTTGGTTATTTCCAGTTATTTTTTCTGTAGAAGTAGTACTCGTATATATTATTTTAAAAAAAATGTATACTTATGTAATTTTATTCTTAGAATGGAATGGAGAAGTCGTCATGTACATCCTCTACTCGATTGTTCAGAAATGTAATTTTTAAGATCCAAGTTGAAACACAAATACTTATTTTAGGAATTAAAAAAAGATATTAATTTACGGTTTGAAAATTTAGAATCAGCGCGTTGAAATTTGATATACCCAAAAGTGGGTGTATCTGAGTTTTGGGGGGCATAATAGAAAAATACAATATTTAATCCTCCAGAATACGCACTAAATTTTGGCACATGAACGCACGCACCAGTCTGAGGGACCAATCGGCTAAAAACAAGGTATATGGCCTTATCGACAAAATAAGCGCCAGTAATAATTGTCAAAGGATTATAAATAAACTGTAAATTATGTTTAAGTTTGTATAAATTATTAATATGTACAATCTTTTCAATTCACACTTAAAATAATAGAATTTTTAACTATCGTTGGTTCCCGGGTGCGTGTACTTGAGGGGTTAAAAAATATGATTTATACGCTCCCAAGTAATGTTTGTATCATGTATCATATTATCGTAGGTTACTCACAGTATTATCCAATAAATATAAATGGCAATTTATGTTCAAAGTTCGCAAAACAGACAGCATGTTATTTGATCAGTGCACTTAAATCATTAAAGACCCAAAGTCTTTAACAAAAAGAATAAGATTATATTTACAATAATATTTTTGTTAATATTATCCGATATACAGACGAATTAATCTCTTTTTTTTTCAAATCAAATAACATAGCAATGAACGGAAAAATAAGGAAACGCACATTTATTTACTAATCGATATGTTTATCATATGATATAAATGACGTCATCAGTATTATATTTGTCAAGACTACGGAATACGGTTATGTTTTTAATGTTATTAAAATGATAACATATATTAAACAATTGTAATAATTATCATTTATACTTCGATAGCTTAATGATAGAAACATTGCAGACATCTTGATGACCGATAAATAAATGCTAAAGCAAATAAAATAAAATTAGTTGAATCATTATCATTTAGTGCAATCAAGTAATCAATATTCTTCGTGTACAAAATACCTATTTTTATTTTGTTTTGTCGTAGAACTAATATAATATTCCTAGGGAAGTTTTGTCTCTGTGATGTGAATATTTTTAATTTTTATGTACACTACAATAACATTGTTATCAAGAGATTCATGAAACACAATACAATTAATTAAAAACGTAATTAGCGGAACATTAACCTTTCTGGACGCATAGGTCGCGATTATCAAAAGTGCAAATCCAACAAAGTTTGATAAGAGCGCGAAACGAAATATTCATGTCGACTCGTTATCGCTTTTTCTAATTAGGTCTGAAAATTTTCCGTTGTATATTTTCCAATAATAACTTCATAATTACAGTTCACTTTAGAGAGGTTTTATATAAATAAACTCAGCTGGAGACAGTGAATCTTAATTCAAGCTGAATACGAGGAGAATCTGATACATAGGGGTAAACACTGGAAAATAGTTTGTAATATAATCTGTCACGAAAAACTTTATAAGGTGTTTTATATCCAGAATTTTAAATAGGAAAATTTTGGATTTTCTGGTTTCAAGATTTTCTGATTTACGCTTTTGGTAGCAGAGTATATTTAAAATAACGTGATCAAAATATGAATACGTTATATGTGATTATTTCAAAAAAAATATTTAGACTTTAGAGTATACTACACATACTAAATATATTTTATATATAACCGATAAATATTGTTAACTTTATCAAAATCATTAGTTAATATGCGTCATTATTTACCGAGGAAAATAAAAATGACAAGTACTCCCTAGGGAAATAAAGGAATTCAAGGCTATTGGCAGTGCCATTTAGGAAGAATTTGATTTTCTTAGTGTACAATTGATAATTGATATTAATTATTAGATGTGTCGAATATTATCAATTATACAGGGTGTGAGTGCCCGTGAAGTGACGCCTGGTAAGCGCCCACACGGTACAAATATTTCATCATCAATATGCCGTGATGATATATTTATTTATTTTTATTTATAAAGAATGAGTAAAAAAACCTAATCAACATGGGTCGCATCTTCACAAATTTCCGAGATATAAGGCAGTGAAAAATGAGTTTTTACGGGGTATACCTACCTCTGCTATTTCGAAAATTATAAGAGTTACGACTTCGATTAAATCAGACTTTTTGTTTATCTCTCAGAGGTCATCTTAGATGTTCTTTTGTTTCTTTCAAATCAAATATTTGTATTTAAGTTGAATTTTGCGGCGGCGACCTTGGCCAATAATTTTCAAAAACTTCGTAACTATTAGAAATTGAGAAAAATGTTTCATATGTAGTTTTATTGTTTTATATAGTTTATTTACCGACTTAGACAAATTTGTTCAATCACTATCTTTGTCAGTTTTTCTTCGCTTTTCGTTTTTCTCGAAAACAGTTGAAGATCAAATCTTACTAGTTTTACATGCTATTAATAGTCTCTTTTGTTACCTAAATCACGAATTTTTCCGTTTATATATAAAATAGTGTTTATGTCACAGGAGTAAAGTGTCATTATTTGCCTCAAACGCTCCCGACAAATAATAATTAATTGTACTCCCTTGATATATAAAAATTTCTTAAGAGGCTTATACGGATTGGGAGATATATCCGTAGTAAAATTTTCCAATATTTCATTTAGCGCAAGTGATATTATAGGTTTGTTCCAACATACTAGCAAATCAATTCGGAACTGTCCGACGCACGCGCAGTATAAAAGTGGCGTTCCATCATATATCAAACTGGATGTTTGACTGTTAGTCAGACGTTCCCACATCCTTCGGACGGTTGACCGATCATAAACGATGTTAGAACTAGTTAAAACAGTCAGCGGACTGGAGCATGTATTAACAGTCAGAACATGCGAAGTTAACAAAATTTTATCAGCTGCATGTTTCTAAAGTTGCAAGTTTACTTGCTCTTCAATAGTTATACTGTTTTATACAGGATTTTAACAAATTTCATTACTATTAGATATTTAATTGAACATTTTCAGTTGCCACAATCAAGTGATGATGAATATGATGACATGGAGCAGTATACAGTATAAATAATCTTTAACGTTATCTGTCATTTTTCAAAATTATTTATTCTATCTTAAAATCATAAAATGACAGATAACAGTCCACAATCCGTTCCAACAAATGTTGGGCTGGCAAATAGTTCCGAATTGGTCTGCGTCTTCGCATGCGCATATTATGTGAGATTAAATTTGGTCAAAAACAATGAAATTTAACAAAATTATAATTTTATCATAACCTGTTTTTATACAATTATTTTGTAACATTCAGAACCGTGAACAATTTAATTATTAAATTCCGAAGAGCGTGATTTCATAACTCAGTTGGTGGAGCATCTAAAGCCGGGCTCAGACGTCTGGTGTCACTGGTATTTACTGGTCTGTCGGTAAAAATGGCGTAAGTCAAAGGATCACAATTATTGGTACACTTGATAAGTCTTAACTTGTCTATTCTTTGTGGTTGCGCTCACAGGAGTTGTACATTTATTGGGCTTTCGCTACTATTCATTCTGTCTGTATCAATACGTGGATGGAAAAGGTTGTGTGTTTAAATGATTAAAAATTAAAATGGAGTGGTCAAATGAAGTGGTGCTTTGAGTTTCTCGATTAATATGAAAACAAACCAGTCATATTGTACGCAAAGCAAATTAACGATGCTTGAAAGAGAATCGAAGGAAAAATAAATTTCAATGTTGCATAAAATAATTTAAAAAGACCGCTATCCATGATGACCAACTCTCGTAGTGCACTCCCACCAACACTGTACCAATTTGCTGGCGTATTTTTTTAAAAAATATATGCGTCGTGTGAGTGCCTTTGCTTATTAATGGCCTACATTAGCTGGTACACTTGCCAAGTATACCAATATTGGTGTATTCGTCAAATACACCAGTCGTCTGAGCCCGGCTTAATAGGCATAAGAAAATCCTGGGTTCAAACCCCAATGAAGACCCTGAATTTTTCACAAAAATCTTTAGAAAATTATAATGATATAATTTTTTTAATTTCTGTCACCCTAACTGGATCGGTAATACAATCACCGCATTATCGGTGAAGCCAAGTCAATTCATCATATAAGTTAAGACAGGCGATACCTATTATTTTCCAAAATTTTCGCAAATTAAATGGAGTATTTAAGCAAATCAGGCAAATGTGAGGATAAACGGAAATTTAACAGTAATAAACTGAAAATCCGTTAATTGTAAATGATATCGTTCATTCAATTATAACTTTTATAATTCGAAAATAATTTAATATCAAGGTATTATCAGCTCTATGCAATTTTGCAACGCTTTAAATCACGCAATTTGTTATATTATGCATATATTAAATTAATAACATTTCTGGAATTTATAACACACAAACACAAAATATATTCGAGTATGTTAAAATTCTGAATTTAAATTAAAACAAACTAAAAACTTTATTAACTACGTTCAGGTAAATTATTCACAACATAATTATAATTAAAATGAAATTAACAAATTCATGCTAAAATTTCATTACTGGAGTAATTAATTATTATTAATAATAGATGAAATATTTACGTGCAGCTGTGTAGATATTTGTGCATTTTTGTAGAAAATTTTCCGCTTTTGGTTCGGTTTGGATTGGAGCGAGGAGAGCAGGCTGGCAACGCTGGACATGTGATTGAACGATAACCCGAGGTTCCAACCGCTGATAAGATAAAAGGATGAGCAGTTAGGACTGGTCTCTGTACAGTCAAGTAGCCGACAAGACACATTTCGTTCTCCAAACATACTCTACCCGTATTTACACAATCGCATTCAGTTTATTTTTAAACGAGATTTAGATAGGTACTCGAATTCACTGGGACATTTAAAATTTTGATATTCACATACACTACCAACGAATTGTATAAGTACGCTAAAACCTCGTCATCACTTATTATACACCGACTTATTGCGCCCAATATACCCAAGAAAGCACATTAAATGAATGAGGTTATGTTTGAGTGTTTTGTGCGGTGGGTTAGGTTATGGTTGATATACTAAGGTATAATAAATTTTGTACACAATGGGGACTTATGAAATACCGTTTTACGATATATATGACAAACGTCAGAAGAGAAAGCTACGTCACAAGTTATATGTGCTAAATCAGGGCTGTAGCCTCCTGAACAAAATAGATCATGTTAAATTAAAATATTTTAGATATTAATGAAATAAATATATACTTGTTAACGACCGCCTTACTTTTTATGATGGATATACTCAGATTGCATATTTAAGATTTCCAGATTTAGGTAGAAAACAGTTCTGCGAAAATATATTGGTTACGGCCCTGCGCTAAACTACAATAGATAAAATATTTTTTCAATAATATAATTGTTCTGTTATTTTTTAGTGTAATCTATAATATTAAATCTTTGTCTCGAATTCCTTTCTAGTACAATACACCCGGCCTCAGGGACCAACGATAGTTGAAATTTCTATTATTTCTGTAATCACAAGTGCGAATTAAAAAAATGTATTAATAATTTATAAAAAAAAACTAAAACATGATTTAGAGTTAATTTATAATTCTTTAACAATTACTGGAGCTTATTTTGTTGATAAGGCCATATACAAACCTCGTTTTTTAGGATTTTTTTGAATGATTTAGATGGATATTTTAATGGAACATACACTCGTCCTATATTCAAAAGTCATTGAATTATTATTTGAACAATGATTACGTATTACGTATCAAAAATGTACTGGTATTTATTTTTATTTACATATAACATTTAAAATATTTATTTACCAAGAAATATTCCGTTGTAGTGTAATTGTATGATGAAGAAATAATATTTAAGATATAAATTGATAACAATATAATTTATTAAAAATAAGAATTTTGTTTTAAAACAAATATTTTAATCTAATGTTGTCATGATGTGTTTGGCGTATCTTAAACATTGTCTATCTAATATTCTAATTACCACAATACAACATACGAGTATGTACGTTATGTTTATTCAATATCTTCAATAAGAAAATAAGATTATCCTATATTAATTTTGTTAAACTCTGGAATTCTCTTGGTGATTATGAAAAATTCTGAGTTTAATCTTGTATAAATGAGATAATGAAAGCCTCTTCAAGGTTTTCTTTTTAGCATCTTGAGAGCAATGTTATAATTACATGAAGTAACAGTCTAGTATATTCCCATTAGCAAATTGTATAAATAATTTTAAATTAATTTATTAATACATTTTCATATTTAACTAATAAAATATCAATATTATGCAGCAAGAACAACCAACGAGTCATAACAAATAAAATGGATATGATATCAGGCTAAATGGCGCCAATATTTTAAAATTACAAGAAAGTATGTAATATTGTTTACAAACAAAATGACTAGTTCGTTGTGTTTTTTATAATATTAAAACCTGTTACGAACAAGATGGTTTTTTACAAATCAATGTAGTCTTCTACTATTTTTTATGAAATTTCATGTATATTGAAAGCTATCTACATATATATATTTCGTTATTCGTTAAACCGTATTTTTTAAGACTTTGCAATTAGTATGAATGAGCCGGTTCACATTTTCAAAAATCTGTTGTGGCCAGCACAATACCTCTCGCCACTGTCTTTTTTTGATTACATAAGTATAGGTCGCGAACAGTCATGTTTCATTGTTGACAAGCAGACGTGGGGGCTCGTTTCAGAATGATAATTATTAATTATGTACATAAATGTCAGAACTTTTCATTAAAAATTTCAAGATTTTCTAAATTCACGTAGTTAATTTGTCATCAGGAGTGTGGAATTTACTTGTCGAGGAAAATAAACCACATGGAATTGGAAAATCATTAAATTTAGAATGAGAAATTATAATATATGACATCTATGTACATAATTACTAGCTATAATTCTGACATGGGCTCCCATATCTGCTTGTCAAGGCCAACAAAGTCACATGACTGCTCGCGCCCTAATGTAATTAACATTTCTTGTATACTTACAGTCTACACCAAAAATTCTACTTATATGTATTCCATATATTTAGATTTTTTAAATTATTCCATATATTTAGATTTTTTAAATTTAAAGTCATTCTATGAAGAAATTTTGTCCAACCTTTCTTTCTCGAGATGATTCCAAATCATTGTCAGAAATAACAGTATATATGAAGGGTATGTGTAATATACCTATAAATATTTAACTATTAATGCATTTAGAAATAATATAATGTATGTACTTACCAGAAAAAGTGTTTAGTAATGTCTCCGGATTTCTGACACTGACATTTATCTGTCAGTTACAAACAATTTCAATTTTCATGGCATTCTTTCGGCTGTCAAATTTATTACAACAGATTATTTTATATATTATACTTCTTTTATCTCTAAATCTATGGAATATATAATAAAATATTTAAATGTATCAGATAGAGAATTTAATTTTCTTTAATATTACCACGAAAAATTTTCAAAAAATAATATTTAGAAGATTTTTTTTCAAGAATCTTCTACTTCCGGTTGTCCAATTATTACCAAAACCTTTTCAGATCTTCCCATGAATGTCCGATTGGGAAATACGTTGTTAAACAAATTTTAAGTCTTATAGTTTTTGAATAACCGTCCTTCCAACATCCCACACACACACATACACACACACACACACACACATCCACACACACACACACACACACAGACATCATCGTAAAAATGTTAAAATCGGATTGTGGGGACCTTAAAACGTGCTTATTCAATAAAATCTGAATATGCGATTTTTAGCATGAATCCAATACCTCTCTTAGCGAGAGGTAAAAAGTATTTTAAATGAAAGTTTTGGCAATATTTTAGTAGTAATAAAAGAAATAATAATAATTTGTTATTTTCGTAAATAATTAAATAAAAAGAACGGCGCAAGAAATAACAACGAAAAACAACGCCCCACTGCTGTGAAGTATGACGTCATATTACATACAGCACCTTAGCAATAAGAAAACAGTTTAACGATTACTGACGTTAATATAAATTTCTGCACGATCGATTTTTTAAAAAAATTTAAAGTCACCGATAGGGTTTCCTAGGCAATAGGCTTTATTTACAAATTAGTGATTGTGATTGCTTACCGATCAAGAGGCGAAGCGGTAAGTAAATCAAAACAACGATCAAAACTTCCTTTACAAATGACAACGGGTTATTTGTAATATGTCGAAATAATTTTCAAATCATTTTTTTTATTTTCTTCCTCGATCGTGCAAAATACCTAACAAGCATTGTTGGTCAGTAAGTGCTCTGCTACCGGTACCGGATGTATTGGATCCTCAACCGGTACGAAGCACTTTGCCTTTAATGCTTAGATAACTAAAACGTAGGCGATAGTTTGTCACAATCATGTTAAGCTGTATGAACTTTGACGTCACATTCTGTTTCTAATTTTTATACAAATTTCAATAATTAATTGTAAAATATCTAATGGATACTTTGTGATAAAATATTTTTAAATTTGGGGCTATTTAATGAATATTATTTATAAAATTTAATACTTAGAAGTCATATGAAAATTCTTGCAACAGCCCTATTTGGAATAGACATGTGTGATATAGATGTTAAGGGCAATAAAAACTCGAATATGTTAAAAAAACAAAAAAAAAACTTTTTGTTAAATTGTTATAGTTCCTTTCATAAGGTCTAGTTTGAAATAGTCAATTTTCTAATTTATTACTATGATGGAAGATTCCATATATATCCGCACTATTGATTATCGAATACTGAAACTATAATATAAATTTCGAATAGGCAAATTTAGCGATCTTTTTGTTGTGTCGTACGAGTGTGTATCTCATTTCATGTCCACACGATTATGTCATCTCTAATTGTAGCGTGAGAACTGCTAGGGATTCTTCTGTACGGAGCAAAAACCCGCAGCTGCCTTGCACAGATATGCAAAATACATGCGAGCTACGCTCAAACCGCTACTATATTTATACACAAATATTGTGTCTCCCGAAGTAAATGAACTTGAAACTCTACGAGGAAGAAAATGAGATGATGTAAATTGTTTGTTGAATTAAAACCTGGAAATGGAGATGTTTTCCGGTTCATTCATTCATTCCAAGAAGAACTAGTTTGTTTTTATACAAGACTTTTGGAAATTTCGAATGACTAACATGTACAGCTTTTTGATTTTGATTATTTTTATAATTTGAATATAAACTATTTGGAAATGGAATTTTTTTCTAGCTAGCTGGAAAGTGAAGTAAACAATTAACACACTTCTCAATCTCAAATAAAATAAATAATGTAGCGCGCGCCGACCCGACACGCCGAATGCTTGCGCCGCTACTGATAGCATGTTCGCGAACAATGACGTAATCCCTTCGCCGGAATTACCCCGATGACGTAATACCCCGGGGAAAACCCATACGCGTTCTGACTGGTCAATTACATCCAGTTGAGTGAATCTTTTGTGTTCGATGATGGTCGCGTCAGAGTTCTAGAAGGATAATGGGCTGTATAAATACCGGCCGAAAGAAAGCGGAAAGATAGTCTGATATATAGAAGCAACGAGCAATGAAGTTGGTGAAATAAATAAACATTCTACGAGTTGTTAACATAAATAAATGTAGTTATATAAATAAATATAGTGATATAAATATTGTTTAAATAAATAATCTTAGTGTTTAAGCAGTTAATAATATTCTTAGTCTTAAATTAGTATTTATAATTATTTAATCAGTGTTAGTTACTTTTATAATCTTTTTAATATTTAATCTTAATTATTTATCGTTTAATAAACGTATTATTTTAATTAATAATATTTCTCTTATTTTTACACTTCACCCATATAAATAAAACGTTACAATAAATAAATATTTCATCACGGCATATTACCCATTTCTGGGTGTGCCAATCTGCTTTGTATACAGATATCGGTAATAATGGAATATTTGTACCGTGTGGACGCTTACCAGGCGTCACCTCACAGGCACTCATAGCTGGCGTGGACAGTGCACCACAGGGGTCAATTTTGTGCCATTAGAAACGTACATATTACTAACAGATTGCGAATAATAGTACATTTCATAACGAGTATCGAAAGTGGAAATATCGTACGAGCAATACAATATTACTTTCGAGCGAGTTATGAACACTATACGTAATCAAGGGAGGCTTATTCTACATAAACAAAAGAAATCTGATAAAAAATCGAATGTTATTTAATTGTTACATACTAACAATCTTATAAAAATAAAAGTGTTCAAAATGACCGCCTTCTATTTTCACATACTTCTACAAACGTTACGGCCATTTATCTACTGCAGCACGTACCACTTCCAGGGGAAGCTGCTGTCTTCACCAAATCAGCCTTTAATGCCTCAATATTGCGATGAGGTTTAAAGCAGGCCTTATTCTTTCTCAGCGATAGTCCAAAGGATTGAGGTTCGGACTTTCAGAGGGCCAATCTGCAGCGACAATGCATTCCGGTAAATTCAGCTCTAATCAGCGTTGCGACGACACACCCCAGCAAATCATCACTAACACTGGGTGGTTTCCTCTTTCTACCTTTGGAATTTTCTCTGCAGCTTTCCAAGAGCTGTGAGCATCATTTTGGCGGATAAATTTTTCTTCTACAGTGGTGAAGAGAGCAACTTCCGTTCCATACCCCTGGAAGTAGTGTGTGCTGCAATCGATGAGTAACCGTTCCATTGCAGAAATGTTTGAAAGAAAAAGACGGTCATTTTGAATATATTTTTATTTTAAAGATTATTAATATGTAACAATCAACCATAGCAACAAACAAAGCAAAGGTGCCTGGCTATGTTGATACGGTCTCATCATTACGATATAACCATATCATGCTAGTACGATATTCATATCATAGTAGTTGTACGATATTTTCAACTTTGTTAAGTA
The DNA here is from genome assembly GCA_951394225.1 of Harpalus rufipes. Lineage (NCBI taxonomy): Eukaryota > Metazoa > Arthropoda > Insecta > Coleoptera > Carabidae > Harpalus > Harpalus rufipes. The sequence continues at coordinate 26,352,839 of OX596279.1, read as the reverse complement.
GGCTACTGTCGCGATATCTATTTATTCTGTAGTGATCATCTAAAAATACATTTTATCCACTTCTATCTTAAATAACTATTTTGAGTGATATGTGACTCTTTAAAAAATTTAGATACTATATGATTTAGATATTTCATTATTAAAAATATATGAAATGTACTCGTATAATGAAAACGGAATATAATTTCTTCTATATGATACGAGATAAAACGTCAAACATATTGATATAAAGCGTTATCAATTTGACCTTTAAGTAAGTGTTTGATTCGTTATCTTTTAATATTGAAAATTAACTTTGATATTTATAGAACACAAGTTTTTGTGGTTTTTTATATTTTTATATTCAAAATTTAAAAATATAAATACAATATTTTTTTTATTTCATGAAATAATGCTCAATAAAAGATAAAATAGTTATTTATGCAACAAGAGTGTAAACACAAGTTTTATAACATGAGGTCAAGTATTTCGTGACGAAGCTTATCGAGTCACGAAAATTATTGACCGAATGTTATAAATCTTGTTTAAAATTAATTTGCATATAAGATTTTTTATACGTCCTTAAATAACATTCCAGTTAAGACAAATAACTATTTTCTTTACTAACAATTTTATGTTAGGACGTCAGGAAAAGTGGAGGTAGTTTTATTTCAGGAATTTTACAGCGATCCTGCTTAGATTTATAATTAAAAAATATGATATTTTTTTAATATAAATTTACAAAATGTTCAAGTGAATTTTTTAAAAAATGTACCTACTGTTAAAATAAAAAAAATAGTGTCGAGAAATCTCGGAATAATTGTTGAGAACCTTGACATATAAATCTCGTCTCGTGAGTTAAAAAGCTTTCTCATCTCGGTGAGACGAGAAATTTTGAGGCGAGACAAAACGAGTTTCGAGAATGTCTCGTCTCGTTCACAACACTATTTGGCGTTTAATCAGTATTTTAATTCTGACGAGCAGCTGACAGATAACAAATATTTATTTAAATTTACTAAAAGTATGTGTATATTTCATATAGGTATAGATTTATAATATTTTTTGTATTACTTTGTCTAATATCCAAAATAATTATAAATTTAAGAATAAGATTAGATAAGAATATAAGAAGCTCAAAATTATCGTATCTGTATTGTTTACATAATCCCTCAGTTTGAAATGCAAACTGTATCTATTAACAGTTAGCTCTGACTCATTGTTTATGTTGGTGATTTGTTTATGTTATTATTTGGTCGGATTCCGTAGTCATCCGTAGGTAATGCCTTCTCCTCTTTTCTCTGCCAATTTCACTGTTTACCTATGCGTAGTTTTTTGTGTATCATTTCATATAAAGTAGGTGGTGTTTGCCTTGCATCTACACACAACAAGCTAGACTAGAGTTTCCCATATCGAGTCGTGATCGAATTCAGCCATCTCGATAACAGGATCGAAGCTGAGCTGCTGAAAATGATAACGAGTACACTTGTACTGTTTTTACTTCGACTTTGGAGAAAATCGAATTTTTCATTGCGTTGGTATTATATTTTATTGGATACTCGGAAACAATTTTCTGCTTATTATCAAAAGGTAAATTCTGAAGGAATTATATAATACAGAGAGGTAACTTACGAGGAAAATATGGTTTTCACAATGAGAAAATGTAAGGAAAGGTATATTATTAGAAAAGATCATATTATTTTTTTCCGCACATAACGCACCCGAATACAACGAACTTTCGTATACAGGATATTTAGCCGATGGTAGAACTAACCCAACAGATAGTAAATCAGGCAATAATTTTTGTTTTACATGCTTTCTTTAAGGATTGGAACCCATTAAAACTAACCAATTACGTCAATGCGTCATAGTTTAAAATTTTGTAAAAAAAAATAAAAATCAATGTGTTCTCCGGAAAAAAATGTTGAATGTCAAAACTGACGTGAAACACTTTTTTGCATTTATACAATTTATATTCGGTTTATTGAATGTCAAAATGTCAATTACCTTCATGATAAACATGTAGCTTTTCATTGTGAAAGTCTCAAATACCTAGTACCTATTTGCCGCAACGCAAATATGTCAATTGTGACAGGTGTGACATTTTTTCCAAAAACAAAAATTATTGCCAAATTTATTATCTATCAGTTCTACTATCGGTTAAGCGTTGTATGCTTGCTTAAATAAAAACCTGTATAACTAACTTTATTTTTGATTTTTCGCTGATAACGAATAAATAATAAAATATTTTGAATTTAATAATTTTTAATAAAGTCAATCCATCGTATCGTTAGTGTTGCTTGCATACAACACAACTATGTTGAAAGCAAGATAACGAATGGAGCGAGTGCGCGCGTTGCTTGGGTCACGTCAAAATTGTGACTGCGTTGTGTTATATGCTGCATATACAAGCCCATGCGTCAGACAGAGACAAACATATTGTAACTTTGCATGCGTTAGACGAAGACAATCACCACCGTATACGCTTAAACATGGTCAATGACCAAGACATCAATCTAGTACACCAGCATTAGCTTCCGTAAGCATAGAAAAGACATTTATTAAAATATCTCAAATTTCAATGATATGGTGATGTTGCAGAGTCTAAGGAAATAAAAATAGACGTAACATTTAAAACTATTTTTTTCATATTAACAAACTTATATGACTAATTAGAATACTTGTTTAATTTACAATATTATATTTACATAGGTATTTATGCTTACTGTTAATATTTTACTCAAATAGTCTATAAATGACAAATTTATAACTTAACATAACCTCATCTATAACGAAACTACTTTTGATGGCACAATGTGGTTCGTTATAAGCGGACACTACTGTTAAAAGTCTGTTTTACAGTGTGCTACAAAATTTATTTGTTATTTTACCTTCTATTATAATTTGCATACCTGACAATCAATTATCCTTAAGGACAACTTATAGAAAATTAATCCGTTAACATCTTTATGTCACATAACGTAGCAATAAAACGCAAATATTAAATAAATAACATTGAACTTCCTGACATTTATTTATACGCAAGTAAATTTTGGCTTATCGAAAACAATAAAAGTGTTATTTTATAATAAATCAAGTATTCCATCATGGCGCCAGCGCTACATCTATTATTCAAAATCTAAATTGTAAAACTTGTTACTGTAAATAAAATGTGATATGGAAAATAAATGAAATATAAATTCGGAGCTATTACGCAGAACACTCAATTATTAAACAGTAATTAATTTAATTTCAGTGATATGATACGCATCTACTTTCCATACAATAAAAATTTTGACATTTCATTTATTAAAAAAATAATGGTAATTCAAAAAGATTCAGTAGATAGGTATTTAATGAATTTTACTAGTACTGTACCTACAGGTACCTGCATACATATTTTGTATTCATAGACAAAGCGAGAAACGAAATAGGTACATAACATACTTTTAAACAATAATGGAGCGTCCAAAATGACTGAAATTTTCGTAGATATCTTTTAAAGCATGTACATAAAGCCGGGTTCTCATTTTTTAAAAAGTATTTTAAAAGAAAATTTATGCAATATTATGTAATAATTTGTTATTTTCGTAAATAATTAACTAAAAAATTGGCACCGGGTCATGAAAAACTTAAATTATTCAATGAATATAACTAAAAACAATAATTCATTTTTTGGACAAAACAAACATTTGCCTTTTTACAGCATCTATGATCGAAATTAAGTCATTTTCAGTTCATATTCCTAATAATTTCTTTTTCATTTATAACGCGCAAAGATAATACGTATTAACAAAATAGTATGCCATCTATCATCTACATATATACGATATGCTAACTCTCCCGATCGTTGAGGAAGAGTTGGCGCCCGACTCGCACGAGTTTGACACTTACGAATCTTCATCAAAATAAAGAATTTGCAGGTTAGAATACCACTTTACATATTTTACTACCTTCATGTAGCAATAAAATCTTTAAAAAACAACTATTATAATTTTAATAAAATATTTAAATGCATGAAAAAAATTAAGGCATAGGAAAATAATTAAAATTAAATAACATACCTTTTTAAAGTAAACAGGAAACGGTAGCAATACGCTACTAACACAGAACTCAATCCTTACACATCCCTTAGATGCCATTTGTATTTATAGTTTAAAAATAAAACAGTTTGCCCACCGCCTACGTTATTTATATAAATAAAAGTAGGCGATAGTTTGTCGCATGTCAAGTTGTATGAACTTTGACATCACAGTCTGTTTCAAATCAAGTGACTTTTGCAAAATATTGCACAAATTTCAATAATTATTTGTAAAATATCTAACGGATATTTCGTGATATTTTCAAATTTGAGGATATTTAAGAAACAATATTTTTAAAAATTTAGTATTTATATATAAATAATAAAAATTCTTGTAACAGCCCTATTGAAGGACCATAATAGTTTGTCAAGTAAGGACACTTAATTGTTGGACCTCAAAACATTTTAGAAAACCGTCATATTGTTTCTTTGATTTTGTAAAATTGGTGAAAATGATTATCGTTGCGCATGCCCCAAACCGAAAGGACAAACAGTATATTAATCGCGGTGTAGAGTAATTTTAAGTGGCAATAAACCTACAAACTACTCATAAACTCATGCAAAATTAAACATCGGACACTTGAACGTATTGTTGTGCATGTACAGCCGTAGCTTATACAAGGTTGCAATAAAAATAAATACCAGTTATAACTTTACTTGCCTTCACAATCGACTCGGTGGCTTTATGGTCCTACTAGTTGATTATTATGAACAGTAAACCGATGCAATTCGCTCATTAATGCGGCGCTAGCCACTGATTTCTTCTTTATTATATAACGTGCATAATCATTTCATAACGGCTAATTACTGATTATTCTATTATGTACATACAAAAACGAAGGACAGGAGATAAATTTATAAATTCACATATTATTACATAACTATTTAAACAAGAGAGAATAACGTGCCTATTAAGCCTGATTTACATTATAATTATTTTGGTTTATTCCATACTAGAATCTTTTTTTGGTTAGAAACCAACCCAATATTCATCCAAGTTAATATGGCGTCATCTTAACCAACTAGCTTAACACCTTAATTAAAAACGAAATATTTTGGATAATTAGTAATCTTTATTGAAAAAGCTTTGTTCATGGTAAACTTTGTTTTATTATAAATCTAGAAAATCAGCAAATTTTAAACTAATTTTCATATAAATAGTTATTCGTGCATCAAGGTTTTAAAAAGTGATCTTTTTTTGGCCGAATCTGAAGTTTGCAGCTGAGGCGAAGGCCGAGGCCAGCAAATCAGGTGAGGCTAAAAAATAACTTTTAAGCGGAGGGTACACACAACAGTTTTTAGGTGACGATTATGAAATTATAATTTTTTATTTAACATATATATATATATATATATATATATATATATATATATATATATATATATATATATATATATATATATATATATATATATATATATTACAAATCTGATTGATCTATGTCACTTGTAGGTAGAGTGCCGTGTTGTCATCTTGACAAATCACAAAACAATTTGCTTACTGTCAAAATACTCCCACTTAAAATTTATGAAGCTGCATGTAATACAACACTAAATTTATTTAATTTAAAACATACGTTTGACAGTTCTGTTCGTAAAGTAAATGCGGCCTTAAAGCAGTCTCTGACAGATGTCAAAATAAAAGTGATACTTTACGGTTGCCAAAGAATACGTAAAACAACTATTTATGTAACAGTTGCCTTTTAAAACTGTGGTAGTATAATTAAAACCACTGAAACTAATTACACATCTTGAGAAAAATTAACAAGTAATATTACTCTTTCACATACGAGCTAATCAAATTAAGTAGTAGATAAATAAATGTTATATTTTTTTTTGTTAAAACAATAAAATTGATCTTATTTCCCAAATTACAAGGTTCAGCGACTAATTGAAGCACATAAAAAACATTTTAAAATAAAATTTACAGTTGTTCGTCGGCAGCTTTTATAAAATGGAATAAGTATGTTTGAGAAGAAATGTCAATTTATAGGTTATGTGAAACGTTGTTCCATTCATATACATCTCAGCTCAGTTCATCTCTTCTCGCTTATAATCTGAGCTGAGCCAAAATATTCCAAAAAGAATAAAGTTGGATTCTATTACAAATTTACGAAATTCGTAAAAATTAGTGCAATTTAATTGATGTAAACATTTTTTTGTACCACTTTGAAACTTACTAATTAAGTTGTATGATTTGGAAGAAATATTGACTACCAAAGTTTCTATTAGAAAAATAAATATGGAGCCAGTATGGTACAAAAAAAATATTTCAAATAAACTGCACTTATGTTTGCGTATTTTAAAAATTTCGATGTTTATACCTATATGTTGGCATCACTGTACTGTGCGCACAGTACGCAGTTTTAGTATGAATCTACTAGATAAATACTAGCGTCGGATATAGTTTTCTGTCTAAAATCTAGTTTCAATTTTGAAAAAGTATAATAATGTAAACCGGACTATACAACAGAAAATTAAATTTTCTTTTCATTTTTTATTATGTCCCAGGTAATATCACATGACATATGGACATATGTAACTCAAAATACATTAAACTTTTATTATTTGTGCGTGTCTGAAAATTTTTATGAATAATAAAAAAATTAATTATTGGTTAGGCAGAATGAATTTTATTTATTCTGTCACATGATTTTCGTTACGATAATTGGGAAGGATAACTGAACATTCGTTTCTCGATTACAAACTATGGTTCATCCAAATTTCATAGGATAATAATCTACTTGGTAGTATTTAACTCATGTATACTTGCACAATAATTATTTTATTTTAAAAATATTTAAATACAAAATTTTTATATTGGCGAGAAAAATTAAATTACAGAGCTGTGTTTCATACTTAGACTAAGTTACCAATTTCACAATTATAAAAGTCCCTAAAGCAGTTTTATAAAGTCGAATTTTATAAACGCGAAATAAAAAAGGTTTCTTACAACTCTCGTATTGTAATATACTATTAACGGTTATAATATCTCTAATATTTGAATAAACTAGACAGTAGATAATAAAATGAATTCCTGGCAGCTTATAGAACAGAATATATTTTACCAGTATTAATTAATTACTCTCAAAATATATCTCTGTGTTCAGCAACTAGCTTCTAGCAATGTACCGATTTATTACCCATATATGTATGTTACATGTCACAGTTAATACAACTTATTTTTCATAAGTTTGTAAATGCTTACTATTTCGGAAATTAACATTAAAAACAAAATTATAAAATGTGATAATAAATGCTTTAATATTTTACATCAATTAATTCAACGTCTACACAAAAAAAGAATATTTCTGTCAATCAAAAAAACTGCAGAAGTACAACTTCATATTAACTACAGTTAAGAATCAAAACAAAACACGTGAAAGTTTCTAATAATATCAAATAACTATAATTTTGTAACCATTCGTCGTTCTGTTATTCTAAATTCAAATATTTTCAATATTTATAAATACAGTTATTTTCAAAGTTGTGCCAAAATGTTCTGAATGTTGGACAACATAGGCGGTAGAATACGTCCGTACTACTATCAATAACATTCTAGTTTATTTGTTTATTATTATCTACAAGTGTCATAATCAGAAACACCTAATTAAAGAGATTGATAACTTTTAAATTAATAAATACCCAATATAACTAATACAATGTTACATTATGAGGTCCCTCACTCTTTTTACATTAGGCACATTAAAAAACGTCAAATGAGTAATTCAATACTGTTATCAAAAGTTTGATTTGCATTTGTTTGTTTAAACTTACCTTAAAATTTAAGTGTCAGCGGTGCAACAGGGCATTGATATATTTTTTTGCACGATAGGATTTGCAAGGCAGAGGTTTTGTTTTTCAAATTACTGATCGGTAAATGATGTGAATCACTTACATATCATGAGGTCGACGTGGTAAGTAAATAAAAACAACGATCAAACTTTTCTTTAACAATAACAACCTAAAATTTCAAAATAATTCTGAAATTTTATTTTTCAAATTTTGTGCGTCGATCGTGCAAAAAACATAAGAATTGTGGTCAGTAAGTCCTCTTCTACCGGTTATGTTAAGTTATGAAAGATTTTTTTTGCAATATTTCTATTCCTTACTTGTTGCACTTGAGTACTGAGATTACAGTGGATAAAGTGGCACTTTATAAGTAGGTGTGGGAAAATCATGAAGTAAAATGAATGTCTCAATAAAGTGGAAGTGTAGTCAAACAGTGCATAGTAAATAAGCTATCGTTGGCGCAGGAGTATCGAAATGAAATAAATTTCAGAAGTAGTCGTCATTGGTGATCCCAATAGGTCTTCCAGAACACCTCTCCATCTCCACATGCAATATGTCTGCAGCGAGGAGCTTCATGAAGCCGTACTCACAGTAGCCATGGACGGTCCCTCCAGCAATTTTATACGTCCGTCATGTGGGAATACGCGATTCATTTTGAGTTACGGCGGTGGCGCCCGCATTCCAAGGGTAAATCATGTACGTCAGGTATGTCATATAGAAAATTCATTTCGAATTTGCATAAATGGAAAAGCCAGCGGTAAACATGGAGATCTGGTCGAAAGAAAAACAAGCTCTTGGAAGGAAATGAGATGGCAGGGCAGGGCAAGGCGTTAGGGCTTCTTCAATCATAAGGCAAATATAGAACATGCTCTAATAAAATAAAATATGCCCAGCGAAAATATCACTGCTTATTTACAAATATCGCTACAAATATACCACCAACCTGGAAGGATATGAAGCTAAAATAATATTTCCATAAATAATAAAAAAATCTCATCCGGCCAGCACATTACTTCCCAACACATTACATAACTATTGTTCCAATTTCTAAATAATTATTAATATATTTATTCGTAATAATTTTTAATTTGTCGATTGATTTCTTTTCATTTTAGTATATACATAGCAGGAATGCCAATTTACCAAATTTTCAATTTTTTTGAAGTAAATGAAGTAGGCTATAGGTCCAAGATTATGACAAAAAGTCGTCAATTTTATTTCAAAAATTGGACGTTTTGCACTGAGAAAAAGGATCATTTCTTAGAAAAAAACTTCGTTTTATATAAAGCAATATGTCTTTTGAATTCAGCGGATTAAATATTTGTTGTTGAGAAATATATAATTTTTTTTAGTGAATTTGTTTGGCACAAATAAATGTTGTTTAAGAAGTTTGCATTAAATTTGAAAATAAATTAATATAAAGAAGTATTTATTACTTTAAAAAGAACAACATGTCTATGAAATTTACTATATTTGTAACAAATAAATGTATTATTTCTGGAAATAATTATTGGTTTATTTGAATGCAATTGTTTTCTTATTTTAAATAAAGAAAAGATTAAAGATTTTTTTTTATTTTTATACTTACAAAAAATATTCTTTTTATATATACACAATATGTACATATATTTATTGATTTGCATAACGTAAATATATACGTAAGTATATATTTCTACAACATAATATTAATACGCACTTGTATAATTTTTTGCAAACAATACATGAGAATAATTTTATCAATATATTATTATAAATATACAAGTTTCAGTAAAATAGTTATTAATAAACCTATGGATGCATAATCAATTTTTATAATGGAAAAGACAAACTTACTAACTCCAAATAGTAAATTACCACATCTAATAGAAAAGAAGTTCAATACATAAATGGATCACTTGGCAGTTTCCTCAACAAACTGGTTCAATCTTGCATGCCGAAAATTTCTGTCAGTAAAATAAAGTTTTATTTTAATATTGGGTAACTAATATTTATTTTAGTCAAATAAAACATTACGACGTATGTCATAACTCTGTTCAGGAAAAAATTTGGAATTGTTAACATAGTTCGTAGCATTTTTTGTGTCTCGTGTTGATTTACGTGATTTATTAATAATTCTATCTATCAAAAAGGACTACAATAATGCTCTTGTTTGCATGTGCAATTCTTAATGCAGAAAAATATAGTTTTCTAGTAGGTGTCAGCACAAATTATACAGAGAGTTAATGAATACGTGTTACAAATTTATAGGTTATGTAAGGGATGCAAAATAGACTAACTTTTACTAATAAACTCATATCCAGAAACGCACCGTTTCCGAGCTATAGATTCTTCAAGGAATAATTATCTACCTTAATTTTAGTTAGTTGTGACCTTCAGTTATATTTATTATTTTAACTTTTAGCATTGAATTGCAGACGCATTATAGATGAGCAAACGCTAACATGTGTTGTATTCTATTTATCTGAGCGTTCAGTTCTGTTCGACCAAAATAGTGATCTTGAAAATTATGCACGTTCTATTTACACTTCTCAGTTCCTCATGAAGTGAGCATTTTACCTCACCCCTTACCGCTACTGATCAACTTTTGCGGGGGATCAGTTGTGTGAGCAACTGAGCTTACAGTTAAAAATATAGGTTATATATTTAAAACATGATTGAAGCCGAGAATTGTAATTTTAAAAAACTATGTAAATGCTAGAATTATGTTATGAAGAATTTATCCTGAGATAATACGCGAGTACCGGACATATAATTAATTTTAAAAAATCGAAACCATTGTTTATGTAGAGAATTTACTTGCAAAGTGAATCAGATTACTTATAAATACAAATAGTTCAATATCGCCTTCAGATTAAGACATATTTATTATGTACTTGACACTGACAAAAAATTTGCTCACTTGTATTTAAATAAGTTGTTTCATTTGTGAAGCAAGTGCTCACTTTTTTTCTGCTCACTTCAAAGTTGCTCAGTAAGTGAGCGGTCAGATAAAAAGAATACAGCAATGGCATTAATGTACGTCCGAGTGTACAGTAGCACAAGAAATTCAAACAAATCCTGGCGTTTTTGAACGAATGTATCAAAATATGCTCCGAAAGTGTAATTCGTCATTTTGAACAATTATTATAATATGTATTACAAGAATGCAGAAAATTATTTAAAAAAATTAAAATAAACAAAATTAATAACTGAAGTGATATGTCATAGCCAATTAAAATTAAAGTAGATAATTAGACTTTAAGAGCCTGTAGCTCCAAAATGAAGCGTTTCCGGTTGAAATTATTAGTAAAAGTTAATCTATTTTGCATCCCCTACATAGGTACCCTATAATTTTGTAACAGGTAGAGCAATTGAACTATATAAACTAAATTGTAAATATCTGTCTGTATATAATAAATAACCAGGTACCGAAAAATATAAATTCAAAATGAATAGGTATGTTTATTATAAAAAATATGTTATAAATATTTAACAAAAAAATACTTGATTTTATTTATTTTTTGTTCTTCTATAAACTTTCTCTGGCTTTGATAGCGGTACGCAAGCATTTTTTATTAGTTTTTGTAAAACATTACTAAAGACAGATTTCCAAATGTTTTACGCAGTTAATTAACATTGGTTGAAATTGGACAGGGTTCAAAAGAAGCAAAGTAAAAGAGGCACATTGATTTTTACAAATCAACAGATGTACTCGTATTTTTGGATGGTATATCCTTTTAAGTGTATAGGTAAATGGAAATATATTTCTGTACAACAATGTACCGATGACTGGTATTGTTGTCAAAGAATTATCAAAACAATGTAAATTAAATATTTTTTGAACGGAAACACATTAACACGTGCCTGATTAGTTTATGTTTCCGTATTAGCTTCCTAACGTTAGGTTAGGTTGCAGCTATTTTACACATAAATCACAATATGAAGTTATCTGCAAGTCAAACAGATAGCGAGAAACCTACTCTAGGCTTGTTGCATCGTCTGCCCTTGAAAGCACTAAATAGAGCATTCGTAGAATCATTGTCTACCGATAAAATTAAATGGTGCGGTCACTACTTCATCATTAAATGCTAAATGGTAATATATTTCAGAAATTATGGACTAAAAATAGATTTTGAACAATAGAATATGATAAAATAGAATTAGTAGCAATAGATTAGTAAGCAACTCGTTTTTTCATATCGTAATCCACATTTATTTGTTATATATGCTATATTAATGATTGCCAATATAAATATTTAAAATCAATTTCAATGGGGTCATCCCGAATATATTATATTTTGCTCAGCAATTTTTCTGCGTAAATAATAGGGTAATAAAAATAGAAAATAATTTGAAATATGCGATTTTTCATTCATATATTTGCTAATAAACTTTCGCGATTGTAAACACGGACTAAATTTGTGACGTCACGGCTTCATACTAACACAAAAAAAAATATCTCTCGCACACACACACATTTACGTTTCATTTAAATTCCGTTTTAGCCGCTGTAAACATAAAACAGCAATCTAACCTAAAATTGTGACAGGTAACAGCAGAATATACAAGAGAGAAGATTATTATTATTTTGTAATTCTTAAAAAGTACTAATGCAGTATAAGGTATGTAAATAACACATTTATTTAAATAAATACTAAACCAAACAATCATAATTCCAAACTAAACCGGTGGAGTTCGACTGTCGTATCCGTGAAACTATTTCATCAGCGTTGAAATATTTGAAATTAAAGGCAACTATTTATAAAGACTGGTAAGGTGTAAAACATACACCTACATATTTAATTATACCAATTCTTTCAAGAAAAATAAATTTTAAGCTACAAAAATGCCGTGTCTTTTCTGAGAACTACCTAATATACAAATAAACTGCTTATCTCTGCGAATATTTAATACCCATATAATCTATGTATAAGTAAGTTCAGCAAAACAGCAACTAGTGTTTATGTAATTAACCGCATAAGCGACAAAAAATATTTTACTTCTTCCACGATGCAAACCGTACACATTTCTAAAGATTATCATACGATAGGTCAGAAGCTATCACAAATACATTCTTCTAATTTCTTACGTAGGCAATTAATATAGCTATTAATAAAAATTAGGAATTATTAATCTATCAACAAATTATGTTGAAATAATTTACATATATCTCTTTCTTATAATTACCTTTCGTTATTTCAGTTATTTAAGTACATATGAAGAAGTATTTATAGAGAAAATATTTGTAATAATTTATTTATAAGGCACTTCATGAGACGCAACGTTTGTTTAAGTATTACCCTAAGTTAACCTAATTTAATCTACAATTTGCAGTTAATTTACGAATAGGACGACATATGCCTAGGTTCTACATGAAACGACATATTTCATAATCTACACTAACCTAACCTAACCATAAATTGATTCACCTAAACTAATCTAATATGGAAACAATATTTATAGTTACTGATCACATATTTTACAGTACTGATAATTAATAAAAAAAAATCTAGTCAAATAAATATAAGATTTTCAGAATGTAAATAACAAGTATGTAGGTATTTTCCATATTTATAAAATGAAATGATTTTTATAAAAATTAAAGAAATACATAAATAGTAAAATGAAGATTATTTTACACTATTATATGAAATATTGACATTCATGGGGGCAATTAGGTATAATATATAAGCTAAAGAAACCTACAGCTGCCTCGTACCAATTTTATATGTGGATCTTATATATGCTCTAAGTCAAATTCTACCAATCGGAAAATTTTGAAAAACTGATAATCCTAATATGTACGAAAATGAAAAGTTCTCATTAATCTAATGAGAACTTTCAGTCTATTGACAAACCAGAAATGGCTATTTATTCAAAGCTCTGTTGAGCTCTAATAAGAGGGAAACACGTTTGTGGTTGAGTGAACCAGGGGCCAGTCACTGAAAAATGACCGAGAGGTTAATTCAATTAATGAAATCCTATGAAAAGTGTCAAGCATGATTTTCCAAATATTGTATTAGGGCAGTTTCAACAAGTATCGCAATAGTATTGTACTTTATTGTACATTTATTACAGTGTGTTCAAAAAATCCTAACTCCGAGTAGGCTATGAACAAGGAAACATGTCAATTTAAAAAATATTTAATTAAATGTCAATTTGACACGAGATATTGTCAAAAATGTTATCAAAAAAATCAAAGCCTTTCTTCTTCAATCTTATTTTAGAAATGGAAATAAATTAGAAAACGCCGCAAGACAATATACTGTATCCTTCTTTATTATTTTTTCTCCATAAAATTACATTTCAAGATGAATTTTGACAATTTGACTATCGAATTGAATCAGACATACGTTTCTCGGTTAATAGCCCACTCCGAGTTAGGTTTTTTTTTTAACACACTGTATCATTTATTGCTGGCCAAGCTTACGGCGTTCTTAATAGATGCCTCTGGATGTGGTTACTTACCTCTGTAGTCATCATATCATCTTGGATGGTTTATCATCCGTCCACTCAACCTAGTCATTGCCTCCTAGAGGCTTCAGTGCACCACGCAGATGAGCTCCAATAATAGCGAAACACATCTGTGATTCTGGTTGAGTTGGTCTGTCTCTGATAAATGACGGAGAGGTTGATTCAGAGACAGAAATCTTGTGAAGCGTGTCAAATAAGATTTTTTTAAATATTATAGTAGAACAGTTTCTGCACGTATCGTAATTGTGCTTTATACATTTATTAAAAAAATCTGTTGTGGCCAGCACAATACCTCTCGCCACTTCCTTTTTTGGTTACATAAGTATAGGGCGCGAACAGTCATGTTACATTGTTGGCATTGACAAGCAGATGTGACGGTCCGTTTCAGAATGATAATTAGTAATTATGTAGATGGATGTCAATTGTCAATTTTTCATTCAGAATTTCAAGATTTTCTAAATACCTACACGTAGTTAATTTGTCACCAGGACTGTGGAATTTACTTGTCGAGGAAAATAAACCACATGGAATTGGAAAATCACTAAATTTAGAATGAGAAATTTTGATACTTAACATCTATATACATAATTACTAGCTATCATTCTGACATGGGCCCCCATATCTGCTTGTCAGGGCCGACAAAATGCTGCTCGCGCCCTATTGTATTTAACATTTCTTGTATACCTACACTCTATACCAAAAATTCTACTTACATATATCTATTCCTTATATTTAGATTGCTTAATTTTAAATTCATTTTATGAAGAAATTGTGTCCTCTTCTAATTTTTCGAAATGTTTCCAATTCATTGTCAGGATTGACAGTATTTTTGAAGGATATATGTAATATACCTATAATTTTAAATATTTAACTATTAATACATTAAGAAATAATATAATGTATGTATGTACTTCCCTGAAAAGTCTTCAGTAATGTCTCCGGATTTCTGACACTGACATTTACCTGTCAGTTATAAATTTAAATAAATTTTCAACTATTTTCCATGGCCAATCTTTCGGCTGTAAAATTTATTATAACAGACTATTTTATATATTATATTTCTTTTATCTCTAAATCTGTAGAATATATTATAAAATATTTAAATGTATCAGATAGAGAATTTAATTTTCTTTAATATTACCAAGAAAAAATTTCAAAAAATATTATTTAGAAGATTTTTTTTCAAGAATCTTCTACTTCCGGTTGTCCAATTGTTACCAAAACCTTTTCAGATCTTCCCATGAATGTCCGATTGGGAAATACGTAGTTAAACAAATTTAAAGTCTTATAGTTTTTGAGCAATCGTCCTTCCAACATCCTACATACATACACACATACATCCACACACACACACACACACACACACACACACACACACACACACACACACACACACACACAGACATCATCGTAAAAATGTTAAAATCGGATTGTAGGGACCTTAAAACGTGCTTATTCAATAAAATCTGGATATGCGATTTTTAGCATGAATCCAATACCTCTCTTAGCGAGAGGTAAATTAGAATTTATAAAATAACTAATCAACAAAACAGTTTTTATATATTTGTTATTGACAATAAATAACCGTCACTATAAAAAATAAATCTATATTTATTTCAACGAATTCGAACAGGGAACATCAGAATTAAAATTGATTATAGATGAAGAAGCTAAAATTAAAAATGTTTAAAAAAAATTAAAACTGTTATATGGAAAATTTAATACATTACATTGTATTTAACATGTTAGATAACACAAATTTTTTGTAATCGTATAAACAAAAAAATTATTTATTATACCAATTATTATTTTGACGTTCAATGTCAACAGATTTTATGACGAATTATATATTTTTTACAATCGAATGGAAATTTCCTATTTTCACATATTTTTATCAATCTACTATTTCTTTTTAATTTATTTATTATTCCAACATTCTAAAAACTAAACAAACAAATTTCTGCATTTGTTAAAAAGTCATTACCAACCATAACTCCAAGCTCCCCTTCTATCTATCCATAATAACAACAAAAACATTTCATTCACGTTAGTTGTAGTTCCTGCACCTAACTATGTTTACATCGACAGTAGGCAGTCCATAGTACAACGTTAGCAAGCACCACTACAGGCGCACACTGTGTCGCGTGAGCTTAGTTTACAGAACTAATGACCTTGCAATGATACGTGACGTCACAATTTGGCATATTACGCACTGGCAGGAGTGAGCGACACTTGCTGCGCGCATGCGCTGCAGGAATAAGACGGAGTTACGCACGAGAGAAGATGTGAAATCAAGATGGGAAGAGAATTTCAATTGACATTGAGCAATCTGACTTAAATAACATTGTAATTATTGTTATTTAGCTAGGTCCAGGATCATGAACGACGGTGCAAATGTGACAATAAAAACAATGTTGATATGCAATAAGTTAATAATATTACCCATTGTTGGGTGTGCCAATTTGATTTTATTCGCAGATTTTAATAATGACGACAAGCATAGGTACTACTACCGGATTCATAATAATTATAGGCAGTTGAGTTTGAAACTCAATAATTTGCTTTACAAAATTAAAAAATTGTGAAACACACTTTCAATTATACTATAATACTCGTATATCTACATTTCTACGTAATTATACTAATTTTCATAGTTACATACAGGGTGTCAAAAAAAGGGTATTTTTTAAGGGAATATAGTACTGACCAAAATGAGTGAAAAAAAGCTTAATTAACATAGGTCTGATATTCTAACTGTTTCTGAGAAAACGAAACATCGAAGAAAAACTGAAAAGATAGTGATTGAACAAAATTTTGTCTATGTGAAACATTTTTCTCAATTTCTAATAGCTACGAAGTTATTTGAAAATTAAATATTGACCAAGATTGCCACATTTAACTTACAGTACAATTTTTTGATTTTTTTTTAAACACAAAAACACACTTAAGATGATCTCTGAAAGCGTGTAAAAACTCATTTTTCACTGTCTTATATCTCGGAAACTCATGATGAAGATCGGACTTATATTGTTTAAGCTTTTTTTACTCATTTAGATCAGTACTATATGGCCTTAAAAAATACCCTTTTTACAATTGTATATAAAAATGACCCCCATTTTTAGCGCTTTTGAAGAAATGCTCAACTTCATGAAAAAAAATCTGTTGTGGCCAGCACAATACCTCTCGCCATTTTCATTTTATGTTGCATAGGGTGCGAGCAGTTATGTAACTTTGGTGGCCTTGGCAAGCAGATATGGGGGCCCGTGTCAGAATGAGAGCTAATAATATACATAGGTGTCCAGTATCATAAGTTTTCACCCGAAACATTATGATTTTTCAAATCCATGTGGATTATTTTCCTCGACAATGGATGACAAATAAACATCAGAATATTTTGAAATTTTGAATGAAAAATTATGACATATGACAATTGTGGCATCTATGTAACTACTAGCCGTCATTCTGACACGGATCCTCATATCTGCTTGCTAAGGCCAACAAAGTCACATGGCTGCTCGCGCCCTATACGTAACGAATTTAACATTTCTTGTATACACACAAATAATTGAAATTGTTTCTCTTCTTTCGTTCTATGAGAAATTTGATCCTACTATTCTAATATGTTCAAAATTCTTCAAATTCATTGACGGTATTAGCAGTATTTCTTAAGGATATATGTAATATTAACATACCTGTAATTTAAACTCATATTAAATTAATAATACAATAATATACGAGGTGTGTTCAAAAAATATCGCGAATTTTGTGTTTTTTCAAAAATTATTTATTTATTCATGAATATCTATTTTGTCCCCTTCAAAGTAATCCCCATGAGATATTATACACTTGTGCCAACGGTTTTTCCAATCTTCAAAGCACTTCAAAAAATCATTTTTTTTTATCTTGTTCAGCTCCTCCTTCGATGCCGTCTTTATCTCGTCAAGCGTAGCGTAACGTCGTCCTTTCATTGGCCTCTTCAGTTTAGGGAACAAGAAAAAGTCACAGGGGGCCAGATCTGGGGAATACGGTGGCTGCGGCATCATTAGTGTGTTGTTTTTGGCTAAAAAGTCGCGCACAAGCAACGATGTGTGAGCAGGGGCGTTATCGTGGTGCAAAAGCCAATTTTTGTTCTTCCACAAATCCGGGCGTTTCTGGCGGATTGCTTCGCGCAAATTGCGCATAACTTGCAGGTAATATTGACCGTTCTACCCTGTGGCAAGAACTCATGATGCACCACGCCCCTGCAATCGAAGAAAACTGTCAGCAAAACTTTCACATTCGACCGAACTTGGCGCGCTTTTTTCGGTCTTGGTTCGTGCGGCAGCTTCCATTGAGATGATTGAACTTTGGTTTCCACGTCATAACCATAAACCCACGATTCGTCACCAGTTATGACCCTCTGGAGCAAATTTGGGTCGTCGCGGACAGAGTCCAACATCTCATTAGCAATGTTCATGCGATGCTGTTTTTGGTCGCAATTGAGCAATTTTGGTACAAATTTCGCGGCGACCCGTCTCATGCCCAAATCATTGATAAAAATCGAATGGCACGAGCCAATCGATATGTTTAGGTCCTCAGCAACTTCTCTAACGGTGATTCGACGATTGGCCAATATCATTTTCTCCACTTCATTAATTTTTTCGTCTGTTGTTGAAGTGCTCGGGCGTCCGGCACGCTTTTCGTCGTTCACATCTTCTCGGCCTTCTGAGAACATTTTGTACCACCGATAAACGTTGCTTTGGTCCAAGGTAGCTTCTCCGTATGCCACAGTCCACATTCGGAATGCATCCGCGCACTTAATTTCGTTTTTCACACAAAATTTGATACAGGTTCTTTGTTCCATTTTTTTGAATAGGTAAAAATCGAAGACGATCCAAAACACGTGCAAGCAAAGCAGCTGTCAACAAGTAAGTGAACATTCAAAATGGCCGAGCTTGTCGACATAAGTGAGAGACATGAGTACCAACATAAAGCCACAAAAAGATCGAAATTCGAATATACGTAACCCGCGAAAATTCAAAATTCGCGATAGTTTTTGAACACACCTTGTATATTAAATGTACTCATACCTCCCAGAAAAATCTGACACTGACATTTTGCATTTATTTGTCAATTACAAAAATTTGAATATCGCAACTGTTTTTCGGGCAACGAGATGTATTACAACAGATTATTCTATATTATTATACACTATATCTCCAAAACTATAAGAGATATAATAAAAAAATTAAATGTGTCAGATTGAGAATTTAATTATCTTTAATATTTGTAATAACAAATTTTCAAAAAATAATATTTAGAATTTTTCTTTTTAGAAACTACCACTTCCGGTTGTCCAATTGTTACCAGAACCTATTCAACTCTTCCCATTACTGCTAGATTGAGGAATCCGTAGTCAAACAGGTCTTTAGTTTTATAGAATTTGAGAAATCGTGTCTCCAACAACCTTTCACACACACACACACAGAGAGAGAGAGACAGACATCATTGTAAAAATGTTAAAATCGGATTCTATGGACCTTAAATCGTGCTTATTCAATAAAATCTGGATATGCGATTTTTAGCATGAATCCAATACCTCTCTTAGCGAGAGGTAAAAATTAATATGTTGTAACCAATAAATTAAACGTTATTTTTTTTCTTTGAATTATTTATAGGTAGCGTCAAAAAGAACCCGGAATCATTGCTTAGAGCAAAGCAGGTGATCGCTTGAGGGAAATTTATTTTTCTTGGGTTGTCAGCCACTACTAGAGAAAGCGTCGGGCCGCCCAGCACCCCTTTTAGTTACTGTTTGCGAAAGCTGCAGGTTGTTTCTTACAATGCGTTTTTGTTTACCGGATTTTGAAATGTCTTCAGAGGATAATACAAACATCAAATTCTACGTTCTACTGGAAAAATAGACTGTGTACGAGCGGCACAAGCAAAAATTTCGCTTGGATAAAAGCACTTTTGTGCTAGCTGAATATTAGAAACAATTTTGACGTCAGTTAGAATTGAACAAAGGCCGATCGAATAAGAACCGGCCACGTACGCTTTTAGAAAATTTCATTAATTTTAAAATGCTACTATTATTTGTAAATAGTATTGAAAATACAGAATTATTTCACAATTTTAATTATTTCTATAGTAGATCTTGTAGTCGATCTTGAACTACATAAAATATTTAAATCCGAACCTCAAATTTTAGAAATCTTAAAACCTAATTTTGACATTTCCTTTCGATAGGTCATTGTCAACAAAATTTACGTCAGAATTGCGAAATCGTCTAGAATATGTTAATTACAATATCACATGAGAGTGGAATTTCGGACCTTAGCATTTTTTTATTCTGCCTATCGTATGTTGTTTATTTATATTCAAGAGTTAAATGTCCAGTAACAAAACAAAATAATCAAAACAAATAATAATCACAAAAAAAGAATAACTCAATCAGCCTAGGTTATATTTCTCAAAATACTTAACTTTATTAAAAAACTTTCATAAATTACAAATTTTCTCATGTATTTTTCCATTCTACTTATATATTCAATGAAACAAAAAATTTAAAAATAGAATACAAGTAATTTTTAGTATTTAAATTTTTTTCTGTCTGACCATCAATCTATTCACTGGTTAAAGTGACTGGTGACATCTATAATTTAAATTTAATTACTATAATAATAACTTTAAACACTCAAATTAAATTATATCCCAGGAAAATTCTAATAAATTTATTTAATCTTCGTTTTATATAGTAATAATTTTGTGACAGCATAAATTATGCGCATTCAAATTCGCGCGAAACTTTATGCTAATCAATTAATTAATGATTTTACAACTGAGTTGATAACCAGGTTAGTTTTGTTTATTTGAAATTCAAGAATATTCCGTGGCCGAGAGCGTTAAGTGACCGACTATGATTTTGACAGTCCGCGTTAGAATCCGGGTGAAGATAAATTAAATTATGGTACGAGTAAAGGACATTTTATCAACAAGCTTAAAATCCGATTAGATTAAATTTCTAGTACCAAACTTTAATTAAATTTAAAGATGGCATTTAACAATTATATTTAAATTTTATGTGATGTTTATTCAGGGTTAACCGGGTTACTTACGGTAAACCGGATGTTCAGTTTTTTCAAATACAATATGCTCAATTACTATCAAATTTTCTGCTATATTGTAAAAATAAAATACTGCCAACTTGTAATAAACAAAAAACAAATATTTCTAATTCGCTAATTTAAATTTTACTCGGCAATTTTCATGTCATTATAATTTAATATATTTCAAATATACATGGTACCAACTATTTAAAATTAATTATAGTCTTGGTATTGCCAAACTTGCCATTTGTAACTAAATAAAAACAAATATTTCTGCACCAATGTAGTTTGTTTACCAATTGTCATATTGCCAATACATTATATCGAAGTAATATTGTCAAAGAATACAAAATGTTTCGAATGTGAATTACATTCGTCATCATTTTCAAAAGAATTTAAAATTACACAGTACAATTTATAAGGATTTGAAAAATTAAGTCTTCCTTCATGTTTTTAATTTTATTAAATATTTTTACGTATAAACGATTTCGAGTATATAAATACCCATCATTAGGTTAGACCTATACTTTAAGCACAGCAGAGCAGTCCATTGCAGGAAGGTTTCGAATCAAGACTCATGTTGTGTCTATTTTTTTTTCTGTAACAATCGACAAAAAATAACCTACACTTTCGTTTTCTTGCCGGTACCTGATGATGGGTATTTATTTCAATACTCGATACCAGTAGTGCGTAAAAATATTTAATAAAATGAAAAACGTGAAGGAAGACTTAATTTTTCAAATCCTTCTCATTTCCAATTCACTTGGATTCTATTCATTTATGACAGTACAATTCTACATTTTGGTATTGAAATTGAGTGTTATATTTTTTTTACAAAATTAATAGGTACGACCAAGACAACAATTTAAAAGTCATCGCTTCAATATCTTGAAACGTAAAAAACTAGTTTTTTTTGTCGTACCTATTAATTTTATAACAATTCTTCTAAAACTGATGATGAATTTAATTTACATTCGAAACTTTTTTTATTCTTGGACAATGTAATATTTTTCGACAAATAAAATGTAACACCAAGTTCCATGGATTACTTAGGCCCTATCCTAACACTATTCAAATATAATTAGGATCCTAAGAATATTTAAGAAAAACCAATACTATATAAGTAAATTTCATATGAAACAAGATAAATAAAAAATTAAGTACCAAGTAAATAAATTGAAACTGGAATAGATTTAGTACCAATTGCCAACACAAAATGCACTTTCCACAATAACTATGAATGCCTGTGATTGAAGTGACATCTGGTAAGATCTATCTTTCTATTAATTATTAGTCATTTACGTAAGTAAATAAATGTTGGTATCACTATCTCATATTAATAATAAATAAAACAGTTGACCTTGCTGGGAATACAGTCTGGCAACGAAATAATTAATTAATAACGTGTCTGAGAAGTTTGATAATTCCTAATGAAATTCACTACATTTATACCATAAATTAAAGACGAAAACTTAAATCATATTTAATACAAAAAAAAACATTGACGAAAGATACAAAGTTGACGGTACCTCATTTTTAATTTATCATCCTGCGCATGTATTGATAATTTATCTGCAATCAAAGCTAAAGAAAACTTTTCCTGTTTGAAAGAGTGATATCTAAAATCGCATGAAAAGTTGAGTATTGAATAAAATATGCATTATGCGTATAAAATCAAATATGACGCATAGTATATGAATCCACGTTATGCAGATTCTGTTGCTTTTAAATCCGTTGGGAAATTATGGAAATTCTAGTAATAAATGGAAAATGGATGTATAAAACTATGATTGCTACGTACAATTTTTTTAAATAATTTCAAGTTGAACATGTTATGCTTTTGTGATAATTGAGAACGTTTGAAAGCAACCGTAGAATTGTGGAATTCATATTAGTGTTGTTTTTGCAAATATGGAACCTATTCATAAGTGATTCATAACGCATAAATAAAAGTTAATAAACAAATACACGTGTACAACTTCTTTCACCCAGAGTCAACAACATATTTTTATTTGTTTTGTACTACAACTTATAGTTCTTGATTATAAAACGGCTTACGTATTCGTATTGTATTTACTTTTCTAGTTAAAACTACTTGCAAATTTGCAAATCATTTAGTACTTCAATATACATTGCAAAAATAGACATGTTTCATATTAATTTTCAATAAAATAATTATAATCTTAGTTTATTACCAAATGTGGTTGTGCTCTCTATTGCATCACTTGATCAGTCAAATTTTGCGTTTACAAACTTCAACTTTGTAAAATTGTTTTTAGGGATTTTTAATTTGTGGAATTAGTAACTTAATGCCATTGCTCTTTTCAAATTATTGCTATTACATTTTTTTTAAAATAATCAAATATCAAAATAAATTAAATTTCAAATGTTTATAGAAACTGTCGGGTTACCAACATTAAAATTTAATATATTTTTTTAATAATAATTTTGAAATAAATGTAATTAAAGCATAACAGAAAAAATACTGTGATATACGTATATTACAATGTTCAATAATTGTAATACTCGTTTGCGTAACTCGCCTACGACTCGAATACGCGAATTGTTCAATATTTTAAAATTAAAACCCTTTTGAAAGGTCAAATTACCCTACATCTTCACAGATTTCAGTAGCTTAAAGCAAGAAAACCCAACATCAATTTTTCACAATTTAGAGAAGTAGTGTTCTACAATCATCAAGAAATTTTCAGAATTAATAATACCGAAAGTACCTTCATCCAGAAGGTTTAAAAGTAGGTAGAGACAATTTGGTAAATGTGTGACGTAGATATAGAGATGAGAAAATGGTATTAAAATTAAAAACGAACTAAAAAATCCTAACCTCACTCCGCGAAAACGTAAACAAACCCACGTGAACTAGCCAGAAATGTGTAGTGTAATGCCTCAATATACGTTCAAAAAGTCAGGTCTCACCATCCTTTCTAGGCATGCGCATAAGTCACTTGTGACGTCACAAAAGTTCGATAATAAATAATTAATTATAAATTAGCGGGAACATAATTTTAACTTTCAATTACATTTTAACTTATAATTATTCATATATTTACGATAAAAAATATTTCAAATGTAATTTTAATCACGCTAAACTTCCCCATTTAAGCCTTATCTTAGTCGTAAGTCCATTCTTAACTGGAATAGAGTATAGAGTGAAATAATGACACTATATGGACCTTTATAACACAGTTATTTACTTTAATTTTATGTGTATAGCGACTAAGTACTTTATTCCTCAATGAATGAAATTATAAAGTACTGCTTGTCATTTACGTAAAAAAGCAATTATTTCGATAATGTTTATAGTTATCATTGGCAATATTTTATCCGACTAATTTTAGAATGAATGAAATATAAGCGCGGCAATGGCAACAAATATAAAAAGCAGTGTCTACTTGGCGAGGCAACAGGTGTCTCTTAATTCAGCTCAATATTTCCACATGCAAAGTCCGCTCCGCGTACTTGTACAGTAGATATCGAGTGGCTGGTTTCATAATCAACTTGGAATAGAGCTATGTAAGACCACGCCGTGCGAATGAAACGCGTTCTACGCGAGAAAGTGAGAAAAAACATGTTTATATTATGTGACGTCACTGACATCGTAGTTACCTTGACTTTTAGTTGCAAAAACTACGAGCGTTTGTTTATGTCCGTTTCAAAATACAAGCGTCGTATTAATTGGCAAGTTATCAACGAAAACTGGAATAAAGATACGGACACTTCACCCAAGGCACGTGCATTTATGCATTTTTGTAAACTAGTAAAAACATGCGAAAACTTGCATCATACTAGTATATACTCTCTCTATCTCTTTCTCAAATAAAGGTGAAAAATATTTTCTTCTACTTATGCGTAGTGCTGATCTTTTATTATAATATATGTACAGGATAAACACGAAAAACCGTAACATAGGCGTTTAACATGAGAAAACAGTTTTTCTCAAATATTACATCCTGTAAAACATTATGTAATGCTTTATACATAAAGAGAGAATAAAACTCTGATTTTTAGATGTCAAACTTTTTAAATTTATGCTTTTGATGCCCGTGTAAACTTTAAAGACGTAGTAAAACCAGATTTAGTATGAGTTATATCAAGAAACGAACGTCCATAAATTGTCAAATTCCTATTTTTTGACATGTTACTTGGTTTGACAGTTTGCAAGACGTTCATTTTTTACCTCCCGCAAACCTACATTCATAGGTAAGGGGGATAATGTTTTCAGTCCAAAAATGCGATACTGAATTTTCAGTGAATAAGCACGACTTAGGGTCCCCACAACACGTTTTTCCTATTTTTACAATGATGCCTGTCTAAGGCTATCAATTTGTGTGTGTGTGACGATTTTTTCCTCTATGATAACTCTTATGTCATACTTCCAAAAATTTCTATTTTCCGTATTTAAGCTTTGTGCATTTATATAATCCAAAACTTTTCAATTTTAGTATTTACGACTTTTATACCAATGGGAACAACATATTAGATTTTGGCTAAAATTGTTGAACCGGATGTGATATTTTACCTGAAGCTTTGAACAGATTGTCGTGAAAAAGTATATGATATAATCCAGTGATTCTCAAAGTGGGCGATATCGCCCCCTTTTGGCGCTAGATAGATACAAGGGGGCGATGGTGGCTTCAAGGTTAACAGGGGGGCATTGAAGGGCAGTAAGTGGGCGACGATAGTTAAAAAGAGTAATACGAAACCAAAGCATCGTTGCATTAGTTTCAATTTTCAGCCCCAACGTAATTTATTTCGAAATAAGATTTTAGGAATTAAAACAATTTAATACTCGAAGGATCGATATAAAAATATCTCTATTTATCGATTTATCAATTTATCTGATTATCTTTAAGTAGGCGAATTTATAAATTTGAAATCTTAAGGTATTTAGGTATATGCTGTTGCCAAAGTACAACAAATAGAGGGAAAACATCCAAACCTCATATTTTGTACAAATCTTACAGGCATTAAGCAATTTTTGGTAAGCGTGGTTTGTGGTTTTATAGTACAGGTGTATGTCATCGTTTTATGCCATTCCTTTGAGATTATTTAGATTAAATTTTTCTGATGGGACATTGAAAAAATACATTTTTGGAAAGGGGGCGGTAAGCCCAATAAGTTCGAGAATTACTGATATAATCTAAAACTTCTCAAATTTGGTATTTAAAATTCTTACATAATTGAGAACAACATATTAGATTTAGACTATATATCATAAACCGGAAGAGTTGCTTTACTTGAAGCCCATGACAATTTTTAATGAAAAAGTATATTAAAATATAAATTCAAAACTTTTTAAATTTGGTATTTAAGACTTTTATATCAATAATAACGACATATTAGAATTTTGATAAAATTGATAAAACGGAAGTAGTACTTTATTGGGAGCTCTGAAAGATTTTCTTGAAAAAATATATTAAAATATGATCCAAAACTTATCAAATTTGGTATTTAAAACTCGCATATGATTCGAAATAACATACTTCATTTTGACTATATATGATAAAGCGGATGTAGTAGTTAATTTGGAGATCTTAACAGATTTTCGAGGAAAAACAAAATATATCCCAAAATTTTGTAATACAGACTTTTCTATTTATTAGAACAACTAATTTGGTTTTGTTTACAAACGATCAACCGGAAGTGATACTTTACTTAAAACTCTTTTACTTGGGACTACAAAAGCGTAAATTTTAATATTTTAGCATCTAGAAATCAATAATTTATATGAAGTATAGAAGTTTAAATATATAAGACGTTGTATAAAGTTTATTAATATAAAACTCAATAAATATAATGATTATTACTTGATGAAAAAAGTGTTACACTCCTTTTCTGTAGTCAGTACATACTAGTATACGATATACATACATGCATCAATATTTTTAGATAAACAGTTTTAAGTGTCGATATGACTAATGCTCTACTTATATAATTATTTAATTACAATCATTAAAGCAATTTTACAAATCTTTTTTGTTCAATTTACATACGCTGAACATCAATTTGGTATTTATAATAAAGTACTATTAAACAAATTCTGAAAATGAATTTCGTTATATTCAAAACATAATACGTAATTTATTTTTTTAATTCGCTATTTAAAGAAGTTAACGAATAATTAATATAAATCAATAAGCAAAAATAAACCCGCGAAAAATTCCTCTATGAAATTAATAAATACTTAATATGAGACTCAGAATCTAAACCTATGCTAAACAATTTTTTATCGCCTATCGCAAGATTGGAAATACCCAACATATATCAAACAGTTATATGAAACAGTAGCGTACTAAGAAATTACTACCATTTCATATCAAATGTTTTCTCAATAAACAAATAAAACTAATATAAACAAATTTTAAAATATTGCCTAATAAATATTTCAAGTTAATAATAGTTCCAACAATGCATATTCCTAGAATTTAAACAATCTTCGCGTATTATCGAGCGTATTATTAACCATTTTTGGGCAGTGCCGGATTACCCAATAGGCAGACTAGGCAATTGCCTATGGGCCCCGCGCCTTTTAGGGGCCCCACTACATTAAATTAAAATAATATTGATTTAATTAAAATTGAGAAAACTGAATGTTTATAGGTATATATTTTATATTAATTTGTTTAAAAGTATGTTAATTTTTTTTTATAATAAAATTATTTTATTAAAATTGTTGGGGGTAAAATCGTAAACTTATTGGGGGGGGCAAGATTTCGATTGCCTAGGGGCCTCCACATGGTTTAATCCGGCACTGTTTTTGGGTATGCCAATCTGTTTTATTACCTGAAGCAAAGACGATATAGAAAATAATTGAAACAGTGACAAATGGAAATGGCTATTTTCTTCAATAATAATTTTATACCTATAGTTTAAATTATAAAGTTAGGGACGAGCTAAATGCCACTTTTTGGTGTGAAAAGGTACTGAATTCTAATTCCGGTTTTACCGGAACCAACATAAACGCTTAAATAGAATCTTGAATACAATTTTTTTTAAGTAATTTAACTTTGCAGTTTAAAAAAATAACTCAGTTATTAAGTTATCAAAATTATGAAACTTACATTATCAATAGACACAGAATTGACATCGCACGCAAGAGAGAGATAGAACATCTCGATACAAACAAACCCCTTCCCATTGTTTTTTCATCTGTCAGTGGGGTCTGTCTATTCCGAATTATTTTAAGGCAATAAAAATGAGTCCAAAACCAGAAAATGTGCCTGGAATAAATAATATAATTATCCATAATTATCAAATGACATTTACGACATTTACATCGTTCAATTTGTACTGTGAATGGCTGATGACAATACTTTGTATTGCCGTAACCATAGCAACCATTACTTCTAAACAGTGCCGCTAGATTCGCTATGTATAAATTGCATTTGTTTGTACATGACATTTGTTCCTTTTTTGTTTGAGGAAATATTTCGATGTTTACCTGATGAATCATTTGTTTCAATCTATGCAAGATTCAAAAAAAGTTAAATACAAATCATTTTTGTCTCAGTTCTTTAGCAGTTCAAAATAATCAAAATTAAATCATGGCAAACCGATAATGCATTAAAGTTTCATAATTATAAACTACGATCCATTGCAGTAATATGTTTACGATTGCAGCTTTTTGATTGGTCTAAACGCAAACTTTGTTTAGAATAGCAAAAAAATTATAACAAAAGAAAACGATTCAGTCAGCTGTTGAACATCGTAAGAACTAGAGAGAGTTGTAGTCAGTGCAGCAATCTAAGCAGTGATTCTATATTATTATTTACTATACTATTATACTCTTTTTTAGAAACTGTATATATACTAAAGAATTAAAAATGTCAAATTTTGAGTTAACATGTATGTCTTGCACGAAACAAAACTAATTCATAATTTATACGGGCTCCGAAACGCCATCAAGTCCATTCTTAACTGGAATATAGTATAGGTTATTTTTTTATGAAAATAAAAGTATTTTGCATCAAGCAAAACTAATTTGAATTATTTTTGGAAAATATATACATAATTCCAATTAAATTCCGCGGGCTCATGTATTGTTAAGTTACGATAAATACGCATTATGGTATTGTTAAGCTTGATAAAGTTGACATATAATGGTTTGCCAATTAAAGTGTATTGTTAATAAATCTTGCTGAAGTAAAAGGCAAGCAAGAAACTTAGTAGTACAGTAACAATGTTAAATACATGTAGTGATGAATATATTACACAAATTACGAAGTTTTATCAATGAATAATGTAAAATAAAACACCTGCAAATGTGTGTTCATTTCCTGTGAACGGCGCCTTGTTTCAGAGACCTTTACTCTGCTGGACCTCTCACATTTATAAATACCGACACTCACAAGAACAGACAGGACTTTTATCGCACTAAATATCACTCTTTAATTCATTAGAATCATTTTTACCTCTCGCTAAGAGAGGTACTGCATTCATGCTAAAAATCGCATATCCAGATTTTATTGAATAAGCACGTTTTAAGGTCCCTACAATCCGATTTTAACATTTTTACGATGATGTCTGTGTGTGTGTGTGTGTGTGTGTGTGTGTGTGTGTGTGTGTGTGTGTGTGTGTGTGTGTGTGGATGTGTGTGTGTGGGATGTTGGAAGGACGGTTACTCAAAAACTATAAGACTTAAAATTTGTTTAACAACGTATTTCCCAATCGGACATTCATGGGAAGATCTGAAAAGGTTTTGGTAATAATTGGACAACCGGAAGTAGAAGATTCTTGAAAAAAAATCTTCTAAATATTATTTTTTGAAAATTTTTCGTGGTAATATTAAAGAAAATTAAATTCTCTATCTGATACATTTAAATATTTTATTATATATTCAATAGATTTAGAGATAAAAGAAGTATAATATATAAAATAATCTGTTGTAATAAATTTGACAGCCGAAAGAATGCCATGAAAAATAGTTGATAATTTAAATTATTTGTAACTGACAGATAAATGTCAGTGTCAGAAATAATGAGTAATGAAAGAAAAATGTACTTGGAGAATCCCTTAGTTCTTGATCTGTGACTATTATGGAGATGACAAGTCTAGGTTGAAGGACTTAAATTTGTTTCAAACATTATGGGACAATGTACACCAGTACTATAGACTAGAGTAACTTTGAATTGCGAAAAAGCTATCAAATTCTTCTCAAGTAAGTTGTAAATATTGACAAAATTACACATCGATATAAGAATAATCGGAGTGCAATCTATCCGTCACTTTATTAAAGGGAATTAGTGTTATTTAGATATAACATGTATGAAAAAATAAAATGTAAAAGAAGATATGTAAGAATAGATGCACAATCCATATATACATTTTAGACCGCCCAAAATTAATGTTTTTACTAGAAGAATATGAAGAGAAAGTAAACAACGTTGTTCGAATTGAAAATTGCAGTTACCAGCCTAATATTTATATATGTTAAACTCTACTTTGTAATTTATTGTAACATAATTTATGGTAAAATATCTTCATGTTGAGACATGCTATTATTGAATAATAAAGAAGTTTATACGTCATAGATTTATATGAATATATTATTTGTATTTATAAAAATATTCTTTGCTTTATGCATACAGCCAGGTAAAATATACGGCGAGAGGTTATGTGCTGGCCACATCAGATTTTTTAAGATGGTATCTACATAAAACATGATACGACTTAAAGTAACCATATTTTGAAAAAGAATTGTACAGACTGAACCGAAAAAAAAACAAGACACAATAAATAATAATAATAAGTTAGTTAACTTTGACAAAAAAATCTGCATTAGTACGCAAATTTAGTGATTCCTCTGTTAGAAATAATGCCTGTTATGAGATATGAGAAAAAAATAGTTATTTGTGTATCAAGGCTGAAAAATTCATTTTTGGCCGAATCAGAATTTTGCAACTGAGGCCACCAAATCAGATGATATGAAAATAGTTATTTATTTGTGTACCAAGGGCTTTGTAAAAAAAAAAATTCTGTGTGACCGAGATTTCGTGTATTTGTTACACCTAATTTATATCCCAGTTTCAACAGTAGTGGAGGTATTGCAAAAAAATAACATATTTTTTTCAGTAGCAATTTAAAAATCTACTTTTTGAACTGACGCCAAATTGCTCTGCTTGTGACGTCCAAAAATTACCAGCCAATGACAGAACTAGAAAGACAAAAATTAAAAAATATTTAATATTTCTTATTTAATTATAAAAATATTTATGCTTACATCAAAATGATCTTCACTGAATAAAATTTGTAATATAATCCACATTCTCATTGGTTAGAAATTTACGTACGTCATCGGGCGAAAGGAGAAGCGGCAATGTAAACATTTATATTTTCAGACAATTTTCTCATTAATTTTTGATTGTCTGAAATTATTTGTGACGTCATAGTCCCGAGTTGGTTATGCTTATCAAACAGTTAATTCTAAGGGTATCGGCATTGTCTACATTAAGCATTTATTTTTATTAAATCTTCTTTCCCTTGTCAAATTATTTAGTTATATATAAAGAAATAAAGAAAAATGTTTAAAATAAATAAAATAGTTCTTAATTTGAATTCAAACAAAAACAACGAATAGTAGCTATAGTTCGTCCGAATTCATTCGAAATTTTAGGATAATAACCGATTAATAAGCTCGGGCGTCCCCAGGGACTATGACGTCATGCAGAGCTGGGCAGTAATTAATTACCTTTGGTAATTAATTACTAATTAAATTACTTTCTCCCAAATTGTAATTTGTAATTAATTACTTTTTAAAAAAAAGTAATTGTACTCAATTACTTTTGAAAATTTGGGTTTTAAATATTAATTACTATTTTGAACCAACAAGTAAGGGAATCCCCGGGATTCGGGCGAAGCCTAGTTAACTTGCGTTGTGGGTGTAACAACAGGTTACAAATGCAACTTGTCATGCACATTGGGACGTACGACGTACTTTGGACTTTTACTTGTTATAATTTATTATTTTTTCTGAATCCTAATATTAATTATATACTTTTCAAGGAATTTGCAATGTCTTCATATAGGGTTTCATATAAATCAGTATAAAGTATTTTTAATAACCATATAAGATGGGAAGATGTCCACACTTTCAACATATTTATTAAAAGTAATCTCGATTTTTTTTTCATATTTTTGATATACAAACATTTTCATCGTTGAAAAGAGAAAAAATGGCCGTTTATATTTTAGTAAAATAATTATAGGTTGCTATTTAAAAATAAAAGTTGATAGTCGTATCTTGTAAACGTGACTTTATAAAAAATATCTACATCTGCCATCAAATAGTATATTTTTTAAAAAATAAAACTTTTATATGAGTATTTTTTTCTACTCATAATTAAGAAGTGAAATGTCCAAGATGCGGGGAAGGGGCTGCGCCTCTTCCCAGACTCAGCCTTTTTATAGGTAAGTTGTGTTACGGAAATTCCAAATCACTTTAGAACATTTACATCCCACTATATGAAGGGTCAGTTTCGTGTCTACCTGGGAGTGAGGCAGGTTTTCCTACCCTAAACAGATATTCGTGCATCGACCTTCTAAAAAATTTGTTTTATTACTCATATTATTTTTATTTATGTTGTATTTCATATTAAACAGTATAGTATTATTTTTTGTTTTATTTAATGTAAAGTAATTGAAAAAGTAATTAAAATGTCAATTACAATGCAAAAGTAATTGGTAATTTAATTACATTTTGGTTAAAGTAATTGTAATTGTATTCAATTACTTTTTGAAAGTAATTTGCCCAGCTCTGACGTCATGTTTACAATAATTAAGCATTTTCAACAAAGTAATATTTCATCATTTTCTTTTTACTAAAACTCTTAATTTAACGTATGCTACCTTATGATTATCGAAATTTACTATGTATTTCTTTGCAATGGTAGAATACCTCATTAATCACTTTCTCTCTCGTGGCCGTGTACCTGAGCCGCTCTGATCGCGAATCTGGTGATCCGGGTTCAATCCCGATCGACACCAAATTATTTCCAATTTTAAATGGCATAAAAGTGAACCCTGTGGCGCACCCTCCACGCCAGTGTCCATGAGATGACGCCTGGTAAACGCCCGCATGATACGAATATATCATCATTACCAATACTGTGTACACCCAATAATAGGTAATATGCAGTGATATATTTATTTATCCTGTAACCAAATGACGCTCGAAAAGCCTATATTATTTTATCTATCGGAGAAACATTTTTAGCGACCATCAGAATTAGTAAAAGTAAAATATTAACTTTCTTTAAAATATAAAAACATATTAAGTGAGTTTTCTATTTAAATGAATATTAAATACATACGACAGCGATGTATGTACTAAGTTTGTATTGAAATTAAAAGAGTATAAAAAAACTGGCGATATAGGTAAATGTCGATCCATTATTGTAAGGTCAATATAACTTGTAACGCCAAGACTTTTCTTTTGAGTTTTCCCAAGGATATTTGCACGTGTCACGATTTTTTGTAGCACATAAAGGAATGTGACTGAACAGTACAACTAGACGGATAATTAACCAGTAAACAAATGCTTTTTGCAGATCAGCGAGTACTTGATAATAATATTGAATAAATAATAAATAGTATTACGTCCTTTCCTAAATTGTGACGTCATGAATTTCCCAAACAACTACAAAACAAATCATGTTTACAATCTTAGGATCATAGGAACACGTTAATTTCATTTTGGAATATTATCATGTTTTTATCTAAAGTCTCTGTTTACTACGCCATTCTTGGAAATATACGCAGCATATTAATTTACGAATTTATAGATTTTAAAAATATTAATAATAATATGCTGTGAAATACGTCATTTAAAAGCGTGCAGCCATTTTGTCATTAGTTAATAAAATGTGAATTCAATTTAATTTTTAAAATTAATTATAATGCATTTCTAGTTAAAATTATTCATTATATGTAAGCCATTATATTAATTAATTTTCTATTATTATAAAAATGATATGTTCAATTCATTTTTAGCGTACATTCCCGATATTTAATTCAAAATTATTAAAATTTTGTGTTAAAATAACAAAGGGTACCGCGAGTATGTAATAAAATATGAAATATTTAACAATGAGACAGTTTAAATAAGTTATTTACGATACATGTACGTAAAGCTAGCCTTTAGTCACGAATGGGTCAGATTAAAACACCCGTCAGTGACTGAAGATTCTTTACGTACCTATGTGTATCGTAGAATATTTTATCTTCGATAAAATGTAAAAACTCAATAAATATAAAAAAATACTTTTATTTGAAATCATTACTAAAGTGCACAAAAGTTGTCATTAAAAGTTCAGAAATCGGTACTAAAATAATTCATTATAGGGCGATTTCTTGAAATATAGTGTTGCCAACCTTATGATAATTAAAGGATAATTTGGGCAGACATACGTTGTGCAATCGCAAATTTATATGTAAAACGACAAAAAATATCTGCAAGAAGAATGAATAAAATAATTCTGATGATGAAATTTGAGATAACACGCATAATTTTGAGTATTCATTACAATAACTTCAATGTCCGGAGGTTTGCAACACTGAACATAAGTTCGTTTGTTTGACTGACAGCAGTTGACAGATAACCTATAAAACTAAATATATCTTTCATTTTCACAAAATTTTAATTTCAAGTAAAATTTATCACTTTATTTTCCTCGGCCCTACGGCCTCGGCAACTAAATTCCGCATTCGTGATAAAAAAAATAAAACTTCAGTGCCTTGATACATAAATTTTACACGATCGGGATTCTTTTAATGTTTACTGGATAAGGTTTCTAAGGCAGTAAGCTTTGGTTACAAATTACTGATCGGTAAGGATGTTAAATAACTTACCGATCAGGAGGCGGAGGTTGTAAGTAAACAAAAACAACGATCAAAGCTTACTTTCAAAATAACCAAAAATTTTTTAATATGTCCAAATAATTTTCAAGTCTTTTTTACCTTCCGTCACCTTTAGATAAGGAAGGTATTATCTTTGGTCAAAAAATTCAGTGATGGATTTTTACTGAATAAGCATGTTTTAGGGTCCCTATATTACGATTTTACCATTTTTACGATGATGTCTGTATGTATGTATGTGTGTCTGTGTGTGTGTCTGTGTGTGTGTGACAAAAGTTCCGGATCCCATAACTTCAATACCACGATTCCAAAAATTATAATTTTTTCGTATTCCTCAAGTTTACATCCAGAAGAACAAGTGATTAGATTTTGGTTTTAATTAGTGAACCGGAAGTTGCCACATTTGAAGATTTAACAGTTAAATTTGATTTATTGACATTTAATATTATTATAACTTAAAGAATATATTATTCTCTATAAGATTTGATTACATTTTATACTTCATATTTAATAGATACAGAGTTAAAGAATTTTAAAGAAATTAAATTTTATAATTCAGCCAGCTATGCTAAACATGGAAACTGCTATTATATTCATATAATTCAAATTGACAGATGTCAGTATGAGTAAAAAGTAAATTAATGTGGCAGAGATGAGGATGTTGAAGTAGATGTTGGGGAAACTCGGAAAGATACGGTAAGAAAATAACTCTAGTGTTACAAGTTTCTAGAAAGATACAAGAAAGACGATTACATTGGTTTGAACATGTCATGACGAGAAATGAAGAATTATATTTGAACAAGAATGAGTAGTTTAGTAATGGGAGGTTCAAGAAGCAGAGAAAGACCAAAGATAAGATGGAAGGACTGTATTGCGGAAGACTTGAGAGAAAAAGAACCGAATGAGAACGACACGCAAAAATATCGACTCCTAACGAATGGGAAAAGCTAAAGAGGAAGAAGATGTCAGTGTCAAGTGCAATTTGAATAGTTTGTTTATGAAATAATTTTACTGGAAATTTAGAATCTTTTCCAAGAAAAATTATGTATGGAATTTATACATTATACACAGGATTGACGGAAGGTATTGTGCTGGCCACAACAGATTTTTTTTAAATTCTGTTCAAAAAAAGTGATCTACATTTCGGTCAGTAAGTACTCTTTTACCGGTATCGAATCATCTCGATTTCCAAAATCATCCTCAATCGGTAGGGAGCACCTTACGGTCAGTAAATAACTATTATTTATGAATTAGGCTCACAATATTAAATGAGAAGTTAGCGATAATACCAAAATATTACCATGGCTTGCAAATTTAGCGCGTTTAAGAAGTTTAATCACTCGTTGCTCGGCAACCCGTGTCTAATGAAATCTTGTTATTAAACAAACGTTTTACAAACTTAAAACTGACAACTAAACGTCAATTTTCCACACTATCGTAGATAAAATATTTTTTTACCCCTTTATAGATAACATAACACAAACATTATTGCATAATAAAACAAATAAAGTGATACTTATATTACGTTATAGTTCGTATGAGAATATACGTTTGTCACTAGAATCGTGTTGGCGATAGTTCCTACTGGTGATGCAACAGAAAGCGGTTTTTCAAAAATCCGGATAACGAATATTTGGCATAATCAGGAAGCTGGATAATAAACTTTTATAATTAATTAATATTTAATCATAAATGTACAAATTTTAACATCAAATTTTTTTGACCCGGGTGTAAAAATATTGTGCTAAAAATTTTGTACTTTTTTGTTGTATATTCAGTAATATTTACTTATCATGAAGACATTTTTTACATTGTAGCATTTTTATAATACAAATCTATTTTTACTATACATTTTACCTCTCGCTAAGAGAGGTATTGGAATCATGCTAAAAATCGCATACCCAGATTAGTGAATAAGCGCGTTTTAAGGTCCCTAGAATCCGATAATAACATTTTTACGATGATGTCTGTCTGTGTGTGTGTGTGTGTGTGTGTGTGTGTGTGTGTGTGGATGTGTGTGTGGATGTGTGTGTGTGGATGTGTGTGTGTGGATGTGTGTGTGTGGATGTGTGTGTGTGGATGTGTGTGTGTGTGTGGATATGTGTGTGTGGATGTGTGTGTGGATGTGTGTGTGTGGATGTGCGTGTGTGTGGATGTGTGTGTGTGTGGATGTGTGTGTGTGTGGATGTGTGTGTGTGGATGTGTGTGTGTGTGTGTGTGTGTGTGTGTGTGTGGATGTGTGTGTGGATGTGTGTGTGTGGATGTGTGTGTGGATGTGTGTGTGGATGTGTATGTGTAGATGTGTGTGTGTGGATGTGTGTGTGTGTGTGGATGTGTGTGTGTGTGTGGATGTGTGTGTGTTGTTGGAAATATTATTTTTTGAAAATTTATGTTATTACAAATATTAAAAAACATAATTCTCTATTCGACACATTTAATTTTTTTATTATATCTTCTATAGATTTAAAGATATAGAAATATAATCTATAAAATAATCTGTTGTAGTAAATCTCACAGCCTGTTCACAACCCAAACATTTCCATGGTAACTGCTTGAGAAATTTAAATGTGTGTAATTAACAGATAAATGACACTAATGTCAGTGTCAAAAATTCAGAGATAGTACTGAAGACTTTTTTTGGCAAGGATATTTAATATTTCTTATTGTATTATTAATTATATATTTAAAATTATAGGTATGTTACATGAAAGGCCGAGAGGTATTGTGATGGCCACAACAGATTTTTAAACTAGAGGTAAATTCAAATTCAGATTTACAGCAATAAAAAACTAGATAAAATATTTACAATAAATTTAAATTATTGAACTTTCAGTCAAATTTTTATGACATTAGACACTTAGTTTTTGTAAGAACTGCCTGTTTTTGAATAAAAGAGGTTATGGGATAATGACTAATCTAATGTGGCTAATCAACGTATGTTGTACTACAGAAATTTTGAATTTACTCCTCTTAGTTTATAAATAAACTATAGTGTTTTTCTCTGAAAGTTATACTATGTTATATCATTTATAATTATTTCATTTTATACTCGATTTCATACCTAGAATAAAGTACATAGAAATCAAATAATTGTTTTGTTTAAGTTTATTAAAAAGTAATCCAAGAAATCCAAATTGTCAATATCGGGACTGTACGGATATTCGGTGAATTTCGCCGTTGCATCCCTATTGCCTACCAAAACCTAACCTAACGCACAAAACCTGCAAAACGCGGGCCGAGAAATTATAAAATTTTATAGTTTGCATTTAACTTTTAATTTTTCCCATGATCATTTCTCCCGCAATCAAATTTTGTTAAAAATGTGAATCACAAATTTTATTCAAAAAAATAAGGGACTAGTTCAGTAAAATATCTGATTAAAAAATTGTTCAGTCGGCAACATATCAAAATTATACATACTACGAGTAGTATATTGAATTCATTTTATTTATTTAAAAATGTTGTTATGAAACAATAAAAGAAACGACCACTAGGTAATAAAATATGAACTAGGTGACATTGATAAAATAAAAATGGCAAACAATAAATCCGTAATCACAGTTTATAAATTTGAATGTAAGCAAAGTATTGTGTTTCTTATCAAAGGCCTCGAAATGCACCAACAGGAGCCAAAATACGGCAACGCATTATTCGAATCGAGGTTATCGCGATAGTAAAACAATAATTAATAGTTGAGAAAGAAAATAGTGTTGTAACTAACCTACCCGTACGTTCTTCATACTATTTTTGATTCTTTATGTTAGCCGGAACTCGTAACTCTTG
Source organism: Harpalus rufipes (assembly GCA_951394225.1). Lineage (NCBI taxonomy): Eukaryota > Metazoa > Arthropoda > Insecta > Coleoptera > Carabidae > Harpalus > Harpalus rufipes. Next base: position 26,313,800 of record OX596279.1, on the reverse strand, counting down.
AAATAAATTCGTTTATGACATGTAGCAAATGTCGAACTGCATCGCAAATATCCGTCGTGTTAAATCACTTGCGAGACGCATAAATTATTTCAAATCATGCAACTGACCATGAGAGATGCTATTTTTCGATGCAATGCGACGAGGAACTGTTATTGCATCAACTACGAGTATTGTTCGCACTAAAAAACAACCTCAAATATTAAGTTTCAGTTGCTTAATTTTAAACTAAGCTAAATTTAAACAAATTACCGATCATCAAACTTGTAAAATATATCATAAAATATATTTCAACAACATTGTTATAATAGTTATTTATGATTTAAATACTAATAAAAGTATATTACTTTAAAACTGCGAGAGAGATTCAAAAATAAATATATCATAACGGCTCATTTTCTTTTTTTATAAACTGGTGACTATTGAAAAGAATAGTTATTTACGTATCAAGGCACTGAAGTTCTACTTTTATCACGAATGTGGAATTTATTTTCCAGGGGCTGTAGGGCCTAGGAAAATAAATCATATAATCGGACAGTGCCGAGGTGCATTTTAAATTTTATTTGAAATCGAAAAATTGTGAAAACGAAAGGAATATTTATTTTTATAGGTTGTGTAGATATACAAGTTGTTAAAAAAAGGGTAAAATATTTTGAGGGTATAGTACTGACTAAAATGAGTAATAAAAGCTTAACATAATATCCGATAACTGTTTTCGATAAAGAAAATTGACAAAGATAGTGACGGAACAAAATTTTGTCTATATCAAAAAATAGACTATAAAAAAAAGGATAAATTTTTTATATGAAACATTTTTCTCAATTTCTAATCATTATGAAGTTATTTGAAAATTAATTATAGCCCAAGGTCGCCGCATTTGACTTAGTACAATCATTTGATTTTTTTGAAAAACAAAAGCATATCAAAGACGACCTCTGAAAGGTAAACAAAAAGTCTCATTTAATCGAAGTCGCAACTCTTTCAGTTTTCGAGATAGCAGAGACAAACCCCGTAAAAACTCATTTTTCACTGCCTGCTTATATTTCTGAAACTATTTAAAATCGGACCCATGTTTATTAAGCTTTGTTTTAGTCATTTTAAGCAGTACTCTTTTTTAACACCTGTATATCTGTCTTATACTCAATGTTGCTATCTCGGCGGACATTGAAGTTATTGTAAAGAACACTCAAAATTATTTGTTTTATCTCCAACTTCATCAAAATTATTTAGTCGTTCTTCTTACACATATTTTTGTCATTTTACGTACAAATTTACTGTTCTACACCTGCCCAAATTACATTAGCGCCGATTTTTAAAATTTTAATGATGATTTTTGTGCACTTTACTGATGATTTCAAAATAATATATAATACTAATTTATTAAAGCCTGATTCGGTTTACAATAAAGTGTGTAGTCTATTTTAATTTTTGTTTAATTTATACTTGAAATATTAGCGCAACTGCCCATATGTCTAACAGGTATGCTTGATAAGAAAATTAAAAATTACCCCTAACCTTAAAATGAAAATATGAAAGTAAAACTAATGTCTATTTTGAAAACAATGGCTGGAACCTCAAGCCTTGTTTTGAAAACGCCGTTTTGAATGTCAACTTTCAATATTTAATTTCACCTTTATGAACGATTTTTTTCATAATATTATTAACAAAGTTTGTATTTAAATAAACATTTTGAAAAAAAATGCTCTTTAAAAGGTGAAATTAAATATTGAAATTTGGTATTTTTAAAACATAGTGTTTTCAAAACAAGGGTTGTGGTACCAGCCAATGTTCTCATCGTCAATAGTAAAATTTTACGCGAAACTGAAGACCTCTGACATAGTTTACACGTTGGGTAATCTTAAATCTTAACCACTCTGAAAAAAAGGGCTGTTAGGATCTCTGGCATGGTTGACATATTGAGTAATCTTCATTTCTTTTACCCTCTCATTCGCGTAAAAAAAAATGTTCTCGAAATACGTATGTTTATAGTTTCACTTAATTTTAAAGTTAGGCGTAATTTTTAATTTTATTATGTAGAATATAACATTTTTTGGCACAATCAATATCAGTTTGGTCAAAAATTGGCATTAGTTGTACTTTTTACAACAAATATTACCACTTTTTTAAAAAAAAAAAAAAAATGATAATATTATTTTGTATTTTACGTCGTAATTTGTAAGCACAATGTAGCTACATTCGATCATGGAAATAATTCGATAGAATCACGTTTAGAGCGAAGGACAAGGAATTTAAATACACCTGAAACGAACAGACAAAATTCAAAGTCGGCGCCATAGTTTCGTTGAACCCTGACCCTAGTATAATCATGGTTACGACACTCATATGAATGTTGCAAATCTATTCATGAAATACTGATGCACTATTGAATTGTTTAAAACAACGTTTCTTTCCATTACACATCAAATAATTTTCAATATTTTTCATTTTGTTATTAAAGAATTCAAAGCATATATTGCCATTTTTATTCCATTTATCAATTCTAATAATATTATGGTTCGCTGTTACTGTGAAAACATTTCTAGTTTTAAACTCATTCAGATTTGTACATAAAAATTTTGTTACGAAAGATTGGTGTTTTGGTGACACCAAAACAAATGAGAGCACCATCCAAAATTATGGAATGAATATTTTTATTTAATATCAAGAAGCTTGACAAACTTTAAGCATTCTTTGTATTAGTTTGTATATAAAACATAACTTACAGAAAGCATCCTATTCTAGAATTTCGGACACAAGGCGAGTAACCAAATACAAAACAAAATATCACCAGAAATCAGTATCAATAAGCGTATTTTTATTCTGAAACATAGAAATTGATTTGCAAATGTTTTGCAAATTCGCCTACAGCTGATTAACATTAGTTAATTTGTTTTTTGATGACTTGTCTCTGCATTTCATCCCACAGAAGTTCAACAGGGTTCAAATGAAAGCAAGGCAAATAATGACAAAAATAAGACACTAAAGTTTAGTTATTGTGTTTTGTTTCTTTCCTTAAGAATTATGCGGAAAACAAATTGAATACGTACATTTAATCTTAAAAATCATGCTTACCCATATATATTAGATAGTACTATAGAAGTAAAATAATATACATGGAACTACAGTCAATTATTTATTGAATTACTTCATAGTCTTTATATGTTAAAAAAATTGTTACTATTTTTGTTTTATAACATACCTCAACAAATGACATTAAAGTCATAAGCGTGGTTAATTATCAGTCATTATTGTCGACTATATTTCTAACCATTACCTTAATTAAACTTACATACCATTCTTAAGTAAAACGATGTATGTGTTTCTTGAAAGATTCTTAAAACAATTCATAGGACATTTCAAAACATTGATTTTGAAATAATTGATCAAAATTTAATTCAAATTAATGATCAATTTAATACGAGAAAATTAGTTCATAAAAATTCTAATTTGGAATATCCATGAAATGTGTATATAAAGCATTTGTAAGTGTAATACTTCGTAGCGTATTCCTTCGCATTTAATTGCATATTATGGTAATTTGTTAAAAAACCCATAATTATGAAATTATACTCTGAACTTATATGCAGTTACTTTTCTGGATTTTTGTCGTTTGAAGTTTGAAGGCTGTTTAGTGAACCAGGTTGGAAATAAAGCCTTGTATGGTGTACGGCCAAGAGCAAGAATTCGAATCGGAGAATCAGAATTACGCACTGAGTGAGAGGTTTGTGCGTATGTTAAGCGTTAGATTAAAAGTGAAACGTGTCACTAGTGTCCCCAATACGCCCTGCCTAATTTTAAACCTAAGCTGTATGAATAGTCAGACCCGAACGAATTTCCTACCTATACATGCGCATACACGCACGCATACGCATGAAATTTCACAACGTTTCCGAACGCATTTTCACATTCCTGTTAATTAACTAGGCCGCAGGCTACACATTACAGCTACCGTTCGTACATCGTACGCTCCATGCTCTCTAGTATGTACAATGTTACAGGGATTTTACCAGTACTACGCCATCTTGTATTTTCAGAACTTGTTCTTTTTTTTAAATAAAATAATTCTTAATAATGTGGCCGCATTATTGAGATGATTATGAAATGAATAACTGTATCCGTTTGGAGGAATTTTATTAGTGAAGGTGTTTAGTTATAAGGAGAGCGTGAGCGTGCACGTGTAGCCGCTTAAATAAGACATAGAGAGAGTATGGTATGAAACAGCTAGGTAGTGATTTACAATGATCAAGAGATGTAATGGTTTGGGGCAAGGTCTATGAGATCGAGATCGTTTGACAGGTTGGCACGACGAGTGTCTCGGTCGAAGCGGCAGACGAAGATTCAGCAGCAACAGAAGTGCTGCAGGGCAGGAATGTATTATGTAAGTATGTTAGGTTGGTTTGGTTTGGCGTCGGGAGCTGGGCGCTTGTGACCACAAGGTTGGTTGGCACTGTTGTTGGCCGCGTCGCCGCAGTCGCGAGTCGCGCCAGCCGAGCCCCCGGCCACGCGACGTAAACATAAACACGCGACCGACCGCGACATGTGTTGTGTTGAATGTTTACATTTTACATTTACAGTACCTACCTTCCAGCCTGCGGAGCTGTTGCTGTCGCCCTTGTCCTTGAAGTACGGCACGTTCTGTACCATCCACTCGTAGATCTGGGAGAGGGTGAGCCGCTTCTCGGGGGCGGAAGTGATGGCCTGGGTGATGAGGTCGGCGTAGGAGAGGTTACCCCAGGCGTTGCGGCGGCTGGAGTTCTTTTTAGCGGCGGCGGAGACGTTAGGCGTGGGGAGTTGGGTGGCGCCGCCGCTGCTGATGCCCTCCATGGCCGCGCCCACCCCGAGTCCGCACTTGTTGCCGTCCTCGCCGGGCTCGACGAAGTTGTCGGGGCGCGGTTGCGGCCACGTGTTGGAGCGCGCGCGCGTCTGCGGCTCGAACGGGTCCAGCTCCGCCAGCGGCTCCATGATGTTCAGGTTCATCCTCGGGCTGGGACTGGGACTGGGCACGGGCCACCCGCCGTAATGAATGTTCATATAAGCCGACGCTAGCTAACACTTCCAACCAACTTACGTATAACGCACGAGCTAAATATACTCGTACTCAGTCGCCTTCAGCTAACTGCTGCTCAGCGACCGTTCTACGCCGCAATTCAGCGCCAAGCACGTGAGTCCGCAAAAAACACACACACACTCAACCAGAGTTCAACAAGTCATCGCTGGATGCCAATGTCAACCCCGATAACTCGTTGAAAAGTTCACTTTTCCAGGCCGATATCACTCAGTACGGTAATGCCACTCAGAAATACCAAAGTTCATTCAACACACTCCTTGAAGAAGAGACAAGAGTTGTCATTCCTAGGAACTCGTAGAAATAGTCACCTCGACACACTGTCTTGTCATTTTCAATAGTCTGACAACAAACGAATGGTTAATGATGCACTAATAGGAGTTGGAGATCACGTGAACGGCGTAATAGAGCTGGTGAGCTAGTGACAACCACCCACGACGACGGCTAAACACTGTGTGGCATGCTCGGCTCGGCTCGCGCTCCGCGCTGGCCACTGAGCGCACGCATGCGCACTCTAGTGGCCACGCACGCACCGTTCATGCCGTCACTCAGCCGGGCCGCCCCCGCCGACACAACACCGCAGTCAAAGCGTGGACGTGGTGGACAGACATCGACAACCAACGGAACGGGCTACTAATTAACGCTCGTTCCAGCCATGTCGCTCTGATTCAAGACTATTGTCACTGCACTCACTAACACCCACTGGACAGTGGACGGCTAGCCTAACCACAGCCGTTACACCGCAAATTCCTTCACCTCGTGTGATCCATTAAACACCGACAGCTTCTCGCTAACAGATAAAATACTTGAAACAATCTTAACTCGGTCCCTGGGAAGAACAAATGCAATGGTCCCTCAAGCAATACATCTTCATTTATGTCTCGGATTGAAATAAAGTTATTGCTTTAGTTTTCAACACTAGCGATCGGTAGAAACCGAAACTTTTCTCTGTAAATGATTGCGAGAAATATACAAGTCGAACCACCCTACCCTAGACGAATATCTACCCGGATTCAGACAGTATCTTGCCGATTATCTCGCTGCGCATGAATCACCGCAGCTAATTGCTGAACGTTCTGCGTTCTGCTCTTTCACAGCAATTTATTTTTTGTGAGAATTGCACCAGTGTATGTGCCTCTCCACTCCTTCTTGTCCATCGCGCCTCTACTTGCTTTTTCTATTGACGTTTCTTTCTTATTTCGTATCTTCTATATTATGTTGCCCTAGGTCTCCTTGGATTTACTCTTCTCTCCAGTATTTTTAATCACAAAATCGGTTTTGTTGGTCATGATTTGTTCATTTTAATTAAATTACTACATCAAACTACTTGCCAAACAAATAGTACCATAAATGTTAATAGTATGATGGTGAAGATCTAAACAAGGTCAAATGTAGATATCTAAGGTCTTGGGCGATACTATAGCTGTCGAACAAGCACAAGTGTCTGTTCGATTAAAAAGCAAAATATATGTCTGTAGTTCAGGTTGCGACGGAGAAGAGAATGTTTCGGATACTTGGTCTGACGCGACTTGACCAAGCTTAAAACACTGATGTGTGAAAGACTATAGTAGACAAAATGAGAGAAGCAATACTTAGATAGCACGGTCACGAAGAAACGAAGACAATTCTCTGGCAATGCTTGTTTTGCGAACGATTTTCATCTGACTTGGAGGGGGAATCTTCGGACAAGATGCATCCTTGCCGTCCCAGTTAATGCAGGGCGAAGCATCAGGTATGGTTGGCCCGCATAACATTAATGCGGAAATAAATACAAAGAAGAATACATAAGACGAATACTAAAATAATCACAAAAAATCCCGTTTCCTCTTACCTGACAGTTTGGTTAAGATGCGCAATGGTTCATAGATTGCGGTGTGGGGTGAAGTACAAACCGAAGCATAAGCTATGGAAGGATTTAAAAGTTACTTATCTCAACAGATATAATATTTGTTAAATTTTAGTCTCATAATACACCAGTATGTAATAAATAGCGTTCTGGTAAGTTTATACGTATATGTGTAAAGAAACAAAATTTATTTTTAACAAAACCTTATATATCGGAGTGTATTTCTCGCGCTATAACAAGGACAATCAGAAAATTTTCTACTCAATATTCTTTTTGATCCTGAAAAGCATGTGCGTCACTTTTTAGATCCCTGTATACATATCTTCACAGTCTGTTACCAGGGCCGGCCTCGTCGGGTGTTCGAACTGTTCCCCGAACGCAGGGCGCCTGTGAGTCGAAACGAGGAAAAACTATTTCATTTATATAATATAAAAATAAGGGCGCATCTAGAATCTCGAACAGGGCGTCGATTGTCCTATGACCGGCCCTGCTTATTACCCATTTCAGGGGCGTGCCAATCTATTTCTATTCACAGATTTCGGCAAAAAAGTTAAATTTTAGTAGGAATATTTTCAATATTTTCCTTCTAAATATTTATTTTGTTTCTTAAAAAGTTTAAATAATAAAATAAGTATGAACTTTTATAATCTCAGTACCCACTTAGAATCAAATAGTGATGTCGCCAGATTGGTATCTACAGTCATTTTTCAATAAAAACCTCAAAAACTCATATACATCTAATTTTGGGTAAAAAGTTCAATATTTTCAAAAATCTAATTTTTATACTTATAGTTTTCAACGTGACGATTCAAAATTTTAAAACCACAGGTCGATAATTCTTTTCGTTCCCGAGATATTTTCATTTAAAGTTGTATCTAAAAATACCCAATTTTAGGAAACAGCCTAACAATGGGCACAAATACACTTTTGGTAATATCAGCAATTAATTCTACAGATACAATTACATAAGTGTACCATTTTCCAGATCAAAATTACTGAATATGGTCAAAAGGCGCAAAAAATCTAAAGTGTAAGTACCCCTTACGATTTTTTCAGATTTATATTTATAAAACTTGAACCAGTTAAGACAATATGAAAAGAACCCTCTCTCCAAGTAGTGAGCTATAGGGGACTCGTGCGAGCCCTTTCTTAACATTTTTTTGTATAAATCTTTTAAAAGTATAGGCTGTTTAATGTTTGTTTTTAGGGTTACAGACCATTGTTAGTTTTAACACTAGTGATAAAAGTGAATTAGTTACCTTGGTAGTGACAAACGGAACAACAAGTCGGCATGTTTAACGAATGTCAAAAAATATTAGAAATACAAATTAAAAAAAAATATGTTTGTAGAATATATACGTGTTAAAAGTGACATTTTATTTTGTTTGGAGTTCGCTTCGCGTGTTGTTCCAAACTTCCTTCTCACAAAATAAAGTGTTACTTTTAAGACGTATATTATAAGTACAGTAAAAAAAATTAAAGATGTCAGATCAAGGTCATCTATAAATCGTATGAATTAAGATTTTAGCTCCGTCCATTCCGACAAATTCAGTAGTGTCGTTTACTTAGTTTTTATGAGGATACTACTGTTATTTTATTATTATAAAATATGATACAGTAAAAGCATTCAAAATTTAAAACTAAGTCAGCTGGTAAGTTTATTAGCAAATGTAAAACCAAATATGTGAAAAATGAGATACTGACACAGTGCACGGCTATGAATCAGGTAATATGTATGAATTAATAAATAAACTTACGTTACAGCGAAAGTATTGTCAACAAGGAGCATCGTTTTAAAATGGAATGTCTTAGTCGAAACAATAAACAATATGAATTTTTGAAAGACAAGCGTGTTATAACTTAAAATCATCCTTATCGCACATGTTTCGTGTTATGACATTTTTTTTACTGTATTTTATTATATAAAATAATCCAAATTGTGTGTAATATTTACCTAATAAGCATTTATCATTTTTATCAAAAAACGGCGAGTCCTTTATTCAAATTTGATAGATTATCTGATCACATCTTCATGTACCTACTTAACCAAAGAATTATACATATAAAAATAATTCTTAAACCGTATAGAAATTGCATATACGCATAATAATAGAATTTTTAGTCTACGGTTGATGGTTCCGGGGATTTCCACGAGATGTATGTTACATAAACTAGACATCAGCGTCATTGTAACTGATGTCGAGTGATAAAAAATTATAATTCAAATAATAACACATGCCATTAGTGTGGTCGCGGAAATGCTCAATCTAGACTATACAACATCCAGGTGATTCAAGGAAGCGCTACCCTCTCTCTAAGATTAACTAGCATCAAGTGGCGACTTCACACGGTGTGTTAGCGCACTATTAGCACTCCTGGTGGGGGCGGTGCTCACTAAATCTACATGACGCAAATTACACCACTAAATTGAAAACTGGACAACACAAATCTCTCAAATGCCTCCGGGAAACGAAAAGAAATTGCGGACAAGAACAAAGACAACACGATCCGAATGTTTCAATCTACTAATTATTTTATAGATTTAAATTATTGTTGGTTATGTGGTCTAGGAGAATCAAAGTTGACGTTTGTTTAAATTAGTTTATCTAGGACTAATAAATAATATGTATAAATATTATAAATGGTTTTTGCTATATAATACCATATACAAGGTGTCCCAAACTTAAAGGTCCACCCTGTAATAACAGATACAATACCTCAAAATAAGCATAAATTATTAGATAAACATACAATTTATGCTTATTTTGGGGTATTGTATCTGTTATTACAGGGTCGACCTTTAAATTTGGGACACCCTGTATACATCCCACAGGGAATAATAATTAGAGAATAATAGTCATTTTTGCACGATTTTCTATGTAATAAAATTCGTTCTAATGGCTATTACTAGTTTGGATGATTACAACCTTTGCTCACTCAAGAGCATCCGTTATCGTTATACATGTTTGTGGTTAGAATAAAATAATTGTAAAAAACCATAGTGTACAGGGCCGCTCCGTGCGGGTGGGCACCATTTCAAGACAAGTCATAGTAATTTTTTATAAATTGCTCTTATTGGCAAAGAAAAAAATCTGCTGTAGCCAGCACAATACCTCTCCCCATTTCCGTTTTATGTTATATAAGTATTGTACAGTGTTCAAAAAAATCCTAACTCGGAGTAGGCTATGAACGAGGACACATATGTCAATTTAATAGTATTAAATTAAATGTCAAATCAAAGCTTTTCTTCTTGAATCTTATTTTAGAAATTAGAAATAGAAATAAATTAGAAAACGGCGAATGGCAATGTATGTACTGTAACCTTCTTTATTATCTTTTCTCATTACAATTACATTTCCAGATCATTTTTGACAATTTAACTTTTGCAATGAATAATGATGAGACACGTTTCTCCGTTCATAGTCTACTCCAAGTTAGGTTTTTTTTTGAACACACTGAATTTAACATTTCTTGTACGCACAAAAAATTCTAATTTTTCATTTCAAATATCATGATTTTCCGATTCCATGTGGTTTATTTTCCTCTGCAAATAAATTCCACATTCCTTAACCACATGAATATAGAAAATCTTGAAATTTTAAATAAAACATTATGACATTTGACATCTATGTACGTAACATAGATTAAGGAAAATATATAGTGCAATAGTGTACGTAATTACTAACTGTCATTCTAACAAGGGCCACCATATGTGCTTGTCAAGGCCAACAAAGTTACATGATTGCTCGCGCCGTATTCTTTCATTCTATGACGAAGTTTTTAAATTTCAGAGATTGTTCCAATTAATTGACAGGATCGACGGTATTTCTTATGGATTATGTATGTATTTTACCTATAATTTTAAATATTTAGCTAATAAAACAATATGAAATATTAAATGTACTTCCCAGATAAAGCTTTCAGTAATGTCACTAAAACTGTTGATTTTTGACAATGACATGTATTTGTCAATTGCAAACATTTGAATTTATCAACTGGTTTCCACACACACAAGCACACGCACATGCACACTCACACACATCATCGTAAAAATGTTAAAATCGGATACTAGGGACCTTAAAACATGCTTATTCACTAAAATCTCGATATGCGATTTTTAGCATGAATGCTATACCTCTCTTCGCGAGAGATAATTAATATAAAACTTACACAGTAAAATGATAGTAGTGAACAATATATTTATTCCCATTAGATTATTGTTGTAAGTAAAATTTTACTATCAAACGTATATTTTTCTATATTGAAATAATAACTGGGAAGGTGTTGATTTCAACAAAGAATATTTTGATTATAGTTCACGAATATTGATTACAAAAATGAATCTATATTATTTAAATACTAGCATTTTGCAAAGAATTAAATGCTTATGATTTATAATTCTGAAATTTTAGTGAGATAATTTTATTTTTGAATTGATTCGGATGTAGAAATTTTTGCTTTACAACATCCATTTGAAACTTTTCTGTCTAAAATAATAGGGGAGCAATGCGCACAGAAAAACTGATTTCCAATGTTAAACGCCTGTTTCACTCTCCGTGATATACCCTATATATAATATATATATACAATGTCATAAGTCATGGCTATTGCTACATATTAACGGAACTTTTGAAATTTGTTTTTGAAATTATAAAGAAATTAAAACCATAATAAAAATAGCAATGAGCTTTAAGTAAAGTATCACTTCCGGTTGATCGTTTGTAAATAAAATCTAATTTATTGTTCCAATAAATAGAAAAGTCTGTAATACAAAATTTTGGATATTTTGTTTTTCGAAAATATGTTGGGAGCTCCAAATTAAGTACCACTTCCGATTTATCGTATATACCTAGTACAAATCTAATATGTTGTTTCAAATTATATACGAGTTTGAAATACCCAATTTGAGAAATTTTGGGTTATATTTTAATATATTTTTCAAGAAAATCTGTTTAGAGCTTCCCGTAAAGTACCACTTCCGGTACATCAATTTTTGACAAAATTTAATACGTCGTTCTCATTAATACAAAAGCCTTAAATACCAAATTTTAAAAGTTTTGGATTATATCATAATATATTTTTCACGAAAATTTGGTCAGAGCTTCAAGTAAAGCACCACTTCCGGTTTATTAATTGTAGTCAACATTTAATATGTTGCTCCCCTTGATATAAAAATCGTAAATACTAAAATTGAAAAGTTTTGATTATAATTTAATATAGTTCTTCATTAAAAACTGTTATGGGCTTCAAGTAAAGTATCTCTTCCGGTTGTCCAATTTTACCCAAAATCTAGTCACTCTTTATATGAATGCAGAAAGCTTAAATACGGAAAAAAATATTTTTTGAAAGTTATATATGAATTATCGTGGAAGAAAAAATTGTCATACACACACACGCATGCAACGTGTTGTGGGGAGCCTAATTCGTGCTTATTCACTGAAAACTATCGAATTTTTGGACCGAAAATATTACCTCCCTTACCTGCGGTATGGCGGGAGGTAAAAATTAAACATTATTTCCTAATAATAAAGTTATTAGAAATTAAATGTTTTGGAGAGGGGATGCGGTGACACGAGTGCATTTGGGAATTTACATCTGCCGTTATGAGACTGTCTGCTGTCTGTAGCAGTCACTGCACATAGTACACTATGACGTCACGATTCCCCTTCTCCAAAACTTTAATAATTTATTTCACGTAAACTACAAATAATTAATCAATTTAAAAAAATGCGGGAACTTTATTTTGCCTAGTATCATATATGTAAAAATTAAAATTTAGTCACATACCTCATTCATAATGCCGGTTTTCTCAATTCTTTTTAACGTCCAACAAATTTAAAAAAATGAGTAATTATATATTATTTTCTATAAATATGGTGAAAGTTAAATGTAAAGACTGTTTTATTGGTTTTGATATTTTACAAATTCATATTTCTAATATTTTCTTCTTAAAATTCTATCACTAATGATAAAAATTTTGACAGTTTTTTTTTAAGAAACGGGCCATAGATTATTACATAACTTGTTTAACCATTCTAATAAAAATTCCTTTGATTGTGAAAAGATTTACTTAATAGGCCTTTCTCAGGAATAAACCTCCCACACTCCCCCCCCCTTAATTTTATCAATAATGTACACAATTCTGTAAGTTATGTACAGAGTGTTAAAAAAAACTTAACTCGGAGCAGGCAATGAAAAAAGAAACGTATGTCCATTAAAAAATATTTAATTAAATGTCAATTTAACACGAGATATTGCCAAATATGTTAACTAAAGAAATGAAAGCTTTTCTTCTTGAATCTTAGTTTAGAAATGGAAACAAATTAGAAAACGGCGAATGTCAATATAAAGTATTCTTCTTTATTATCTTTTCTCCTTAAAATTACATTTCAAGATCAATTTTGATAACTTGACTTTTGAAATGAATAATGATCAGACATACGTTTCTCTGTTCATAGTCTATTCCGAGTTAGGTTTTTGAAGACACTGTATATCATCTGATGATGGCTTAATAACCGAAACTACAATCACTATAAAAAAAAATGTGAAACTTCAGCGGGTGTTTGTCAAACCTTATTTCAAAAATATTTCACCGAGAGATTACAGCTTCCTCAATCAATTCTGTTTTTAGAAATTAAATTATAATGAACCATTTATATTTATTTTTATCACTGTAAACTCTAATATGAATTCATTGACGTAGTACATACGAGTATACCATCAATTGAATTCTACCTGACTGAAAATGCGTCACATTTGTATAATTATTTCACAATTATGATTTTTTTTGTTAGATGTACATGTTATTCTGGCTCATTATAAATCTGTAATTCTCATTAATTGTCCGTAAACACAAATTATTTCTATCAAATAATTGTACGTTGCATATACCGATTCAAATTAAAGTAAAACTAGAGAAATACAAGTTCCTTATTATGCTAGTTCCTAGAACAAATGATTAGATATTGAATAACTATTGATAAACAGGAAGTGGTAGATATATTTAAAAAATTTAGGTCTTTTTGTAAATCTGAGATATTTGTATTCCGCCACAGGTAAAAATATTTGATAAGATTCATATGAATATACAAATTGCAGTAATTAAATATGTTCAATGTTATTACCAATGCACTTTTATATCAAGCAATATAAATATTATATTGAAATTCATAGTGTTGCACGATTTTTTTTCTTTGCTTCAATCGAAAGTATAAGAAAAAATATGTTACCTGTATTTTTTATTTTCTTTCATATTACTCTTTATTCATGAGAAAATTGTATCTGAAAATACACTATTTACATTGCCACCTTTTCCGTCCATGATGACGTCAAAAAACAACTCCCCAATGAGGGAGTGGCTTACATTTAAACGAGTGAAAACCGTGACAGCTCTCAATTACTCGTATATACGAGCTACTAGTTCTATCCATAATACTGATTTTTATATTTTGTAAAGACTCAAACATGGTTGTAGAAAACAGTTTTAGTAGTGCCTCAAAACTAAGAAAGAATACTGAAATGGTTGTATCAAGTAAACATAAAACCATTTACAAAATCAAAGTTTCATTCTGTGAAGATCATTTTGCTGTAGGTATAAATATTTTTACAATTAAAAAATCTGTTGTGGCCAGCACAATACCTCTCGCCATTTTCATTTTATGTTGCATAGGGCGCGAGCAGTTATGTGACTTTGTTGGCCTTAGCAAGCAGATATGGGGGCCCGTGTCAGAATGACAGCTGGTAATATATATAGGTGTCAAGTATCATAAGTTTTCATTCGAAACATTATGATTTTCCATATCCATGTGGATTATTTTCCTCAACAAGTATATTCCATACTAATGGATGACAAATAAACAGAATATTATGAAATTTTGAATGAAAAATTATGACGTATGACAATTATGACATCTATGCAAATAACTACTAGCCGTCATTCTGACACGGATCCTCATATCTGCTTGCCAAGGCCAACAAAGTCACATGGCTGCTCGCGCCCTATAAGTAACGAATTTAACACTTCTTGTACACACAAATAATTGAAATTGTTTCTCTTCTTTCGTTCTATAAGAAATTTTATCCTACTATTCTAATATGTTCAAAATAGTTCAAATTCATTGACGGTATTAGCGGTATTTTTTAAGGATATATGTAATATTGACATACCTGCAATTTAAATAAATATTTAATTAATAATACAATAATATATATTAAATGTACTCATACCTCCCAGAACTGACACTGACATTTTGCATTTATTTGTCAATTACAAAAATTTTAATATCGCAACTGTTTTTCTGTCAACGAGATTTATTACAACAGATTATTCTATATTATTATATACAATATCTCCAAACCTATACGAGATATAATAAAAAAATTAAATGTGTCAGATTGAGAATTTAATTATCTTTAATATTTGTAGTAACAAATTTTCAAAAAATAATATTTAGAAATATTTTTTTTAGAAACTACCACTTCCGGTTGTCCAATTGTTACCAGAACCTGTTCAACTCTTCCCATTACTGTTAGATTGAGGAATCCGTAGTCAAACAGGTCTTTAGTCCTATAGAATTTGAGAAATCGTGTCTCCAACAACCTCACACACACACACACACACACACAGACATCATTGTAAAAATGTTAAAATCGGATTCTATGGACCTTAAATCGTGCTTATTCAATAAAATCTGGATATGCGATTTTTAGCATGAATCCAATACCTCTCTTAGCGAGAGGTAAAAATCTGATGTGGTAGCACAATACCTTCCATCAATCTTGTGTATTATGTACAAATTTCATACATAACTGACACCTTCTTTTTTAACTTTTCCCATTCGTTAGGGATCACTATTTTTTATTTTCTTCTTCCACTCATTTTTGTTTTGCGCGTCGTCCTTATTCAGTTCCTTTTTTCTCAAGTCTTCCGCAATACAGTCCTTCCATCTTATCTTTGGTCTTCCTCTGTTTCTTCAACCTTCTATTTCTAAGCTATTCATTCTTCTTCCAATATATTCTTTATCTCTCCTTATGACATGTTTAAACCAATGTAATTGTTTCTCTTGTATCTTTGTAGAAACTTCTATACTCTTTACGTTTTGCTCCTTGAGTAGACGAATAAATTCTGTTAATAAACTTAAGCTGTATTCCTAACGACAAGGGAGATATCGAAGACGGCGATATATATATATATATATATATATATATATATATATATATATATATATATATATATATACATACATAAAATCACGCGTGTCCCACTTAGTGGGTTTGCACAAACCCGATAACAATAAAAACAACATCAACAAATCCTTACTCTTAAACATATTAAAAATACCGCATCCGGATCACAATAATAGTTAGGAAACAATCATCCTTCGCCACACATTCCTATCTAAGCAGACTTCTTTCGCCTCGGCCACATTCATAATTGCATTCATACATGCTCTTCTTCTCTTCTTGGAAACTATGTTACACATCATTTTTGTTACAAAAAAAATACATTTTTATTAAAAATCCGTAACAACAGATTTTGTCTTTGACAAGGTACAACAATCCCATACATCCTTATTTTCCATCTCAGAAAAACACGTGAACCAATAATACTTACCTACGTCGATATTAAATATGTAGGTTCTTAATGTGACGTTAGCGACATCTATTATCCAGAATTGAGTACTACTGACAAATGCCTGGCACTCGATTCGTTCTTTAATAGCCACCCGGTATTATGTATATTTAATAACTACATGTATATACTCGTATGGTTTGGATACGAGAAATAAATAATAGCTGTAAATCTGAGTTTTGAATTTACTCCTCCTAGTTTAAAAACAGAGTTGGTATAGTACAATATAGTATGTACCTATAAACACACAGTAGGTTTGAAATAAATTTTATCTAATCCTGGTATATGTATAAGTTATCTTGTCATGTAATTCATAAAATACCTAAACACACTAGCTGACAATATAGTATAAAAATGAAAGTAATGATGGCCTCGGAATTTGAATCACGTGTCTTGAGATAAGGATTGTTATCAGAACATACAACATGGGTTCGCTAGCAAGCAGCAATACCAACAGCAGCGAAGCGATGGACCACAAGCGCTTATCAAAAGTTGATAACGATGCTATATCCTAGTGACCCTTCGCCTATTCCTACCAGCAAAGACCAATGTGCCAATTATGTACACTAACTAACTAAACAAATGAACAAACCATATGGTTTTATTACGTCAAACTTCATAGGAGTATGTTTTATTGATAAAAGAAATTAATTCCCATATCACATTTTAATGTATAAATAATAATAATAATATATTTATTTATTTGTTAAGAGAAAAATAAATACATGTCTGTACAAAAGGATTGATAACACAATTGTAATTTTAGAATATGTAAAATAAATATTTCATATAATTAACATAAACGCTCGTACGTCAAGCATCTTCTTTGTAATCGGTTTTCCCAGAAGCTTCGTAGTAACATCTATGGTGGAACGGTCTATGTACTTGTACAGTCCGTCTACTCTTACCTGACAGTTGGGTTAAAATGCGCAATGGTTCATAGACTGCGGTGGGGGGTGAAATATAGAACGGAGCTCATTCTGTCCTAACTCTGCTGCAATTAAGATCGGAAAATAAAAACCGAAGCATAAACTATGGAAGGATTTAAAAGTTACCTCATCTCAGACATAAATAATGTTTGTTAAATTTTAGTCTCATGCTACACCAGTATGTAGTAAATAGCGTGCTGGGAAGTTTATATGTATATGTGTAAATAAACAAAATTTATTTTTAACAAAACCTTATATATCGAAATGTATTTCTCGCGCGTACTGTCTATCTCTTTCCCCCACGAATACTTCCTCTCTGTGCACGACACCAGCGGGAACTGTCACGTAAGAGTAGACGGGCTGTACTACGCAACGAAGATGTCTCTGAGCTGAGTGGTGTATATATGGGACAATGGAAAAGGAAATGGTTTAGGTTGTTTGGTTCGTATTTGTTGTAAATATTGCAATTTTTTTCGCCGTTGAAGGAGTGGCGTGTTCCTTCTAGGTTTAAGGAAATTAATTCTGGATTCGATGTTTGGATTTTACTGAATGTTGTGAGGATCATGTATTGGACAAGGCAAGTGAAGTAGTTTGCGATATTTGGAATTCTTTAAATTTAGGATTGAATGAGGAGTTTTTTATGCTTTGGGTATTTTTTTGGTATAAAGGTTCGTTGTGTGCTATTAAAATATTATGCATTTCTTCTTTTAGTGTTGTTTCTCCCATACCCATTTATGATTAGCTGTGGAGAGCGTCATTTCTAAGTTGTTTACCCAGTTGTGATTTTTAAGTTTTTCATTTGATATTATTTGAAATAGTTTTTCTTATCAAATCTTAGGGTAACGATAATCTGGCATCAAAAGGATCTTAAGCCACAAGTTTAATGTTTTCTGTAAAATTACTTGTTCCAGTTTTCTCCTTATAATGTAGTTTGGCATGTTCTTTTGCCATCTTAGCATATTCTTAAAAAACTGTGCCTGTCTTCTTTCAATGCTATCTTTTCGTGCGAAGCCCCCAGACTTCAGCTCCATATAGCAATGTAGGGATTAGCAGTGAATTATATAGTTCAATATAGGTGTGCCAGGAGAAAGTTTGTGATTTCTTCATAATATTTTTTATATTTCCTGTTATTTTATTTGCTTTTGTTAGGTTGCCCTGCACATTAATGTTGAAAGAGCCTCACGATTGAAATCTTTACTCCCAAGTAAGTATATGAATTTATGATTTTTTTTTCTTGACAAACGTATCTTTTATTATTTGTTGGAGGCCTTCCACGATGAAAGTGAATTATTTTGGTCTTCTCAGGATTGATCGAGAGTTTGTGTTGGTTCCAGAAATTACCAAAGGCTGTTAGTTTATGTTGAATGTCCACTGGAGAGTTCGCAAAAATAACTATGTCATCTACATGTATATTGTAGGGAAAGTATATCCGTTTGTGATCGATAAAATATCCTTCGAGTCCTTTCGATCTGAAATATGATTCGAAATCTGACATATAGAGAGCGAAAAGTAGCGGGCTGGTACATTCTCCCTGCAAAACGCCTGTAGTAATGCTTATCTCTTCTGACAGTTCTTCGTTTATGTTACCTGCAATGTAACTTTTCTGTATATATTTTGCAGTATTTGCACTAATTTTCCGCTAATTCCTAGTAGTTTTTTTTTGTCAGAGCATATTATGAGGGACAGTGTCGAATGCTTTTCTAAGATCAACAAAGATGGCCCATAAGTTTTCATATACCCCACGCTTATTCTTGATGAAAGATGTTTTTATGATGGAGTCTAGTACAAATATATTATCTGTGCATTTTCATTGCTTTTTGTCCATTTCGACATTCTAGAGTTTAAAATGAACGTAAATAGTTTTGTAATACAGTTTAGAACTGCAGTCCCTCTGTAGTTATCGAAGTCTTTAAAATTACCTTTCTTGTCTTGTGTATAAGCGACAGATTTTTATTTTTTTTAATTGCTTCGGAATATCCTCGCATTCTAGAAGTTTAATAGAGATGTTTTACAATTTTCTGGTAAGCTTTTAAGTTGTTCATTTATAATACCGTCAAGTCCTGAATTTTTCATTGTTTTCAATTTATTTATTGCAAAATTAAGTAGAAATTAAAATATTTTATATATTTTACAAATGATTTAAAATATCACCCAAAATGTAGAATATAAATACTTATACCTACGAGTATGATCTTTTTTTAACCAAATTTTAAATATACAGACTGATTCTGGGAAGACAAAAGATAAAAGTTTTATTATTTTAAATATACTATTTGTTGATGGCATATGTAGATATTTTTTATAAAGTCTGGTTTACACGATACAACTATCAACTTTTATTTTTTAAATAGTAACCTATACTTATTTTACTAAAATATAAACCGCCATTTTTTGTCTTTTCAACAATGTATTGGTTTTTATTTATGCATTTGAAAAAAATCGAGAAAAATAAGATAATTGAGATATTCAAGTATTTTAGGTGCTTGAAATGTATACTTTGTTGATATTAATTTAACTGTTTAACATTTTTAATTTTTATTTTCATTCATTTGTTCATTTTCAAAAGAGAAAAAAAATGGCGGTTTATATTTAGTAAAATAGTTATAGGTTACCTACTATTTAAAAAAATAAAAGTTGATAGTCGTATCTTGTAAACTTGACTTTATAAATAATATTCACACCATCACACCTGCCATTAAATAGTATATTTAAAATAATAAAACTTTTATGAGCTATTTTTTTCTTTTACTTAAATAAAAAAGTTAAAGGGGGGGGTCTTCCCAGAGTCACCCTGTATGCAATATATACCTATATCGATTTCAATAGACTGTACATCGACCCAGTTTTGGGTGTGAAAAATTGTACAAGATTGTATGAAATTTTTAGTAATTCCCGACAAAGGTAAATCAGTATAATGTCCATTTTTCAGTAACCAAATTAATTTACAATAAAAAATCGATGCTTCTCAAGACTATTATTATTTCTAAATAAATTATGGACATGCCAAAAGTTGACATATAAAAACATAATTATTATTTATAAAAATGATCTTGTATCAAATAATTAAAGATTATTTCTATAAACAACGCGAGAATTAAATGAATTTTTAACGAATTTGAAATCGTAGTTGCCTGCGCTTTCTTTGTTCGTTGCAAGTTTCTAACGGTTTTTACGTTAGTTGTGTTACTTCATTAGAATATTAGGAATGGTTATCGGTGTACGATTTTAATAAGATTTTCATAAAAATAGTAAGTATAATATATCTATAGTTTATACTTTTTTGATTATGTTGATGTATAATTTGTCGGTCAAACGATAATATTTAGATGGAAAAAGATTCGATAAACTTTAAAATATGTAATACAATGGCCACAAAGACATATTTTAAAATAAATTATAGGATAAAAACATTTAGAAAATTGTAATAATCGTAATTATTTACTTACAGATATTTAATGTGGTGTTAAGTGTATCCAAGGGCAGGATCCAGCACTAATTACATTATACAGAGCCATTTTAGGTAAAATTTACACATTATTACGTTAATCCATTTTAATAAAATTTCGGTATATGTTTAATTTAACGCAATAACGTAACAAACGGGTATTTTGTTAAAATATGAAATTATTTTTATATTTATTTTTAAAACAGAATAAACTGCAATACGGATATTAAAATTAGTTGCATTTATTAAACTTGTTAGCCAATTGACACCTCTATTTTAAATCAAGCAATAAAAGTAAAAAAACAAATTTTCATAAATTTATCACAATTACGTATATAAAAATATGATATATAGAAAAATATATTTATATACATATTTTAAAATTACGATAATTTACAAATGCGTACTCGTAAAACTGCATGTATGTGCATTGACAGTGACAATGAAACATTGCGCAATATCGATATTTCTTTATTGTAAATATGTGTATGTATTATATTACAATAATTTCTGATTCTTTTTTAATTATCATAATAATTATAAAAATAATATTTTTTTTATTTCTCGTAATACAAATAAATAAGATGTATTTCTTTTTGAAAACATAATTATATTAATCGTGAAGATAAACCAGTTTAAAAAGGGGTGGGTCAAATATAATTTAATTATTTTCTTAATTCAATTTTCGTAAATTTACTGAAGGAATGTAATTCCTTTTTTTGATTCCCATTTTTCTTTGCTGTGTGGAAAATGAAGTAACTTTTTCTCATTCACTTTAAACTCTTACCCTTAGAAGGTGTGAAATATTGAAGTTTGACTTACCGTAACTTTAAAATGAAATTGAATACGCTTTCAACTTTTGAACTTCTGCCATTTGTGTAACTTTTTTTATATATTTGCATTCCTTGTAATCTGGCGAGTTTCAATTTACGCATTTATTGCATTCTTTTCCTTTTGTCATATTTGATTACTACTTTATTACTTTTTGGTTGACTCCAACTTCTTAAAGGGTTAGGAAGGTCTTAGTTTTATTTATTGTATACTTCAATAAAATAAGTAAAAATAGAAAATAATTACCGTTCTTACTTAGGAGAATTATTTTTATAATAGCGAAATATATACATATTATTTAGGTGCGGCAGAACAACCTCCCCTAGTTTTCATTGGTGAAATAAAAAAAAATACTCGTTAAACATATTTTCACATCCTGAACTTACAACATGGGAAGTTTTATCTCATGTGGTTTTGAAAATAACATCGGCAAAGTGGTATCCATCATGTCCAAATACTGTTACAAGCGACATGAAATTTCGCATAACTCTTTCGAGCAATTCTTGGGGTATACGGCGGATTGCCTCCTTTAGATTTTGCAGATTCTTCGGCTTTGAGATTACCCCATAAAAAAAAGTCGCAAGGTGTTAAATCTGGGGAGTGCGCGGGCCAAGGAATATCGCCTCTCAGGGAAATCAAGCGCTCGGAAAACATTTTCTCGAAACTTGCATTGATGCTCGCGCTCCATTCTGCAGAAACCAGACATTCTCTAGGCCGTTCTTCAAGAACTGGGGCAAAAAGATTCTGGAGCAGACTCACACACCCCCAGAATTGATAACTTCCCGATTTCCCTGCGTCGATATTTTCGGGTGTTCGAACAATTCATGGTTGTCCACGTCCTTTCCCTAAAGTTTTTTTTTTTACAAGGTAATCAATTTTCGGACCAAAACTACTTGGCGAGAGGGTATTTGGAACCGAGCTGGACGGCGGCCGCAGACTCGTTTTCGCGGATATAGCCTTCCACCGCAAAAGCTCGTTGCTCATTCGTCCATATTATGTTTACGATTGAATTTTTTTGTAACAGAAACTTCCCATCCACCTGCCTCAATAGACACCACCTTCACCCCCGTTTTTTATGACCAAATCTCGCCTCACAGTGCCATAGTAAAACTAGGGTGGTTACTCTGCTGCAGCCTCTATACAAAGATTTTTCAAAAATATGTAGGTACATACATATTTATTTTCATACGTAATATAACAAGTGATATGATTATCATCGATGATATTCTCGAGTGAAACCGAGCTGCAGATTTCACGAGTCCGAAGGACGAGTTGAAATGTGCTGCTCCGGTTTCACGAGCAATATCTTCGATTATTAATCATATCACGAGCTTATATTTAATGAGAGAATATAATGAATTTTTGCAATATAACCTAACCTAACTTTTGATATACATATTCATATTGTATTAAAACATGGTACTTACTAGTTTTGTGCAGTAGTGAAAAATTCATGAACCTCACAGGATTTGAACCCTGGACCTTCTCATATCTAATGAGACCTCTAACCAACTGAGCCACAAGATGGTTAGAGCGTCTCACTAGATATGAGAAGGTCCAGGGTTCAAAACCCTGCGAGGTCCATGAATTTTTTACAAATTCTTTCTTCGTTTAATTAAATATTTCTTCGACCCTTGGCCTATTTCTACGATTAAAAATGTTACTGCTGGTCACAAATATTCTTATTTTACCTTAGTTGTGCAGTAGCGAGTTGTGTACGTATTTATATACACCTTTAGTTATTTATCATAATTACGAATCACATATTCTTTCATCCTTTTATTTAATTTGCGTTGTCTGTCTGTATGTATATCTGTTCCAACGTTTTACAAACAATTTTAACCGACTCTCTAAAGGTCTACACAGCTGAAATTTGGTACGTAGTTGAAATAAATTTTTGTTCATTTTTCCATGTTTACACGTGTAAAAAATTGCAACTTGCTCTTGGATGTTTCAATTTCAGACCACGTTCGGTATATATTAAACTATATAATACCGCTGAACCTCTATCTCTCGTATAAGTGGAAAGTGTTCACAACATTACTATAGCCAACCTTGTAAAAGTGTTAGATGTCAGCTTCTATTAATAATTAAGAATTGAAATTTGGCACGTTGATTCAGAATGCAGTTTTTATATAAAATATTAATATTTTTTTTATTATTAAATATTGATTAGTTTATTTTAATAATACACAGTCGTAGAAAACGAAATATTTTTAGAAATTGTAGCTAATTTAGTGTTAACATAATTTACTTAAAAGGTGCCATTGTCATCTCAAAGTTATTACAAATTATTATCTAATTCAGCTGACGACTATATGAGTATTTTAATGATTTTTTTTATAAATTTTAACGTACATTGTATGTGTAGTGTTATTTATTAATGGGGTGCTACACCAATTTAAAAAAAAAATCTGGAAGACCAGGATAAACTACCTAAGAACTTTAGTGCAAACGCAACTTAAAATCAGGCAACCACTCAAATTGCAAAGACCTAACACGTCATCATAATTATTAAATTATTAATCAACTGCAACCATTTGTTTGTGAATTAATTCTTTCACTAACACTCATTAATTTACATATATTTTCCCATTCTTATCCAAGATAGTTAAAATTTGACTATGGTATAGTACTACATTATGTTATTTAAAGACTCCGTTTTCACAAATGTTTGTCCTTCATCTTTTCAAAAAAATCTGATGTGGCCAGCACGTTACCTTCCGCCAATTCAGTGTATTAGTACAAATTTCATACATAAATTTTCTTATAAAAGATTATATATTTCCAGTAAAACCATTTCATAAACAAACTATGTAAATTGCACTTGACACTAACACCTTTTTCTTTAGCTTTTCCCACTGGTTAAGTGGTCGCTATTCTTGAATTTCTTCATCTACTCATTTTTATTTTGCTTGTTGTCCTCATTCAGTTCCTTTTCTCTTAAGTCCTTCTTCTACCTTCTACTACTAAGCTGTTCATTCTTCTTGCAATATATTCTTCATCTCTCCGCATGACATGTATCTTTCTACAAACTTCTATCACTCGAGCTATTTCCCTTATCCTCTCATTCCGTATCTTATTTTTCCGTGACTTCCCCAACATCCATCTCAACATTCTCATCTCTCTCCCACATTCATTTCATTGACACTGACATCTGTCAATTAGAATTTTCTTAGTTTCTATGGTTATAGCATAGCTGACTGATTTAGGAAAGTTAATATCTTTATAATTCTTTAACTCTAAATTCATTGAATATGAAGTATAAAATGTAATTAAATAATATAGATATAGAATATTCTTTAATATTTATAGTAACATTAACTCTCAAAAAATGATATAACAGCGTTTTTTTCAAGAAAAACTGTTAAAATCTTCAAATGAGGGTACTTCCGGTTGACCAAGTATAACCAAAATCTAATCACCTCTTCTTGAGGAATACGAAAACATAATTTTTGGAATCGTGGTATTGAAGTTATGCGATCCGAAACTTTCGTCACACCCACACACACTGATTTTTTTGACAAATGAAAATACCTTCCTTACCTAAAGGAAACGGAAGGTAAAAATGTAATGATTGTTGTAGCTCTTGAAGAAGGCACATGAGATGCCGAAACCGGTAAACGCCGAAAATACATTTTTATTTGACTGATATCCAGTAATTTCTTCTTTCCAATCACCTTTTCAATGAATGATTTTTAATCGTTTTTTGTTTAAGATTTGCTAATTCATTTTTAGATATGAAACTACTATAAAATAAATTCTAATTAATGTAAAGGTAAAATTTTGTAAAAGAAAATATTGATAATTCACTGAAAATTAGGCAAATAGTTATACTTATGTAACAAAAACTTAATTAATTTGCCAGCATTGTTTAATGTATTTATTTAAATAAATAAAAATGACATGGCGGGAGATAATGTACTGATCACATTAGATTATTTTGTATTTTAAAAAATATTGTCATACACAGATTTCATCGTAAAAAGTAGTACTCACTGTTGAATATTTTTATCAGACTGGACTGTACCTCCCGTTGACTTTTACCTTCTTCAACTTTGAAACTAATGAAAATTGTAGTAAGCAGAGACACCTACTGTATAATAGAGAAACAAATTTGTGTAGTAAAGTCGGCATAGAAAATATCTTTTGAAAGTGTTGACAAGCAATCTTCACAATGTTTCCATAACTGCAATGTCACTTTCACTTGGCTTCAATTTCATTCATGTTTATGTGGCAAAAAATGTAAATTTCAATACTTAATTAAAAATTATTGTACGGTTAAAATTTCGGTATTTAAATTCTTTTTATTATATGTTTTGTATACAACTGTTTATATAAATATGAAAATTGTGTTAGGCGGAGGAATAGGTGGTCTAGCTGCTAGTTACTATTTGAAAAAAAAAATTCCTGGAGCTGCTGTAGAAATTTTTGAAAAGCAAGGAAGAATTGGAGGATGGATTAAATCTAAAAAACTCACAAATGATGTAATATTTGAGCAAGGACCAAGGACTCTCAGACCGAAAGGAGAAGCTGGTTATAACACTCTACAATTAATAGATGAAATAGGTTTAAGTGACAAAATTAAACCTATCATATCAACACATCCAGCAGCCAAAAATCGTATGATTTATGTAAATGGGTCACTGCATATCCTACCTTCAAGTTTGAAGGAAGTTTTCAAAACGTTGTCTCCCTTTTCAAAACCACTGTTTTCATTTATATTAAACGACTTATTTGCAAAACCAAAGCAAAGTGTAACAAACGATGAATCAATTTATAGTTTTGTTGAACGGAGATTTGGACATGAAATTGCACGGTATGCTATCAGTCCTATGATTTGTGGAATATGTGCAGGCGATGCAAAAGAAATCAGTGTTAAATTTCTTATGAAATCATTATATGAAAAGGAACAAAAATATGGAGGGGTTATTAAAGGAACTTTATTAGACCTCTGGGAAAATGGATTTCCAAAATCAAGAAAAGTTTCGTCATCATTAGTTGATATTGCAAAAAAAGAAATGTGGAGTGTTTATTCCTTTAATGAAGGCATGGAAACTTTTCCTTTAACTTTAAAAAATAAAATAATCGAACAAGGTGTCAGCATTAGACTTAACAAATCTGTAAATAATTTGAAATTTTTAAACAATAACGCATACATCACATCAGATGGACTGTCGGATTCGGAAGTTGCAGATCATGTTGTTAGCACCCTTCCTGCTTCTCATCTGGCGAAACTAGTAGAAGAAGTACACCCAGAGTTAGCACACAATTTAAACAAAATTACGGGTGTAGATGTTGCAGTCGTAAATCTACAATTTGGAACCATTCCATCGCTACAAGAAGCTTTTGGTTTTCTTGTACCACCAAGCGAGAATTTACCCATTTTAGGAGTTATATTTGATAGTTGTTGTTTTCCAAGAAATGATAAAACAGTTCTTACAGTAATGATGGGAGGACACTGGTTTAAAAAACTTTTTGGAAATGATCCCAAGGAAGAATTTTTACTGGAAACTGCTCTTCAGCAGATTAAAAATACATTACAGATATCGGATTCACCGGAAAATTGGAATGTACAAATTTTAAGAAACTGCATTCCACAATACAAAGTTGGTCATAGTGAAATTATAAAAAAAATTGAAAACTATATTAAAAAGAAAAAACTTCCATTATCCATTTGTGGTTCGTCGTATTATGGTGTCGGAGTAAATGATGTTATTTTATCAGCAAAAAAAGCAGTGGATAGAATATAATATTTTTTAATTTATAAATAAATTTGTGAAAACATATCATGTTTAATTCATTATATCTTACACATACAAATATTTACTGGAACACCAAAACTCTTCACTTCATGATGGCATCTTTACCTAAAAAATTTTACCGACAAATATCAGTTTTGAATAGTTTTATTCTTTTAATACAGCATCTAAACCATGCTTAAATAAAATAGTATTTAATAGTTTTAGAAAGCAGTACCCTAACATTCCCATCTAGGTATTCAAATAGTCAAATTATTTTAGCTACCTATTATACATAGTGTTTCACGAGAGTCTAGCATTTTGTTCTTGTCTTATTCAAGACAAGAGTTATTACGAGCCCAAACTCAATAGTTCGGCCGGTTTACATTTTCAACAAACAAATTATAAAATCTACGCAAATTGTGAATTTAATATTGGGTTGCAACGACTTTATTAGTAATACCAGCTTTAATTCTATTAGGCATTGTATCCCTAATCCCTGCACATTTTTCTGTGAGTTTAGTTGTTTTTCATTGTGCCAAAAGTAAAGGGTCTCGGAAGAAACTAAATCTGGACTAGAGGATGACTTCAAATATCGGTGGACCTATAATATAAAGCAGCCGAAAGAATTTTGTAGAAATTTCTATTTGTGTAGATTTCATAATGTGTTGAAAATGTAAACCGGCCGAATTATTGAGTTTGGCTTGTATATTTCGCTGAAAGACAAGAATTGTCTTGCAAGAGAAATGCAATATTTTCTTACATTCTTGCAATATTATAATTCAAATATGTCAAGATTTATAATTTTTTATAATGGATTTTAAAGAGACAAATATAAAATATTTTTCAATGTATATTTAATTTTATACCAAATGATTCGGCAGAGTGCGTAAACGATAAGAACAAGCTAACTGCGTTATCAACCGTCATAGATGCCGAGGGGATTGGACATTGAAGTTTATGATTGGCTACGGTTCGAATCCTAGGCCATCAGTTTTGTTTAAAGCTAATTACGTTCCATAATAAAGCGTATATTTTTAGTCGTGAATTTAAAAATATTATTTTTTAGGGATTTTTCATTGTATTTAATGATGATTCAATGAAAAACCCATGTTTTAATTAAAAATAATAATTTGTATTAATAAAGAAATATGATTAGATAAAAATGAATATTGTCATGCCGTTAAACATTTCCTCGGAGACAAAATTGAGTGATAACACAGCTGGCTTGTTCTCCCGTGTACGCACTCTAACTGTAAAACATGCAAGACAAGAAATATGCAAGAAACTTGCAAGCAAGATTTTTGTTTGCACGAGTAACGAAAGAGTTATTTAAATTTCTTGTCTTCTTTTGCAAGACAAGACGAGAGATTTTGACTTGTGAAACACTAATTATACAGCAGTTATAAGCAAATTAGAAGTAAAGGCAGTACGATGATACGCAATGTTCCAATAAAATTTGAGGCATAAGTTACAAATTATTTGTACCACAAAACAATGTCAACCATGCATAAAAATGCTTAAACTCAACAGTATTAAAAAGTAGTTCATGCGCAAGTCTTACTACTTGTTGAAATTACCTGCATATTTAACTTCATCAAAAGCTTTCCTCGCCCGTTTCAGTTCTTCATTCATAGTTAGCAAATCTTTAACACGGGCATATTTTCTGGGATCTTTTCTAACTAAAAATACGATATCCTCTACTTGGACACGACCAGTTCGTCCTATTTCCATTGCTCTATGTGTCATTTCAGTTATGAATTCGATTACCAAATCTTCCAACAAATCAACGCTTTCTGTGTATGGATTCTGATCGTCTCCGAATCCATACATCATACAACGAAGTTCTTTGCTAAATAATCGTTTTCTACCGCTGCATAAAGCCAGCGTTTGATCTGTTGCATCATCTTCTTCGAACTACATATATTGTACTTTTAATATTCGTATTATTAACGATAAGTACAATATAGTTACCTGCTCAAATGATTCTTCGGCAGCCATTTTGTCAGTATCGAAGTTGTTCAAAAACAAACTGAAATTCGAACGAATTGCAATGCTGTAAACTTGATGAAAAAGTACTAGAAGATATATATTTTGTACATGAGTGGCTAATTATTATATTTACTTTATTAACAATATCATTACTAACTAAGATGAAATACATACTTTTATATTTATTGGAAAAAGTAAAATTAAACAATTAATTATAAGTTATTTATTTTTGAATATTGGTACACGATAAGCAGTGTTGCCAACTAGATTTACTTCATTATCTGTAGAAATAGAAATTTCATAATTTTGATCAATAAAAGATATACGCAATGGGATTCTGCGCCTGCGCATAGTAAGCCAACACTGGCGGGAGTCATAGTTATGCGCTTGTCATGAGACCCGTGGCGTTTATTCATTCAAAATTTATACGTAAATGTGACAAAGTGTTTGACAACTTTAAAAAAACTTTTCGAAAGAAGTTACAAAAGCTTTATTGAACCTAAAATGTCCTAACGACGCAAATTTTTACCTAGAATACAGGTATTTTAGTGACGTATCGTTTGACAGCCCAATTATCAGCTTCAGGCGCTATTTTACTTACTATGTGCAGAGATAGTTGTTAAATTAAAAAGGTCTATTATTCAATACAATAATTATATATATCTACATATACAGGGTATTAAAAAAAGGGTAAAAAAATTGAGGGTATATACATTTCGATGTGCTGATTCTCAATTAAAATAGTCCTTCTTGTAATACGAGTACAGTTTGCGTAATCGAGCCGTAGGTGAATTACGTAAAGTACGAATATTATAAATGGACATTGTAATATGTGTTTTCATACTATTTCGCATTAATTTACTTTTATTTCAAAGTTATTATTGAGAAATATTAAAATATCAAGGTTGGGAACACTGACAGTTACAATATACATTTGAAATTATGTTATGAATTTACAAATAAATACTTTGAATTTTAATTTAAAAGAGTGATTTACTGTTTGATGTAAATATTTTACTATAAAAATCTAATTTCAATTATTTTTCATGAATAATGACAACCAAAATGAAATATATTTATTTGTCACTTAGACCGTGTTACCAACATATTTTTAAAAAATCCCCAAAAACATGTATAAAATTGTTTATTGTGACACTGTTTTTGAGAAAAACAGTTATACAAAATTTACTTTGTGATCGCGAAATAGGAAAAAATCTTTTCCAAAATTCGGAAAATTATTTCTATTTTTGTTTAATTTTTTTTACTGTCCCACTTGAATTTTTTTTATATTAATAAAAAAAGAGCGGGAGATTAATACAAATATCTGTTCCTATCGAAATTTCGGTAGGGTTGGTCACACTGACGACAAGCTTGCATTTCAATTTGCCCGGGAAAAATTAGTCTTGATTGTAGGCGGTTGTGGATTTAAGTTTTTAGGTTAAATAGGCCTACTCGATTATGAGTATGGAACATAGTAAGTATTATGGCCAGTTGCAGCTCACAGGTAAAAAAAGTGCATATCGAAAATTTGACATTTTGTTTCGATACGTTATTGTTAGTTCAACCAAAATTTAAATTTTGACTATAAGCTGTGCAACTGGCCATTAAAGACATGTCAAACAAAAGATTTCATTTTTAAAATTAAATATATTAGGTAGAAGGAGTACACGTTTAAAAAATAAATCAATAACATACAATACAAATTCGTCTGAAGACGAATATTCGAATTCAGGATGTGATGATTCTGATATAATAAAAGAGTTTTCGAAATTACAAACTTCAGCTCGAAGCAGGAGAAGTCAACGATTAATAAAAACACCAAAAAAATATGGATATAGTTCTTCAGATCATACTGAATCTCAAAACAGTGAAACAGAAAAAGTATCTATACAACAAACTCCTAAGACCCCTGGAAAACGAGGACGAAATAAAACAGTAGATATATCTGATATTTCTCAAACAGAAGAAGCTGTATATAAAATAAATAAATCTTCCGGGAAACATGGACGAAAGAAAAAATTGAAAAATATTTCTGATGATGAAATGCAAGATGAAGAAACAGATTTAGATAACGAAATTAATGAAAATATAGAAAAACCATCTGAAGTTCTATTCGAAGGTCAAAATGTTTCTGGAAAGAGCATGTTTGGTTTTAAAACAAACAAACGACGAGGAGGCTTAGCTCAAAGAGTTTTTGAAGCTGTTAACAGTCCTCTTCGACCAATTAATTTAAGCAAATCGTTTCAAAATTCTCCGACTGTGTCTGGAACACCTTCCAAAAAATTAATTCGACAAAAAATGAAGGAAAAGGTAGCACAATTAGAAATGGAGAGTAGTTTTGAAGACTTCTCTGATAGTGAGAGTGAATATAAAGGTAGTGATGATGAATCAAGTGATTCTGTATCTGAAGAGGAAAATGAAAATAGCGATAGTGATAATGAATTTAAAATAAAAACTCCTACTTCAACAAAAAAAAATTTAAAAGGTGTCTCATCAGTTTCAAGAAATAATAAAAATCAAAATTATTTCATGAAATCTGACGATTATTTCTCCTGGCAAGGTAGTTCTAAAATAATTACTTCAAATCATACTTTACAAAAGTTAAAAAACCCTAAATTATCTGAAGATCAATTGCAAGAATTGCTGTCTTCTAATGTAAACCAATCAGGGGAACATGAAACAGGAATTCATGAAATGTTTAAATATAGCTGTGGAAACTTTAATAAGTGGTTGCTTATTCTTCATGAAGGATTTAATATTCTTCTGTATGGTTTAGGATCAAAACGAAATATTCTCAAAGCGTTTCATAAAGAAATGTTAGAAAAATCTCCGGTTTTAGTAGTAAACGGTTATTTTCCTAGTTTAACAATTAAAGACATTACAGATAGTATTTTGTTAGATATTTTTGAAGTACAAAATAGTCCAAGTAATGTATATGAAGCTGTAGAATTGATAGAAAAACGGTGTAATCGTCAAAAAAATACACATGTGTATATGCTTGTTCACAATATTGATGGGCCGATGCTACGAAATAATAAAAGTCAAAATGTTTTGTCATCACTTGCCAATATACCAAATGTACATTTAATAACATCAATAGATCACATTAACACACCGTTAAGTAAGTTTAATTAAATGATTGAGGATGAAAAAATGACACGTACTGTAATTTTGTTTAATAATAAAATAATTTTAGTTTGGGATCATTACAAATTAAGTAAATTCAATTTTACGTGGTGGGACGTAACTTCTTTCTTACCATATAGCGATGAAACATCATTTGAAAGCTCTATGCTCGTGCAGAGATCTGGAGCTTTAGCGTTATCTTCGTTAGCCAATGTATACCAATCTTTAACTAAAAATTCTAAAGGTATATTTATGCTGATTGTTAAACACCAGTTGAATAATAAGTCAGTTAAATATTATCAAGGTAAGAATCTATCTCCGATATGTTTCAAGAATTTATTGTTTTTTATTTTAGGGATGCCGTTTAAAATGTTGTATTCTCAATGTCGTGAACATTTTCTCGCTAGTTCTGATCTAGCTTTACGTACACAATTGACAGAATTTTTAGATCATAAGCTCGTTAAATCAAAGAGAACTGCTGATGGGATCGAACAATTAATTATTCCAATAAATAATTCATTGTTACAACAATTTTTGGATCAAAAAAAATAATGTATTTTTTTTAATAAATTATTTTTGTACTCAAAATACTTATTTTTGTTCTATATCAACATAAAATCACTAAAGGTTAAATATTTTTTGTATGTTTCGAATTTCGAGGTGCATTACTGTATGTACGGTATAATGCTAATAGATGGCTCTGTATGTATCAAAGTTGGTCAAAGAGCGACCACCATTATATTAATTGTGTGTGTGTTGATTAGTTAAAAAATTATTTTATTTTGGTGTATTACTTTTCCTGTTTAATAATTGTGTGTGATTTTTGATGTTGTGAATTTATAAACTGTTGATAAATGTAATCAATATTCTTAAGTTTATTTCTAGTGCTGCATATGTGTGGTTATAGGACTAAAAATAATTCAAATTTAGTTAAAATATAAATATTGTATTTTTGTTTAATAATACATTATTAATTAACGTTAATATGCTTCTACATATAGCTCGATTAGGTATGTAATTTTACACGTATGACAGTTTTTTTTGCATTGCCAGTATGATGTATAATAACCTTGATTTTTTGCTGAAATGATATAGAACATTTTCCAAAAATTTATATTATTTTGCTTTTATAAAAAACATCACTGTTTTGCATTTGTTTAAATTTTGGTCATTTGTTTTCAATGGACAATTTAATACGTATTGTGCTACGACATATTCATTTTAAAATCATTTCCAACTATATTTGTTCGTTTTTAATCCTAATATAATTTATATTAGTATATGTAGGCTAATAAACAATAATAATAAAGTTGTAATCAGTATATTAATAAATCAACAATTTATTTTCTAACCTAACTTTCTTTTGACGTTTAATGTCAAATGTTATTATTTGATTTAGATATTATTGTTTCTTATCAGCAAGTATATTTTATAAATAAATATAATTGCGACAGAAACAATAATCTATTTTAATAACATTTATTATTTTCTTATATAAATATAAAACATTAAATTTTTGTTATTGTATAGTTTTATTGTTCTTGTTTAACACAAAACTAATTAATATTTTCAGATTTTGGGACGATGGGGAAAAATCAACATATATGAAGGAGAGTCGATGTTTCGGTAAGTCGTTTTTAGCAATAAATAAGGTTTATATCTTATACATGTTCCAAATTATTTTTTATTTATATTAACCCAGTTCCCAAAAGTGTTTGACACAAATTGATACAATTTTATTATCTGTATTATAATGGTAAAACATTAGATATTAGATTACACTCACATATTTATAATTTGTTGCATAATAGGAATTAACATACTGCCCAAATGATATTTGAGATATATTAACACGCAAAGAAAAGTCTTCCTTGACATCGTTTTTGAAAGTATGTAATATTCCCTACGCAATTAAGACACAAAATAAACATTTTTCTTATAATAACAAATATAATTAGTTAACATTAGCTGGTGATACTAGGTAAATAGTATCAATACCTTGAGCTAAAAAATAATACTTTATTTTCATATTCAACTTTAATATCTTCTTATGATTAATTTTCTATAGAACTGCTTTGATTCTTTTTCTATAGGTATATATTTTATAAATCATTTTATAAAATAATTCATTTTTATTTTTATAAATCCTGCATCCAGTGATTTGAAAATATACAGAACTCCTTGGTTACATAGATGTTCTCATTATTGTCAGATAAATGTCACTGCCAAAAAATGAATATGTAGTCCAGGAAATTTACGATTTTACCTCAAAGAAATTGCAACAAAAGCTTTTTTACGGAATCCAGTCCAGAAAAATGTGTTGAACAACATATCAAAAGTTTTCGGAAATCGGAGCATGAGAACCTCTCATACATACATATTTAGATTATTTTTGGCCATTTTCTCGAAAACAATATATCTCCATTTTCCTAATAGGGGTTTCCAAGTCTACGGTTTATAATTTTATTACCCTAATATAAAAATGAAACTTTAATACATTTAAATCGAGCGCATAAAATTCAGTACCAGTCATGTTTGTGACGTGATGGACACTGGCATTTATTATTGGTTAATGGCTGTTCGAACGTGTACGCCACGCCTCCACTATGTTCAGCTCTAGAAACATA
Organism: Harpalus rufipes; assembly: GCA_951394225.1. NCBI lineage: Eukaryota > Metazoa > Arthropoda > Insecta > Coleoptera > Carabidae > Harpalus > Harpalus rufipes. The sequence continues at coordinate 26,278,570 of OX596279.1, read as the reverse complement.
GTGACTCGGTGTGGATGACGCACCGTCATTTTCTCGGTCCTCATTTATTGAAACTTTAATATTTTTTTCTTGCGTAATAGATTTTTTTCGGCAAAAATACAAAATACTGGTATATTATTTTTGTGAACAGATTGGCGGGAAGTTTCCATATTCAAATTTCCGGAAACTTATAGCAACATTGAGTGTCATACTGACAGATACGTAAACAAACCTATAAAAATAAATATTGTTTTCATTTTCACCATTTTTCGATTTAAAATAATTTAATATGCTCTTTGGCACTGAAGTTTCTTCTTTTAATAGTTATTTATGCATGAAGGCGAAATTTCAATTCGTAATAAGAAGTAGTGAAGTAGAACTTCAGTGCCTTGTTGTATAAATAACTATTAAAAGAAGAAAAATTAAATTGCACGAGGTAATGTGCTGGCCGCATCAGATTTTTGGCTAATATTTCAAAAATGATTGCAGTTAAGCTATAGTAGCGCCAAATATTTGCCCATGAACCAGTAGCAAACTACAAATGTAAATCAGTTTCTTTTTGTACCGTGCGCGCGGTTATTTTGAATAAATCAAATGGCATTGAATTTTTTCCTTATATACATACCTATTTAATATTATATTTTTGTGGTCCTAGGCGTACACGATATATTTTTAACTCAGAAAATTTGTAAGTACTTAAATAATAATTGATTTAACTAGGGAATTTCAATTTATAGAACATCATACATTTTAAAATTATTCCTTCTAGTTGAAAAGCATACTATACAATTCAAATACCACAAAAAGCATATTAACGGCTTATCATTTCCACGTTTCCCAATTAACTTCTTCACTATCCTCGTTCTCTTTGTCTCCATTGGGTTTAGGCCTTCGTCCCGGCTCCGGTGGTCGGCGACTGATGACGCGGATGTCATTGTCTGGAGGCAGCGTTGTATATCATGAAATACAACGTGAAATTTGATGAGTTTGTTTGTAAGTTTGACCTACTTGGCCTATATTGAATGGTTTACCATTGGCGGAAGTTGAACAGGGTGTGGGGTTCCAGTGCCGTAGAAATTGGGCAGGAAATGGGGGTAGGAACTTGGAAGTTTGCTTGGTTGAACTTAGACTTAGGGATAATAAATTTAGTAATATCATAGTTGGAGAATTACTGAATGGTTTATTTTGTGATAAATATATTGCCTGTCTTATTGAATAGGCCAGAATATATTAGATTATTTAAAATAGTGAAATAGCTTATTTTCAATGGAATTAACTTACTTTCTGAAGTACTATTAGTTTTTTGAACTACGTCATATAGTCAAGATATAGGCTTTCCCTGTCGAATAAAATTGAAACTATATTTGAACTTTTGTTTATCTATTATCTTGAAATATTGACAGCAACAAGTTGTTTTGTCCCTCCTGCCTACATTATTAATTTAGAATATTTCATTATTTGTATTTGTTCGAGTACATACTAATAAAAAATAATTATAATAGGGTTTCGTGGCAGCGTGCCTGAGTGTCTGATCGCGAATCTGGGGACCCGGGTTCGATCCCGATCGACGCCAAAACTTATTTCGAATTTTAATTGGCATAAAAGTGATTTGTGATGCATTCCCCACGCCAGCAATGAGTGCCCGTTAGGTGGCGTCTGTTAAAGGTCCCCACGGCCACGGTACGAATATGTCATCATCATTACTGTATTACCGATGTCTGCGTAATATGCCGTGATGATATTTTTTTAAAATTTAATTTATTGTTTACACTTATTCAATTATTATTCCTAAACCTATCTGGTGGCTAAATTTTGAACTAAAAATATAACCAGAATACATATTTCCTGCCTTTCATAGAATTTTTTTGGAGTTTGCAGGCTATTTAAATAATTGAAAATATCCTTTAATAAGTTTCATGTGTTTAAATTTCTCTAAAAAGTATATAATGCAGTATCAGTGACAGATTGACAGCTCATACATCCCAGTTGTGACGTCACAACAGGGCTACATAATATAACGGCGGGAAATGTTAATTTGAATCGCCAGATGTTATTACAATTAATTTATTTGCTTAAATAAAACGCCTTATCATTAATGAATGCATAGTATCTTGAAACTTTATAAGTTGTAAGTTAATAAAAAAGGTGTAGGGCAATTATTTTGGCGCAGGCGAGGCGCAGGGTTCGTAAATACTAATAATAATAAATTTAAAGGAAATTTTTCTTGGGGATATCGGTCTAGAGATTTAAATAATTTTAATTTTTCTTTATCATCGACATTTCGGTTTTATTTTAAACCTTATTCATGAATAATTAAAATTTTGTTGTATGTACATCAGAAATATTTGGTTCACCCTGCGTCTTAGTAAAAATATTCTTCGGCTGAATGCCGCTGCCAGTTTTCGTCCATTGTTGCAGCATGTTTTGATTTTTAAGGTTAGAGAAAAATATATGTATAGCATAAGTAATAAAAAACGTTATAGTATATTATTCAATGAGCATGTAATGTATGCTATTACTCATGAGAATGAAGTTTGCATCACGAGCCGGAAGGCGAGTGATGTAAATCATTCGTGTGAGTAATAGCCATTACATGCGAATAGAATACTATACTTTATCCACAACTGACAAATAATAACATACTGTACTATTATAAAATCAGAACCTAACAAATTTTAGAAAATTGTTTACAAATATAAACATAGTTAGCGTTGATCGCTAAGTATTTGTTATAACAAAATTATGAAGTGATTTGACAGTTAGAAAATTTCAAACCGACTATTCAGCTACATTTTAAGCTTAAGAAGAAAATAAAACTATAAAAAATGAGAAAACTATTATAGTATAATTTTGGCTTTTTATGTAGAAAAAATTACTTATTATTAAAAGTAATTTGTTTGTACTCTTTGAAAGGTAAGATTTAAATTTGAAATAACGATTGAATAATACTATTCCATCGAACTGTCAATATTATTCAATTAGCAACAGTAACTATGGTCATTAATTGATAAAAAACGGTTGAAATATGGATATATTATTTGACAGTCGTGGATAATAGTATATTATTCAATGAGCATGTAATGTATGCTATTACTCATGAGAATGAAGTTTGCATCACGAGCCGGAAGGCGAGTGATGTAAATCATTCGAGTGAGTAATAGCCATTACATGCGAATAGAATACTATACTTTATCCACAACTGTCACATAGTAACATACTGTACTATTATAAAATCAGAAATAACCTAACAAATTTTAGAAAATTGTTTGTTTACAAACATAAACATAGCGTTGATTACTGAGTATTTGTTTTAACAAAATTATGAGGCGAATTGACATTTAGCAGAAAATTTTAAACCGACTATTCAGCTACATTTTAAGCTTAAGAAGAAACTAAAACTATACAAAATGAGAAAACTAGTATAATTTTGGCTTTTTATGTGGAAAAAATTACTTATTAAAAGTAATTTGATCATACTTTTTGTAAGGTAAGATTTGAATTTGACATAACGATTGAATAATATTATTCCATCGAACTGTCAATATTATTCAATTAGAAACAGTAACTAATGTCTTTAATTGATAAAAAACGGTTGATTTATGGGTATATTATTTGACAGTCGTGGATAAAAATATTTACGTGTAAAATTATTATCATTACTCTAATGATTTACATAATTTGGAGCAGAACCCGTCATTGTGGATAATTTTTATGATTAATAATAATGTAACAGTGATATTGAATGAAGAAACTATGACGTCACAGAATCTTTGCGAATGTTTATAGAGAAAATCGTGAATGAAAAGTATAATAATTTTCAATATTTTCTTATAAATATACACATAATATGATGTATTTTTTTTATTTAGGAAAAAATATCAATACTTTTTGGGATGTGTATACTTCTATAGTAAATAAAATTGACTCTGTCCAGAAATAAAACTATAAATATCGTAATAATGACAAAGTGGCATATCGATCACTGCTTTGCATTATAACATTGGATGCCAATAGGCCATTATTTGCACCGTCCTGATGAAATACAGAGCAGGTCGAAGTACCATTCAACGCATTCTAATAGAGCGGCCCGTTGGCATCCAGTGTTATAATGCAAGCAGTCAGCGATATGCCGCTGTGTCATAATTACGATACTTATAGCTGGACCCGACAGAGTCAATTTTTCTGACTATATTAGAGATGCCGTTAACTTTTTTGAAATATAACTTAGCTTCGCAAATTTACTGTTGCTAATCTTTCTACAAACGAGTATATTATTACATTCTAATGATTTTAGCAAAACCTTGTGTTTAGAATGTTTAAAACTGTATGATGATTTTTTTAATGTTCACTTTTTCTTTTTATTTCATCAAATTATATTTTTTGTCACTGAACTGTATTCTGTTTTTGCATTGAATCCCTTAAATAAATATTAAGTCATTTTTACTGGAAATATACAAAATTATATTTTTCCACTATTATATTTACAATTTCCTATATGTATTCTCGTTTCTTACCTTTACCTACGCCACTGCTTGCACATGTAGGTCACTGACTGACCTCGCTGTCCTTAACTTAGCCGGCTTAGCCCTAAACTGGGTCATCCGTCCTCGCGCTATTTGGCTAACCCTGATCCAGCTGATCAACCCTGAAAGCCTTCGTTACAATCCCATTCCCAACCGAGATCGAGGTAGCTGCTTTTGGGCGGCTGCCAGATACCTGTTCCTTTTCACTAGGTCAGCCCTTGGGACTTGGGATGGGACCGACGCTCATAACGTGGGAATCAAAGAATTAGGTTAGCGGGTTAAGGGATCATTTAAGGACGGGATAGTAGGAGTGGTTGTAAAGGATTTTGTGAAGAAAAGAAAAAATGGGACATGAATATCAGATGTCAATACAAAATAGCGAATCGGAAAAGTAATTGTCATAATTTGTGCTTTATATTTTGTCTCACAATTGTGCATTATTTGCAATCATTAAAAAACTACAACAGATTCGAAGAATGATTTTGTGGAAAATTCATGGACTGTACGCGGGTTTGAATCCAGGTCCTGGGTTTCACAAAATCTCTTCGTATTTAATTAATAGAATCGGTCACGGAATATTACAAAAATATTGTAATATATCGGATGGCTATTAAAAAACGAATCCTGTTTGAAACTTCATTACTCTGAAATATCGATTTCAACTTTTTATGTCTTGCAAACAAAAGGCTTGAAAAGTTTTCCTAGCAAATTTCAAACATTTATATAGAAAAGTAAGTGACTAGTGATTTTCTAAAATTGCCATTCAAATTACACGTTGATAATTTTAGTCAGCTTAAAACGAAGTAGGCTATTATTGAAACAAATGTTACTGTCATTGACATTTCGAGTTAGTTGTAACATTAAGAAATAATTTTAGTCCAATTATCTCGAGATTTTTTCTAATAATTTTACTTCATTTAAGTAAATCTGACGTAGAGATAATTGCAACTTGTTATCAAAAAAAAAAACGGCGTGGTAAAACAATTGCGGAAGAATTTCCAGGGAAGAGATCGCAGATGGCCACTTTCTAGCATAAATTGTGATTATTAGCTGATAGAAGCTGGATCAAAGTGGCCATCTCTCCCTGGAAATCTTTTCCCCGCCAATTTTTTCCTTGATAACAAGTTACAATGCTCTCTAAACCAGATTTACTTAGTGAAGTGCCATTATTAAAAGAAATCCCTAGATAATTGAACTAAATTTAGAGTAAATTTGTGATAATGTTACAACTCGAAATGTCACTGACAGTTACATTTGTTTCAATCATAGCCTACTTCATTTTAAGCCGACTATAAAATTATCAACGTGTAATGGTAGATATCGATGAAAAATTTAGAAAATAGCTATTCACTTGTTTTTCTATATAAATGTGTGAATATTACTAGGAATACTTTTCAACCCTTTGTCTGCGAGAGATAAAAATTTGAAATTGATATTTTAATGTACTCCTTAGTTATGGAGTATCAAACACCCAGTATACGTAGTTACAGCGTGTTTTTGAACACATCGGTTATTAAACAGAATGTTTCAAAAGTGAAACCCATGCTTTTGGGATTTAATTAAAAAGCGTTAAACAAGTCATTATCCTTCTTTATCAAGTTAATGATAAAAAAAAAACAAATATTAACATTTAAACTTTATTAAAAACGCATAACATGCCGAAATTTCAACACCGAAAGAAAATATATCTTGTGCTCCATATTGTTTGCCTATAGAGAGAGTAAAATTAGTGTGTTAGTGCACTGAAGATCTCCCCGTCACATTGTGAAACACTCGCGCCACTTTCACTGCCGTGGCCAGGTTTCATAATTAAACGAGGACGCGTGCTCACCTTAAAACATATTCAGCATTGTTGCAGTCCATCAACGGATCTCTTGTTTTACGATAAGGGAAAATATCATTCCATCTGGTGAGATCTGTCCAATAATCGGATGAAGGTTATATAACAACGAGATGTTGACATTCATCTCTTAATACTGTAAAAAATAGCCTGGATATCTGTGTGAATTTTCACCCAACATTCACGGTCTGATTCGGATTGTAATCCGAGATATCTCCTTTTAATTAAACAATGATAATTTTGTTTTTGATTTCTTTATTCGTTTCTATAAAAACGAGGAATGATTTGCAACAACTGTAAATTTTAATCCTGTATCTAAATTGCGGATATGTAATCCCATTATTTATTGAGAATTTTGTACGTAATGTACTGTATGAATACATGAAAGTGGGATACCTGATTTACGGTCTTTATTTTTACATTGCTCAAAGCAATTAAAGGGTATTTTTTTGCCGATAACTTTTTTTTAAATGCAGGATTCTTGCGAAATTTAATTTACAGATACCTACGAACCTTCATTTGAATAATTTTATTGAATTCAATTTGCTAACAATAAATACCACTGAACTGGATTGTCCAGATCATGGAAACTACCAAAAAAAAAATGAAAAACCGGACACTTAATTTTTCTTACTTTTATCACTTTTAGAGATTTAATTTTAGCTCTGGTATAGTGTATAAGTTTAGTTCAAGTTCATTTATTTGACTTCTATAATCCCTGCAATTTCAACTATAATAGCGAAAACCGCTTATGGTGAACTTATAGCAATAGAAACTAGGTTTTACTTATTCTTTCGGTTCACAATCGCTTACACAACGAATATATAGAGAATTGACTTGAGAAGTACTCATTCTGGAAAGTTCCTTAAAGTAAAAATGCCTTGCAAGAACAACCACTAACAAATAATTGTTTCACTGGATACTGTTACTCGTGGGCCGTATCCCACTATTTGCTGATAATTTTCCATATGATAATTTTTTTTTTCATATATTTAATATTAAGTATAATAGAGATTTTTTTGTTAAAAGCAGGTTTCCGGAACTACCCAAGAGGTAATGCTTTCAGCTCGTTAACCTTTTTTATAGTGGAGGATTTCCCCAGGAGGCCTATTGGCACTGTCCAAATATATTTCATTAGGACTAATTAATCTGGTAATAGCATTAGAAATACCGTTAAAGAATTTCTATGAACAAGGGTCTTCTTATGTACTGTGTTATTAATATTGCAATATTAAGAGGTACGGCTCATGTAACAATCGAATGGCATTACACCAAATTTTCACAAATTATAAATACAACTAGGTATAACGGAATTTTAAGAAAGTGCCGTTACAAATTTTGCTAATCCTCCCCTGATGTATACGAACATTTATACCATGCTGTTTTGCGGTGTACCGAGTCATTACCAAGACAGGTAGATTTGCAAATATCTTGAAACACACTATACCTAGAAAAATCGGTACGAATTGTAAATTTTACAGGTCAATTCTCTATATAATCGTCGTGTAAGCGATTATGAACCGAAAGAGCTTGTAAGTGAAACCTATTTTCTATTGCTATGAGTTCACCATAAGCGGTTTTCGCTATTGTAGTCGAAATTGCAGGGATTATAGAATCAAATAAATGAACTTGAAATGAACTACACCTGTGTTAGCATCTAATTGAGATATTTCATTTAGAATGCGAACCTGGTGGCAAAATTTGGAACTAAAAACAAGGGAGTAATTTTATTTCATTCGTATGTTTTTACATACGTGCGTAGTTTATATAGTGGAAAATAGATAATAGAACTAATATTTATGATTAATGAAACTACTATTGTCTAATATTTATTGTAAAACTAAGAAAAAACAAAACTGTGAAGATAATCTATCAACTACTAACTAAAGTATTTAAAATGAAAAATAATAATTAATCTACCGCTACAATTAATAAAACAGGACATAAGGCAATATACTCTACCTAAAATAATAATAAACACTGAGAGAAAAGTCAAAATACAAGAAGAATCAAAGTAAAATTGCTGACAGCAATGAACAAAAGTGTTTCCTTGTCGAAGGTTTGGCGTTGGTTCACAACGTCATCTCTAAGTAGTGAACATCCCAACACAGCTTGGTAATGGCGTGGCATGCTGCGGATAAGTCTTCGTTCGCTTTATTGTGGAGTTTATTGTCATTCCTCTAGCCGTGCATCTTCCGAGTTTCTGTATCGTTAAATTTGGGTTAATTCGACTTCTGATGCATTGCTCCAACTTATCCCATTAGTGCTCAATAGGATTGAGGTCTGGACTACATACTAGCAAATGCATCTTTTCAATATTATTGTCTGAAAGATATTGTGTGACTATAGTCTAGCTGAATATTGAGGGCTCCATTTTGCACCAATATAAATTTTTCACGTTTATTTGTCGCTACAAGGAGCAATTGGTTGAGGATGAACATTTAGCACTATTTAAATACTGCCGTTCAGTATAATCAAAAGTTCTATTTTGTTTCTGATTGACATTCGTAACTGAAACACCTCCAAAAGAAACACGTAACAGCGTATTGTGTTGGCTGCAACGCCAGTTTTTCTTCTCCAAACTCTAAGACGTCCATCTTGCGAGTGTATGTATATTGAATTTCGATTAATCATTAATCAGTAAAGAGCTAGCCCCGCAGTGTCTCAGTTGATATCCTTGATGTTACTGAGCATACAGAATTCGAGCTCTTTTATGGATCCTAGTTAAATAAGGTACTTTTACAGGAATCATGGAAGATAAATGTTTTTTAAGCATTCTATTTTGTACAGTCTGATCAAAAATTCTGTTACCAGTTGCACGAGAGCTCATTTTGTAACTCTTAAATGAGACCTGAAGTCTTAAAAATCGGTCTTCATTGGCAGTTGTTGCCCTTTCTCGACTTTGCCCAATACGTCGGGTTAAAACAGCAGTCTCCTGGTATCTCTTCCATGTCCTCCACCAAATAACTGCTTGAGAAATTCCTAAACGTCGAGCTGCATACTTCTGTGTTCGATCTTCTTGGAGCAAAATTACAGCTTCAGATGATGCAATTCGAGTTAAATGTTTTCTGTGGCCTCTGTTTTGATTCATAGCTTAAAATTTTATCGATACTTTACTTCTATACTTTAGTAAATGTTTAACAAAATATCGAAATAAACTAAATTTCATTTTTGTTTTGCCTGTATTTTGATTAATACCAGTAATGACATAACTAAAATTAATAAAACAAATTCATATGTGCAAACAATAGACAAACCAACTTAAATTGTCGATTTGGGCATTCCAGATATTTTTGAACAAAAGTTTCCAACAAAAAAAAATTAACCTTTAATTGATTTGAGCAGTGTATTTATCGAATTTTAGCAAAAAAATTGAAACCATTATACATTCTAAAATTTATGAGCATATATCCACCATCTTATCTTCCAATCAACATTGTTTTGCCAAGGGTAGATCTACTGCTACAAACCAAATGTGTAAAACAGTGTATTTGTGAAGCTGTAGAACAACAGGGTAAGGTTGATGTCATCTACACGGATTTTAGCAAAGCCTTTGACAAACTTGATCATTCTCTACTACTACATAAGCTAAAATCATATGACATTTCTTCCCCTCTTATCGAGGTACTAGCTTCTTATTTATGTAATAGGTATCAGTTTGTAAGCGTTAACGGTTTCAGATCTGCACAATTCTTGCAAAAATCTGGTGTACTGCAGGGATCTGTACTTGGACCTTTGTTGTTTAATTTACCCATTAATGATATTACCGTAAACATTAATGTCGGTCATATACTTTACGCCCATGATCTTAAGTTTTTTTTGCAACATCACTTCTGTCTCCGATTGTATTAATTTACAGAACAATTTGGTCGCAATTTATAACTAGTGCCATGAAAATAAATTATATGTAAATATTGATAAGTGTAATGTTTATGATATTTACAAAAAAAAAATTACTCCAATCAGAGCTGGGCAAATTACTTTTAAAAAGTAATTGAGTACAATTACAATTACTTTAACCAAAATGTGTATACTCAAGTTACTACTAGAGAAATGTAATTAAATTACTAATTACTTTTGCATTGTAATTGACATTTTAATTACTTTTTCAATTACATCATTTAAAAAACAAGGTAAAAGTTTGTATATCAAAAATATGAAAAAACCAAGAAAAATAAGAATTGAAAAATAACAAATTATTTTTATTCAAATATTCTAGGTGGCTATGTGAAAATAAACAGACATTTAATTGTAACTTGTTGAACGTTTTTTTTTTTTTTAAATTAATAAATTTAAATTAAATGTTCACATAGCCACGTAGAATATTTGAATAAAAATAATTTGTAATATTTTTCAAAAATAGGTTTGTTCCAACATACAATCAAATCAGTACGGAACTGTCCGACGCATGCGCAGTTTTTAAATTAGAACGCTATTTTAATACTACGCATTCTTCGGATAGTTCCGTACTGATTTGATTGTATTTTGGAACAAATCTTATATCCTTCTCTCGTTTTTTCATATATTTGATGTACAAACCTGACTTTATAAAAAATATCTACAACTGCGATCAAATAGTATATTGAAGTAAAAATAAAACCTGTCCTTATACCCACAACGCAGATAAACTACGCTATGCCCGTATCCCGGGGATTCCCTCGCTTCTTGGTTCAAAATAATAATTAATATTTGAAAAACTTTTTCAAATATTTTTCAAATTTTCAAAATTACTTTTTTTACAAAGTAATTAATTACAAATTATAATTTGAGAAAAAAGTAATTTAATTAGTAATTAATTACCAAAAGTAATTAATTACTGCCCAGCTCTGACCCCAATTATATTTGATTACGCACTCGATAATTGTATCAAGTCCAGAAACTCTAATTTCTATTTCATCTAGGCGTCATATTTAATCCTAAGTTAACTTTTATTTCACATATCGAAGCAAAGGTCTAAACTCTCAGCAGCCTTCAAATATTTAGAATTTTTGATCATATATATCATATCATATCAACGACCGAAATTTATTCAGGCTATTATATATCTCTCTAGTTAGACCACGTTTAGAGTATTGTTCCATTATTTGGAAACCAATATCATCTAATTTAGTTCAATATATTGAAAAAGTTCAAAGACGCTTTCTTAAATCTGCTACATTTATCCTACAAGGCGTTTGCCCTCCCAGAGGTACAGCACAAAATACATTACATCAGTCTTTTTGTCGGAATTTTTGCACCAACGTCGTAACTTGTACGCAGCTACATTACTGTACAAAATAATGTATAACGCCATAGATTGTTCTTATATTCTAGGCAAAATAAATATCTTTGTTTAAAGATAGTAATATGTTTTATTTACATACTGCGCGAACTAACATGTTATTGAAATCTCCTATATATCAAATGGTCAAGCCATTTCATTCAATAGATAATCAAATTGATATCTTCCTCAATACCATCAATGATATTAAAAACTATCAACTCATTGCAATTGTTTTTCAATTTCTTTTCTTATTCTATAATTGGGCATTTGCCTGTAGGAGACAGTACAAAATAAATAAATAAATAAATAAATTTAAAAAGGGACACTTTTTAATTAATTACTGGTGGTGATAAATATTCATCTTATTAGTCTAAGTTAAATTACAATTATTTATAAATAGATTTCTTGGAGTCTAATATTTTTTACGTTATCAATTAATTAAAAGTAAACAAATATTTCCTAAGACACTTCAAATTGTATCTGCTCTCAAACCCAAATAATTGTGGATAAGAAATAATCCCATCATTTGCGTTTACAGTACCACATTGCGACACAGAGTAATGACAGAGCTGAAACATGAGAAAGAAAACATTATGTTGGTTGTTTAAATATTTGAGCCCCAACTCAAAGTATCGAGTAGAAAGCGTGTCTAGGGCAAATGCCTTCAATACTCCGGAATGCTTTTCAATACGCTACTTAGTGATGTGATGTCAATGCTTATTCAATACATTGTACGGCCGAACATATTTCTTGCAGATATGAAAAGATTCAGTAAAACGTTTCAAAGAAATAGACATTTACTGAATTGTATAAATTTTTAAAATTAGTCCGATCAAGGTCCTCTGTATCATGAGCGAGTTAACAAATTGGCATACATTCATCTCTTTTATTTCCAATGACAAGAAGTGTGTGTGATAAGGATGAATATAACATGCCTATCTTTCAAAATTTTTTCAACAAAATTAAAATTTATTTTTGTTTTCATATTTTGATTTTATTTTATGAAATATATATATCTTATCTTATTAATAATAATTGTTATATTATTTTAAACATATTACACAGAACAGTGTTTTTTTTTTAAATAAAGCTATTTGCAATTATGTTTAAATCGAGCTCATTTGTATTTTTTACATGACAATTAAATATAGCGACATGATTTAACCTGTCCTGTGTCAAACGCCTCGTTTGCCCCCATAGTCAGCGCCAATGCTGACACTGTATCAATATCGTATTTTTCACATATTTGTTTTCACATTTGCTAATAAACTTACCAGTTGACTTTTTTAAAATTGTGAATGCTTTTACTGTAACATATAGTTTTATAACAATAAAATAACAGTAGTATATTATGTATCTCCACAAAAAGTAAGTAAACGACATAACTGAATTTGATAGAATGGGTGGAGTTAAAATATTGACTCATAGAAATTGAAGATGACCTTGACCAGACATCTTTAAAAAAATTAAACTTTACATTGGTATCAGTAATAGATATAATTTTAACTATCTTAGATAAGAAATCGAAAATTAATGTAAATTAATGACTATTAGTGACAAATATTTTTTAAAAATATTAATTAGTTCGTAAACTACAAGCGATTGAACTTGATTACGCAATTTTGCGGTTGATTTTGATTGGTTGCCAGACTCACGCGTCTTGTACGCCCTCACACCGTGACAAACACTTGTGTCACCCGCCGCCATAGTTTGTGTCACAATATTGTCAAACAATGGTCAAACTGTTTCAATGTTCCATAATTTATTAGGAAAAAATACATTTCATTTATGTTAGTTATTTATGCTTAACAATAATATATTCATGAATATAACGTACATATATGTTTATATATAAAAATATTTCAGCTATGCGAACATGAAAAATTTGTACCTTCTAGAACTAACAGTTTGTCGATCACTGGTGAATATATGCATGCTACGTCACATGCCAAATTCTGAACTATAAAAATTCATATCTCGCTTATTACGTAAAATTTTTAAGTCGTGTTTGCACTAAAATTCTTAGTTGATCCAGAAAAAAATAAAATAAAAATTGGTATAGGACCCCATTCCATTTAAAAAATCAACAATGATATATCGTTTCCGACGAAACTGGAAGTAGAATTGAGGGCCTTTTTATACCAAAAAGTGGCATTTAAGTTCCCCTGCACCCTTGAAATTTAAACAATGTCTAAAATTTAAAAAAATAGCCATTGGTCCCTATTTTTCAATGACCTTGTGTATTTCAAGTATTAATTAATTAAAAAATATATTAAAGTAAATACCCATTTTGTCTGTAGATTTAAAAATAAATACCTAATATACATTAACCTTAATTTAAAAGTCATTTCTACAGAGTACTAAATAAAACGAGCAATTATCAAATGTTACTGTAAGTAATTGGAGCATGTGATTGAAAATAAAGGGTAAAAACTTAATCTAAAGCAACATAAAGTAACTTTTCGATCGCTGGTTCCTATCAAAACATACATACAATCACTGATAAAGTATGCCAGGAACAATTCTATTTACAAACGCCACATTTTGGACAGGGTAAACATACCACAAGCGAAAACAGAAGATTAAAGTATTATCATCCGCTAAAAACGAGTGTCCTCATAAACTTTATCGAATAAATAAATATTCACAGAACGAAACCAGGTCTTCGCGATTACGAATTCTAGCAAATAAAACCTCAAGTGGATCCATTTCGGTCGTTGCTGGCAGATAAAAATTATTATATCATCGAGTGTTTAGTGCCTGCTACACTCTGGGACTTTTCCTGCTAAAGTAAACATTAAACTAGGGCACGATTGACGCCCTATTTACTCCACGAAATGTGATCTGGTATTTCATTTTACTGCGCCCGGTTACTTTGTCGTTTTTAATTGATATAGGAAAGCTAAAATGCCGTTGACGTTTGTGACTTGCAAATGTACGTAGGTATATGTTAAATAAACAAATAAAGCTCTGGAATGTGAATGGTTTATATTCTATTTCTAACACTTGTCAAAAATTTAATGGATAATTAATTTATGTCAACACAGTATAGAAGAAAGTAAAACACTGGCTGCATAGGCGCCGACTTTTCTATAACCCAGGGGGGGGGGGGGCAATTTTTTTTTTAATAAAAATAAAATTAATTATTGTTTTCATATATTTTATATCTTATTAATAATAGAAAAATTGAATAAAATACAGTTCAGTTTAAGTACCTACGCATATTATGTCTTTTTCTATTATTTTAAACATTTTACGCCTAATTCTATTTTTTTTTTTTTTTTTGAAAAAAAAAAGCTATTTCAAATTGTATTTAAATCGAGCTTATTTTTAATTTTTGCATGACAATTAAGTCTAATCTATCTAAAATATTTGAATCATCTTTCTTCGTTCAACTTATCTAAAAATATTTCCCGCGCTACCATTATTATATTTTTAAGAACATGAAAATCCATATTCAGCCGTCAATCAAACAAATGCGGTTAATATAAAATCGATATTAGTAATAATAATCTGAATTTATACCGATTTTTAATTGCTAAATCTGTCTGGCACGAAAGTATGCACAGCACAAAATAAAAGAATGTACCTAGAGTAGGCAGGGAATCCATTGAATGCATGTCTCCATTTCAACAGAGCGGCACAATTAATGGCACGTTTGCATCCAATTTAAAAGCAAGCTGTGGCAGTTGTATATTTATAATTTTATTGATGGACCTGACTGCCATTTTTTTGTCTATAGCATTTCTTTCCTATATAGCGTTTAGTTTTTTTTATACATTATAGCTATAGAAAATTATGATATATGTAATATTTTTCATTCAGGAAAACTTACTTTACCATAATATTTAAAAATAAATCTCATGATAAACACAATAAGAAAAAGGAAATAAATAAAATATAGATTATCATATAACCTTTTAAACCACAAAATTACATAAATTTCACCACTAAAAATCACAATTTCCCGTTGAAATCCTTGCGTAATTTCCTTTGTGTATGTTATTATTAAAATCAAATAATGGTTAAAAAATAAACAAAACATTAACTGCTCACAAACGTGGTACGATGAACAAAAGAGAAACGTTCTCTTTGAGACAATGCATGTATGTTTTGGTTGTTTTAGAAACTGGAATAATAAAACCGGCGTGGAATTCAACACACGTTTTTCATACTCATAAAATTTGTATAACATCGCCGTTTCGAAATGTATGTCAGAATACGGCCCTGCAAAACACCCGAGTGATGTGGGTTGCGGAAGGCATTCCGCAACTACCACAACGTAAAACTCTACATAATGAAGTATTCAGATTATTTTATTTTATTAACACGCTACCTTTGACGTAGTTTTGTAAAATATTTAGCTAAAATGTGCTACAATGTTATCATAAAATGTAAACATAGTAAAATCTTGGTTGATCTCGTTTTTTATAACTTAGCAAATGTAAAAAAAAGAATTAAAAGAACTACAAACTTTTGTTGTTATTTATAGTTTTTAACTAGTATTATAAAAGAATGATCCCCTACATTTTTGGATAAACATTCATTCATAATTTGTCTTTGATGAGGATCTCTACGATTTAATTTTTTTTTTATGTTATTTCTTATTTTTCTAATAATGGGTAAATTAATAATTTCCGAAAAAAGTTAGTAAAGATGTTGAACATTGCTTGTGATGTAATTACTACTTACACTGTGTTATTAAATAATTTTTTGTACTCATGCATTGAAATGTGTTTCGAGTCGCCTAAGCAACGTTCAAAACTTCAAACTCTCCTGTTTCTAAAGCTTTTCTTAAAGAACTATATAAAAAAGTAGTTTCTCAAACATTCTTTCGCTTAATAATAATAATAATAAGAGAAAATAGTGGAATATGGAATGAAATTTAATTTTAAAATAATGAATTTAGTGCATTTGGTTCACAATGTTGGCAACAATTTCTGCTTGACGGGAATCGGCAAAATAGAGCACTGGGAAGTCGGTAATACATAACCAACAAACGTAATGTAAATTGTAACAAAACAATAAGAAATTTAACAAGTTTATTAAGTTTAATTTTCCTAAATACTACAAGTGAAATACTTGGTATGTATTAAAATCATTGGAATTTAAATTTGATACATCACTCTGAAATTAGCTACAAATATGTATAATATTATGTAATAAAGTTTTAATAAATAAAATTATTTGTAAAAAATACCAATTATTAGTTTAATACTTTTTGTACAAAAAATATTGTACTAACCGCGTATGTGAACTTGGTTCCCGGAATCGTTTATGCCAGAGCTCGCGCCGCCAAACACTCGTCCGGGAACCAAGCGTTTCCGCACTTGGTAATAACTATTTAATTTACTCTTTAATAAACTAGTTTATAATTAAACATTCTTAGTTTAATTACAACATACACAGGTGGCTATGAAGATTTATGACTGATTTTCTGTAGTATCAAATAACAGCGCCATCTATAAACTGGTACTCAAATTATTTTTGACTAAACTTCATCAACATCCCTCTCGTATGGGCATAGATTGTTTAACTCTTAAATTTGCCTCGTCATGGATATATTCGTCGAACAGCGGTACGCAATAAAATTAAATGTTCGTTTATGCAAAGAACCAACCTAATCGTTTGCTTTTGTGTAAACAAGTTTTAGGATGCTTCATTGACTCGTTGCAACGTTTTTGGCTGGCAAGAGCGATTCCGCGATGGACGAGATGAAAACATAGATGACCCAAAGAATGACCGCCCCTCATTAAGTCGAAACGCCGAAAACATCCTAACAGTTTGACAACTGTTGGTTTTCGATCGACAGACTAAGATTTAAAGAAAAAGAAAAATTGTACACGCTCACGATAATGCATCGCCCTATAAAGCAACAGTCGTGCCTCAATTTCTGTTCTCCAAAAATGTCACTGTATTACTTCATCCTCCGTATGCTTCTGATTTGGCCCCGGTTGACTATTCTTCTTTCTCAAACCACAATTGAAGTTGAAAGATGTACGTCACTACGATTTAACACACACTCAATCCATCGTGACGAAGGTATTAAACGGCATATCAGTTTTAGTCTTCCAGAACGCCGTGAATGGACTGAAGGACCGCGTCAATTGGTGTGGATTTAAAAGGAATGTATATTGAAGAATAAATTGTGATTTTGATGATATAACGACTTTTGTCTTATGTATAAGGGAAGTTCTAATACTTTATAGTCACACTGTGCATGTAGAACCCGGTTTTTTCATGTCTGGTTAGACTGTCAGTTAACTGTTAGTCAAAAGAAAAATATATCGATATTAACCAGGGACCTGAACCGAAACGTATTTATGATTCAGGTTCGGTTTACATTCAAGAAATAAATGTCGGTTCAGATTCAGTTTTGGTTAAAGAAAAATAAATTTATAACAGTTCATCGGTTTTAGATTCGGGTTCGAATTTCAGTTCAGAACACAAGCACAAAAAGATGGTAGGTATATCTGCAGCACGTTTAGTTGAGACTGACCTTGAATGCGCAGAACCTAAAATTCGTACTTTGAAAATTCGAAATGTAATAATTATAATATGCTATTGTTATAACGAATAACAGACTAAGTCAAAATTTACAAATCAGTATAAAGGGGAAGGGAATTCATTTATAAGCCAAAGTATGCGCAGGTCTAGTCTCAACTTAACGTGCCTCAGCTGCAATATTTATTATCTTTAAAATCATAATTACTTCAAATTGAATTCACAATTTTTAATCATATATTTAACAGATCTGAACCGATTCTAAATATAAAATGGTTTAAATTCGGTTCAGGTTTATTGACCTTGATAAATAAAGGTTTGGTTCGGATTCAGGTTTTACATTTGGGTTAATTTGGGTTTTTGGTTCAGGTTCGGGTTCAGCTTCAGGTCCCTGATGTTAACATAAGTAGTAAAAATTACACATGTGTCATTTATTCAATGCGACATTTTTCTTATAACTGACAGTAAAATTAACAGTCAGTTTAATCAAAGATGAAAACTTAGAAATCCCCATTCTCTATCAAAATTACTGATATTTATATGTTTAACAAGTATTTTACATGGTTCCCCATTAATCTATTTTTATATTCTTTATTTTGTTAGTAAAATAATTTAAATCAACATTTCCTCAGATTCTAGTTCAACGTACAACAGGAATAAAATCCTACCAGTGACCAAAGAACAAAGCAACATGACATACTCGTATTTATTAATGTACGAGTTCACAATAAAATGACACACATAAAAAACATCTTAAAAAGTAAGCAACAAGCGACAGAATAAGTAACGAACTCGCGAAATAGGTCATCTAACATTTAATAAACATTGGGTGTTTGTGAGACCTAACTGCTCCATTATACATACAGCCGTTAATGTCTGACTCACTTATTTTTTATTATACTTTCGTATTTTTTCCGTGACACATTTAAAACTTTGAATATTCAGGTCCAAACATAATTTTATAGAAAAAATGCTACATTTAGGACCGGTTTTTTCATCTCTGGATAAAGTGTCAGATAAAATTAAAAATATCGCATCGGTATTACAGCGTAAATTGACAAAATTATACACACGTCTATTATATCATGGGATATTTTTCTTTTATCTGGCAGATAAGTTGACTGGCACTTTATCAAGAGGTGAAAAAACCGGGCCTTAATAGTAATTCACGTAACGTGAAAGTGATACTTTACTGGATGAGCAAGCATATTACTTGTTTACCCAGTAAAGACACTTTCAGGTCATGTAGGGTACAAAATATTTTTCACGGTCATGAAAAAAAAATAACAATCTATAGGTACGCATTATTTTTTTTATTGCGAGGAAATAAGAAATAAATAAAACTGATCATTCATGTAGGGATCGCAAAGTTACTTTCTGATCACTTATAGACAATTTTTCGACCTAGTAAAGAAGGATTTTTCGGTCTAAAAAGTGATAATAAACAGCTCATTTTCTGGACTATTGCCAAAAAAAAAAACATTTTTTTTTCTTAATTCTTTGGCATTTCAAAATAACTATATCTTTCAAACAGTGAATTTACGCTGAATGTTACAATTAACTTGACATTGAATTTGCAATCTAAAATTACGTAACAATGCAAGTGCACGTTACTTTTCTTATCAGTAATTTGCAAAATACGAATGAGTAAGTAACAATTTGAAACTTAAACAAGTAATTATAGCCACAAGGTTGTTGTCTAGAATGCTTGAAAATAGAATAGCGCAATTTTTTATGTAAACAGAGTATAAGTACAGCAAGAAGGCTATCGTATGTAAACTAGGTGAATGATTATTCTATCACAATGAGTATTAGACAAAGCGTAAACGATAGGTAATGCATTAATCATAGTCTTTAGTTATTTTATATTGGATATTAGCAGTAACCTTTAAATAATAAAAAAATATTTAAATTATAAAAACTTGGTGTAGGTGTTAACAATTACACGAAATTTCAATCATACAGCATTTATTCTCACAAAACCAACGTTTCTATGTACTGGGTGTCTCATTTTCGATGATTTTTTAAAGGTATGTCGGGTAATATTAACCTTAGAGGAAAACCGTTTGCACATTCCAGGGTCAACTTTTGGAGAAAAGTTTAATGTCGCCACAGGAATTTTCGATCTTGTATTGTTTTTGAGCTACAGGCAAAAACTTGTTTTTCGATCATTTCGAAAATATCTCATATCTTATTTATTATAATTGTTAGAGAAAAATTGTTTAGACAATAACCTCCAGTCTTTTATATAACAAACATTAACAATAACGATAACTAAAAAATTACTACATAACATACTTCCGTTCAACTCCATTTTCCTCACAAGTTCCATTTCTCTGGCTTTGAGAAGACCTACTCTTCTAAATTTCAACATAAATATGAACATCAATAGTATACAGCAATTTGTTCTTCAATATTAAACAGCTGACATGCCAAGGCTATTTTAAAATTTCTCTGACGGTTAGTATTTTTTATATATTTTTTTATATTTTTCGTATCATTAGTTTCTATGATTGGCATGCTCACCTAACCTTAAAACTTATAAATTTAAATTTAAAGCATATTACCTATTTATATTAAATATAAAAACAAATTTATCACTCCCCAGTACCTTTCCACCATATTACTATATATAATTTTTTCTATACATGTATAATATTTTTTATAATAATAATTTTTATATTTATAACAACTACAACTTGATGTACATCTTTTCAGCTGTAGGCTCCGAATATGCGAAATCTGTTAGCGAAATCGATAAGCCACATAGCATAATTTTTTTTTTATAAAAAACTAAGTTCAATTACTATTCATAAATCAAAATTTGTACCGTTTTTGCGTAGAATAAAATGGCGTAATTAGAATTTTTGAAAACAATAATTCTCGAGATTTAACTTAAACTTATTTTTTTTTAAATGGGAACCTATGTTCAAAATAGTTTCATCTTTTTGCTTATTTTATAAGCTTATAAATGATATATAACAAGTCTACATTACATATACCCAGAGCTGGGCAAATTACTTTCAAAAAATAATTGAATACAATTACAATTACTTTAACCAAAATGTAATTAAATTACCAATTACTTTTGCATTGTAATTGACATTTTAATTACTTTTTCAATTACTTTACTAAAAAAATCTTTTACCTTACATTAAATAAAACAAAAAATAATACTACACTGTTTAATATGAAATACAACATAAATAAAAATAATAAGAGTAATAAAACAAATTTATAAAGAATTGCCAACTTTGTAAAATTTTGATGTAGTTGTAGCTACCTTTTTGGATTGAAATTATATGCAACTCGAAGGTTGAATAATTATTCCTTTTTAGAAGGTCGATGCACGAATATCTGTATGAAAAAAATCGAAATTGTAATAAATATGTTGAAAGTGTGGGCATCTTCCCAGACTCACCCTGATATATGTGTATATGGTTATTAAAAATATTTTATACTGATTTATATGAAACCCTATATGAAGACATTGCAAATTCCTTGAAAAGTATATTACATATTACTATTAGGATTCAGAAAAAATAATAAATTATTACTTAAGTAAAAGTCCAAAGTACGTCGTACGTCCCAACGTGCATGACAAGTTGCATTTGTAACCTGTTGTTATACCCACAACGCAGATAAACTAGGCTTCGCCCGAATCCCGGGGATTCCCCTACTTGTTGGTTCAAAATAGTAATTAATATTTAAAACCCAAATTTTCAAAGAGTACAATTACTTTTTTTTTACAAAGTAATTAATTACAAATTACAATTTGGGAGAAAGTAATTTAATTAGTAATTAATTACCAAAAGTAATTAATTACTGCCCAGCTCTGCATATACCTTTTTCAGAGTCTACAAGTATACAAAAACAATTTAGTACATACAAACAACATTAACGTGAGCATTATCACATTTACAAGTCAAATCTTATAGATTCTCACGTACGAGCATAACCTCATAACAGTTCGGCTGGCTTAATTTTCAGCAAATTATAAAACAAAATTATTTCGACTATTTTAGATATAGACTGAAAATTAAAAAAAAAATGTACAGTGATAATAGTTCGGCCTGCATTTTAAGGGTCATCATCTGTACGAGAATGTACAGGGTGCAGAAAAGGGAAAAAAGTTGAGCATCAGTCCATACTTATTTGACGGCGACTATTATATTAAATGGCGAAATTTTTGAATGAATAAACATATTCAGTTTTTGTAAGTTTAAAATCTACAGTGAATTTGAGAGCTTCTTGACCGGATGGATGGATGTCTTCACCATTTGCGTAGGTTTTACAATTTGTTTGTGGAAAATGTAATCCGGCCAAACTATTATGAGCCTGGACTCGTAAATTTAAACATTCTGTTGTACTGTTTTACAAACATCGTACAAAAAATAGTAAAAAGCATATACATATCTGTTTGCTCTTATAATCGACAATAGAACAATTCGGAAAGCAGTCGGAAGTATATTTGTGGACTGGTTTTCTTCGGTGTCATTTATACGAATGGTCGTCTATAAACCCTTAGGACTCCATATCGATATTTACATATATGATTTTGGCATGTAATTACAGATATGTATATAGTTTATACGAGTATGCTTCTTATGGAAACAATATTTATGTAGATATTATTTCTGTTTTCCATTTCAGAAAATCATTCAAGTTAATTACTCACTTCGCACATTACAGATTTAATTTATGAGTACTCATAAGTTAAACAGAGCGCAATATCTGATTCGCGACATGTGTACATTTCTTACTGCATTAATACATGAAACTATTTCACTTTTAATGCTTAGAAGAACTTTTCTAAAACTATTTTACGTAGGTTTTCATTGGCACGATTAGGAAATGAGTTATTCACATAAATGTATTAAATTTATTGCATTGTTATGACTTTTTGTAAGGATCTTGGCATGTATTCCCTGTTTTATTTGGTTATTTTCATTAATATTATAGTGGAAGAGTAATTATAGAGTAATTTATTTCAATACATAAATTAATTTTACTGGTATTATATCTCATTTTAATATGTACAATTCCATACTGCTTGTTTGTTTAGGCAAATATTTAATGCACAATTTAAATCATGACTTAGATTGCAAGGACATTTATGATATGATTTTAACTTTATATACTAGCGGTCGTTGAAATCGGAACACCAAAAAATAATAGGAATAAACGGACGAAATTCAGCACAGACGATGTTTATTATTAGATGAATAAATCAAACATACAGGAAATGAAAAATTCAATAAGAACTGTATCCTCCACGCAGAGCTTGGCATTAATTAATTAGTTTTGATAATTAATTACTAATTAAATTACTTTCTCGCAAATTGTAATTTGTAATTAATTACTTTGAAAAAAAAAAGTAATTGTACTCAATTACTTTTGAAAATATGGTTTTTCAAATATTAATTACTATTTTGAACCAACAAGTAAGGGAATCCCCGGGATTCGGGCGTAGCGTAGTTTATTTCCCAGACTCAGTCTGTACGAGTATATAGGTAACTTGTGTTATGGAAATTCCAAATCACTTTAAAAAATTTGCATCCTACTATATGAAGGGTCACTTTCGTGTCTACCTGGAAGTGATGCATGTTTTCCTACCCCAAACAGATATTGGTACATCGACCTTTTAAAAAGGAAGAATTGTTCAACCTTCGAGTTGCATATAATTTCAATCTAAAAAGGTAGCTACGGCCACGTCAAAATTTTACACAGTCGGCAATTCTTTATAAATTTGTTTTATTACTCTTATTAATTTTATTTATGTTGTATTTCATATTAAACAGTGTATTTTTTGTTTTTCTTTTTATTAATATAAAGTGAAAGATTTTTGTTTAGTAAAGTAATTTAAATGTCAATTACAATGCAAAAGTAATTGGTAATTTAATTACCTTTCCCTAACAGTAATTATTTTTAAATGTAATTTGAGTATATTTTGGTTAAAGTAATTGTAATTGTATTCAATTACTTTTTGAAAGTAATTTGCCCAGCTCTGCCTCCACGTGCTCTTGTCACCGTTTCTACTCGTCGAGGCATGGATTGAGTAAGATTGCAAATAACATTTTGCGGTATTACGTTCCATGTCCTTTCTACTACATAGTTCTTCTACGTTTTGTATTGACGTCTCGATACGTCGCATTGTTTCTTCTAAGACATTCCACAGACTTCCAATGGGCGACAAATCTGGAGAACGGGCCGGCCATGGAAACACTGGTATTCTGTGCTGATATAGGTTAATACTTTTCTCGCTACATGGGGTCTTGCGTTATCTATTGAAGTAAAACATTTTATTTCTTGTCAATGTCTTTGTCACTGTCATTGTTCTTGTCAGGGTCAATCTGTCATTAATTATTAATCAATATCAAGTTGATTCATAATTATTTAAGATGGCCAAGTCTGTTTTTGTTATCAATAATTATCGATATAGTTTTTATCATGTCATTGTATTACTGTTATAAATATTGTCTAATATTGATTAATTATTTTACAAGCACGATCGTTTAACATCAATACTGCTGAAATACGGCTGCTGGATGGAGTTGAATATGTGGAGCAACTTCCGGTTACTTTTCGTCAATTTATCGCTGGCTGTTTAAAATTCCGGGAATACGAATTAAACGAGATTTCCAGTTGTAAGAAATTGCTTCCCACACCATATTTCCTTGTGTAGGCGCCGTATGACGCGGACGAATGCAGGCCATAATCACTCTTTCACCCAGGCGTCATTTTGGTAAAAACAAAAACGTGAATCATCAGAAAAGATAATTTCATTCTAATACCAATCTTCGAGTATTGAAACTAATATATAGGGAGTATACTTTGATTTTCTTGGTGAGGGGAATGAAGCCATGAGGCGGAAGGGTAATTTCCGTGGTCCCTATACAAATGGCGGACAAAATCGCGCCAAATATGAAAATTTAATTATGGGTAAACTAATATAGCGGACAAAATCGTACCAAATATGAATATTTAATTCAAAGAAACTAAGTTTGTTTTTATCAACAAGACAAAGTACAGTAAATAAAAGAAAATAGGTAATGAATTATATTTAAAGTATGGTTATTTTAATTTATATATCAACAAGTATCTATATAAAACGTTTAACAATATTCAAAATAGATAATTGAGTAAATGAGATAGAAACAATGAATTGAAAATAGCGTCACTAAATGATACGAAGAAGTTGATAATCCGAATTCGAATAAAACAAGTTTTCAATTCATCAACACGTTGCTATAATTTATAGCATAGATTGATAAATAGAGACATTGCTCTTGTCTACTACACTGTATTAATTGTGTAATTCTTTGTGAACTGTCTTTATCTAATGTTCGTTTAGTTCGTAATGAAATGTTATATTAAAATATTTTTCAGAAATTGCTCGAATTAATTTGAAACCTATGGTTTTCAACATTATTCGCGTGGCCATAAAATATAAAATAAATATGCACGAAATGCTATATTACTAATTAAAAATTGGTCTCTACAAAAATGGCGGACACTAGGCGATCAGCTGATAGAACTTGATTTCATTGTTTGCCACTCACACTCCCTCTATAGTAGTTTCTATACTCTTTTTAAACATGCATTTTTACTGAAGGAATGTTCCAAATTTCAATATTTTATTCTTTCAATAATAAACACCCTCTGTGCTGAATTTCGTCCGTTTATTCTTATTATTTTTTTGGTGTTCCGATTTCAACGACCGCTAGTTATATTTTAGGTGTTAATAATTATTCGGATTTATAAGAATAAATGCTGTATGACAAATTTCGAGTAATTGGTAACACCTAATCTACACGATAGTCGAGATATTTACCCACACTTATATATTATTTAAGTTTCCTATTAATATTAAAACTTCGACGCTGTACACCCATCAATATTTATCACTCTTGAAAAAACATTTTGACGATTTCATATCATCACCTCATACTTCATACTGAGCTAATAACAGTCAAGGTGAGCTTTATTTTCGCTAATAGAGCACATGGCACATGTAGGTACGTTATGTGTGTTCATGAACACATGTGAGTTTGAGTGTAGCAGAGCGATACGATAACAAAATCACTAAAAATAGGTCGGCTCTGCCAGGAACACGCGGCGGCCTTCATGCGGTGCCCGTGCCCGTGTTCGTAGAGCCTTGATACCCACCTATCAGCGATAATGAGAAGAACGTTTCGTTAATGAGTGCATAAAAGTGTTATCTTTGTTCGACAAAAACAATAGAATGGATAAAATAGGATCATGCCAGCAGATAAAACGGAAAATCTAAAATTTTGAGAGGTAATTAGCTACATGTTGACAGTAGTTTTTAACTCTAAAACTCGAGTGACTTACATCCGAGAATATAGTATATCATATTTCCAACATCTTTAGTACGAGCATGGCGGAGACACATGGAATCTGGAAGCGCCTAGGCTCTTTCACACAATTTAAACCGTCAATCTCCCTAAAGCTTCGTACAGATCTGATCATTGTGTCGAACGACAAAAAAAAACAACGAACCAAATATCAAACAAACCGGAGAATGGGTATAAATTTATTATTATTATATAGTCAAAGAAATGCAGAAAATGTGGGCAGTTTAGTAAGTGAATTAAAATTTCAAGCGTCTTGCTTTTTCAATTTATTATAATGTTGAGGATGTCTTGCTGGCCACAAAAACTCATGTTGTTGATATACACTAATCATTTTCAAACATTACTGCTATCTCAAGTATCTATGCCCACCATACATTTAAATAAAGTAAATAAGTAAAATTACAATAAAACACAGGAATAAACCTTGCGTTCTTGCGCGCTTTCTCTTTGATGTTTAGAAAAAAAAACCGAAAACTGAAGGGAAAGACCGCGCACACGAACGCGAACACAAATGTGTTTGCAAACGCGTTCGTGTTTTCGTCCAAACTGGTGTTTCCTGTTTCGTTCGCCGTTCTGCTTGGTGCTGTGTTTGATGTTCGGTGCAATGTTCAGGTCTGTACGAAGTTTAAGAACACTCATAGATCTCCAATGTCCACCCTGTCCATGTGTTTCTCACATGTTGTCAATCTCCTCTTGCTAAGCTTCGTACAGACCTGAACATTATGTCGAACGATAAACAGAACAACGGACCGAATATCAAACAGACTGGGAGAATGGATATAAATTTCACCGAACTGAACAACGAACGGAACGGGTTTGAGCTGTTCCCAGAGTTTTTTGCGATCAACTATGAAAGCTGCAGCGGCGTATATTTATATTCATTATTATTTAACCGAAGAAAAAAACAAAGAAAATCAAGAAGATGGTGGTAAATACATTTATATACTCAAACAAATGCAGAAAATTACAATAAAACACAAGAATAACCCTTACGTTCTCCATACGTTCACCGTTGTGTTCGTCGTCCCGTCCAAACCTGCAATTACATTCGCCCGCTTTCCCTTTGATGCTTACGAAAAAACCGACAACTGATGTGAACGACAGGGCGTACGAACGCGAACACTAATGTGTTTGCAAACGCGTTCGTGTCCCCGTCAAGACTGGAGTTTCGTTCGCCGTTCTGCTTGGTGTTCTGTTTGTCGTTCGTCGCAAAGCTCAGGTCTGTACGAAGCTTTACACGATTCCTCTCATTTTGTTGGTACTTTTCGAGGTGCCATTATGACGTCATTTTTGCATTGTTTCATTCAAGATAAGGAAGTCGAACAATTTTCATCAATCCACACTTGCTTCTTTATATGGAACAGTTTAAAAAGTTCTGCAAATGACCTTATCAATAATTGAATCTAATACCTGCTTAACGCGCAGGCAAACTGCGTCGCTTGCGATAAAGTTAGTAAATATTTTGCTACTTGTGTGGAAGTCAAAGTGTTTGCGGATGCTCGGATGACCTACATGCAGAAAGAAGTAGGTACGTGTGGCGTGGAGTGAATTACGAAACTGACATACCGCACTATTTTTGGAACAGATATTATCATCAAATTTTAAGTGTATGATTAATTTTTTACGAGTAAAAATTTGGCCTAATTCTCTGTATGCAGGAATTTCCTAAATTCCTTCCGGGAGAAATAAATTTTATGAACGTAGGACGTTTTACATAATATACGTTATATAGTTTCAAACTTTATGAAGACAAGGTATGGGAAGTCCGGTAGATATGCCACACCTTTTTGAAAAGTCTAATAACACTTTCCTAAATAACAGTAAAAATGTATTGCAATCTTATATAAAAAATCTGATGTGGCCAGCACAATACCTTCCGTCAATCCTGTGTATTATGTACAAATTCCATTCATAAAATGTCTTGCAAAAGATTATAAATTTCCAGTAATATTATTTCATGCAAATGGCACTTGACACTAACATTTTCTTCTTCTTTAGATTTTCCCATTCGTTAGGGGTCGCGATGTTTTATTTTTTTCTTCCATTCATTTCTATTTTGCGGGTCATCCTCATGTCAAAATTTTTCATTCAAAATTTATTTTTTTGGTATTTTATGATTCCTTTTCTCGGCAACTGAATTCCACACCCCTGATAATAAATATACCACATGAAATAAGAAAGTCATGAAATTTTGAATGAAAAATTACGACATTTGTCAGTTATGGACGTAATTAATAGCTGTCATTTTGACACGACAAATTATTCGCATTGCACTTGACACTAACATCTTCTTCTTTAGTTTTTCCCATTCGTTAGGGGGTCGCTATTTTTTATTTTCTTCTTCCACTAATTTTTGTTTTATATGTCGTCCTCATTCAGTTCCTTTTCTCTCCTTTCATATTATATTTGGTCTTCCTATGTTTCTTCCAACTTCTGGTATAAGCTATTCATTCTTCCAATATACTCATCTCTCCTCATGACATTTTCAAACCAATGTAATCGTCTCTCTTATATATTTCTAGAAACGCCCAACACTAGAGTTATTTCCCTTATTCTTTCATCATTTACTTTTTATTGATATTGACATCTGTCAATTTGAATTACCTGAATATATTAGCAGTCTCCATGGTTATGTTAGCACAGCTGGCTGATTTATGAAATTTTATAATTTTTATAATCTTTATAATTCTTTAACTCCATATCTGTTGAATATGAAATATAAAATGCAATCAAATCGAATGGAGAATAATATGTTCTTTAAGTTATAATAAAATTTAATTGAGTTTTTCAAGATAAACTGTTAAAATCTTCAAATGAGGATACTTCCGGTTGACCAATTATAACCAAAATCTAATCAAGTCTGCATATGGTTGTAAGGAAGTGGAATTTGCAAGAATTGTAATTTTTGGAATTCTAGTATTGGAGATATCGTTGACGACCTGGCGGTCACGTACACACACACACACACACATACACACACACACGCACATTCGAACACACACACACACACACACATACAGACATCATCGTAAAAATAGTAAAATCGTATTGTAAAGACCCTAAAACGTGCTTATTCAATGAAAACTCACCACCGAATTTTTTGAACAAAGACAATACCTTCCTTACCTTAGAGGTGACGGAAGGTAAAAAGTGAAAACTTGATGTCTATTCAAATCTAAACCGTTTTACATATCGACGCCAAATTTTGGAGAGATGTTCTTTCAACTTCCGGTCGTGTCAGAATTGTCAATATATCGTTATGGTCGATACCTAATTTAATTAAACAGATGCACACCCATGGGGTATCAGCTATAGATGCAGTGATGTTTGTAATTTATTATAACTCTCCGTAAACTACTCAGTTTTAAAAAGCCTTAACAAAAATTAGAAAATTATAAAAATGTGTAAAGTGACATCTACCCCGATTATGCTGGTTTAGATGACACTGTGTATTAAAATGAGAGCAATGATGATATATTAGTACATTTTGAACAGAGAATCACTTTATTTTATAGTACCTTATTAATGATATAAAAATATAAATGGTATTTTGTAAAAAAATTAAGAAACAACAAAATAATAATAATAATAATATTAATCATAACCAAATTCTAATCACGTCTGCATATACGTCTAAACTAGAGAAATACGAAAAAATTATTATTTTTGGAATCGTGGCATTGCAGTTATGCGATCCGAAACGATATATACACACGCATTCACACACACACACACACACACACACACACACACACACACACACACACACACACAGACGCACACACACAGTGACGCACACCCACAGAGACGCACACACACACACACACATACAGACATCATCGTAAAAATAGTAAATTCGTATTCTAGGGACCCCAAAACGTGTTTAATCAGTAGAAACAATCGATTTTTTTTACCAAAGGCAACACCTTCCTTACCTATAGGTGACGGAAGTTAAAAATTGTTAGTTTTTGAAATATTAGAGATTTTAAGCATCTATACGTACATATACTTCTACTTCATATTATTGCTATCTTTCTAACATAACCTACTATAGAAACTAGTGCGAGAAAGATAGCTATAGGTTTCATTATAAATCAAATGAGGTTAAACTAAAAACAATTATGATTTTTTATTAATACGAATTGCATGGTGCAAAATCCAGGTGTTTGTCCACAAGTCTCTTCGTCTTTTTCGGATATGATCTTCGAGTCTGGCCGGCCCAAATGCATCCCTATTGTTACAAAATTAAGAAAGTCAAGCTGTCATCAAGTGAAATGCATTATAACTGAATTATTTTCTTCGCAACCCTTTGTGCTGGTCTTGAGATATAAACAGTATCTTTACTCCATAATGCGTGTTTATATTTAGTGTCGTTATCAACAGATGTTTTGTTCCGTCTCCCAACAAGGATTAGGAACAGCATCAGCAGCAGCAGCTAATGATGCCATGTTTCATGACGAATGATTCGGAGTAATCTCGGCAGGAGATTGTTTGGTTTTTGTTTTGGGTTACTGTCAGGCTTATAATCTAGTTCATTCTGATTCTGAAACAATAAATGTTGTACAAAATTACGTGGGAGACGGTATTTCAAATATTCAAGATTATGACTCATGATAACAGCGGCTAATAACCTACATATTTCTTCATTTTTATTATTTCGTTTTGTTATGTACCTACTGTTTTCTTGTATACATGAAAAGGGAATTGTGCCACTTGAGTAATAGCAATTATGTGTTTGTTATACAAATCTAAATTAGAACATGGGTCATTTATATTAAAAATAGATCTTATAGTTTAAAAAAAAGTTACTAGTTTTTAAATATTCCATCTTTTAATGCCTTTAACATCTACGTTACATATCTACTCTATTTCAAATTCTTATTTACAAGCCTTCTGTTATTGCCTTTTTAAAATTAGGAATCTATTTTCAAGTAAATGAATGCAGAAAATAACGAAACCACGTGCGTTTATATGAAAGTGAAAGATATGTTGAATGACATAAGCTGCCAGTTGTACCAGTAGCAATCAAAACATGTGTTATCATATACATAGTTTTTTACCTCCCACCAACCTGCATATATAGATAAGGGAGGTAATGTGTTCGGTTCAAACATTCGATGGTGAGTTTTCAGCGAATAAGCACAAATAGGATGTCTGATGTTTGTGTGTGTGTGTGTGTGTGTGTGTTCGTGTGTATGTGTAGGTGTGTGACGATTGTTTCGCTCACGATATCTCTTATATCAAACTTCCAAAAATTAATATTTGCCGTATTTAAGCTTTCTGGATTTATATAAAGAGTTGATTAGAATTTGGATAAACTTGGACAACTGGAAGTAGTACTTTACTTGAAGCCCATAACAATTTTTAATGAAGAACTATATTAGAATATAATCCAAACCAAACAAATTTTAGTATTATTTATTATCAATGGGAACAACATATTGGCCGCTAGTATGACCAGTGATTAAGGGTGATTAGCGAGCATTCGATTAGCATTGTTTTATCTCTGTCAATCGTTTAAAGATTATTTTAGAGAAAAATACTTCAAATAAAAGATGCGTGTAATTAAATTTAATATTACATAAACGATTGACAGAGATAAAACAATGCTAGTCACATGCTCGCTAATCACCCTTAATCACTTGTTCATACTAACGGCCATTAAGTTTTGGCTAAAATTGACAAACCGGAAGTGGTACTTTGCTTGAAGCTGTGAACAGATTTTCTTCATAAAAAATATATGTATTATTAAAATATGATCCAAAACTTCTCAAATTTGGTATTTTAAACTCGTATATGATTGGAAACAACATATTAGATTTTGACCATATATGATAAACTTTATGTGGAACTTTTTGGAGCACTTTTAGATTTTCGAGAAAAAAAAATTATAAAATATAATCCAAAATTTCCTATTACAAACTTTTTTAGTTATTTAAACAACAAATTAGATTTTGTTTACAAACGTTCAACCGGAAGTGATACTTTACTTAAAGTTCATTGCTATTTTAGACATGGTATTGGCGGGTGGTCATGTATTAGCCACATTCGACTTTTTTATTAATTATATTATTAAATTGCTTATGATTCATACATATTATACGTATATCATTATCAATATCTAGGTACAAAGCGGAATTGCACACCCAGCAATATGCCGTGATATTATATTTATTTATTTATGGGGTTTCATGGCCGTGTGTCGCGAATCTGGGGACCCGGGTTCGATTCTGCCGATGCCAAAAATTACTTCGTATTTTAATGGCACAAAATTGATCCCTGTGGTGCACTCTCCACATCAGCAATGAGTGCCCGTGAGGTGACTCCTGGTAAGCGTCCGGCACAGTAAAAATATTTCATCATTACCGATATCCATGTACAAAGCAGATTGGCACATCCAGTAATGGGTAATATGCCGTGATGATATATTTATTTATATTTCCATTTATTGACCACGAAAATTATTTGAAGTATTACTTTAATTTTGACATCTATCAAAGAATATTTTACGGCCGCATTTACTTCACGGCCACATTTTCTTTACAACCTCAATTATTGTGAATCGTTAGTTTTTAAAAAAGAAATAAAACAAATTCATTATTGTAGTATTTTATTTCCATTTTTAGGTTTTAATATGTTTTGACAGTATGCAGATTGTTCACTTTACAAGTGATATGTTTCAATCAGATAAATATATTTCTATATAAAAATTTATAACTTTTTAATAGTTACCTAAAAAATATTGTGTTGTGTGCACCTCGGCTTAAAAGTTATTTTTTCTACTCCCATGCGTGAAGTGAGTACTTCACGTATCAATTTTTACCTCTCGCTAAGAGAGGTATTGCATTCATGCTAAAAATCGCATATCCAGATTTTATTGAATAAGCACGTTTTAAGGTCCCTACAATCCGATTTCAACATTTTTACGATGATGTCTGTGTGTGTGTGTGTGTGTGTGTGTGTGTGTGTGTGTGTGTGTGTGTGTGTGTGTGTGTGTGTGTGTGTGTGTGTGGATGTATGTGTGTGTGTGTGTGTATGTATGTAGGATGTTGGAAGGACGATAACTCAAAAACTATAAGACTTTAAATCTGTTTAACTACGTATTTCCCAATCGGACATTCATGGGAAGATCTGAAAAGGTTTTGGTAACAATTGGACAACCGGAAGTAGAAGATTCTTGAAAAAAAATCTTCTAAATATTATTTTTTGAGAATTTTTCGTGGTAATATTAAAGAAAATTAAATTCTCTATCTGATACATTTAAATATTTTATTATATATTCCATAGATTTAGAGATAAAAGAAGTATAATATATAAAATAATCTGTTGTAATAAATTTGACAGCCGAAAGAATGCCATGAAAAATAGTTGATAATTTAAATTATTTGTAACTGACAGATAAATGTCAGTGTCAGAAATAATGAGTAATGAAAGAAAAATGTACTTGGAGAATCCCTTAGTTCTTGATCTGTGACTATTATGGAGATGACAAGTCTAGGTTGAAGGACTTAAATTTGTTTCAAACATTATGGGACAATGTACACCAGTACTATAGACTAGAGTAACTTTGAATTGCGAAAAAGCTATCAAATTCTTCTCAAGTAAGTTGTAAATATTGACAAAATTACACATCGATATAAGAATAATCGGAGTGCAATCTATCCGTCACTTTATTAAAGGGAATTAGTCTTATTTAGATATAACATGTATGAAAAAATAAAATGTAAAAGAAGATATGTAAGAATAGATGCACAATCCATATATACATTTTAGACCGCCCAAAATTAATGTTTTTACTAGAAGAATATGAAGAGAAGGTAAACAACGTTGTTCGAATTGAAAATTGCAGTTACCAGCCTAATATTTATATATGGTAAACTCTACTTTGTAATTTAGTGTAACATAATTTATGGTAAATTATCTTCATGTTGAGACATGCTATTATTGAGTAATAAAGAAGTTTATACGTCATAGATTTATATGAATATATTATTTGTATTTATAAAAATATTCTTTGCTTTATGCATACAGCCAGGTAAAATATACGGCGAGAGGTTATGTGCTGGCCACATCAGATTTTTATGTGTGAAGCTTGATTTTTTGTACTGTGCGTGAAGTAAATAGTTCAGTTTTAACACATACAATGAATTTCTTTATATACACGTAAATCATGTGTTGGTAAATGGTCCGTAGAAATAACAACTTCATGAGAAATGTGTTATTAATTTATAAAAAAAAAATATTGCATGGTCATAGAAAAAGTACCTATAGTATGTAACATGTCTGTGAAGCCTATTTTACATTCGGGTGGTTTGCAACACTCGGCTTCGGCTCGTGTCGCAATCTCCACCCTCATGTAAAAATTTCAGCTTCACACACTTGCCACATAATATACTATTTTAGCCTCGACTGTAAACTACAGATTTGGCTAAAAAACATCGCTTTCACAACCTTGATACAAAATAAGTATTATTTTTCAGTGCTTTTTAAAAATTTATTAATATTAGTATAGTCTTATAAAACTCAAAACAAATATAAGGTATTCGTCAGTTAGCTAAATGAATCAAGTTGCATTACCAGAGCAATATGTTTATATTTAGGTCGAAAATAAATAATCTCATATCTGTAGTAGAAATAGAAAGAGTCATGGAGAAACTAGTTGGCGCCAATGTATCGTGCATATGTATGATCCCACTGCTGCCACCAAATGGAGCGTTAAGAAGTTGGCTAATTCGGCGGAGCCTGATTTACTGCATGTTGTTTCATAATACTAATTGGATACAGCCGAGATTTCAGATTTTTACGAGATTCTGGCAGAAATTTATGTACTTTATGATTCTTGTTGAAACGTAAATGTCCTATTGATTTATAGACCTATACAAATAGTAATAACAGAATTTTGGTTTTCTGATTTTTCAATAAAACTATTAATATATATCGTAAAAATCGGATGTGGCCAGCACAATACCTTCCGTCAATCCTGTGTATTATATACAAATTCCATACATAAATTTTCTTGCAAAAGATTTTAAATTTTTGGTATTATGTGATTCCCTTTCTCGGCAACTGAATTCCATACTCCTGATAACAAACAAAGCACATGAAATAAGAAAACTATGAAATTTTGAATGAAAAATTATAACACTTGTCAGTTATGGACATAATTAATTGTTGTCATTTTGACACGGGTCCCCATATCTGCTTGCCAAAGTCAGCAAAGTCATGTTACTGCACGCGCCCCATACATAAAATTTCTTGCAAAAGATCCTGTATTTCCAGTAAAGTTATTTCATAAACAAACTATGCAAATTGCACTTGACACTGACATCTTCTTCTTTAGTTTTTCCCATTCGTTACGGGGTCGCTATTTTTTATTTTCTTCTTCCACTCATTTTTGTTTTGCGTGTCGTCCTCATTCAGTTCCTTTTCTCTCAAGTCTTCTGCAATACAGTCTTTTCATCTTATATTTGGTCTTCCTATGTTTCTTCCACCTGCTATTTAATATATTCATCTCTCCTCATGACATGTTCAAACCAATGTAATCGTCTCTCTTATATCTAGAAACTTCTAACACTAGAGTTACTTCCCTTATTCTTTCATTCATTTACATTTTATTGATACTGACATCTGTCAATTTGAATTACCTGAATATATTAGCAGTTTCCATGGTCAAGTTAGCATAGCTGGCTGAATTATGAAATTTATTATCTTTATTCTTCTTTAACTCTATATCTGTTGAATATCAAATATAAAATGCAATCAAATCGTATAGACAATAATATATAATAAAATTTAACTGAGTTTTCCAAGAAAAACTGTTAAAATCTTCAAATGAGTATACTTCCGGTTGACCAATTATAACCAAAATCTAATCAAGTCTGCATATGGTTATAAGGAAAAGGAATACGCAAGAATTTTAATTTTTGGAATTCTAGTATCGCCGCCGAAACAGCGATCACACACACACACACACACACACACACACACGAACACACACACACATACAGACATCATCGTAAAAATAGTAAAATCATATTGTAAAGACCCTAAAACGTGCTTATTCAATGAAAACTCATCACCGAATTTTTTGACCAAAGACAATACCTTCCATACCTAGAGGTGACGGAAGGTAAAAAATATCGAAGAAGTTCAGTAGTTTCTAATTTTATATTAACGTCAAATTTGAAACGTTGACTAAGCACATAAGTAATTCATGTGGTGCTTTCTTCACAACTGCTTTGAGTAAGTTTAATTCGTCGGTAGCGCAACATATATAATATAATGAGCAACATGGAATATACACATACACACATCTTAACATCCTCGAAAGTTACTATGCCTGGGCTTCCCGCCTTACTTACATTACTTGTAGCTTAAACAACTATTAAATCGAAAACCTCACGTTGCAAGTTTATCGTCACTTTCAAAATTTTGGATTATATTAGAATAACAGGAAAACAGGATTAATGCGTTTTGATTTTGATTGTAATTCCGTATTTAAATTATTTCAATTTTTAAAATAACATACATATGTTTAATATATTAATATATGTGGAAAATATGCATGCATATTTAATAATCATATATATATCAATAATACAATTTTTAATTATTTATTAATTCCATCTGATATAATTAATGCGCTTATGGGAATTTTATCCAGTGTCCATAACATTTTTAATTAAGGGCATTTTAAATAATTAATTAACAATGCTCCGATGATGTTGATGCAATAAAATATGATATGATATTCATATTTTAAATTATATTATTTATATTTTATACACTATTAAACCATTAAATTTGTTTCTTTTAATGTATTTGT
Source organism: Harpalus rufipes (assembly GCA_951394225.1). Lineage (NCBI taxonomy): Eukaryota > Metazoa > Arthropoda > Insecta > Coleoptera > Carabidae > Harpalus > Harpalus rufipes. Next base: position 26,241,258 of record OX596279.1, on the reverse strand, counting down.
GCGTATGATTGCATTACGAAAAAAGTAATGAACATGATAAACGTATAAATTCCATATAATATTCACAAATGAATGTTATACGTATAATCCCTGTTCATAATTATTATATGAACTAAATGTATATAAATTAAATAACATTTGTGTATGACAGATTATAGAATATAGTTTTAAGCTATCGGTTTTAAGATGAGTTTGTAGATTCCAAACTTATGGTTAGTGGTTCATAAAGTAGAAAGAAATAGATATACTATAGAAAAAAAAGATGTTATGACACTTGTTAAGTTCGACAGTTGTTTTAAAAGAAATATATTACATTTGACTTGAATTTTAGTAGACATTTATATATTTTATTATTCTATTAAAAATAAACATTTTCTTAAATGTTATTGTAGAAATAATATTAGTTTTGTTGATTGTAGGTAATATATGCTTCTTCTGTTAAACTTTTTTTACACAACAAAAAACAAAAAAAGAAAGATATACAAAAATATTAAATAATAATCAAATCTGCTTAACAAGAAGTATAAAATTAAACAAGCTCTTTTTGAATCTTTCTACTATTTTACTAACAAAAATAGTTATTCGTATATAGTCGTTAATTTCATGTACGTATTTTGAACGCTGTTTACCAATCTTTCACTACTGATTATAACCAGTAACTATAACTACTAACACTAACTACTAATTTCGTATTGTGAATGAGGCTTTAGTTTTAATGAAAATGATCAATTTTCTAATTTGAAATATTTTTGTTTTCATTTTTTCTTTTTTTGTAGTATAATTTATAATATTAAAATAGTTTTAGTTGTAAATTAATTAGAATATCCCATTTATCATCCTTATTACCCTGAAATAAATGGCTAGGGTATGAGCAACATTTCCATGAGCATAGTGTTTATTTGAAGGAGAACAAGAAAACTGTAAAGCATTGTAAACACTAAACTACATTAATTTCGTAATGTCCATAGTGAAATTTGGGCCAACATAATCAAGTTTTGAGCATTTAACATTAATTATCTTCAAGTTGACGTAGAGTTAAAATATATCATAGCTACTCGGTGTACTTTGCAGAGCACTTGTAAATGATGGCACATTAGCGGAATAAAGCGTACTAATATCCATTGATATTGCGGTAAACGAGCTAATTTTAATTAACAATGCTCGTATCCTTGAATTTACACTGCGCACTGCGGTGACATTATTGTCGATAATTGAAATATGTAGTTAACTGTTTACATTATTGCTCATAAGAGCTCTTTTTGCACCTAAGATAATTACAACTTTGAATGGTAATTTACTGTAATCTCTTAATATATAATGCATTAAACTATATTAGAAATATATTTACAATTATGAAAACTTTTTTGAATTGCATTTGTGTAATATATAATTATGCATTCAATTATAGTACAGTAATAATAAATTTCTGTTATAATTTGTAACCGAGATAGTTCACAACTTCTTTCGTTTTAACACGAACTACAAGTTCGAAGGAAAGTCAAACGTAAAGGGACATTTTTCCCGATCAGGTGGTTGAAAGCTAAACGGCTTTTGGTCTCGGACTTATTTTAGTTTTTTCACAGATTTCATCCTCTGTTAGCTTATGAGTGGTCAGTTTTGAGAAAAATGAGGTTAGAATTTGCATTTGGTGCGAGTTAATAGTTTGAATTCACTAGTATAATATTCATGTGTGATTTTACAGACAAAAAAAAGATATATCGTAAAAGAAATTAAACACCTCTTGTGAAAAATTCGATACTTTGTTTATTCAGTAATAGATTGCAACAGTTTAAACCCCCTAGAAAAGATAAAGTAACAATATTATTAGAAATTAAAATGCTAGGTGCCAACCGAGGTAACGTATGTCGTTGATAGTGCCAGGAAATAGGTCATCACAATACAAGATGAAGCATGCAACGAAGTTGTAGGATCAAATCGAGATATACGTTCAATGAATTTAGTAGTATTGTATTTTTGTTTAAATAGTTATCATGTGAATATTATTGTACGAATCTGGAAATAAAGGATTGATGTAGGTGCTACATATAATGCTTTGCGTAAAAGATTTCTTCCATAAGATACGCGGGGATCAAAATTATGTTCTCAGCATTATGAACTGAGTTCGAAATTGGCGCGTATGTTTTATCGTTACATTTTTCTTTACCCAATATCATTTAAATACTGTTTTAAATTCTATCTAAGAGGTCATGGTAATACTCAACTATCTCTCTCTCTCTCTTCGAGCTTATTGTTTTTGCCTAAAGAGTTTACTTCAGAACTCAGTAGATGGCAACCATAAAGTCCCCAGTAGCATAGCGACAGTGGGGGGCAAATATTTTTCTCCGGGCGCTGAAAAAGCTAGCTACGCCACTGTAAGACCCCATTGCTCGCGTACAATCATTTTCTTTAGTCACAAATTTTGATAATAATTCATTGTGCAAACGGTCTATAATTAAATAGTTCAACAATAAACATTTTCTTGTACCTGTATATTAAAATTCTATTATTTACATAAAAATACACAACCAAATCAGAATAATTATTTCCCTTGTGTCAGTTATGTCTCTGTCAATCTGTTACATACACATGTTTTCCAAAAACAATACTCAGAAAATTATACAATTATTGTATCGATAAATCATACTTATTACAAAAAAAGTAATTACGATACTTCATTATATGAAGAGCACGTAACAATTATATCACCTGTGTTTCTTATTTAATTTTACAGCCAATGGCCGCGTATTACTAAAACATATGAGCGCTTGTTCGTAATAATAGCACAACAGGTGTAAAAGTATATTAATTACAGACTACACTTCGCCTTTAGAAAACATACTAGCCGTAATTATACGCCTAATAGAAGAAAGAAGTTACAATACAATGATTTAATTTAGAAGTGTGTTATTAATAAACAGAAAACAAATAGTACCACTATTATTATCGTGTGTTCAAGTCGAGTCTTCGCTTAATTTATAATTACCAATAACTTATTGTAGTCCTATATCATTATCATGGCTATGACTATAAAAACATAAACTACAAGAGTTACAATAAATTAGTTAATGTATGTATTTCATAAAAGGAAAACGTACGACGATAATATTCTACTACAAATGATTGTATGTACTGCGGTAAAAATAAAGTAAAACTTATGTACATCGCAAACACCTGAAAATGGAAATAATCGGCCTTTATTTTATATGTCAGGGGTGTAGTGTCTTCAGTAAAAAAATCAACGTGAGTTTTTAATGAATAAGCGCGTTTTAGGGTCCCTACAATACGATTTTACTATTTTTACGATGCTATTTTCAAATAAGAGTCCAGGCTCATAATAGTTGAGCCGACTTGTTTTCAACAAATTCTAAAACCTTCACAAATGGTGAGAAATTTCTTCGATTACTTTAAATATGGACATTTAAAAGGTCATCTTCTAGTTCAGATTTATCTTCTACCGAGACCTTTTATTTTTTGTACAGTATGAAAAATTTCGTAAAACTACATTGCGTACCTACAGTAAAACCTACCTTACAAGACATATGGTACAATTCGCGATTGACACATGGACGGAGTCAACCGAGGAGTCAACCATGTAACGTCACAACATGGCGATTGTGTGGCAGTTACATGGTAGTATATTCATAGTGGAATAGGCTGTTTTGTTTTGAAATTTTGACCCTATGCATTCAAACTAAACATAAAATAAATAATTATTAGAGCTCGAAAAATATACAACTAAAAATCTAAATATATGCATTAAAAATATACTAAAATATGCTTTTATGTACATTATTATATGCACTTATACCGTTATGTTTAATTATTATTAGTTCATATTAACCCTGCATTACGAGTATAATACATTTGTTTTTTATTTTCTTAAAACTATTTAAATTAATCTATTTTAATAATATTACAAATATAAAAATAAATAACTAGGTGTTTTTCTAAATTATCTAAATAAAGATTTTGCCTTCTATCAGTAAAAATGAGTGAAAAAATGTACAATCGGTGACACGAGAGAAAATCGGTCTGATGAATGTGTAAAACCTAGCAGAATTTTTGTAAAGCGGCACTACGGTTAGAAATATTTACTATAACTTGTTATACGTAATACATGAACCGCTCCAGCCAAGAGTAGTAGATTGCACCGAAGCGACTCCTGTGGTTTACTTTTACTATATAACACGATTACATGGAATACTCTCCCTTACAACACCCGCTTTCTTTCGTGTTAACGACTGTACGTTCTACATCGCAACAAATGATAGGGGCCTATTTAAAATTTGTAATTAAGTTTGAGTTAAAACTAACAATAATCTCATCATTTAATATTTTATTAATATATTTGTTTGTGCCAGTTTATCAAATTCAGCATTTTTGTTTAATACAAAATTATATTTCTCAATAAATTTTTCACAATACCTCTCGCGCCCTTTCCATTGTAGGATATAAAAGTATTGTATTTAACATTTCTTGTACACACGAAAAATTCCAATTACATCTAATCTTTATATTTACCAATTTTCTATAATTTTAAATTCATTCTATGATCAAGTTTTCTCCATTCCTTCTAAATGTTCGAGGTTTTTCCAATTCATTAACGGGATTGGCGGTATTTCTGAAGAGTTCATGTAATATATCTGTAATTTTAAATATATAATTAATAATACAATAAGAAATATTAAATATCGTTCCCAGAAAAAGGCTTCAGTACTATCTCTGAATTTTTAACACTGACAGTGACATTTGCCTGTCAATTACAGACATTTTAATTTCTCAAGTAGTTACCATGGAGATGTTTGGGCTGTGAGCAGGCTGTGAGATTTATTACAACAGATTATTTTATAGATTATATATCTATATCTTTAAATCTATAGAAGGTATCATAAAAAAATTAAATGTGTCGGATAGAGAATTTTGTTTTTTTAATATTTATAATAACATAAATTTTCAAAAAATAATATTTAGAATTTTTTTGTTAAAATACAACTACTTCCGGTTATCCATTTATTACCAGAATCTATTCAACATTTCCCATTACTGTTAGATTGAGGAATCCGTAGTTACACAGATCTTTAGTCTTTTAGAATTTGAGAAATCGTGCCTCCAACAACCTCACACACACACACACACACACACACACACACACACACACATTCACACACACACACACACACATTCACACACACACACACACACACACATCGTAAAAATGTTATTATCGGATTCTAGGGACCTTAAAACGTGCTTATTCATTAAAATCTGGATATGCGATTTTTAGCATGATTCCAATTCCTCTCTTAGCGGTAAAAAATATTATACAGGATTGTAAAATTTATACCAAATATAGGGGCAAAAATTACCTGGAAATGAGAAAATTCTGTGGTAAAAATGGTAGTGTAAATATAAATTTTACACAGCACCCGAGAAGGTCATCCGACTGACCATAAAATTTTATTATGATTTCTCCTTCAACAAAGTGTAAGAATCGCCAGTTTTTCTTTGAATTAATAATTTAAAATTATCAATTGTCAAAAATTCAAAAAACATGCACTTATTTAATTTGCATATGCATTATTCGATTTTCTTAAAAATATGCATTTTGCATATTTTCCGAGTTCTAATTATTATATTGTTCAATAATAATATGTTGTGATCCTGTAAAGCAAAGCCCATAAACAGTTACCTAAAGGTGGCGGAAGGTAAAAAATAATGTTGTATTGTGTGCTATTTATTAGGAACAACATAGAAGAATTTAATAAATATCCCAAATCTACCTAAAATGTATTTATTTGGTGCCAACAAAAAAATCAACATTGAAACAGTAGACAGCACAACCCATTATGATGCACAACATATTATGCTATAAAAAAATTAGAAGACCAGTTGTAAATCTTTTCGATTGTATCAATTAATAAATAATAATTAAATAATAGTAACCAGTAAAATACAGCATTAATAGTTACTACACAAGCTAAACGTGCACAGTACAGTGATAGTGAAGAGCCGAAGAGCGGAGAAACTATTAATGTGTACAACCAATTATCTCCGCGAGATGTCATATTACAGAGTCAACCGCGAATACTCTAAAGACGCATCTATAGTAAAAATGAATAAGCAGAAGACGCACGTCATGAAACTAGAAAAAAATCCTTATAAAATTAAATATAACTTGTACAAATTATTAGGTATTATTTATTTTAAAAAATCTGATGTGGACACCACACGACTTCCTTGTACGATTATTAAACTATACATATTTTTTTAATAAATAAATTACAAAATATTAATTTTAACTTCAAAACAGTAAGATATATAGCGACCATAATCTAACCCGGTTCTTTTTAAAGAGAGTTTTGATTACAACAAAGAAATATTTGATTACAACAATGAATATGACTAATTTCACAATAAAAATATAATATTTGTTATTGTACGAATCATAAAATTGCACGTATTTAACGTAATTTGACATGAATATTTTTTTATGTTTTTGTCCTAATCCATAGCAAGCTTTATTACAAAAAAATAATTTTTAAATTTACATATCTCGCTTATACAAAGGGCTAATTTAATAATATTGATGTGCTAGACGCAGAAATTAATTCTCTAAAACTTTTATTTGAAGCATTTATTTCTAAAATCAAAATAAAATCATTTTATTCAAGAAAAACTGTTAACAACTTCAAGTAATGTACCACTTCCGGTTAGCCTATTTTAACCAAAATCTATTATGTTATTTCGATTGACATAAAAGTCTTGTATACCAAATTTGAAAAGTTTTGGATTATATTTTAAAACAGTTTTTCATTAAAATCTATTATAGGCTTCATGTAAAGTGCCACTTCTGGAAATTGTGTAATAACCAAAAAGGGAGGTGCACAACTAGATGTTATAGGAGTCCTAAATACAAAATTTCAACTTTCTACGGCTTACCGTTTTTGAGTTATGCGAGATACGTACGTACGTACGTACAGACGTCACGACGAAATTAGTCAAAATGGATTCAGGGACGATCAAAATGGATTTTTCCGCTGAAATCTGAAAACCGAAATTTTTCGCGATTACAATACTTCCTTTACTTACGTACAAGGGAGTAAAAAGAAGAAAATAATACTAGTATTAAGAAACGTATATATTTATGAATTTACAATTATTTTTAAGTCAATTCTTATTCCTTTTACAGAATATAAAATTATTTGACATAACATGGTCATTCTCAGTAGTGCCAATATAAGACAAGAAAATCCACTACAATTATTTCAAACAATTTTATATTCCGTAAAAAAATAGCGATTGACTTAGTAAATATTGTAAATATCATTAATATATACGTTACTTAATACTAGTATTTTTTTCTTCTTTTTTTAAAAATAAATAACACCCAATAATTTATTTAAGTTATATTTCATTTTATAAAATTTCTCTCAGGTTGATGACGTACGTCTCCTTTCTATTCACTTTTACGATATACAACGAATGCCGAGTCGAATCGCAAGGCGACTGGCGCCGCAAATGTGTTATGGGTTCACGCGTCATTCGCCTCGTTCCTCACCTTCCCACTTGAAGGGCTCGCGCCGGAAGCGGTTTTTGGGGACGAGTCAAAGACTTATAGTGACGAGGCGAACTTAGTGTTTACACTCGGCGATTGTGAAAACGGTCATTCGCGTTCCGGGGAACGAACGTGCAGAAGCCACTCGCGAATGTCGGCGAATGACGAGGCGAAGCTCGAGCGCGAATGTATAAATACGGCTTAACATATGAATATGTGTATAGATTATGTAGATACAATGCCTAACAAGTAAAGAGCGATGTTTATTAAATGACGGAATACGTAAATAACATATTCATTTTTTGTAAGTTTAAATATATATTTTAAACTACTCGAAAGAAATTTATAGAAATTTCTCACTTTTGCGTACGTTTTCTAATTTGTTACTGAAAATGTAAACCGGTCGAACTATTATGAGCTTGGGCTCGTATGTATCAGTTCGTGTTCAAAAGATATAGGTCATAAATCATCCTTCCCATTTTCATGTGCTCTTATTGTACTAATAAATAAAGAGGTTAATAACAAAATTTGTAATTTGACAATGGCTGTTTTATTTAGGTCAAGAACCACTCCTAAGCATCATATTATATGAAATATAATTATCTGAAATTCAATCCATGTAAAAGGTTTTCACTCTTACGTTATAAATAATACAGCATACATAAGTGTACATATTTATTATTTGTATGTAAATTAAAAGCCTTTGTTCAATGTTGAAACAATTATTAACTCGATCTTTATTGATATACTTCATAACAGGTTGTTGTGTTGTATACTAAGTTGAATACTGTCACCAACAATCATCATTTTTCATTATGACTAACATGATTTTGATAAATGATTAGTAATCAAACAATGTCTAATTTTCTTTAAGTAATAAATACCATACCACGTAAAAATTGTGCCATTCTGATGATGTACACCATCAAGCAAATGATCTCTTATAAGTGACTGGGCGATTTCCTTTTACACAATTTGTCCCATCACGCTTGAACATGATCACGTATACTTGGTGTCTTATGTCAAGACTGCTGTAGGTAACATTCATGACAGGGCTGCAACATACGGGTAGTAGAGGTATAGTTTCCTGACATTTTGGTCACTTTGTCACGTTGATTTACTTACACGTGAAATAAAACAATAAACAAAATTTCGCTAGATTACTTTCGTAAATAATTAAATAAAAATCGGATGTGCCCTACACAATACCTCCCGTTTAATTTAATTTTTAATTATGTAAATACTTAAAATTAAATTAAATTTAAATACCGGGTTCGATCCCGACCGACGCCAAATATTTCGAATTTTAAATGGCACAAAAATGACCCCTGTGGTGCACTCTCCACGCCAGCAATAAGTGCTCGTGAGGTAACACCTGGTAAACGTCCGCACGGTACAAATATGTCATCTTTACCGAAGAAATCTGTGTACAAAGCAGATAGGCAGACTCAGTAATGGGTAATATGCCATGATGATATATTTATTTTATTTATTTATAGACTTACCTATATTCATTGCTGGCGTAGAGAGTGCACTACAGGGGGTCAATTTTGTGCCATTTCAAATTCTAAAATATTTGGCGTCGGTCGGAATCGAACCCGTTCCCAAGATTCGCGTGAAGTGACGTCTGGTAAACGCTTGCACAGAACAAATATGTCATCATTAATTACCGACATCTGCGTACAAAGCAGATTGGCTCACCCATCAATGGGAAATATGCCGTGATGATATATGTTTTCATTATTTTACCTATATTTTTACTTATGCTGGAAACTGTATTAAGTTCCTTTTCATATAATTATTGTTCCATTTACTATTTTCTTTATAAACGTCAATATTATTATTTGAAATGAATAGTTCGTTGACAGTGACATACATCTGTCAGATACAAACATTTGAGATATGAATTGTGTAACCAAGTGTATGAGTTGTGTTTAAGGGATTAAATTTTTAGATAGTTATATAAATTTATCGATAAAATATATAGAAAAAGGATTATTGCAAACCTGTAGAAAATTTAATAATCTTTAATTTTTATATAACATAAATCTCGAAAAAATAACATTTAAATGTATTTTTGGAAGAAAAACTATTTTGAGCTTCCAGTAAAGTGCCATTTTCGATTATCTGATTTACTCCAAATCTAATGGCATCTTTCCATATAAAGGTAGGTTTCAAAATTTTCTGAACGATAGTATTTGAGTTAGAGCGTAAAAAGGATCCACACACACATACACACAGACATCATCGTGAAAATGTTAAAATTGGATTGTAGGGACCTTAAAACGTAGTCATTTACCAAAATCTCGATATGCGATTTTTAGCACGATTCCTATACCTCACTTACCAAGAGTAGGTAGTGGGAGGTAAAAAGGTACAGCACGTTATTCACAGTGAATCTTATAGTTTAAAAACACTGTCCCAAATCTTCTGATTAACAAAGAATTGAGACTAATGTATCCTACCTTCTTTTAAGTTTAATAATAATGTGATTAACTTTTAACTAAAAACAGGATTTTCAAGGAATTTTTCATAAAAACCATGTTTTGAAACTCGTTCAAAAAGAGATGATAGCAGTTTGTGCTTTGTTCAGATATTTTCGCAGAAAATGCTGTTTTTACTTTAGGTTTGAATTCGCTAGAAATTTCTACGAATCAAACAGTCATTATACTCGAAAGAAATTTCTGGATAAGCAGAACCCGGCTTCTAGAAATCATGATATAGCTATTGATTGTTTTGATACATGTGATGCAAATGCAGAACTATATTACGCTACGAACATAAATTATGGTTGTAACGACAGAAACAATAGTTAGAAATAGACGATAAACTAGTTCTCGTGCTAGCAATCCAAATATACGTTTCAATGAAACCGTAAATCTTTTATATTATTATCGGCCGATTTTACCACCGATTCCTAAACCGTTGCCTAGCTAAAAAAATTCTAAATTTAAGAACTGGCTAAACTGATACTTATCCATTCTGGATTTTATCAAACAAAGCAATGCCCAGGCTAGGAATTACGAGTACTTACGTAGGTATCGAAATATTAGTTATTTTTATGATATTATATTTCCACACTGGATTTATGACATTTGTCAACTGTATTGACATTGGAAATTATATGGAGATAATATTATTTGTTGAAGTATATAATAGTTATTTATTATATGTGTTAAAAGTGATATTTTATTCTGTAAAAAGGAAGTTTAGAACTCGACGCGAAGCGGAGTTGTCCAAATCTTCGACCAAAATAAAATCACTTAACACATATACCATACAATATTTTTTCTACAAACACTATTTTTTCATTTAAATTTGTTTTTCTAATATTTTTTTGACATCAAAAATGTCGATTTGTTGTTCCATTCGTCATTATCATAATAATTAATTCATTTTTAACATTAGTGTTAAAATTAACAATGATATAACATTAAAAAGCCCATTTTTAATAGTGTTTGTAGAAAAAAATCTGATGTGGCCAGCACATAACCTCTCGCCGTTTATTTTACCTGGCTGTATGCATAAAGCAAAGAATATTTTTATAAATACAAATAATATATTCATATAAATCTATGACGTATAAACTTCTTTATTATTCAATAATAGCATGTCTCAACATGAAGATATTTTACCATAAATTATGTTACAATAAATTACAAAGTAGAGTTTACCATATATAAATATTAGGCTGGTAACAGCAATTTTCAATTCGAACAACCTTGTTTACTTTCTCTTCATATTCTTCTAGTAAAAACATTAATTTTGGGCGGTCTAAAATGTATATATGGATTGTGCATCTATTCTTACATATCTTCTTTTACATTTTATTTTTTCATACATGTTATATCTAAATAACACTAATTCCCTTTAATAAAGTGACGGATAGATTGCACTCCGATTATTCTTATATCGATGTGTAATTTTGTCAATATTTACAACTTACTTGAGAAGAATTTGATAGCTTTTTCGCAATTCAAAGTTACTCTAGTCTATAGTACTGGTGTACATTGTCCCATAATGTTTGAAACAAATTTAAGTCCTTCAACCTAGACTTGTCATCTCCATAATAGTCACAGATCAAGCATTAAGGGATTCTCCAAGTACATTTTTAATTCATTACTCATTATTTCTGACACTGACATTTATCTGTCAGTTACAAATAATTTAAATTATCAACTATTTTTCATGGCATTCTTTCGGCTGTCAAATTTATTACAACAGATTATTTTATATATTATATATCTTTTATCTCTAAATCTATAGAATATATAATTAAATATTTAATTGTATCAGATAGAGAATTTAATTTTCTTTAATATTACCAAGAAAAAATTTCAGAAAATAATATTTAGAAGATTTTTTTTCAAGAATCTTCTACTTCCGTTTGTCCAATTGTTACCAAAACCTTTTCAGATCTTCCCATGAATGTCCGATTGGGAAATACGTTGTTAAACAAATTTTAAGTCTTATACAGCCGTATTCATAGTACATTAGAAAAACCAGGTTTAAACTGTATTTTTCTAGTTCTGGTTTAGACGTGGTTTAATTTAGCCTATTCATAGTAATATTTCAACTTGGTTTAAACCAGCTTCAAGTAATCCTGGTTTAAGCTCCATTCTAGTCGACGAATCTAGCTGATCTTGGTTTGCGCACGCGTAGTTCTCAATATTTTGACGTTTACTGAAAGCAATTGACAACTTTGTCTTAAGTTTAGACATTTTAACAACAAAAACATTTTAAAATAATATACTGGTATGTATTATTGCAATATAAGTATATGTAATATTTATTATAAATAAAATTTTCAGAAATCAATTGCGCCCACAATATTTGGCATTTGACAAATATAAAATTCTTCTTTCATTACAGATAATTATCTGTCGTTCTGTGGGAAATTGAGGTATCGTTCTATTAAAGAAGCTATAGCTCTTGTTACTCTTCCAGCAATCCGAGACATAGTGGCTTGAGAGAAGTTATGTAAATCAGCTGTAATATAATTTTTATTATATAAAAAATGCATCTGTATACTGTTGCTTATAATTACCAGTCTCACTCTGGTAATTCCCTTTCGCCAAGTATCTTATGGTACTCAAAACTTGAATTTCCGCAGAAACTTGCCTTCCTTTATTATCATCCCGTATGTGTATTGAAGGCCTGACTTCTTCAATTAAATTTTTATTTATTTCTTTCTTGAATCTAAAACAGAATTATGTACATATTATTTTATTTATGTATATGAGAATTACCTATAGATTATTCTAAACTATGTCATCATATTTTTCGAAGGGGTTGATTTGTGGAAAATATTTTTTTTGTTTTCTTTGACGTTCAACTACATCTTGAACATCATTAATGTTATCCAACATATCGTGTATGTCATCCATTACGCTCGTATTTCTTTAAATAAATTAATCAATTTATTTTTACCCCAATATCTGTAAAATAAGTTGTAATTAAGTAGGTTATATTTAATTGTCTTGTTCAAAATTGTTTTATTTTTAACAAAACTAAGTGTAATACAAATATATAATGTAAATATGTACTTACAATTGTATACATACATAAAATGATATTCAAATTATATAACCACACGCGTTTGTACTGATGTTTCACTATCTTAGACCAGTGTAAAACTAGGGTGATGTCAGGTTTAAATACTGGACCTGGTTTAAACTGGAACTACCGTTAAACCGCTACTATGAATAGGGAAAATTGTCGGTCTACGCAGGTACAAAGATAATCCTAGTTTAAACTAGCATTCGGTCACTATGAATACGGCTGATAGTTTTTGAGTAACCGTCCTTCCAACATCCCACACACACACACACACACACACACACACACACATCCACACACACACACACACACACACACACACAGACATCATCGTAAAAATGTTAAAATCGGATTGTAGGGACCTTAAAACATGCTTATTCAATAAAATCTGGATATGCGATTTTTAGCATGAATGCAATACCTCTCTTAGCGAGAGGTAAAAATAATTAAATTTTTAATGAAATATCGTTGACTATAAATATAGTTTAAAATTTATATTACAGAAATGGAAAAATATAAATGAAACAAAGATGAAAATGAACAAGAAGAAAAAATATAAATGGCAAAATACAGAATAAATAATACAAAACAGAAACTGAATCCTCCGATTTCAAATAAAAAATTTAAATTAGACAAGCGGAATGCATATGCCACTTGGTTATTTGACATCTTTATAAAAATTATAAATTTAATTATATTTGAATAATGAATGTAATTTTCCAAAATATGAAACGATACAATGATATATTTACATGTATTTACTAATTAGTTTTATTTCGTATATAAACACTTATACATATCTTGTGCATGCTTTTCTATTTCTTCTTTATAACTGTCAAAATATTCATCAAACTTGTACAATTTTCATTTTGAAGTATCAGCTGTCAAAGTAATTCCTAAATCATGATAGGCAATGCTTGACGGTTGGTGAAAATGAAATATTGCTAGGTATTGCCATTGCCTATGTGGTGCATATCGGGTACATAGGCATTACTTAAATTTTATGAATCGCTGGTGAAATCGAGTTATTTCTTTCTAATTCTGTTTTAAACTACTGATAATTGAATTTAAGAATGAAGAGTACCTAACGAATATCACTGATTGAGTTTATCTGGAGCCAAGAGCAATTTCATATTAAATTCATTTAAATATTTATTCTGGTGTAACGAACACATGAAACAAGAATAATTATCCAGAACGTTCATGCACCGCTGGAGATGGTGAGATTATTATTTTAACGGATGCATAATTAATTTTCACAGAATTATGTTATGACCAATTAAATTAAACGATGTTAAATTAGTGCCACTTGGAACGTTACTGTATTTAAGAATCAGGCATAGCGCCTACGGTGACTCATCCTATATTTGCATTTATAATATTCAATCTCTAAGGAACACCAAATTATTTCTGTTATAGCAAAAGCAAGTATGACACTTTTTCAAGAGATTAATCCGTCTTTAATATATGTCCAATCCAGTTAACCTTCCTCTTTCTTATTCGCCCAAAGTTTTTCTCTTTTCTCCAATTCTTTTCAACACCTCCGTATTCCTGTTTCTCTCTCTCTCTTTCCATCCAATCTTCTCCAACCGTCACCAGAATCACATCTCAAATTTGTAAGTACTTTATCTCCTTCCTCATGGTTCATGTTTTGCAAGCATACAACACAGTACTCCATATAAAGCATTTTGCAAACCTTTTTTGAAAAATCCTTCTCCTTAATTGTTTTCTTTGTCGCGTTCCTTCAGACTGTTGTATATCCTTCTTGTGCGTAACGTCCAAAAAGTTTTAATATAGATTTAATGTGAAAAAAAAGTTGTGAGATAAAATAATGGTGTGTAATGCATTTTCGGATGCATGCATCTTCAGACAGTACGTTGGACGTGTTACAGGTTTATACACAAAATTGCCTGCCGAAGTTTCTTGATTTCATAAATTTACTTCATGTAAACGAAGATTATGACGTTTTCGTAAAGTCAGTCGGAGCTATTCGATATATCAGATCCGTCCGTTTATCGAAGCTTTTACGAACGCGTCAGATCTGCATATGAATTTGACGTTTAAATCTGAGGTTATAGAACAAATTTAACTTGTTAAAATGGGTTAGAAAATGGCGTTTGTTTCTGTAGTAGTATATAATTTTATATACAATGACTAAAGTGAGATTGGAAGACCACTTACATAATTTAATTAGAATATTTCAGAAATTGTTTCATGTGGTCATTTATTTGTTCGAAATAACTCATAAATACTTCACGAACTGCCACATTTTCTTCAAAACTTGCTACATGTTGCAATGTTTACAATTAGAAACATATAAATATTTTCTGAAATACAAATGTTTATAATTTTAAATTTGTGCGTGCAATCTGTTCTAACCGTGCACATGGATCGGGGTTAATTTTTTTTTGGTTGTATCACTCGGTCTGACTGATCGGAGTGAGATTTCGACCGCTTCAGATTACAGAAAACAGTTCAGGTGCAGGGTTTTTCAAAAAGTACGCAAAATCAATTTTTAGACTCATGGAGCAAATCAGAACTAATCTTCGTCGTATAGAAGGAAAAGGGCCAAATATGAATGTTAAAGCTTAAGCTATGTTAATTGTTGCAGTAATAATCAGAATCAGTATACTTTCCTTAAACAATAATATCGTCCATTCAATTTTTTTCCAAAAACTTATGTGATGTTATTAGGACGACTTTCTAACACAAGTTATTTACAGGAAGTTCCTGTAAATATAACTCTAAACGATGCACATCATGTGCTGTTTAATATAGGCACAGCAAACTTGCACTAAATAATTTAAATCAATTTTATATTTAATATTAAATGCTAGTATCATATTTCATAGAATGGCTTTTTATACTACTGGAAATTATACAATTTAATTATTAATGTCTAAATAACGATATAATTTAGTGCTTATAAAATACAATTTCGGACACATTGTTAAATATTTTCTTTCTGGAGTACACTTTCAAGAAGCTGTTTCGAAATCTACTACGCAACTTCTCGTTTCAGGCGTTCGCGTTACCCTGCCCTGTCACATTTCAGCAGTCTCATTTTTGCTCCTTCACTGAACTCATCGATTAAGTACTTAAAACTTTTTATCGCATTTCAACTTGTGTAATGACTTCGTTCGCTGAATTGTGAAACTTGTATGTAGGGTGGCTGAAAGCGCTATTCGATTTTAAATTTATAGTTTCGGATTCGTATTTTAAGTAAGTTTTGACAGTTTTCCACAGAAGAATATAAAGAAGACATTTCCTGTTTTGGTTGTTTTCTGACGTTTACTTGGAAGGACATTTATTAAAACTACTTTTCGAAAACAAACTTTAATTTATGGTTAGTGTTTTGTTGTTTGATAATTTTTTTATGAACGTATTATTTTATAAATCATAATCCCCATATCTAACAGTTGAACGGAATAACTTACTGACAAAAGTTACTGGTAACCTCTCCAAAATAGGAAAATGGTATAAAAAGTAATACTTAAAGTTGTAACAATACTCACAATTTATAAATAATCACTAACAATTTTAATCTTTTATCATAAATTAACAACTAAATAATACAAAATGTGTATACAATCTTAAACTTTCTTTTTTATCATGTAACACGAGGGGGGTAACAAGGATATAACCGATGGTGCTGCTTTACCAACAATGACACTTTTCTCTAATTGTTGGTGGAAGAATTGACAACCACTCATACTTTGTATTTACACTTAGACTAACTTATTATTAATGATTAAACTAAACATAATCAAACTAAACTATTATATTGTAACTCTGCGAGCTAGTGTCTAGTTCTAGTGTCTAGTTCTAGCACGCGTTCCAAGTAAAACCAAACTACATGTCTTTTCAACATGAGTATCTAATACAGACTCTACATGTCTCTTCGTCATGAGGGTGAAACTCAAACTAAAATCTAAAAGGTTAGCATCTTCATGAGAGGATATCTGAGGGATGCCGGTACAGGGTATCATATGGCATCCATAACTATATATTAATCCTACACGTAGATTTGCAAAAACTTATAGATTTAATTGTCAACACTGTAAATCTCTAGACCGCTGACACCTAGACTGAACAGAGACAGTTATAGAAAAAAAAAGATAATTATTTCTTAACAGAACTTCGATTAACAAAGATAAACGGAGTTGAAATATTGTTATTGAAACTATAATTTAGAATAATTTATAATAAATTTATTTGCTTATTATTGCTCTGCACTCGATTTGTTACAATCTCAATATTCACCTTTTGTTTTTCTATTTTGACGTGTAGGAATTTTGACATAAACGTACTTAATAAATTATTCACAATAAAGGATATAATTTTGTTATTAAATTTTTGCACGATTTGTTTTTACCGCCCGCTACCCTTGGTAAGGGAGGTATAGGGATTGCTAAAAATCGCATATCGAGATTTTGGTAAATGACCACGTTTTAAGGTCCCTATAATCCAATTTTAACATTTTCACGATGATGTCTGTATGTGTGCATGTGTGTGGATCTTATGGGCACTTTAACTCAAATACCATCATTCAAAAACTTTTGAAACCATGTATTTGTACCTTATTCTAATATGGAAAGAACCCATTAAATTTTGGTGTCAATCGGATAACCGGAAATGGCAGTTTACTTGAAGCTCAAAATAGCTTTTCTTCAAAAAATACCTTTAGATGTTATTTTTTCGCAATGTGTTATTATAAAAATTAAAAATTATTCCATTTTCTACAGGTTTGCATTAATACTTTTCTATATATTTTATGGATAAATTTATAAAGAAAGTAATATAAAAATTATATCTCCGAACTTATGCTATAAATACGACTCCATGGTTACACATTTCAGCTCATATGTTTGTAACTGACAGATAAATGTCACTGTCGAAAAAATAATGATTTCAAATTAATAACAGATCGTTTGAAAAGAAAATTGTAAATAGAACAATAGTTATATGGAAAGGAACTTAATATACATAATTTCTAGCATTAGCAAATATGCAGGTATGTATTTAAATAAAAAAATATATAAATATATTTTCATAGCATATTACCCATTCCTGTGTGTGCTACTCTGCTTTGTACACAGATTTCGGTAATGATAGCGACATATTTATATCGTGCGGGCGTTTACCAAGCATCGCCTCATTGCTGGCGTGGAGAGTACAACACAGGGGACAATTTTATGCCATTTAAAATTCGAAATATTTAGCGTTGATCGAGATCGAATCGGGTTTCCCAGATTCGCAACCAGACATCAGGCACGCGCGACAACGAGACCCCATAGGTATGTATTTAAATTAATATAAATTAAATGGCGGGAGGTATGGTGTTGGTCACATCAGATTTTTTTTTTATGTTTACCTATAGGGTTTCCAAAACAGTGGGTTTTATTTACTGATTAAGGTTTAGTTGCTTTTAAATCGTGCAAAAAAGCCCATGGGCGATAAGTGAATAAATAATTTATACATTGCCTTAACAACAGCATTAGAATAAATAAAAATCATACGCGTAGTTGGCTTTCTAGGGATGCACGACGAGACGAGAGTACTCTCGCATCTCATCTCGTCTCGTAGCATTGTGCGAGACGAAAACGAGAATGAGTTTGTGGATCCGGAAACGAGACGACATAGATATTTTACATTTCTCGTCTCGCGTGCATATTTATAGATGCACGAGGCGAGAAATCTCTTGCATCTTGTCATTATACGAGACGATAACGAGATTACAGATCCGAAAACGAGAAGTGATCAATATTTTACGTTCTCGTAGTGTCAATTTAGACAATATTTTTTAATTTTATTGAATCATTTATATAAGAATGCTACAAAATGAAAATGCCCGATCGTGCATAATAGTTATTTTTGCACGATTAAATTTATTTAATGTTTACCGATAGGGTTTCCAAGGCAGTATACTTTCTTTACAAATTACTAATTGGCCAGTGATGTGAGTCACTTGCCGATCAGGAGGCGTAGGCAATAAGTAAATAAAAACAACGATCAAAGCGTACTTTCAAAATGATAACCAAAATTTTTAATACTTATGTATGTGAAAATAATTTTCAAATCTTATTTTTTAATAAGCATTGCTCTTCTACCGGTATCGGATCATACTCAACCGGTAGAGCACTTACTGATGTTAATACTTAAATAACGCAATGCCTATTACGTTTCTTTTCACGATCTACGCTAGAACAAAATAATAATTTATTTGACTATTTCATTCATAAATTTATAAAATAATCCAAATTGAGGATTCTACCTAGTTACCAAGTTTTATTTCGACAAAACACCGTCATAATTTTTTTTCTCATTCTTCGAGCCAATAAGATGCTGTATTTTTACAAGTAAGTAAGTTTCGATAAGCGATTTTTTTTTGACGTTTTAAGAGTACCTATAAACATATTGTTTATATACCAGTAAAAGTGCGTATATTTTCAGTCTTTTTAGTTTTTATTAAAAATAAGTCGATTCGGACAGGAATGTGTTCAAAACATTGTAAAAGCAGTCTTAAAACACCTAAAAACACAATAATTTTTTTGTCAAAAAACCCAAATTATTACCTGATTTTTATTTTGGAAATCCGAATACCATTCTTGATTAAAAATTTATCCTGGCAAATTTTTCCGATTGCTTTACTCGAGCCTGCTGCTAATTTATTTCGTGACATTGATCAAAAATTACTCGCTTGACAGCTCGTGATTTTTTTGCAACCAGCTCTCGTAACAATCTGAAAACTTTACCGGCAAAAAATTACCACTAATGACAGCTATTATAAATATGAAAATTATTTTGACATTTAAAAAAAAATTTACTTGCCATTTTTAAAGTAAGCTTTGATTGTTGTTTTTTATTTACTTACCGCCTAGTCTCCTGATCGGTAAATAATCACAATCACTTACCGGTCAGTAATTTGTAAAGATAACATACTGCCTTGATCATACTCTCGGTAAACATAAAATAAAAATCTGATGTTACCAACACAGTACCTCCCGCCATATACCTATGTATATAATTTTTATATTACTTTATAAATTTATAGAAAAAGTATTAAAGCAAACTTGTAGAAAATGGAATAATCTTTAATTTTTATAACAAATTGAGAAAAAAATACATTTAAAGGTATTTTTTGAAGAAAAACTATCTTGAGCTTCAAGTAAACTGCCTTTTCCGGTTATCCGATTGCCACTAAAATCTAATCAGATATTTCCATATTAGTATAAGGTCTAGATACATGGTTTTAAAACTTTCTGAATGATAATATTTGAGTTAGAGCGTAAACAGGATCCACACATACATACATACACACAGACATCATCGTGAAATTGTTAAAATTGGATTCTAGGGTTAAAACGTGGTCATTTACCAAAATCTCGATATGCGATTTTTAGCACGATCCCTATACCTCCCTTACCAAGGGTAGCGGGAGGTAAAAAACGATCGTGCAAAAAATATAATAAGCATAACGGATATTAAGTGCATTTGTGCAGTTCTTGGATAATATTGGCACCTAGTCGTCGTTGAAACATTTTCCTCTGCCGGTGAACCCTCCTTACCACCCTTAATACTTAGAAAATAAAACCGTTCACTACGCTACTGGTTGATGACGCAGATATAAAGATGGCTGCCGGTATGTAGAGCAGCTCGAGCGACATACGTTACATTACACAACGTGTTTTTATTGTGAAGGCCACATCCGTTTCCTCATGGTTCCTCTTTCCATTTTTATATCAGTTTTCCATCCTACCAGTTTATATTCGACACATTTGTCGGCTTACGTGAGCAACGATCCACTTATTGTCGACAAGATTTACTTTTATTTCTCATTTTTCTGATGCATTTTATGTAAAAGACGAGATAAGGTATTTAGTTTTACTCTTTAGAAAATCTATGGAGAGTATTTGGGTATTTAGTTAGTGTGAAATTAAAACATTAACTTCAATTATTGAGCAGCTCTTAGCAAAAACTTCAGTCCATTTTTTACCTTCCGTCACCTATAGATAAGGAAGGTATTGTCTGTTCAAAAAATGGGGTTTTGATGAATAAGCACGTTTTAGAGTCCCTACAACACGAATTTACTGTTTTACGATGATGTGTGTGTGTGTGTGTGTGTGTGTGTGTGTGTGTGTGTGCGCGTGTGTGTGTATGTATGTACGTATGTCTGTGTGTGTGACGAAAATTTCTCCTTCGATAACTTGATTAGATTTTGATTATGAATGGTTAACCGGAAGTACCCTAATTTGAAGATTTTAACAGTTTTTCTTTAAGAAACGCTGTTAAATATCATTTTTTGACCTTTTATATGATATTATAAATATAAGAATATATTATTCTCTATTCGATTTTATTATATTTTTTTCTTCATATTCAATGAATTTAGAGATAAAGAATTATAAAAAAATAACTTGCAACCTAATGTTGCTAAAAGCTGCACTATGGAAACAGTTATATATTATTCAATATTCAAATATATTACTAATTGACAGATGTCAGTGTCAAATAAAATTTACATCTACATTTACACATAAGGTAATACAACAGATTATAGCCATAAGCCAATTCAGCAGATTATTATGTTATAAATATAATGCTATATGTTTTTATTTTCTACTTCTTATTTTAAGAAACATACTGTTCTTTTTAGGGGTAGTTCAGTTCAGTACGAGGTAAGATCAGTTCATTTCTCCCCTAAAAAGAAAACGCCCATAGAATAGTTTGCAAAAAAAATTCTTTGTGGAATTTGTACAAAATACATAGAATTGACGGAAGGTATTGTGCTGGCCACATCAGATTTTTTTTTAATATGAGATAATCAAAGAAACAACTTTCTAGCTTCCTTACTTTTATAGATTTTTGTAACTTAATTTAAATCAAAATGTTTAAATATTAGAAAATTGTTTACTAGATGTTAAGAAATAGAAAAATAAACATTGATGAGCAATTATATAATAATTAGACATTTTTATAGGACGTGTTTGTTGAAACGCTCAAACTTTAAAATGTATTAAATTGTGTGTTGTTTTTGTTTTGCAAAGATCTCTTCTATTGAAATACTTACATATATATTTTATCTGAATAATTAGTTAATTATGGGCTGGTTTATAATGTTGTGACAGGTCACGAAATTTGAATCTATTTGTTTGATCCCGCAAAAAAAGCAGCAGCCAGTAATTTGATTCCTCCAAAATGAGTCTGCTCCAAAAAACGTTGTTCATGAATGTTGAAATGCAAGCATAAGTGATTTGAAATCATATTAGAATCCTCTTGTCCTTATTTATTTTGTTTAGGAATCGTTTTATTATGCACTGAACATTCATGACCACAAAAACTTGCCTCCTTTTCATTACTTCTAAGAAATTAAGCTCATTCAATAAGAAGAAAGTGAGCATTGCTGCAGTGTCATTGGTCTAAATTTACTCACATTCTTCTGCGGTCAAAAATAAAACTTCCTTTGTTGAGGCGATTGTTGGAACATTTAAATCTCTGTCAAAATAATTATGAAATCCATCATGAGCGGTCTTATGTCTCACATGCACGTCGGAATACAAATGTCCAATTATAAACCATCTCTCACAAGCATAACCTTTATGTAGATGCATTCACGTGTGTTGTTTTCAGTTGTTTCTTGCTGCACGCTGCACGTGCAAAGATGCCTGAGATCCACAATTTATTAAAGCTCAACACCTCATTATTTTTGTCAACAATTAGCCGAAGTTTCAGTCATACAACATTTGAACATTCCATTCCATAATCTAGAAATTTTGTTCATTCTAAGTTTCACGTATCTTTTAGTTGTACCTACATTATGAAGCATTGCAATTATTAGTGGAACAATGAACTTTATAAACTACGTTAATTAATGAACAAAATAACAATATCAAAAATATATTCAAAGGTGACCCTTCGACTCAATCATAAACAAACATATTTACTATTTACATAAACATATAAAAGGTGAAGTATAATTCTATAATTTAATAATGCATTCAACCTCATTAAAAGAATTTAACTACATAATTATGTTTTAGTAAATCATTGTTCTAATTTTAATACAATGAGAAACAGAGAACCCATTTAACCATTGTAAGTAAATTGTCGACGAAAAAAACGTATATAGTTCAAGGTAACCTGAATGAATATATACTAGTGGCACTTAAAAATACATTATTTTCACAATTTGACACATAATCAAAAAATACACGCTACTCATCGTCTTTAAGATTTACTACTTTAATTGTTATTCGTTTGAAAGATGACTCTCATTAACAAGTGTGACATTTTAAATCTCATCCCGTTATATTTTTGACAAGTTTCAAAAGTGTATTTATAAATCGTAGACATTAGAATAATGCAATATTCATAAATAATTTTCAAAATTATATTTCGAATGGGCCACCATTTAAAAACAAAATACTTCATATCAAAATATATCGGTGAATAAAAATCAGTACTACACCCAATTGGTACTGAACCAGTTGATTTTCATGGGATTTGTATTTATTTCTTTTCATACTTGTTAAAAAAATACTTATTAAATCTTATAGTTGTTCAATAATTATCTTCGGCATTGTTAAAAAAATCTTGCTGAAAGTTAGTTAAACATTTCCATAAATTTTGACAACCTTTTTGACGTTTCCATGGCGCTAGTGCACTTGTCATCAGTTGTTGAATTAAAATAATTTATTATCAAACTTTGTTTTAAATACTTCGAGATATGTAATTATTTTTTTGCACGATCAGGTTTTTTTTAAACTTTACCGATAGGGTTTCCAAGGCAGTAAGTTTTGTTTACAAATTACTGATCATTAAGTGATGTGGTACTGATCAGTAAGTGATGTGACTGACCGGTAAGTGATGTGACTACCTACCGATAGGGAGGCGGTGAAAAATTACATAAATAAAAAATAAATGTACAATTTTTAAAGCTTTAACGATAACAAAACAACGATCATTGCTTACTTAAAAATGACAACTATTTTTTTTAAATGTCAAAATAATTTTTAAATAATTCTAAACTTTAATTTGTTATTGGGACGATCGTGCAAAAAATATAATAAGCATTGCGGGTATTAAGTGCTTCTTACCGGTATCGGATGTATTGGAGATCTCCAAACTAATCCTCAACCGGTAAGGTGCACTTACTGCCCTTAATACTTAAATAACTATACTGTATGTATAAAATGGTTCCAGATTTTATTAAATTAAATTTGTATCCATTATGTTGTCTTTCTGAATTAATGGCGAGAGCGCGTTTTTAATGTTTAGCCAACGAGGAGCTTCATTTCAAAACTAGTCCTGATGACGACATGAATTTTTATAAACCTTTATATCTCGGAGCTAATTAAACTTTTAATAAGTATTATTTTACTAATCAATAATTATAGAGCATACCTACAAATTATATTTTTAACACAAATTTATCATAATTTGATTATGGCGGATGGGCCCTTTAGATGAAATGACAGTTAACTTATATTGTTTTATTCAGTAGTAATAACATTCATAATTATAATGGGAACTTACGAAATTGATGTCACACAATACACATCCTCCCCACCAGTATTATTAGTCTTTAGAAGAAAATAACAAGCTTGAAGAGAGATAGTATGGCCTCTTTCCTTCTCTACGTATTTCCCTAATCGATTTGACATGTGCTCTGTTTTATTTTGCCGTGGTGTTTGACGTTTGTGAGTGATCAGTTTTGTTATAACAATGATTTGTCTGCTGATGATAAATTCTAAAAAATACGCAATACCATTCAAATCCTGTTTTAAATTCGATCTAAGAGGTCATGCTAATACAGCCCGTCTACTCTTACCTGACAGTTTGGTTAAGATGCGAAACTGTTCATAGACTGTGGTGGGGGGTGAAATAAGGAACGAAGCTCATTCTGTCCTAGCTCTGCTGCAGTTAATATCGGAAAGTACAAACCGGGGCATAAACTATGAAAGGATTTAAAAGTCACCTCATCTCAGAGATGAATAATATTTGTTAAATTTCATGCTATACCAATATGTAATAAACAGCGTGCTGGTAAGTTTGTATGTATATGTGTAGAGAAACAAAACTTATTTTTAATAAAAACCACTATATCGAAGTGTATTTCTCGCTCGTACTATCTATCTCTTTCCCTTACGAATACTTTCTCTCTCTGTGCACGACACCAGCGGAATCTCTCACTCACACGATTAGAAGGGCTGTACATAACTATCTCTCTCTTCGAGCTTGTTGAAGTTACTTTAGAACTCAGTAGAGGGCAACTATAAAATTCTAAAATAATGGTTCCTGTTTTAAGCGTCGTATTCATTAAAAATAAATGTAATTTCCAGCGCGAAAGAATTCAATTTCTGAGTGCATGGTAATGGTGACCATTACAAAATTTATTCATCTCTGAAATTTCAATTAAAATTAATAGTACATCCTTAATGAAGTAAGACCAAAACTTTCACATGGGGAACAATATGATCCCGGAGACGACCTGCGGTCAGAGACAAACTTTCACTGAAAAAAAATTCAAAACATCACCTTGCATCAAGATAAGAAATAGAAGACTCAAGTTATCTAAGCATTCTAAACTATAAAACCACAGTTGAAAAGTTTTCCTTACGTATAGTTGTATCTGTAGAGTCAAGTAACATTGTTTGCATCCGTACTCATTTTTTATTTCATTGCTCGAACGAATTCGCGTAGAGCCACAGTTTTTATTAGCAGATCTTTTGTTTGGGCCAACGTTGGAGTACGGCGCACGACCATACACCTCAGCAAGAGATACCACATTTGTATAAATGTGACCTCAAAGTTCATACAGTAACATGTCTATGTTTATTTATACAAGGTGTTTCTCGGAAACGGGACACCTCGATTATTTTCTTTATTATTGGAAATAAAGGAAAATCATTCAAATAAAAGTTGTAATATATCAAGGACATTCACTTATTGAAGATTTTTTTTTTAATCAGTGGTTCTCAAACTATAACATAAAGTTATATTTTATTAAATAAATAGCCAAGGTTGTTGGAAAACTGTTTTCCTATTGGCTATGCATGCCGTACTGCATGTAGTTTGACGTCTCAGAAATGCAAGGTTGTTTTTCATAACTATATTTATCGTCCATCTTTTTATTTAATTATTTACGAAAATAACAACAAATTATTATATTTTTTATATACAGTGTGTTAATTAAAAACCTGGCCATAGGCGTTTAACATGGGAAATCAGTTTTTCCTTGCGCAAAAGTTCCCAAATTATTTTAGACAAAAATACTTCAAATAAATGTTGTAGAGAATTAAATTCTGCATCCAGATTAGTTATAAGATTTTATTTTCGACGTTTCATAACCGAGAAAATCAATCTCAAAGTTTTTCGAAAATTGCTGATTTATAGCGATAGCCATGAAACTCAAACAAAATTACGAACAATTGTATGACATTGACACAATGAATTAGAATTTAACTTTTTTAGAATACATAGCTGTCAACATATACAAAATAAAATAAAAATGAAAACAAGAATAATGTATTTATTTAAAAAGAAAAACAGAAAACTAGAATGAATATAATTTTATATTAAATGTTCAAATAACCCTCCATTTTGCGCTAAGCAATACCCAAGTCTATTATAAAAGCCATGTCGAACATTATGCAGCTGTCTGGCATTTATTTTTCTACATTCATTGGAAATTACAGCTTTAAGTTTTTGTAATAAGATTCTATTGTGGTTTTACTTGGAATTTGTCGATGTGACCACATTACACTTATTAAATCACGTATTTTTCTATAGCTTTGTCCACAGTAACACCATTTTATAATCTGAAGCTTTTCTTCATGAGAAAACTGTTCCATACTTCCAAAAAAATATGTTACTGAACGAAAATCACAAAACACAAACTTTCTTTGACAGTTAAGATGTCATACAATTGTTTGTAATTTTGTTTGACTTCCATGGCTATCGCTATAAATCAGCAATTTTCGATAAACTTTGAAATTGATTTTCTCGGTTATGAAACATCGAAAATAAAATCTTATTACTAATCTGGATGCAGAATTTAATTCTCTACAACATTTATTTGAAGTATTTTTGTCTAAAATAATTTGGGAACTTTTGCGCAAGGAAAAACTGATTTCCCATGTTAAACGCCTATGGCCAGGTTTTTAATTAACACACTGTATATATTTTTTATTACTATTGAAAATATTACATATACAGGGTGTATCACGGAAAGTGAAACATACCTAGGCCTTTAACATGGGAAATCAGTTTTTCCGTGCGCATTGCACCCTATATTATTATGTTGTAAAGCAAAAATTTCTACATCCGGATCAATAATAAAAAAAAAAAAACATTTTGGCTACTTCATAACTGCAGAAATAAAATTTGAAAATTCACGAAATTACAATTTAATTAGTATTAGTCGTGGAATTAGCGACGAACAAAAGCGTAACTTTTTATACATCAAATTATTAGTATTTATTTTGACAATCATTATTCTGATATTGACGTAATAAAACGTTACGCTTTTGTCCATCTCTTGTTTCAAATTCCATGGCTAATACTGTTAAACTCTAATTCCGTGAATTTTAAAATTTTATTTCTGCATTAATGAAGTAGCCAAAATAATTTTCTTTTATTGATAATTTTTGTTTTACAACATCCATTTGAAACTTTTTGTCTAAAAAAATTAGGGGTGCAATGCGCACGGAAAAACTGATTTCCCATGTTAAACGCCTATGTTTCACTTTCCGTGATACACTCTGTATATTCATTTAAAATACTTTTTGAAAAAACGTGAAATCGGCGATTGTGGTGTTCTCTACAGCTTTAGTAGTCAAAAATGTGCGAATTAAAGCAGGTTGGCACATCCAGAAATGGGTAATAATTTAAATTTTGACAATATTCATTCGAAATGTCTACATTGGGCCATGAAAGTTAATTTTACATGAATCTATTGTTGGCACTGACTGCGAACTTATACAAAACATATATCCATTCTTATACTTAATTCCCAATTTACCGCCTCGCTTGCAGCAGCCTTTGTTCGTGCGCCACTGAGAATTTCGGTTGTAGCCTAGATTCCCTATCAAGGTCCATGGTGCTACTGCCACCGCTCGTGCCGTGGCCTACATTTCTTCAATTAGAATAACCCATTTTCGGGTAATGAGCAGAGCACAGACACAGGAAGCAGACGGTTCCGCTCAGGCGAGGTTCGAGATGCGCGGGAATTGGAGAAAGTTTCGGAGGGCACGTGACGTCACTTCCGCTCGGGTATTGGATACGAAGTATTTAATTGCCTAAATTTTGTGGACTGGTGTCTATAAATTAATCTAGTGTAATGGTTACGCATTATAGACAGTGTTACAAGCTTTTAAAGTTCGATTTTAATTCATTTGGAGACTTGAAACTACCAATGATGTCAGTTTCAATAAGACATAATAATAATAATGATAATAATAATAATATACTTTATTGATTCCAATAACCAAAGGCGAGGTTCAGCCATAGGCTGTTCTTCCACCTAACCTAACCATACAAAAATATGAGCGCCAAATACGAAAATGAGGCCTTGAATTTTAATTTTCTATAAGCTGGGACGATGTATATGTCTGTTATTCTAAGGGTATAATTGTATTGGTTCTGTACTAGTTTGTCAAGCAAATAATATGTAGTACCAGTACTTATGATTTTATGCACTAAACAAAGATACATAGTCTTAACACGATTTGTTATAGTGGGCATATTCGCAAGTTGACGGTAGTCAAATAAATAATTGAGGGTTTTACAAGGCAATCTTATTTCATAACCATTCATTGTATAACTGTGGCAAGAAACAATAAAAACATTGACTTTTTTGGGAGGTAGTAAACACATATGTTTTTCCTCTATTTCGACTCTGTTTTGATTTAGGTTTAAATTAGTGAACCCATGTCTCATCGGTAGAAAACAAATCCTCCATAAACATATCAGGAGCAACATCAGAACGGAGCAGAAAAACAGACGTCTGGAAACGAATGCATTTCTAATTAACCGTCGCAGAAATTTGTCATACCTAATGCCAAACAAACAAAACAGAAACACGTAACAAAACAAAAACACAACAATTTAAAAAATAAATAATTTTGGAACTATGTCTACATTGCAGAAACAAAATGTTCTCCAAAAGTGAAACGAAACAGCAACAAAATGTTTTTGCTTGCATTTTGTTTTATACTGTCTACATTATCCGTAAACATGTGGTGCTATCGTGCTCGTGCTCGTGCTCTAGCTGATGAAGAGGAATGGGTTGAATTATAAAATATTGAAGTCCAATACATTACATTACGGCATAATTGAATTTATATTTGATTTGAATAGAAATTGGTAACCCCCTTTTTGCTCCTGTGTATTCGTTGTCGTCCGCCACTGTCCATCCTTGAACCCGTCATCGGCAGCCTCCACGTTCCGTTGGCTCCACGTGCGGCTCGGGCCGGCCCTGGCCTAGCGCTAGCGGGAACCTTGACACGTCGAGGGTGCCGAGCGGCTCCGTGGTGCGTTGCCCGGGCAACGGCCGCAGCACCCTCGCCAACCGCACCAAGACACAAGGTCGTTGCTCGACTCCAGAGGTGCCCCCACACACCTAACATATCACATTGCTGGGGAACCTATAAATTTCTGTATACATAGATACGTAACTTCAGAAGCCCGAAAATTGGTTAATTCTATAAAATACGAGCCCAGAAATTTCTACAAATTTCTTTCAGCTAGTTTAAAATATAGATTTTAATCCCCACATCTAATAACGTGACGTATAAAAGTATTCTCCATTGAGAGATACATTAGCGGTTAAAATGGAAGATCATTTCAGCCATCGTGATAGACCAGCCATAGATCAGATAGTTAAAGCGTTACTCCGGGTTTAAATCTCGGTGGCTGACATGTTCTCTTCACAATTTATTTCTAATAGATTTTGAACTTACAAAAACTGAATATGTTATTCAAATATAGTGTTATTTGATATTGAGTTACATCGCCTTTAATACATAGTAATAACAGCTTTAATGTTATTAGGCATTGTAATTAGGCATTGTATCCACAAGCCCTGCACATTCTTCTGTTGAAAGGTAAGTTTTACTGGACGCACTAGATTTTTGTTTTTCAATTGTGCTGCTAAAAGTTCAGTCGAAGATAAATCTGGACTAAAAGATGATCCTATAAATGCCGGTTGAACTATTATCACCCGTCATTTGGCCAACAGTTTTTGTAAGTTTGAAATTTATATTTAAAGTTTCAGACAAAAATTGTCTACGTTCAGCACGTCACATCGCATTCGTCCATTTATTGCGTTCGGAAAACTTCGGTACTCAGCGCTGTGAAGTACTGAACGCGGCCATTGTTTTATTGTATTATTGCTTATTATATTTGCACATTCAATATTTTAATTATTAGATTTATGGAGAGAAATTTTGTACTAAAAGTTACAATATGTGACATTTCTATTTGTATTGTACGACACAGAAATGAGATAGATACTTAGAAATTTTATCTATTCGAACTAAATTTCACTACTATCACATACGTTTATTAATAAGAGAAATTAATTTAAGTAGAAAATAATTAAAAACAGATAGATCAGTTGATAGTGGATTAATTTTTATTTTTTTTATTCCAAACGACATTTGAAAAAATATTCAATTTAATAACATTTGATGACATTAAATGACAACTTTCCAAAATTTGAATTAGAGATCTTCATCTCTCTATAAAATACAGTTATTATACTTGATCAATAACTGTCATCTTTTAATTATTTCAAATATTATAGCCCACATATTTCTGGATAAATATTTCTTTTCTACGCCACTGGAGTGCGTACGTGCCAAGGATTCAGAATCTAGGTAGGCTGGAAGGATCGCAAGGACGAGTCCAGGATTAAGGATGTGTTTGCAAGTGGCTTTGTTCTGTTATAAAGGTTTTATTGCTTGTTTTAGGGGATGATAATTTCTTGTGTCAGAAATTTGTTTTTATGGCTGTTGCTTTAACGAGAAGTCATATGATAAAGGATTTGTGAGAATGAATTAATGCTTTGGATATTACAATAGAACATAACTTAGAAATTGTTTTACTTATCATACAATACATTGTAGTACAGTATATATTAAGTTACTAGCTGTACCGGTTGCAAATATTTGTAACAATAGTTATATATGTATCATATGTTATTCGTGATTTAAATTAAAAATTCAGTGCCGAAGTACATATTAAATCTTATTTGAAATCGAAAAAAATATTTTTATAGCATATATCTACATATATGCCAGACATTCAAGGTTGCTAATCTCGGATAATGAAATTATTGTAAAGAACACTCAAAATTATGTGTTTTATATCAAATTTCTTCATCGGAATTATTTAGTACGTTCTTTTTGCAGTAGTCCCGAATCCCGGTCATTAACAACGCTAGCGGCGCTCTCGAAATTAATACAATTCCAATGCTTTTCTTTAAAATTAATTATAAAAAAAACTATGCAAAATTTTAAACTCTAACTACTTTTGCGACACGTCCGGAAGCTGAAAGAACATCTCTACAAAATTTGGAGTTGATAAGTAAAACTGTGTATATTTGTATAGAGCTTAAATTTTCACTTTATATACAGGATGTTAATGAATACGTACTACAAATTTTTAGTGTAAGAAATTCAAACAAGTCCTGGCGTTTTTAAACGAATGTATCATAAATATGCTCCGAAGGTGCAATGCTTGCGCTTGCTTTGAAGTCGGTGGTCGTCATTTTGAGTAATTATTATAATATGTATTATAAAAATGAATAATATTATTTTAAAAAATCATTGCTAGAAATTAAAATAAGCAAAGTAACAGATCACAGCCAAGTAAAATTGAGGTAGATAATTAATATTTTAAGAGCTCGTAGCTCGAAAACGGTGCGTTTCCGGATATGAGTTTATTAGTAAAAGTTAGTCCATTTTGCATCCCATACATATTATATATATATATATATATATATATATATATATATATATATATATATATATATATATATATATATATATATATATATATATTTGTAACACGTATTCATTAACATCCTGTATAAGAAGATACAAAGTAATATATTAGGAAAGCTGGGTTTGATTCCGATCGAACTTGGAAGTTATTACCAATTTTCAAATAAGTGACCCCTGTAATACTCTTCCTACTACAGTTTTGATAGGTGAGGCCTGGTAAATGCTATCAACTGTAGATATAACGTCATGACCGAAATCTGCGAATAGAAACATAATGGCACACCTAATAATGGTAATAAGCCGTGATGATATATATTATTATAACTACGCCTATCTCGACGTTTAAAGGCGCATGAATTTAGTAAATTTCTTGCCATCTTGCAATCTTCGAAAAAAAAGTTCTAAAAGTAGATTCTTTTTTAAACCTTTTTTTTTTTGGAGGTAAATATGACTATAACAAATTTGTTATAAATTTTATTGTAAATACATACATTTTAAGTAAAAATGATATATACATAGTTTTCATTATAATATATACTTGTGTTAACAATTACTCGAAAGTTCAGTCAAACAGCATTTATTCTTACTTGCAAGTAAGAATAAATGCTGTAATTGTTAACACCTAATCCACATCACAGTTGAGAAATTACCCACAATAATATATATTGTTTCATAATTATAATTTGAAATATATTTATAAAAATTTTGATCCTAATTAATATAAACTTAGAAACTGCCAAGAAGCTGAAAAGTAACTTGCAAATTACATGACATGTTTTCTATATTTAATTTATTTTTATTTTTTATTAAATAAGTATCTTATACAAACAGGTAGAATTATTTTTCCTTAGAAACCTACAAAGCTACAAAGAATGATTAAAAAATAACTGTGAAAAAATAACAAGGTATGAATATGACTTTCTTTGTTCTCTATTGATTTCACTACATAATTGTTATTTTATCAGTTTTTACTACATTTGTTTTATTATTCTTTTTAGATTTCTCAAAAATTCTTAAATTAAATTAAAATAAATAAAAAACATAAATTATAATATTTTTCCAACGTCTATTTTTAAAGGAACATTTTACCTTTTGATATCTCGTTATTAACACATTGACTGCCAACAACGAGTTATCTCGTGGTCGGTAATTTGTTGGCAGACGCCCACTGCGAGTTATCTCGTTTTTGGTCGACTGTTTTATGGCGCCCACCACGAGTTAAATCGTGGCATTTGCGTTGAAATTTTGGGTGCTGGGCATCTGTAATAGATCAATGAAATAAACTGTGGCATTAGAAAAGACATTTTTTTAAAAAAAAATTCAACATATTTTGACTAAATATTACTATTTCATACCGTGGCGACCGAGATCGGTTTTCAAGAAAGTGCAGTGGCAGTCAACGTGTTTTAAAGCAAAACTTCAATAATGAGAATGGATTTTTTAAAATTATTTCTGATTTAAAGTAAATACATACGTATAAGTACATAGCAATTATCAAAATTTGTGCTAACTACAAAAATAATATATAAATCTCAATGTCATCTTCAATTTGAATCAAAACAAGACCTTAAAAGTAGAAGTTGCAAAAATATTGTATCCCATTGTAGAGTACAGACATTTTATCCACACTATTTAATAATGTAGAAAAAATAAATACTCATTTGTACTATAAATAACTATTACTACGATCTATATTAACGTATAATCAATATTAATTATTCAGAAAATGTCCCAAAAACCTTGCACTTCTAGTATACCCAAAAACCCTTTTCCCATTTTTTGTTGGAAACGTAAACCCTTCCGATCCTATGGGAAACTCATGATTCACATAAACTTTATCATCGATTTCTACTGGTTTGAATCTCGTTCCAAACATTTTTTCAGGTAGTCTCTTCTTCAGGTTACTCAATGTGATATAAATAGGCTCCAAATCTGGATCAAAAGGGTTATCGAAACTTATTGGTAAGTACGGTAATGGTGGCACATCATCTTCTAAGGGTAGACTTTCTGGTACATGATGGACTTTAAACCCATCGCCATGGGGGACTATTTGGAGTAAAGGCGGGAGGTATGGTTTAGTGTGGATTGGGAAAGATAAAGGATGGTGGCCTAGTGGAAAATTTGCCAAATCGGAAGGGGTGAAATCGTCTAGGTTTTGGGGAGATTTTTGTAAATTTAATTGTTGTTGCTTAGGTATCACATCTTGTAAATTTGGCTGTTTCGATGATTCTAAATTTGGCTGAGGTTGTTGTAAATTTAAATGTTGTTGCGTATGTACCACATTTTGTTTTAAATGGTTTGGTGGTACTAAATTTGATTGAGGCTGTTGTACATTTGAAGGATTTTGTTGTATTTTTACCATATCTAAGTTCAGGTGATGTTGTTGCGTATGAAGCATATCTGGATGTACTTGTTGTTTCGGTGGTAAATATTGTAAACCTTTAATATTAAATGCAGGTGGTTGTACCATATCTTGTTGAAACTGTTCTTGTTTTGGTGACAAATACTTTAAATTATGTTGTGACATATTTGGTTCAAAATTCTTCGGAATGTCTTCCTTGTTTGGTTCATTTTGATGGATGTTTAGTACAGTTGATAATATTCTGATTATAAATGGTTGATTTTCTGGTTCTGTTGATTCAACCATTTGAAAAATGGTTTCTGGATGTTGATTTGGTGGAAAATGTGCAACATCTTTCTTATTGGGTGGTAAATACTGTAAACTATTAAATTTTGGCACTTTTAATAAAGGTTCCGTTACATCTGCTTTTTTGTTAAATCCAGCATTATTAATTTGTGTATTTAATATAGACCTTTGTAGTTTAATAATGGGTATATTCAGATCTTCAGGGATATTCTCCAGGTTATTTTTGGATATGAAGATACTGTGTTGGTTCTTGCCACGATTTTCTATTTAAAAATAAAGTTCTTTGATTGGACTCGTTATATAAAAACTAAATATATATAGAATGCAGTCAAATTTACTTAAAGTTCTTCATTTCTTTCTTCATCAGTTTCTACATATGGTTCGACAACAATAATATAAATATTGGATGTTTTTATTTTAAGCCACAGATTATATTTAATTATAAATAATAAATTTGACTGTTTCTAATAAATGTTTTGTTTTTATCATTACCTATTTTCAGCCCAGGATTCAAATTTGTTGCTGACAATACTTCATCTAAATCTTCATTATTTTCATTATTATTTGCTTCACTTTCTTCCAAATTGTCAGTATTTGTAGCTAAATTATTTATGGCACTTAATGCTGCGTCTTCTAAAATCACTGCTCCATTTTGTAAATTCCATTGTTTATTACTGTCATCTTTTGTTGGTAAACATTGTACACATCCAACAAACACCAACGCAATTATAATCTACAAATAAATGACATGTAATTGTAGTATTTTATGAAACATCACTTCATACCTCTTTCTACCTTGGCGTTTTTCATCTTAGCACATTCACACTTCAACAACTAGTGGTCCTCCGGAAGATGTTCGGCGTTTTATATAGTTTCTCTAACGTAGTAATAAATAAATCAAATTTAAACTATTTTTATGCGTCTCCACTTTCACTATTCGAGAGAAGGTGTATGAAGATAGTTTTTCTTTCCACGAACGTTCTACTACAAGATGGTTTGTTTAGACATATAATTAATGAAGATTTTGGGACTTTCTCTAAATTTGGAAAATCATTTTAATATTGATTAAAATAAATTTGTATGGTAATATGTGTAATATTTTAACACAGCTTAATGTAACAGCGATAAATAATTTGTGCGTAGAAAATTATCATGTTTATATTTGCATATTTAAATTTGGTGATGAGATTAAAAACAACAATAAAATCTATGATTGTGTGCTGACTATAAAGACACTTCTATTAGTACTAGAATATTTATGAGTTTCATATATTTTTTCATAGAATGTATGAAGATATATTTACAGGTTTTTATTTATTAAAACAATAAATAATAGTTGTACTTAACGTTTATTTAAAACAAGTATATGCTAAATAAATATGAGCGGATATGAATATGTTTAACTATATAATTAATATTTGTTTGAGTACTAATGAAAATTGTTTTCCATTGTATAAATATATTTAACAAGTCTTCTTTCGAATTTTTGTGTTAATCTAATTTACATGTATTTTGTTTGAGGCTCTTAATAGTTTTTATTGACACTTTTACTGCATTTTGTCTCTTTTTATATATTCCCACAATGCAAGAAAAATTTAATATCTACTTGAGATTTTGCGAAAACTGTAATATCAGTCATTTCTATGAGAATAAGGGTGATTTTTCATTTTTTAATGTGTTAATCTGTACATAAAAATATTAGACCCGTATTTTATATTTTCGCCGAAAAGTTTCTAACACGCCAGAAAAAAATTATTAAATTTTCAATAAATGAGGCCTGAGTAAATAAATGGGTCGTGTGACATCATCCACACCTAGAACATACGTTTCTAGAGCTGAGTGAAACGGATGTATGTCAAACGCTCTGAGTATGTCATTTCGTGTCACTTGGCTTGCGCGTTCGAACAGCCATTAGCCAATAGCATTTACTAGTGCCAGCACTGAATTTTATGCGCTCGATTTAAATGCATTAAAGTCTCATTTTAAATTGAGGTAATACAAATTAGAAAATTAAATATTATATTTACCTTAATATTACTTATACATGATGAACATTGATATCCAATAAGTATTTTTTTAAAAACAGTAAACTTGAAAACCCGTCTTTATAGTAAAAGGTAGCTTATTGAAAGCTGAAAACACTTTGTTCCTCAACGTATATAATGTAAATTATAAATGTATATGTGGATAGAGATGACTAGTCTTTAGAACGAATTCGAATCGTAATATGCCCTCTTATCATCACTAAACTTGTTTTTTTTTTAATATATTGTCAGTTCAAAACTGACTGTGTACGAGATGAATAAAGGTACGAAAAAGATTATGTTTAACAACAGTGAATTACTCGCGTTAAATGTTCACCTCTTGTAACTATTACAAATTCTAATACTTTTCTGTCGTACTTGCTTATTAATTTATATAGTTGGCCAATTAAATTGTAAAACTTTCACCCTTTTCCATATGTACACATACAAGTATAATATTCTGATCTACAACAGTCCCATTGAT
This sequence comes from Harpalus rufipes, assembly GCA_951394225.1. Lineage (NCBI taxonomy): Eukaryota > Metazoa > Arthropoda > Insecta > Coleoptera > Carabidae > Harpalus > Harpalus rufipes. Next base: position 26,203,982 of record OX596279.1, on the reverse strand, counting down.
CTACCTCGGTAATCTTCGCTCTCTTTCGTTTCATTTCGGGCTCGTTCACTTTTTGGGCAAATTCTAGCATAATTTCGTGGACGATTTTTTTCGAATAAACTCAACAGTATTACGAGTATAAGAAATATAAATTATAAATTAATCAACAAAATATGGCAACATATACCATGTGGTTCAGGATGCATATACTTTGGCCATACATTTTGTATGGACGTGATATAAACCGTAGACGCAAAGTAGTGAATCGATCAAACCTTATTATTAACAATATTTCAACATGAATTTCAAGTATTATTGACTCATAGTGTAAATAAATTTTTGAATTAATTCTTAATTCAAAATTTTGATATTATTCATTTTTGTAACACATATCGTTGAATATTATAGAAATACAATCAACAATATTATTTGTAGGAACCAAAATAAAATACAAAACATAAACTTATTGTCATTTTTATTAATACAGGTACATTAAGATAAAAACAATGATTTATAACTATAGTATGAAAATGAATGACATCATCTTGGCACCTTGTATTTAGTGAATGTGTTTGATGATTTTGATGTGTCCCCCATGGCCCCCTAAAAGTCCACCTGAGAAATGAATTCCGCTTCCAATACGGATTCCATGTCCTCCTAAAACTGGCCCATGTCCTCCCAGAATTGGGCCATGTCCACCAATGAAAGGTCCTGGTCCTTCAATAATCGGGCCGTGTCCTCCATAAATAGGCCCCGGTCCTTCAATAATAGGACCATGTCCTCCATATATAGACCCTGGGCCACTAATAATAGACCCATGTCCTCCAATAATACCACCTTCGAGTATTGACCCGTGCCCGCCAATGAATGATCCAGGTCCTTCAATAATTCCAGTACTGACAGGAACTGGTACAGCATGTGGCACAGCTACTGGATGTGGTACCGGCACTGGCACAGGCCTGCTAACTGGCACAGGGTATGGTTGAGGAACTGGTATAGCAATTGGCCTGCTCACTGGTACTGGGTACGGTTGTGGTACTGCTACAGGTACATCTCTGTGTACTAAAACTGGTACAGGACGTGGTACAGCAACGGGCACCGGGTGGGGAACAGGTACTGGTATATTCCTATGAACTGGTACTGGGTACGGTTGTGGTACAGGAACTGGTACATTCCTGTGAACGGGTACTGGGATTGGTTGTGGTACTGCAACGGGGATGTTTCGGTTGATTGTGGTGTGAGTGTGGGTACGGATTGAAGCTGGACCGATGATTGAACCGGCGCCAATACCACCAAGACCAACGCCAAGACTACCAAGACTGGCGCCAAGTCCACCAAGACTGGCGCCAAGTCCACCAAGACCGGCGCCTAGAGAGCCTCCTAAATCACCACCTAGTGCAGGTCCGATACCACCAACCAACGGACCACCAGATAAGGAGTGTCCAAGACCGCCGCTCAAGGAAAGACCACCGCTTAGGGAAAGACCTAAACCACCTTGGGAGATGACGGGAGCTCCATGACCAACAGCTCCAATTCCACCTGAAAATCAATGAAAAGTTAATACTTGTAATAATCGCAACTAATAAACTTGTACAGTTATTATTTCTATGAAATTTGAATAATTTATACATATATTTGAGATTTGGAGAAAATAGTAGTTTATATATCAAGGGAGTAAAGTTCGTCAATATTTGTCGAGAGGGAATATTGAATCCTGAGGGCGTAGCCCGAGGGATGCTATCACTTGAAGCAAATAATGACACTTTACTCCCGTGTTATATACAATATTTTATATACAAACGGAAAAAAATGTTATTTAGCTTACAAAAGAGACTAACAGCATGTGAAACTAGTAAAAATAAAGCAAATTCCTATAAACGAAAAATCTATTTATTTTTTAATTTTTCACAAAAACAATTATATTTTTTTTCAAAATAATTATAATCGATAATATTCTACATATTTGTATATTAATATCAATTAAGAATTGAACACTAAGAAAAAAAAATATTCCTAGGTGACACTGTGAATGGCCTTGAATCACTTTATTTCCCTAGGGAGTACTTGTCATTTTTATTTCCCTCGGGAAATAATGAAGCACATTAATTAATGATCTTGATAAGAATAAAGTTAACTTTATTTACCGGTTGTATATAAAATATGTTAAATAAGCATGATTTTTATTAACTTTAACATTATAAGAGAAAATATTTGAATGACAGTAAAACAAATTAAATTAAATATTTTAGTTTTATTCGCCGAAAAATATAAAGATAAAAGAATTTTTAAAGATGTAGCAGATTATTAGAAAGTAAATGGGTGGAGTTTTATCATTATTTTTTAATGTTTGCGCTCACATCGGCACCAATTCAATGCTGTCATCTGACATTTTATTAATATATTAAGACGGAATCATAATGCCATTGAAACTTTGCATATTCTAGTCAGTAAGTGTGAAATATAAAGTATTATCTATCTGCTTTCTAAAACGGATAAAGATGATAATTGACATTGCACATAAAATGACACGAGATGTCACTTTTCATGTACACTGACATTAGTCTGAAATTACATTGCGTAAACTTGGCTCCAATTTCAGCCTATCAAAGAGTTCAAAACTAGGCCCTATTCTCTACAAAACTGAATTGGTAAGGTGGAACACGGTATAGTAAATAACTATGAACATTATAATTTGAAAAAAAATATTAGAAACCTTGTTCTACAGCTATTTGGAATATAAACTAAATTTTAGGTTTTTCATATTTGTACGAAATCACGATTTTCTAAAAGAGAATTTGTGTTAAAAACTTGTCGCATATTCTATGTGTGCCAGTTTTTATCATATTTGAAAAATATCCAATATAAGAAAGTCATGTCATCAGAGTAACAAGTATGCCAAGTTTTTGTACTTTTCTATTATTTACTTGTAGATAGACGTTTTCTCAGATCGTTAACGTTATCATATGATTGTTAAAAACTACTAACTTTAATTATAGTCTTTGAAGTCATCATCGTTACAATACAGATATAATTATTACTTGTAGAAATTGATTTTTTATATGCGTATCATAAACATTTTGTTTTATGGCTGTATTTTTTAAAGAGTAAATATGAGTGATTCGATTACCCGTATGTACAGTATATCCATAAGAAAATTTGAATTCAGTGCAGATTTTCAAATTAATCCACTTTAAATGTCTAATACTCAGCTGAACTATTCAAACAGTGATGTTCGCTAATACTTGGAGTCACATAAATTGATCTATTTTCACATATATAAAAAATCTGTTGTGGCCAGCACAATACCTCTCGCCACTTCTTTTTTTGGTTACATAAGTATAGGGCGCGAACAGTCATGTTACATTGTTGGCCTTGACAAGCAGATGTGGGGGCCCGTTTCAGAATGATAATTAGTCAGTATGTTTCATTCAGAATTTCAAGATTTTCTAAATACACGTAGTTAATTTGTCACCAGGAGTGTGGAATTTACTTGTCGAGGAAAATAAACCATATGGAATTGGAAAATCACTAAATTTAGAATGAGAAATTATGATACATCTATATACATAATTACTAGCTACCATTCTGACATGAGTCCCCATATCTGCTTGTCAAGGCGCCCTATTGTATTTAACATTTCTTGTATACCTACATTCTACACCAAAAATTGTACTTACATATATCTATTCCTTATATTTAGATTGTTTAATTTTAAATTCATTATATGAAGAAATTTTGTCCTCTTCTAATTTTTCGAAATGTTTCCAATTCATTGTCAGGATTGACTGTATTTTTGAAGGATATATGTAATAGACCTATAATCTTAAATATTTAACTACTAATACATTAAGAAATAATATAATGTATATGTACTTCCCAGAAAAATTCTTTAGTAATATCTATGAATTTCTGACACTGACATTTATCTGTCAGTTACAAACAGTTCAACTGGTCAACTATTTTCCATGGCATCCTTTCGGCTGTAAAATTTATTATAACGTTATTTTATTTATTATATTTCTTTTATCTCTAAATCCATAGAATATATAATAAAATATTTAAATGTATCAGATAGAGAATTTAATTTTCTTTAATATTACCAAGAAAAATTTTCAAAAAATATTATTTAGAAGATTTTTTTTCAAGAATCTTCTACTTCCGGTTGTCCAATTGTTACCAAAACCTTTTCAGATCTTCCCATGAATGTCCGATTGGAAAATACGTAATTAAACAATTTTTAAGTCTTATAGTTTTTGAGTAATCGTCCTTCCAACATCCTACATACATACACACACACACACACACATACATCCACACACACACACACACACACAGACATCATCGTAAAAATGTTAAAATCGGATTGTAGGGACCTTAAAACGTGCTTATTCAATAAAATATGGATATGTGATTTTTAGCATGAATGCAATACCTCTCTTAGCGAGAGGTAAAAATATATAAATGTTTTAATTTCGTGGTCAATAATTGGAAAAATGCATAGAAAATAAGCAATTTAATAAAATAATATAAAAAGAACTACGAACAAATATTATAGACCAAGTTTGGATTGACACTGGTACGATTTTGCTGCCTATGTCATTCAACATTTTTTATACAAACGCACGTAGTTTCTGCACGACATGGCATTATAAAGTCAAACAAATATCTTTTGGTTTACTTTTGTTGTTCCGTTTTTGACAATTCTCTCAAAATGGAATGACATAGATACAGGTTTTGAAAGTAAGTTAAATGCACCGGTAATTCACATAGCACTTGACATTTTGAGTTTAAATTACAATAAACTAAACAAATTTGACTGTTTTTAATATTGTTTTTGCTGTTAATTTACTAGAATAACCATATTTGTTGAAAACGTGCAACATTGGTTAATGCCAAAACCATCACATTGTACTAAAGTAGAGTTGCATTGAACAGTGGGAGTATTTTTGTATCCGACTTGCTGAATTGTTGTGTAAATCCTTAAGAAGTTAAGTTCATAAATATTACTTTTACATGCAGTTTTGAAAATGGTTTCAGTATATGCAATTTTCAAAACAAGTCTACAGATTGGTTTGCAAACTGTTTCGACATATTTGGCTGATGTAAGTGACATCCTCTACTCTAAATATTTCGTTTTGCCATTATTCCATTTTTTTACTTCATACTACTACCGCTGTGGTTAAAAACCTTATAATTGTCAGTTTATTTGTAGGTTACTCGCAAAACAACGACAGAAACGTACTACGTACAAATACGCAATATCGAAACTGAATTTTACGTTTTTATATGAGTAATTTTGAAACCAGTTTTCAAGTCAAACCCACGAATTGTAGTTTTGGTTTGAGATAACTCAAAGCCGTTTTGACACTGTATACATGACGTTTACAGAACGAAAAACGTTTTGAAAACTGCATGTAAACTTAGTATATGATACACATTTTTGGCATTTTTTTAATTAGTGGACACCCACTGGCAATACAGGACATTTTTGAAAAAATTATTATAGTATTTCCATTATTTGATTTCACATAAATGCAGTTATATCGAGAACTACATGTATATTTTACCCAAATTCCTGTATATTTTCAAATTAGAAGAGAAAGAAAACAAGACGAAAATGAAAAAACGTAAAAACGAATTACTGAATTACTACCACAACCGCACGCATATCAAGTGAGTAAGGTATTTCGAAAAACAGATAAAAATTTGATAACTGATAAATATCAACTACGAATGCTTTTCATTTCCTTTTCATAATTTTTTTTACAAGATAATTAATTTTAATTGTTACTTTTATAGGCATATTACTTCCTAAAACGTCAATGAATGCGAATAATTGTTTGCATTTTTGCTAAATATTAAACCATGTTTTTAAACAACAATATTACACATTTTCATTTTTTAAAGTGTCAACTACCGATGCTTACCTTAGTAAGAATTTGGAATAGAGTAGATTGTTCAGGATTAAAAACTCGAATATTTCAAAACTTTGATAATCCTTGACATATAGTATTAATAAACAAATAACTAATTTTTAAATTTATTAGCATGAAGGTATTGTTTATTCATTCGCAATTGATACCTCCTTACCTGAGACGATAGCCGCATCAGCTCCACCTCCATAGCCTCCTCCATAACCTCCTGAATAGCCTCCTCCATAACTTCCTCCGTAGCTACCTCCATAGCTACCGCCATGGCCTCCTCCATAACCTCCTCCAGCGATGAGAGCCCCTGAACCTAGTGCGCCTGCGCCTGCTCCGTAGCCAGCTGCGAGCAGCTCCGATCCTAGAAGACCACGCTTTTTGTGGTTTTTCACCTCCAGTTCCGCCTGCTTCTCTTTCGGAGCGGAACTGCCCGCGCAAAGCTCTGCTACGGCTAGCGCAAATGCCAACACCTGGGAAAAGATCAGAAGTGTTAGGTGAGAGATCGGATGTCGGATGGTGTCAGGTGATAGATACGGAGAACAGCTGGTTGTTGAGGATGAATTTTTTGGGAACTTTCACATATTCATGGATTATTTAATACTAGTGTTACAGTGACAATTTTTTTAGTATACAGAATATGTAAACTATGATTTTAACGTTTCTAAAGTTCGTACCACTTTAGGTAGACTTGCAAAACAATTTTAGTGACAAAAAATAACAATTGTTCGTTTCTTCATAAAGTATGGAACCATCTAATCACATTATTGAATCATTTAAATAAAAAATGATCTAAGTGGCAAAAGATATTTCTATTTAAGATTTTTACTTGATATCGTACTTCAAATTAAAGAATAAACCTGCTGCAAATGATTATTTTGAAGACCTCGACGAATAGCAAGTTCAAAATGTATTATGAGAAATAAAACTTTATTAAAAAAAGTCTATTGCACTTAAATGTGATCTGAGTGAAAAATAAAAGTAAATGAATTATTTAAATTCATTGGAATCTGCCAAAAATTATACTTATTAGGTTTTTACCGGGAAACATTTGAAATCGTTGAGCCAAGCTAAGTGTTCCATTATTGGTATATACAAGTGTAATAAAATTCGAGACGTGGTTGAAATGTATAGCCAAAGATGTAAATGTCTTCATGAACAAAGGAATGTGTAATTATACAAGCAAAAGTATTAAACTATTTTGACTCGTAGATTAATGAGATGTAGATATTTAGCATATTAGCTAAGAAAAATATATAAAAAAAGAAGTTGCAGCTATTGTTATTATTTGTTTAAAACACTTTTATTTGAAATCGTCACTAAAGTGCACTAAAATAATTCACTATATGACGATTTAATGAAATGTAGTGTTGCTAACCTTATGATAATTATTAAATTATTGTACATATAAGGTAATTTGGCCAGACATTCGTTGTACAATAGCAAATTTGTATGTAAAATGACAAAAAATATGTGCAAGAAGAACGAAATAAATAATTCCGATGAAGAAATTTGAGATAACACGCAACACTGAACGTAAGTTCGTTTGTTTGACAGACAGCAATTGATAGATTTGTCATCATAACATATAAAAATAAATATATCTTTCATTTTCACAAAATTTAGATTTCAAATAAAATTTAATATGCACCTCGGCACTGAAGATCCTTTTTATCACTCATATGGTTTATTTTCCTCGGCCTTACGGCCTCGACAAATAAATTCCACATTCGTGATAAAAAATAAAACTTCAGTGCCTTGATACATATTATTGAATTACTTTAAAACATAAAAATGCCAAACACCTTTTGATTTTGAATGCTTCTCTTCTATCTTTAGTTTAAAATTTGTATATTAGGATTGTCTTAAATTACTTAGTACTGTTTCAGTGGCAGTAGCGATTTTTTTAACTACCACTCTAATGTGTTCTATGTACCGTAGAGCGTTAATAAACTGTACCATTTTATATCATGTTACCTTTACCTTATGGTAATAATTTAAATATTCCAAAGAAACATGAATTTTATTAAGAAGAGCTTATAAATGAAAAAAAAAACCGTTTGAATTAATTTATTTCATTATTTTTCGTAATTTATACTAAATAATAATTTATTTTAACAAAATTTAAATCCAACCAAATTATAATAAAATTTTCTGTTTCCCGATAATTAATAATAACAGAATCTTCTTCAAGTTTCTACTTGTAAAATCCGCGATTATACTCACCAGGTACAGTCTCATCTTGCCAGACTGATGTGGAAGACTGCTAATGAAGATGTGTGATTCAGAAGAACCAGCATCATCTTTTTATACAAACTCTAACCCACTAAACTTTTCCGTTATGGGGAAACTCACTCGAAAATCACAATATCATTCCATTTGGTATGTTAATTCTATTGGAGGCTTTCACTGTTTTTGAAAACAGTTTCGGATATCGGCGAATGTCACCTGTTATGTGCTCTTTGACAGACTAATTTAAATATTTTCGATCCGGATATGTTTGGTTTTGTAGAAAAGAATGTAAGAAGTTCCACGTGAAATTGAATTGGCAGATTGTGGATTATTTACGATATACGCTGGGTTGTCAATGCAGAATTTGTGGAGATATTTTATCGTTTTTGAAAACGGTACCATGAATGTGAAATTTGATATTTCATATCATAGAAGAGTAAAAATATTGTTAAAGTTCAATGTCAAGAGTGCTTCTTGCATTTGTAGTGAAATTATTATTATTTTTCTCTATCTAAACCATTATACGAGTACATGTAGTCATTAAAAATACATAATATATAACATGCTTACTAACTGTACATCTTCGTACAGCAAATATTCCTCACTCCTTTCATATTAAAGTGACCGATTTTCGGTAGAAAAATACCGGATCCGGACTGCAATAATGACAGTGAAATGAGTCAACTGAGCTCTTATTATTTTTATTATTATTTTGGATTATGGTAATACACTAAGTGGTATATGTGTGATTTTTATGTACCTATAAATAAACTATTATTAAAATCGTCAAATTTGGTAATTATACAATTTAGTATGCCTGATGGTGCATCAGGCATACTAAATTGTGCGCTCGGCATTAACTAGGACGGCGAGGATGCATCTTCTCCGGAAATGGCCAACCTAAATTGTATTCGTCCCGAAAATAGGACAGTTTAGAGCAGCTGATTTTCTGCTTTCAAGTTCTTCTACAACGTATGAATTTTTCATGCAATAACAGAACATTTTAAATTATTAAAAAATCTTTCAGAACTCATGATACAATTAAAATTATACAACCTTTTAGTTTATGTTCTGTATTTTTATGTAATACCCAACGTTTCGGCAGCATAGACTACTTCCTTCTTCAGGGAAAATACATAAATAAATAATAATAAAAACATCCATATCAGAACATTTTGTTCGATTTGACTGAAATTTGGTATGACTCTATATGGGTATAAATAATCTTTTTTAAGATTATATTTGATATTATTAGTAAACCATGGTTACTAATTTATGAAACTTGGGTGTCATGACCATAATTACACAATAACTTTTTAATAGTTATCCTAATAACTTATTATGTATGTTACGGGTAATATGATAAAACAATAGCCTTACCTAACGCACAAAAATCACTCTTGGAAAACTCGGGGCGAGTTTTGTGCGTTAGATGAGATTATTGTTGTTATACTTACTCATTTTTGACCTATTATTTTCACATGATTCAAATACCCCATCAGTAATAGTCTGTGATTATACATAATCACCGGATTAATCAAATTTTCCCGACATATACATACAATAGTTTTTTTTTTTCAGTACCTTTGTAATTTGTGATGTCTGTTACAATTGAGAGCGAAAAAATATTTTTCTTCAAACGTTATGAAAGTAGCATCTTTTGTGACTTGATTCACAAGGTAGAAATAAAATAAATAAATATCCATAGAAACTATACAGATCTACGAATAAGAAGTAACTTTAATAAAAGAAACCTGTAATATCGCCCTAAATGTCACTATAACACGTTAGGTAACCTAAGAATAAAGTTACTAAATACGATCAATAGCTGTCAAACTTAAATATATAACCTGTGAATTGAAATATAAACAAAGTTTACCTTTGAGGAAATAACATTATTAAAGAATAGCAGACTTACAGATTACAATTACAGGGACGGTAATGAGCATAAGAATTCTTAGAATTAAAGTGATAAGAAAAGATTATATTGTTTTGCAGTGATTCTTGGACATATCTTTCAGCCATTCAGCAATTGAAACCGCAAACGTAATTTACGTAAAATGCAACGTCAGTAGTAGATATTTTTCTTTAAATATCTACGTTTGAAGAAAAAATATAATGTGTCATTCGGAGTAAAAGTGTCTTTGTGTGGCGAGCGTGGAGGTTTAAACCACGAGCGAAGCGAGTCGGATAAATGCACGCGAGTTTTCCAATGATATAAACGGTTTTCTGAAGGCCGAGAGAGCACCGAAGATTTAAAGCCATGCTAATCGTTTTTTCGACATCAACGGCATCGTGATGACTGAATGGGTTCCCTAGGGTCAAACTGTAAACCAAACTTACTATTTGAAAGTTTTGGCAACACTGCGAGAACGAGTTCGTAAGAAACGACCGGAGTTGTGGGAAAACAAGTCGTGGATTTTGCACCAGGACAACGCACTTGCCCATAACGCGTTGTCTGTGAAGAGTTATTTAGCCGCCAGAGGCACTCCAGTGCTCGAACACGCGCCGTACTCGCCTGATTTAGCACCCTGTGACTTTTTTCTGTTTCCGAAGATCAAGTCTGCCTTAAAAGGAACCCGGTTCGAGTCGATGGAAGAGGTGAAGCGAAAATCGGCGGAGCTCCTAAACGCTCTTACAAAAGAAGACTTCCAACATTGCTTTGACCAATGGAAAAAACGAATGGAACGGTGTGTGGCGAGGGGAGGGGAATATATTGAAGGGGAGCATTCGATTATAAAATATTTTTTAAAATAAAACTCTTTTTCATAAGCAGTCTCGTTATTTAATAGCCAGACTTCGTATATAGATTTTAATGAATATGCATGTTTTAAGGTCCTTAATCCAATTTTAACATTTTTACGACGATGTGTGTGGATGTATATGTGTATGTGTGTGTGTGTGTGTATGTTGGAAAGACGATTTCTCAAGAACTATATGACTTAATATCTGTTTAATTACGTATTTCTCAATCGGACATTAATGGGAAGAGTTGAAAAGGTTTTGGTAAGCGGAAGTAGCAGATTCTTGAAAAAATTCTTCTAAATATTATTTTTTGAAAATTTTTGTTCTTGCTAATATTTAAGAAAAATAAATTCTCTACCTGATACATTTAAATATTTTATTATATTTTTATATAGTGCCGGCCACAACAGATTTTTAAATGTGAAATATTAATTCAGAAATGATCACATGGTATACCTACTAGAAGTTTCGATTTGATTTTATATAGAAATTAATTGAATTATTAAATTAAAAATCACGCAATGGCAACATTGGTTGTTTTTTACATAAACCACGTTAATTTAAAATTATTTTGTGACAATAATATTAATTTCGTTTAATTTTGAACATGTGTTTTTAAATGATTAACTTTGTTAATAATTATTAAAACACATATCTTTCTTCCTTTTATTATATTTTGTTTGAATAATTCTAAGTGACTTTAATAATAATAATAATAATAATAAAAATAATAATGTCTAGAGAAGGTATACATATTATATTGATAAACAAGAGAGAAAAAATGATTGATAACAACTGTGTTTATTCATTTTTATTTGTTTGTACAAAACAACAGATGAAGTAACAACATTTACAACAATTGAATAACAGTTTAAACAATTTAGTAACCTATATCTAATGATGGTGATGATGGAAATGAGGTCTATGTTGATGATGTCCCGAAAATCCAGGTCCATAATGATAACCTCCATGTTCATAAATAGGCCCTCCATGAAGAATGGGTCCTTCATGAATATGGCCTCCATAAGTAGGCCCTCCATGAATATGTCCTCCATGGCTATGAATATGTCCTCCAAGACTGTAACCTACTCCTACTCCAAAGCTACTTCCATATCTAAATCCATGACCATGTCCATATCCATATCCAGGTCCATAGGCATATCCTGGACCATACGCCGGCCTATAACTCACAATAGGCCTAGTACCAATTAATACCGGAGCAGGTACTGGTACTGGTGCAGGTACAGGCACATGCACAGGAATAGGTGTTGGTATGTCAAATGGTACTGGCCTAGGTACTCCAACATGTACAGGCCTGTCAACTGGAACGTGAACAGGATGTGGGACCGGTACAGGAATTGGCCGGTTGACAACCACTTGAACAGGATGAGGTACGGGTACAGGATAAGGCTGAGGATATGGTTGAGGTACTCTGTGGAGGACTTCCACAGGCTGTGGGACTGGTACAGAAACTGGGATTTGACGAGGAACATCAACTCGATAAGGACGAGCTACTGGGACTGGATAGGGGCGGTTGACTACACTTTGGGATTGAGTGTGGGTATTGCCGACGATTTGGCCACCGTATCCTGCGCCAGGTCCTGATAAAGGACCTCCACCTCCAGGGCCAGATAACGGTCCAGGTCCTCCAAGTACAGCCGAAGGTCCAGGTCCTCCCGGCCCATCAAATGGTCCAGGTCCTCCCGGCCCATCAAATGGTCCAGGTCCTCCTGGCCCATCTAAAGGTCCGGGTCCTCCAGGTCCATGTGAAGGCCCTCCATGTCCTCCCAAGGAGCCTCCAATATTGACATTTAATCCAAGTCCTGCAAAGATAGAAATATTAAAGATAGATGAAAGGAACAAGCCTTATTTGATGTGGTTTGAGTTGCGCACTCAATGTTGGGCACTTTTGGTCTGCTTCACTGTTTTCCAGTGCAAAAGACCTAAATTTGACCCTTGCCATAGAATTTGAATTACCTAAACCTCCCAGAGATGGTCCTCCAGCTAAATGATTGGATCCTATATCCCCAAATCCGGGTCCACCACCTGCTGATAAAGAATGCGGACCCAAATCTCCCGTATTAGGACCGATGCCTCCAATAGGTCCAGGTCCAGAAAGTCCATGTCCTTCTAATCCTGCCCCAGCTTCATAAGGCAGACCATGCTGAGCAGGGTTGTCCAATACTGGTGATGCGTCGAAATGTGGATTCGGTGCTGTAATTGGTACAAATCCATTGTTATTTACAGGACTGGAATAACTGATAGTGTCATAATTATTGCCGTTCCAGCCAATGGGATTGCTAATTGGAACATCTTCGCCGAAAATACCCCGTTTTTGTTTTTGAAATTGTTGTTTTACTTCTGCTGTTATTAATCCAACAAAAGATAGGACTACTAACACCTGGCAAATAAACAGAATAATAAATATGGTTTTATTCTTCATTTTTTTTATTCTCACCTTAAGTGTTTTCATGGTGATATTTGTTACAAGAGAAAAAATGTACTGTGCTTTACTGAAAACACATCCGAGTTTTTATACTAAAAGTTTCCCTACTTAATCTTCATATAATAATAAAAACTAAAACACATTACTTTCACTGATTTCAGACTCATCCCAAACCAAAGTGTGTGTGACATTTCTCTGAATCTGCATAGGTTTGATTTGAATTTTTACTTGGACATAAATAAAATTATATTAACTTTCTTCTGTCATAGACTTTCCTGAATTTTGTGACAGCAGCAATGTATTTGCATTTTATCTACAAAAAAATCATGGAATGCAAATTAAATTAAAATATTATGCAGCTGTCTCAAAAGTGACGCCCTTTCTTTTGAGTTTTAATTCAAATGACTAAAACAAATCGAAAATTAAAAGTAGAATATTTTCTGATATTCCTTCGTAAAACTTTGATCAGTTCTTTCCAAATGGAATCAATATTTGTTCGAAACGTGGAGAGATGATTGTCCACCCTCATTTTTTCCTGATACATGATGTACATCTATGTTGGGGGCTACGGACCTTGGGTCCCAAGGCCATCTCGCCACCGCACAAGCTGTCGAGTGCTCCACAAGTCCGCACCACGCATCTAGCGGTCGACAGCCGGCCCGCAATGCGGGATACAGGGGAGGATTATATACGATTTGACTGAGAAGGAAATTTGGAGTATTAGCTGTAATCTTTTTGGAACATTTTTGTTAAGTTCAGTTCATAAGTTATTTCAGATGAACTGAGCTGAGATGTACTTATATGAAAAGAACAACGTTTCATATATGTATATAAAGTCTTAAAGAGTAAATCTTACTCTAAAATTCATTACCGTGTATGACATTTTGGTTTTCAACCACGAAGACTCAACTGTCATAATACCTACATCTGATTTCTTAGGAAAAACAACCTGAGTCTTTTTCTTAATGGGGTACTATACTATTGTCAAATGGTAACTATCTTAGATGCGAAAATATACGTACATCGGCCGCCATACTGTGTTTTACAATATTGTCAAACAATGGTCAAACTGTTTCAATGTTCTATAATTTATTAAGAAAATAATGCATTTTATTTACGTTATTTATGCTTAATAATAATTTCTTCATGAATATAACGTATATGTAAGTTTATATATAAAAATATTTCAGTTATGTGGACATGAAACTTATGCACTCTAGAACTAAAAGTTGTTGATCACTGGTGAAGACGTGCTACGGCACACACCAAATTCTTAATGTTAAAAATTCATATCTCGCTTATTACGTAAAAAATTTATGTCGCATTTACACTAAAATTCCAGTTTTTTTTTTAAATGGGTATATGATCCCATTTGAGATAATCAAAGAAACAACTTTCTAGCTTTATTACTTTTATAGATTTGTGTAACTTAATTTTCGGATCATGTTTAGATATTAGAAAATTATTTATTGATTGTAAATAAATTGAAAAATAAACATTAATGACCAATTACATAATAATTAGACATTTTTATAGGACGTTTTTGTAGAAACGCTCAAACTTTAAAATATAGTAACTTGTGACTAAGACACTTTCTGCGAAAATCAGTTTGGCATCCTTGAAAGTACATGTCGATGTCGCGGTGTGTAACTCATATTTACAATATTTGGATTATAGTTGTTTTTGCCAAGAGCTCTTCATTTATAAATAAATAAATATATCATCACGGCATATTACCCATTGCTGGGTGTGCCAGTCTGCTGTGTACACAGATATCGTTAATGATGAAATATTTGTACCCTGCGGGCGCTTACTAGGCGTCACCTCACGGGTACTCAATGCTGGCGTGGAGAGTGCACCACGGGTCAATTTAGTGTCATTAAAATTCGAAGTAATTTTTGGCGTCGGTTGGGATCGAACCAGGGTCCCCAGATTCGCGACCTGACACTCAGGCACACGGCCATGAGACCCCATTTATAACCTACAAATTTACATTTCTTCTCACACCATTACCCCTTCTAAACTGAATAACCCAGATCATTTTTGAGTTTATTTCGCGGGTGATGCAGCATCAGCAAAGGGGGATGTGAGTACACTACCGCTTAGCTCAGTTAGGACAAAAAGAACAAACTGAATTTATCTGAAGTGAACTGAGGCGAATTGAGATTTTGACCAAAAAGAATACATTGGTGTAGTTAATATAACAGGATGGCCAACAGTCAGGGAATTATGAAGGAATTTTAGCAATTGTCAGGGTAAATAATGAAGAGAAACTTTCCCTTTTTTACCTCCCGCTACCCTTGGTAAGGGAGATATAGGGAAATGCTAAAAATCGCATATCGAGATTTTGGTAAATGACTACGTTTTACATTTTCACGATGATGTCTGTGTGTATGTATGTGTGAGTGCGTGCGTGCGTGCGTGCGTGCGTGCGTGCGTGCGTGCGTGTGTGTGTGTGTGTGTGTGTGTGTGTGTGTGTGTGTGTGTGTGTGTGTGTGTGTGGATCCTCTTTACGCTCTAACTCAAATACTATCATTCAGAAAGTTTTGAAACCATGTATCTCTACCTTATTCTAATATGGAAAGAAGCCATTAGATTTTCGTGGCAATCGGATAACCGGAAATGGCAGTTTACTTGAAGCTCAAGATAGTTTTTCTTTAAAAAATACCTTTAAGTATTTTTTTTTCGCAATTTGTTATTATAAAAATTAAAGATTATTCTATTTTCTATAGGTTTGCTTTAATACTTTTTCTATATATTTTATGGATAAATTTATAAAGTAATGTAAAAATTATATCCCGGAGCTAATGCTTTAAACACATCTCCATGGTTACATAGTTCAGTTCAAATGTATGTAACTGACAGATAAATGTCACTATCAAAAAAATAATCATTTCAAATTAATAATAGTAACGTTTTAAAGAAAAATTGTAAATAGAACAATAGTTTTATGGAAAGGAACTTAATATACATAATTTTAGCATTAGTAAATATGCAGGTATGTATTTAAATAAAGAAATAAATATATATATATATTATCACGGCATATTATCCATTGCTGGGTGTGCTAATCTGATTTGTACACACATTTCGGTAATGACGATGACATATTTGTATTGTGCGGGCGTTTACCACAAGGGTTAATTTTATGCCATTTAAAATTCGAATTATTTGGCGTTGATCGGGATCGAATCGGATTCCCCAGGTTCGCGACCAGGCACATCAGATTTTCATATTTATTGTGATAATTTCTCCTTTTTTGTATTTATTGGAAAATTAGGAAAGTCAGTGAACTATGAAACCGAAATTGGAAATTGAATACAAAAATATTTACTATATTTCACTCTCATCATATTAAGCCACATTTCCATAATTAGACACATATCAAATAACTCGCACTCCATGTCATAATAAAGTTGTGAAAAACTGAATTTCACCTACGATGAATATATTAAAACTTGTTTATCCATATATCGAATTGTGTAAACTATTGTTATAAATACATGGGTATAGTAATTAAATCCTATAAATTTCGCTGTGCTGCGTAACTAACAGTTAAGGGAAATGGAATAGGCCTACCCTCTAATAAAGAAAAATGTCCACACAAGCGTGATCAATATCCACTCACACGTATCTAAACACATTGCAATAAATTACTAAATTACTCTAATCCGAAATGGCATGTAGTAAGTAAACTAATTGCTATGACAAATATGATAAATTTATTATTCTGATTTGATAAATTTCACTACATGACACTATAATGTTTCTATTCTTAATAGACACAAACGTCATGGACAACATGCAGGAAACATGACATAATTTAAAGTGTAATAACTTGTATTATACTTTTATTTCAATTAAAATTATTATAAATGTATGTATAATATGACACTATATCGTTAAGCTTGAATACAAACTTTTTACTATTATTATATCCTGTTTTCAAACTGCACTTTTGCGAATATGAGTATTTTTAAATACGAGAATTAGAAAGGAGTCCACCACATTTAAAATTATTTTTTTATGAAACCATCTAAACTCACAGCTATGGTAAAAATGAATAGGCTGAAGACGCATGTCATCATTCAACCAGAAAAAAACCTTATAAAATGAAATATAACTTGTAGAAATATTGAGTGTTATTTATTTTTTAAAAAAGAACAAAAAATACTACTATTAAGTAATGTTATTAATGATATTTACAATTATTTCTAAGTCAATCGTTATTCCTCTTACAGAATATACAATTATTTGAAATAATTGTAGTTTTAGTATTTTTGTACCATACATTGGCACTACTGAGAATGACCATATTATGTTAAATAATTTTATAATCCGTAAAAGGAATAAGGATTAACTTAGAAACAATTGTAAATTCATTAATATATACGTTTATATATAAAACTAAAACAATTACCCCTTAACCTTAAATAATAATATAAGCTAAAAGCTAAATACGTATTTCGAGAACTAAGTTCTCATCATCAGTAGAACAAAACAAAAGTTTAAGCAGAGAAGTTAAGATTACTCAACATGTAAACCATGTCAGAGGTCTAACAACTCTGAGCAAACAAGGGAGAGAACTGGGATTATATAGGGATAGGAGTCACAGGTGAATGAATACCAATTAAAACTAAGATTTAACGTCCAATGAAATTTAAGATTTAAAATGTCCTATTAAATTTAAGTTTCTATTAAATCGAATAATTTAGAATTTGGTATGGGACCGAAATCTGCGTTCATCAAGTTATTTTTAAATTTATTTATTATTAAGCTCTCGTATGCATCTAAATATCTATCATTATTAATATTCTTTAAAAGTTTAATGTTAGAATTGTTAATTTTGTGATTATTAATGAACATATGTTGAGCCACGCTAGATTTTTCGGGATTACCGCTTTTTAGATGATAAAAATGTTCTTTAAACCGAGTGTCAATTTGCCTTTTAGTTTGCCCGATGTAAACTTTATTACAATCATTACAGCTAATTTTATATATACCGGATTTTTTGTTAGTGTCAATTTTATCTTTAGGATTACCTAATAGAGATTTAATAGTTTTACTTGATTTGTAAGTCACGGTTAAATTTTGATTTTGAAAAATTTTATTTAAATTAAATTTTGTTTTGTTCTACTGATGATGAGAACTTAGTTCTCGAAATACGTATTTAGCTTTTAGCTTATATTATTATTTAAGGTTAAGGGGTAATTGTTTTAGTTTTATATATATTTTTAACCTTAGACTCCTCCTATTATTGTAATATATACGTTTCTTTAATACTAATATATTTTTTCTTCTTTTTTTAGAAATAAATAACCAATAATTTGTACAAGTTATATTTCATTTTATAAAGTTTTTACAGGTTGATCATCACTATATGTATTTGTAGTTTTAGAAAGTCTATTGTTATTCGTAATAATTTTTTAATTAGGAAAGTAAATTCTGGGATTCAATCATTTAATTATTTATTAAATTTTCAAACACATCGAGCCTACCAGGATCATCTTTAGAAACTACAGTACATTATGTATAAAACTTTTGAAAACTTTGTTTTTTAACAAATATGGGCCCTTACAAAATAAACTAATTTTTGATAAATACAGACCTGCATTTATTATCGTAATAAGCATTCATAATTTAAAATTATAAGTCAATGATAAAATGCACACTCACAAAAGCACATGGACATAATAGCGACTACCCAATATAGTCAAGAAACTACTATTGTACACATTTTTTTTGATATTCTATGTCATATATAGAGATAATGTTGTTCTTATAGTGGCGCTAACAATTGGAGTCACATAAATTGAATTTAAATAAATAAATATATCATCACGGCATATTACTCATTGCTGGGTGTGCCAATAGGCTTTGTATACAGATTTCGATAATGATGATGACATATTTGTAAAATATATAAATATGTTAAATAACTCTTGTGGTCAATTATTGAAAATAAGCGTGGATAATAAGCCATTTAATAAAATAATTAATAAAAAACAATGTATATTATAGTCCAAGTTTTGAATATTACTGCTAACCTAAGTTATTTAATATATTTTTCACTTTCATACAAACGCAACAAAAAAATATCTGGTGTGGCATCATAAACTCAATAATTTGTTATTTGGTTTATTTCGGTTGTTCCATTATTTTCTGCATATAAAAATTGAAAATGGACTCCGTATTTCAAAAAGGCGTTGGCAGAAGGCTTGAACGTAGCGAGAATTTGAAATAGAGTAAATGTGGGACGTTATTAACACAGTTTTAAGGTTTTGTTTTAGTATAAATGACCCATGTTCTAATTTGTGCTTACGGTGGAGAATCTCATTATAAATAAAATTCTTGTAAGTCCGTGTCTGTCCGGTGTCATCCCATTCTATTATGCATAACGAGCAAGATAACCACGACGAGGTATTCGCTGCCACACCTTGCTAGTGTCATTCGGGCATAGACTTGGGGCTCGACCTGATGAACTGCGTGAATGTGCTGAACTCTTATCTTCATACCGATCGTACATGTTTAACTAAAATTAGGTGTTTCGGTCAAGAAATATGATGTCTAAGACCCAATTTGTATCTTTAATTCTAATGTGTAATTGTGATGTCCATAGATCTATATATGATTCATACACGCTTACAGATATATCGCTTCCCACAATCTGTTTCCATTCCCAAAATCAATAATCGCTAAACATTCCTGTCCAAACACTTGGACCATCCCTTGGGTTTCTCATGTTTGCCGACTTTACGAATTCCCTATCAATAAAATCCATTCCAGTTACAGAACATTTCAGTGGATTGCAGAATGTAATTCAACATAACTGTTAGCATTCATAAACTATAATTAATTTCAAATCAGTGAAATATATTTAATTAATATTCTATGTAACTAAGTTACAATTTTAAAATATTTAAATTGAAAATATTGTAGAACATAAATAGCTCGAACAAACTTTATTCATATTCCATTAATATTGAATGGGGCCATTTAAAAAAATGTCATTTTTGTATAAAATCGTGAAATATAGTAATATAAAATAATTTGAAATATGCGACTTTTTATTCATAAATTTGCTAATAAACTTTTGCGGCTGTAAACACTAAATTCGTGATGTTGCAGCTTCATACTGACACAAAGACATTTTTCTCACACCCGCACACACATTTACGCTCCATGTAATTTCCGTTACAGCCATTGTAAACAGAAGGTGGCAGCAGATACAAGAGAAAATATTATTATTATTATTATTATTATTATTATTATTATTATTATTATTATTATTATTATTATTATTATTATTATTATTATTATTATTATTATTATTATTATTATTATTATTATTATTATTATTATTATTATTATTATTATTATTATTATTATTATTATTATTATTATTATTATTATTATTATTATTATTATTATTATTATTATTATTATTATTATTATTATTATTATTATTATTATTATTATTATTGTGTACTTCTTTAGAAGTATTGTAGTGCAGTATAAGGTATGTAAATTAAAACAATTATTTAAATAAATACCAAACCAAACAATCATATTTCCAAACTAAACCGGGAAATTGACTACCATATCCGTGACGCGTTGAAATACATATTTCAAATTAGAGGCAACTATTAATAAATCATATTTCTGATTTTACACACTTGTAAGACGTAAAACATACACCCACATACATATTTAATTTGACCTATTCTTTCAAGAAGAAAATAAATAAAAAAATCTGATGTGACCAACACAATACCTCCCGCCATTTATTTTTTATTAATTTAAATACCTATGGGGTCTCGTGCCTGATGTCTGGTTGTGAATCTGGGGAACCCGCTTCGATCCCGATCAACGCTAAATATTTCGAATTTTAAATGGCATAAAAATGTCGCCTGTGTTGCACTCTCCACGCCAGCAATGAGGCGACGCTTGGTAAACGCCCGCACGATATAAATATGTCACTATTATTACCGAAATCTGTGTACAAAGCAAAGTAGCACATCCAGCAATGGGTAATATGCTGTGATAATATATTTATTTTTTTATTTAAATACATACCTGCATATTTACTAATGCTAGAAATTATGTATATTAAATTCCTTTCCATATAACTATTGTTCTATTTACAATTTTCTTTTTAAAACGTTACTGTTATTAGTTTGAAATCATTAGTTTTTCGACAGTGACATTTATCTGTCAGTTACAAACATTTGAGCTGAAATGTGTAACCATGGAGTTGTGTTTATAGCATAAGTTCCGAGATATAATTTTTATAGTATATACTTTCTTTATAAATTTATCCATAAAAAATATAGACAAAGTATTAATGCAAACTTGTAGATAATAGAATAATCTTTAATTTTTATAATAATATATTGTGAAAAAATAATATTTAAAGGTATTTTTTGAAGAAAAACTATTTTGAGCTTCAAGTAAACTGCCGTTTCCGGTTATCCGCTTTACACCAAAGTTGAATGGCTTCTTTCCATATTAGAATAAAATGGTTTCAAAAGTTTCTGAATGATAGTATTTGAGTTAGAGTGCCCAGAAGATCCACGCACACACACACACATACACACACACACACACACACACACACACACACACACACACACATATATACACCCACAGACATCATCGTTAAAATGTTAAAAGTGGATTATGGGGTCTTTAAAACGTGGTCATTTACCAAAATCTCGATTATGCGATTTTTAGCACGATCCTTTACCAAGGGTAGCGGGAGGTAAAAATGTGAAATCACTCCATTATCAGAACGAATTAATACAGATTAAATTGATATTGAATAATTTTGAAATTAATAATAACAGAGTTCTGAGTTTTGTATGTCTCTTCTAAGTTTCCAAGTTTGAAAGTCAAATTAATGTCAAATCCTAATTAATTTCCAAGTATTTCTCCAATAACTTCGCACGTAGGACGAACACTTCCAAGAAGATTGCACGATTACGATTAGAAGGATTTCCACTAATATTAATATTGGAGATTTAACTTCGGTAATCACCGAAGGAGACCAAAATAATTATACGCATTCGAAAAATAACAGTGAAAGTGTTAAAAATAATAATCTAATAATTGAATATGACGATCTATAGTTTACATTTTTCGTATTTTGCCCAGTTCTGTACCTATACACACTTATTATTCTTCCAAAATTTGTTTTCTAACTTTAAAACACATTCACCTTTACAAGTTTTGCAATGAAATGCAAAACCAATTTTCATCGCCTTGGCTGTTATGCCTGGAGAATTAGCTGGAACATCTTTATGAATACTGAAGTGAGTTTATCAGATTTTTCATCGTTCATTCCGAGAAGTCGGTTTTCAATCCTCACGCCAGACTCTAACAAACACAAACACACCCTCACGAGCGACGCCCTCGCACAGAGGGTAACGACCCCTGAGATCAGGGGTGAGCAAGTTCTCCCTCGCAGACTGATGCTGGGATATTGGTTTCTGATGAATTTTGGGGAATTTGAATGGTACATACTTATTGTAGAAAATGTCATTGTATTAAAACGAAATGAGGGATGAAATATGTCTATGATGTTATATCAATATATCCTTCTTGTAGAACAATATTTTTGGTTGAATCGTATGCTCTCTAAAACTGCCACAGTGCAACTTACAGAAAGTTTAGAATCAGTTTTTAGTATGTAACAAAAGTTTTGAGAAAAATTCTACGCTCCAAATTTTATTACTAAATAAAGTCTAATGTAGTCGCCACTGGCTGTAATAAATATATAATATAGTTGTTATATTATATACCATGTGTTATGACGATCTGACGTACCTTTAATAGAAATATAATAAACAATTCGGCTCCGAAAGACCAAAATACACTTTATTTCACACAAATGTACAAAATTATTTATTTCAATTATATCAAGAAGGGTATAGGGAGGTATAGGGATCGTGCTAAAAATCGCATATCGAGATTTTGGTAAATGACCACGTTTTAAGGTCTGTAGAATCCGATTTTAACATTTTCACGATGATGTATGTATGTGTGTGTGTGTGTGTGTGTGTGTGTGTGTGTGTGTGTGTGTGTATGTGTACGTGCGTGCGTGTGTGCGTATTTTCTGGACTCTTAACTCAAATAATATCTTTCAGAAAATTTTGAAACCATGTATTTCTACTTTATCCTAATATGGAAAGACGCTATTTTCGTATCAATCGGGTAACCGGAATTGGCACTTTGAAGCTCAAAAAAGTTTTTTTTTTTCAAAAATACCTTTAAATGTTTTTTTCCTAATTTATGTTATTATAAAAATTAAAGATTATTAAATTTTCTACAAGTTTGCATTAATACTTTTTCTATTTATTTTATGGATAAATTTATAGAATAATATAAAAATTATATCCCGGAGTCTATGCTTTAAATACAACTCCATAGTTACACAGTTCAGCTCAAATGTATATAACTGACAAATTAATGTCGCTGTCAAAAAAATAATCATTTCAAGTTAATAATAGTATTGTTTTAAAAATAAAATTGTAAATATAACAATAGTTATATGGAAAGGAACAGCTTTAATAAATAGGTATGTATTAAAGTAAAAAAATAAATATATCATCACGGCATATTACCCATTGCTGGATGTGCTAAATTGCTTTGTACACAGATTTCGGTATTGATGATGACATATTTGTATCGTGCGGACGTTTACCAAGCGTCACCTCACGGGCATATATTGCTACCACAGAGAACAATTTTTTACTATTTAAAATTCGAAATATTTTGCGTCGGTCGGTATCGAATCCAGTTCCCCAGATTTGTGACCAGACACTCAGGCATGCGACCACGAGACCCTATAGGTATTTAATTAAATGAATAAAAATTAAATGGTGGGGGGTATTGTATGAGCCACATCAGAATTTTATATTAGTAACTATGGAAAACTAATTAAATCTACAAAACCAATCTAACTGGCTATGTCTCAGTAACACCAGGTATATCTTATATACCAGAAAAAGTGTTGAAAGATGTTATACAAACTTGAAATACGCAAATCTATCTACAGGTTAGTTGGACAGATAGCCGAAACGTGAAATTGTTAACGTTTTTGGGGCTCAAAATATTGGACAGACGACTACTTACCGAACTATACGGGAATGTGAAAAAGGTGTAGTATGTATTAATTTGCCAAAAAGTTAGTGACGCAAATTTTTACCAAATAGAATCAACAGACTCATTGAAAGTGCTCAAGACAAAATTAGAACGTCATCGCGCAAATTAACTCGACGATTTAGAATTTTGAAGATTTAGCAGAATTTTGATCCGAAATGATTTAAAATTTCGAAAAAGAATTAATGTAGGTTAGACAGCGGCACAGCTGGAGTGAATCTCCAAAAGTATACAATAATGGCTAGCATTACCAAAACGAACAACAATTACAGACAAGAATATTTCTGACAATCCGAGAAGTAGATTTAATATCGTCTAGCGAGAAATGAGACAAGGTATTATAAAACTGCATCGCATTAAATATAATGGTCCCCTATCAGTGCTGTAATATTAGATTTCTTATCCCATTAGTTTATAGGAACAACCCTTTATGTCAATGTTTCATTAAAAAAATCTTTCTATTTGATAAAGAGGTGTAACTTTTTCTCAAAACCTTTGTTACATATGTTAAATGCTAAATTTGGTTTAACTCTAGTATAAAGAATTTCAACAAAAAAGGAATTCTTTTCAGGATGAAAAAGGAATACGGGGAGCTACTACAGCTGTTACCGAATAGAATATTGCTGCTTTTAAGAAAGTAATCGAAGAAGATAATAGAGCTACTTATGCGTTAATGTAGTATCAACTATTAGTAAATACAAACATTATCACCTGCATTTAGAAAAAGTTGTCAGTCGTTTTGTGCTTCCAAAAAGCAATATAAACCTTAACACCAGTAGCGAATTGAGGGGGAGTGGGCTAAAGCCAGCATACACTAGATGAAATAACAATTTTGAATATACTTTCGCTATAACTGGAAGCACCAAATCTATTGACATGTTGATAACAAGCGTCGTTTGCAATTATTCTAAATAAAACACATAAACTTTATGACTAACTACATTTTTAATTAATTTAATAAATGTTATTTTAAATTGTGGGTAAATTTCTCAACTGTGAGGTGGATTAGGTGTTAACAGTTACTCGAAAGTTCACTCAAACAGCATTTATTCGTACTACCAACGTTTCCGAGTTTTCTCAAAAAATAAAAACTGAATCCGCTACTGCTTATCACTATTAAATAGTGGTGGACAGCATTTTTTTATTTTTCAAAAAATTTTCGGAGACAAGAAATATGTACATCATGATAATGCATCGTTTTTAGCGCAGCTTGAACACTTCAGATTTTGGCGAAAAAAATAAAATATAAAGGCAATAGAACACCCAATATTTTTGGACTTAACAAAAAAAACTAGGCATAAAAGATTTTTGTTTGACGAAAAGATTGACGATGCAGTAGTGCAATTCATGATTATTTTGAAAACATTCAAAAAGAAGATGGTTTAAGAGATTTTAAGAAATAGAAGGAAAGAACGGTGCAGTATATTATTGTTGAAGGGAACTACTTTAAACATATTTACAATAAATTCAAAAAAATATGAACCATGTGTCTTATTTTCAATAATTCCATCATGACCTTTGTATTAGCTAAAAGTTTCAAGAACAAACCAATTTAGATAATGAAACACTATCCACGTGGAACAAAAATCCATTCCACCCGTCAAAGCTTTAGAACGAAATGAGTTTCCCAGCTCCTTCAGCAAGTAAACGGAAGCATTCTGATTCGGTACTTCGACACATAAACACGTGTCGAGAGAAATGAAATGACCCGCCTCACTTCAGTCGACCAGTTGCAGTCACGTTTATATCGCACACATGCAGCCAATCGATTCACGTGGTAATGTGTGATGCGAAAGATTATAGGTATTAGTTTGGTGAGATAATGTGTTTACTTTAGCGTTTCGTAAATAAATCGACCTTCTCTCGAATTAAAAGAGTAACAGCCGTATTCATAGTGACCGAATGCTAGTTTAAACTAGGATTATCTTTGTACCTGCGTAGACCGACAATTTTCCCTATTCATAGTAGCGGTTTAACGGTAGTTCCAGTTTAAACCAGGTCCAGTATTTAAACCTGACATCACCCTAGTTTTACACTGGTCTAAGATAGCGAAACATCA
Source organism: Harpalus rufipes (assembly GCA_951394225.1). Taxonomy (NCBI): domain Eukaryota; kingdom Metazoa; phylum Arthropoda; class Insecta; order Coleoptera; family Carabidae; genus Harpalus; species Harpalus rufipes. The sequence goes on along the minus strand of OX596279.1, from coordinate 26,177,440 downwards.
GTACAAACGCGTGTGGTTATATAATTTGAATATCATTTTATGTATGTATACAATTGTAAGTACATATTTACATTATATATTTGTATTACACTTAGTTTTGTAAAAATAAAACAATTTTGAACAAGACAATTAAATATAACCTACTTAATTACAACTTATTTTACAGATATTGGGGTAAAAGTAAATTGATTAATTTATTTAAAGAAATACGAGCGTAATGGATGACATACAAGATATGTTGGATAACATTAATGATGTTCAAGATGTAGTTGAACGTCAAAGAAAACAAAAAAAATATTTTCCACAAATCAACCCCTTCGAAAAATATGATGACACACAGTTTAGAATAATCTATAGGTAATTCTCATATACATAAATAAAATAATATGTACATAATTCTGTTTTAGATTCAAGAAAGAAACAAATAAAAATTTAATTGAAGAAGTCAGGCCTTCAATACACATACGGGATGATAATAAAGGAAGGCAAGTTTCTGCGGAAATTCAAGTTTTAAGTACCATAAGATACTTGGCGAAAGGGAATTACCAGAGTGAGACTGGTAATTATAAGAAACAGTATACAGATGCATTTTTTATATAATAAAAATTATATTACAGCTGATTTACATAACTTCTCTCAAGCCACTATGTCTCGGATTGCTGGAAGAGTAACAAGAGCTATAGCTTCTTTAATAGAACGATACCTCAATTTCCCACAGAACGACAGATAATTATCTGTAATGAAAGAAGAATTTTATATTTGTCAACTGCCAAATATTGTGGGCGCAATTGATTTCTGAAAATTTTATTTATAATAAATATTACATATACTTATATTGCAATAATACATACCAGTATATTATTTTAAAATGTTTTTGTTGTTAAAATGTCTAAACTTAAGACAAAGTTGTCAATTGCTTTCAGTAAACGTCAAAATATTGAGAACTACGCGTGCGCAAACCAAGATCAGCTAGATTCGTCGTCTAGAATGGAGCTTAAACCAGGATTACTTGAAGCTGGTTTAAACCAAGTTGAAATATTACTATGAATAGGCTAAATTAAACCACGTCTAAACCAGAACTAGAAAAATACAGTTTAAACCTGGTTTTTCTAATGTACTATGAATACGGCTGTTAGAGATTATCTAAAGGTCTACGGATGACGCACCTATACGATAGGAAGCGTTGTACGACGAATGGATCATCAAAATTAAACCGACATCATTTAACCTGGACAACTAAATAAATGTATTGGAAATTCGTTCAGTTTTTGTCCCATTCAAGTTATAACCTTCAAAATTAAAATATGTACAGGGTGGAACAAATCTGAGTTCCTTATATGAACAACACGCTACAGAAAATTGACGTAGGTGTTTATGAGCCAACATTTTGAGACAATTTCAATAGACACCACAGGAATTTTCGATCGTATTTTGTTTTTGAGCTACAGGGTAAAATTTGATTTTTGCTTATTTTGAAAATACCTCAAACTTTGCTTATTATGAGAGATAAAGAAAACATGTTTAGATAACTTTTATATGGTTTTTTTTTACGTAGAATATCGTGGTTATTTTATTTTTTTCAAAAAGTAATTATTATCGAGTTATATAATACATAATATATAATAAATATTTTGTATAACAAGTCTACATTCTTGTTTTAAACATGACTAAAATTATTAAGTTATTGGGATGAAAAAATTGAAAATTATTGAGAAACAGACGAAAAAATCAATTATAAAACATCATTTGTTTATTTGATTTTATGTCTATTCAATAAGTTCTCAAAATTATTTTTAGTCAATTACTTTCGGATTAGTTAATTTTTTTTTTATCGGAGTTATAGCTGGCTTTGACACAATTCGAAAAATATGGTTCAGTATGTTTTCTGAAGTATATAAATTAGAAAATTGTGTATAAATAAAGAATATAACATTCGAAATAAAAAATTGATGATCTGTAATTGATTTTTTCATTTGTTACCTTCCGTCGCCTATAGGTAAGGAAGGTATTGTCTTTGGTCAAAAAAATCGGTGGTGAGTTTTCATCGAATAAGCACGTTTTAGGGTCTTTACAATACGATTTTACTATTTGTACGATGATGTCTGTATGTGTGTGTGTGTGGACCGCCTTTCGTGCACGATATCTCCAATACCAGAATTCCAAAAATTACAATTCTTGCGTATTGCTCTTCCTTACAAACATATGCAGACTTGATTAAATTTCGGTTATAATTGGTCAACCGGAAGTACCCTCATTTGAAGATTTTAACAGTTTTTCTTGAAAAACTCAGTTAAATGTTATTATAACTTAAAAAAATATTATTCTCTATACGATTAGATTAGGTGCGTGAAGTTGGCACCAAGGTATAGAGTACTAATTTTTAAATTGTTACTATGATTTAGTACCCAATTGGTACCAATTAGTACCCACAAAAAAACTTTTGTTTTTTACTCTGCGTAGGAGTTATTCATTGTTTAATTATTTTGGTGTCAACTTCACGCTAGCACCACAACATATTTTTTTTAAAAAAATAATTATACGAAAATTTAGTACCCAATTGGTACCTTTAGGTACCCAAAAATTTGTTTCCAAAATGTTTATGGTAAATAAGTTATTGCATATTAAATATTATTGGTGCCAACTTCACGCTAGCACCAAAGTATTTATTTAAACCAAATTTTCTTTTACTAAAATTTAGTACCCAAATAGTACTAATTAGTACCCATGATAGTATTATGCTATTGTTTATATTAAATAAGTTATTACATTTTACTTTTTTTGGACCGTGAAGTTAGCACCAATCATATTAAAATAAAACGTTTTCGAATTTTATTTTTTTATAGGGATTTAGTACTTTTTAGGTACCTCTCATAAATGTAAAATTTATTTCGTTATTTTTTATGTAACGCAAATTGTAACACTTTACTTTTTCTGTGCGAGAAGCCAGCACCACGCGTATGAAAATAATGCATTTTGCAAATTAATTTTTATGTACAGATTTAATACTATTTAGGTACCTCTCATAAATGTAAAATTTATTTTGTTATTGTTTATATAGCACAAATTATAACACTTTACTTTTTTCTGTGCGTGAAGCTAGCACCACACATATTAAAATAATTCGCTTTTCAGATTAATTTTTATGTACAGATTTAGTACTATTTAGGTACCTCTCATAAATGTAAAATTTATTTTGTTATTGTTTATATAGCACAAATTATAACACTTTACTTTTTTCTGTGCGTGAAGCTAGCACCTCACATTTTAAAATAATTCGCTTTTCAATTTAATTTTTGTATACATATTTAGTGCTATTTAGGTACCTCTTATAAATATAAAATTAATTTTGTTATTGTTTATATAGCACAAATTATAACACTTTACTTTTTCTGTGCCAGAAGCCAGCACCACGCATATGAAAATAATGCATTTCACAATTTAATTTTTGTATACATTTTTACATATGATAAATGTAAAATATATTTTGTTATTGTATAAATTACTACACTTTACTTTTTGTGCTATATAAACAATAGCAAAATTAATTTTACATTTACGACAGGTACCTAAAAATTACAAATTCTGTAGATACAAATTAATATGCGTTGTGTTGCGTTCACTTAGTGGCATATTTCTAATATGTTAAAAAGAAATTTATAATTTACAATTACAAGTTGTCCTTTCGGATATACAAATATGCAGACAAGTGGATTACAATAAGTAAAACCTAATGAATGAACAGTACTGGTGAATCTGTCACATCCAGTTGTTCATTAGTAGGTATTGGCGGCTTTTCTAATTTCAAAATTTTCTAAGAAATTCATCTTTAGTCCCTTCTGACCGGTATGGATAATTTTGAATTCCCCATTGGCCTGATATAATGAAATGGTCGGCAAAACCCGTATTGGAAATATATTTATTCATATTATTTATATGTTCATTCATCCGATACTTGAAAGATCTGCCGATTTGACCAATATATATTGCATCCCAGTCTTTACACTGAATTTCGTATGTACCTGTTAAGTCGTCTTTTTTTGGGGTTTTCTTTATTATTGACTAGTAATTTACCCAAATCAGTTTTGTTCACCGACATGTTAAATTCAAATTTCTTTAAATTTTTACCTATTTATCAGAAATATTGGATATGTAATTTAGTTTACAAAAAGTAAAGTGTAGTAATTTATACAATAACAAAATATATTTTACATTTATCATATGTAAAAATGTATACAAAAATTAAATTGTGAAATGCATTATTTTCATATGCGTGGTGCTGGCTTCTGGCACAGAAAAAGTAAAGTGTTATAATTTGTGCTATATAAACAATAACAAAATTAATTTTATATTTATAAGAGGTACCTAAATAGCACTAAATATGTATACAAAAATTAAATTGAAAAGCGAATTATTTTAAAATGTGAGGTGCTAGGTTCAGGAACAGTAAAAATTAAATTCTTATAATTTGTGCTATATAAACAATAACAAAATTAATTTTACATTTATGAGAGGTACCTAAATACTACTAAGTCTGTGCATAAAAATTACGAGTAATTTGAAAAGCGAATTATTTTAATATGTGTGGTGCTAGCTTCACGCACAGAAAAAGTAAAGTGTTATAATTTGTGCTATATAAACAATAACAAAATAAATTTTACATTTATGAGAGGTACCTAAATAGTACTAAATCTGTACATAAAAATTAATTTGTAAATTGCATTATTTTCATACGCGTGGTACTAAGTCTGTGCATAAAAATTACGAGTAATTTGAAAAGCGAATTATTTTATTATGTGTGCTGCTAGCTTCACGCACAGAAAAAAGTAAAGTGTTATAATTTGTGCTATATAAACAATAACAAAATAAATTTTACATTTATGAGAGGTACCTAAATAGTACTAAATCTGTACATAAAAATTAATCTGAAAAGCGAATTATTTTAATATGTGTGGTGCTAGCTTCACGCACAGAAAAAAGTAAAGTGTTATAATTTGTGCTATATAAACAATAACAAAATAAATTTTACATTTATGAGAGGTACCTAAATAGTACTAAATCTGTACATAAAAAATAATTTGCAAAATGCATTATTTTCATACGCGTGGTGCTGGCTTCTCGCACAGAAAAAGTAAAGTGTTATAATTTGCGTTACATAAAAAATAACGAAATAAATTTTACATTTATGAGAGGTACCTAAAAAGTACTAAATCCCTATATAAAAATAAAATTCGAAAACGTTTTATTTTAATATGAGTGGTGCTAACTTCACGGTCCAAAAAAGTAAAATGTAATAACTTATTTAATATAAACAATAGCATAATACTATCAAGGGTACTAATTAGTACTATTTGGGTACTAAATTTTAGTAAAAGAAAATTTGGTTTAAATAAATACTTTGGTGCTAGCGTGAAGTTGGCACCAATAATATTTAATATGCAATAACTTATTTACCATAAACATTTTGGAAACAAATTTTTGGGTACCTAAAGGTACCAATTGGGTACTAAATTTTCGTATAATTATTTTTTTTAAAAAATTATGTTGTGGTGCTAGCGTGAAGTTGGCACCAAAATAATTAAACAATGAATAATTCCTACGCAAAGTAAAAAACAAAAGTTTTTTTGTGGGTACTAATTGGTACCAATTGGGTACTAAATCATAGTAACAATTTAAAAATTAGTACCCTATACCTTGGTGCCAACTTCACGCACCCGATTTGATTGCATTTTATATTTCATATTCAACAGATATAGAGTTAAAGAATTATAAAGTTAAGAAATTTTATAATTCAGCCAGCTATGCTAACTTAACCATGGAAACTGCTAATATATTCAGGTAATTCAAATTGACAGATGTTAGTATCAATAAATAGTAAATGTATGAAGTAAGGTAAGTAAGGGAAATAACTGTAGTGTTGAACGTTTCTAGAAATATATAAGAGAAGATTACATTGGTTTGAACATGTCATGAGAAGAGATGAGTATATTGGAAGAATGAATAGCTTATAACAGAAGTTGGAAGAAACATAGAAAGACCAAATATAAGATGAAAGAAGAGAAAAGGAACTGAATGAGGACGACATGCAAAACAAAAATTAGTGGAAAAAGAAAATAAAAAATAGCGATCCCCTAACGAATGGGAAAAATTAAAGAAGAAGAAGATGTTAGTGTCAAGTGCAATTCGCATAATTTTATTAAATAATTTAACTGGAAATATAGGATCTTTTATGTGTAGGGCGCGTGCAGTGACGTGACTTTACTGACTTTGGCAAGCAGATACGAATGTGGACTCGTGTCAAAATGACAGCTATTAATTACGTCCATAACTGACAAATGTCATAATTTTTCATTCAAAATTTCATGATTTTCTTATTTCATGTGGTTTATTTATTATCAGGGGTGTGAAATTCAGTTGCCGAGAAAAGGAATCATAAAATACCAAAAAAAAGAAATTTTTAATGAAAAATTTTGATATGAGGATGACCCGCAAAACAAATGAATGGAAGAAAAAAATAAAAATTAGCGACCCGTAACGAATGGGAAAAGCTAAAGAAGAAGAAAATGTCAATGTCAAGTGCCATTTGCATGAAATAATATTACTGGAAATTTAGAATCTTTTGTAAGAAAATTTATGTATGGAATTTGTACATAATACACAGGATTGACGGAAGGTATTGTGCTGGCCACATCAGATTTTTTTTTTAATAGTTTTCACTTTTTCACCCCAATAATTTAATAATTTATCTTTTATTCATATTTGAAACAAAATAATGTAGGCTTCTTATACATCGTTGAAAAACTTACAAAACAAGGAATAATAAATAATAAAAAATATTATGTTTGCGATATATCTCGAAAATTATTAAGTTTTGAAAAAATCAAATTGCACTACGATATTGTAAAAAAAACATATAAAAATTATCTCATTATATCTCATAATAAGCGAAATACGAGATATTTTCAAAATAAGCGAAAATCAAGTTTTAGCCTGTAGCTCAAAAACAAAAGACGATAGGAAATTCCTTTGGTGCCTATTAATATTGTTTAAAAAATTTGGCCCATAAAGACCTACATCACTTTTATGTAGCTTGCATAATAAGAAAGTATTTCATATAAGGTACTAGATTTTATTCCATACTGTACACCCATTTTTCCAAATTTTTATACACTTACATCTCCACGCTCTGATTCCAAAGTTTCAAACCGGAGATTGATATCTAATTTCGTGCTCGAGATATTTACATTTAAAACTTTATCCATTTCATTTACTCCACTAGTTCATTCTGCATAGGCATTGGTAAAAATCGCACGGGGTACACCTTATATTTTTAGTTATTTTGCTCTGGAAATTGTATCTATTGTTCAAAATTGATTTAAATTTAAATATCTTAACTAGACACCCATTTGGATCTTTTGCCCAAGCATCATCCTTGGGGAAACATCTGAGATGTCAGAGTAATATTTTTTTATAAGCACTGTTTAACGTGAGATTTTTCAATGGCAGACAGTAAAGTTTTGTTTCTTCCTAGAGAAGAACAGCTACGGAAACTGTTGCATTGCTTCGAAAGACTTACGGGGAGGAATCTTTGTGCCATGCAAGGGTTTACGACTGGTTTACGAGTGATTTTCTCGTGTTAAAAGTGGTCGAATGTCAATTAAAGATGAATCTCGAAAGCATTGAAAAAAATTGTAATGCGATTTTATCTGATCTTCGTACGTAGAACTATCGATGAGTTGGAGGAACTCACTGAAATACCTTGGGTTTGTGCCAACGAATTGTAACTGAAAATTCCACCACAGGAAAGTAAACATTTCGGTGTGTGCCAGTATTTGAAAGAACAGTCAGAAATCAATCCGGAATTTTTTTAAGGTCTCGAAAGCATTGCTGCTAATTTCCTAATAGTAACAGAACTTGATGTTAACACGTTGCTTTTTAAGAGCATTGTGTACTCCTATACTAAAATATGAAGCGAAAATTCAAAAAATTGTTCCTGTACCAGAACTATTAACATTTTTAAAAAATCAATATTAGACAAACATACTTCTGATATGAACCTGCTGTTAAAAAAAAGTATTATTAAAATCCATCAGTATTTAACTTTGATTTTAATGGGAAAACAAGAAATGCTACTGAATTTTGGGTTTCCCATTAAAATCAAAGTCCAGTGTTAATAGATTTCAATATTTTTTTTTAAATGCAGGTTCATATTAGAAGTATGTTTGTCTAATGTTGTATTTTTTAAAATGTTAATAGTTCTAGTACAGGAACAATTTATTTGAATATTCGCTTCATATTTTAGTCCAGGATTACACAATGCTCTTAATGTCCGCCATTACAAAATCACCGAACACTTCAAAGAGCGCCTACAAAAAAAGTCATACTGACCGCTCAGATGTTTCCACAAGGATGACACTTGGGATCCAAAAGAGTGTCTAGGAGCTAGTGCCCTATCACCCACAAAAAAAATCTGATGTGGCCAGCACAATACCTTCCGTCAATCCTGTGTATTATGTACAAATTCCATACATAAATTTTCTTGCAAAAGATTATAAATTTTTGGTATTATGTGATTCCTTTTCTCGACAACTGAATTCCATGCTCCTGATAACAAGCAAACCACATAAAATAAGAAAATTATGAAATTTTGATTGAAAAATTGTAACACTTGCCAGTTATGGACATAATTAATTGCTGTCATTTTGACACGATCAAAGTCATGTTACTGCACGCGCCCCATACATAAATTTTCTTGCAAAAGATCCTATATTTCCAGTAAAGTTATTTCATTAACAAACTATGCAAATTGCACATGACACTGATATCTTCTTCTTCTTCTTTAGTTTTTCCCATTCGTTAGGGGGTCGCTATTTTTTATTTTCTTCTTCCACTTATTTTTGCTTTGCGTGTCGTCCTCATTCAGTTTCTTTTCTCTCAAGTCTTCTACAATACAGCCTTTTCATCTTATATTTGGTCTTCCTATGTTTCTTCCACCTTCTATTAATATATTCATCTCTCCTCATAACATGTTCAAACCAATGTAATCATCGTCTCTCTTATATCTAGAAACTTCTAACACTAGAGTTACTTCCCTTTTTCTTTCATTGATTTACATTTTATTGATACTGACATCTGTCAATTTGAATTAGCAGTTTCCATGGTTAAGTTAGCATAGCTGGCTGAATTATGAAATTTATATCAAATTTATTATCTTTATTCTTCTTTAACTCTATATCTGTTGAATATCAAATATAAAATGCAATCAAATCGTATAGACAATAATATATTATTTAAGTTATAATAACATTTAACTGATTTTTTCAAGAAAAACTGTTAAAATCTTCAAATGAGGACACTTCCGGTTGACCAATTATAACCAAAATCTAATCAACTCTGCATATGGTTGTAAGGAAGAGAAATACGCAAGAATTGTAATTTTTGGAATTCTAGTACTGGAGATATCGTGCAGGAAAAAACAGTCACATACACACACACACACATACACACACACACACGCACATACGAACACACACACACACATACAGACATCATCGTAAAAATAGTAAAATCGTATTGTAAAGACCCTAAAACGTGCTTATTCAATGAAAACTCACCACCGAATTTTTTGACCAAAGACAATACCTTCCTTACTATAGGTGACGGAAGGTAAAAAATATTTCTCGGGAATTTTTGCTAGCACCTCGTATGTAATTTTACCCGTAGAATCATATGTCGATGTCGCCAAGTATGTATCTCCACCAAAAAAATTATTTTTGGGATCCGAGTTTGAACGCTATATATCAGGAACTAAAAAATATTAATTTGCGGTTTATATTTTAGAATCAGTTCGTTGAAATGTATCCAAAAGTATAAAAAGTAGATTTTTGAAAATTTTCAAAATTAAACCAAACGATGAATGGCTCCACCACTATACATGTAGCATCGATTCCAGTGATAACCAAGCAAACGACAAAAATTGGAACCCCTTATCCATTCTCCTATTCAAAACTACAACTCCAAATCTTATTCCGAGAAATTCTCCACCCTTGCATTCCCACAATTTCGTTTAGTCTCTCAGTCACCTTCATCCTCCCACGCAGTTAACCCTCTGTATCCTGCAATGGCTTCCCTGAATAAATTCAGCAGGAGAGCAGGCTGCGACTTGCAAAACCTGCAAGCGTGTGGCAGGAGCGAGCTGGAGCAAGTTCCATTACGACACCCTCGCAGGGGTGACTAGTGGGTGGTGGGAGGAATGTGAATTTAGGGAGAATAGGGTAATGTATGAAATAGAGGGGTTTTGTATATGAATGTACAGTTTTTGTACAATAAATAGTTTAAAAAATCGATATTTTATCAATTTGACTTGGTTTTCGGTTAAAATATGTGAAGCAGTATTTTATTAAAAAAGGTAATTAAGGAATATTTATTTATTATTTTGTTAATAATGTTTATATTTTGTTCAGGATGTTTATATTTGTTAATAATGTTTACACTGTATTTATGTTGTATTTGGTCGGCCCTCGGGCATTCAATAAATCTATTATTATTATTATTATTATTATAACTTTAAACCCGAATACCTGGAAAACTCCGGACTAAATTTTAATAAATGTTTCTTGAATAGATCGATCAGTTGCGTATTCGATGTGCAACTTATTTTTTTTATTTTTACAAAGCAACACTATTTATACAACATGAAAAATAGAAACTAAACAACATACAGTATTGTCTATAAAGATAACAACTTCTTAAAATTTACAATTACTCACAAAAGTAAGGATGGAAATTTTAGAAATAAATTACAGAATTTATGTTCCCTTGAAACTTGTTTATTCTACGCAAAAATAACTTATTGAATTTATAAAATTTATTTAATTTGTAAAATATTGATTTTGTCTGGACATAAAGATAGCAAATTGATTTGAAAATTAGAATTTCTAATATTTAGTGAAATAACCATAAAAAATTATTACTTCTCTGCATCGTTTCAGCTTTGATTCTAGTAATTTTAATATTACATCCTTGTCAACTTCCAATCACCCCCTTCCTCCCTCCCATACCGAGACACTGAGGCAAACTTCTTTTCTTCTATGACTTTGATCCCCAATTTATAGAATATATAATTTCCCATAGATTTTCTATTGGATCTAAGTCTAGAGACTGCGATGTGTCGAACTATGCTTTAGATCCATTATATTGCTGTAAAATATATTTCAGAGGTATATTATATATACATACGTAATATAATAAGTGATATGATTATCATCGATGATATTGTGGAGTGAAACCGAGTTGCAGGTTTCACGAGTTCGAAGGACGAGTGGTATATGCTGCTTCGGTTTCACGAGCAATATCTTCGATTATTAATCATATCACGAGCTTATATTTAATGAGAGAATATAATGAATTTTTGTAACACATTGTATGTGCTGGTAACCTAACTTTTGATATACATATTCATATTGTATTAAAACATGGGACTTACGAGTTTTATTTAATATTTCCGAGTTTGAATTGTTGTTATTACTTATTTTTATACTCAAAATTAACTGCCGTAAATAAAGAAAACAGATGTCTTAGTAACGACTATAAATATGGTGATAATTTCTTTGTTTTTATCATCGCAGTGATACACATGTAAATAAGGAGATTCCGAATGTTGATTGGCGGAAAACATGTCACGTGACTAATGCATTATATTCTCATTAATCACATTTCCTAGTATGCCCTTGTTCTTAAATCCATTTTTCTTTTGTGTGGTATAAAAGATCCATACCATATCATGAAAAGCATCGCCAAATCATCACAGATCTTCCACCATACTTTACAGTAGGTACTCGTATAGTGTATTTAGGATGTAATCGTTTACCTCCAGGTTTTCGCAAGTGGCATACTCCATCACTTCTAAATAAATAAATTAAACATCGATTCATTCCAGTTTAGATGTTTTTTCACTAAATCTAATCGGGCCTTCACGTTCTTCTTTGAAAGCAGTGAATTTTCGAGTGACAAAAAACAATTTTTTTAACGATTTTTTTTTAGTCAACCAGGTATTGTAGAAGGCGCAATAGTACCTTTACTTGGAAAACTGCTTATTACACGCGATACTTTAAACTTATGTAAAATAAATGTTTTTCTAAATTTCATTTTGTGAAATACCATTGTCACAAATTCAGATTATTACCTCCCGCTACCCTTGGTAAGGGAGGTATAGGGATCGTGCTAAAAATCGCATACCGAGATTTTGATAAATGACCACGTTTTAAGGTCCCTACAATCCAATTTTAACATTTTCACGATGATGTCTGTGTGTATGTATGTATGTATGTATGTGTGTGTGGATCTTGTTTATGCTCTAACTCAAATACTATCATTCAGACAGTTTTGAAACCATGTATTTCTACCTTATTCTAACATGGAAATATCTGATTAGATTTTGGTGGCAATCGGATAACCGGAAATGGCAGTTTACTTGAAGCTCAAGATAGTTTTTCTTCAAAAATACCTTTAAATGTAATTTTTTCTCAATTTGTTATTATAAAAATTAAAGATTATTCCATTCTACAAGTTTGCTTTAATACTTTTTCTATATATTGTATGGATAAATGTATAAAGTAATTTAAAATTTATATACATAGGTAAATGGCGGGAGGTACTGTGTTGGTCACATCAGATTTTTAATTTCCAAATCTCGGTGAATACAGTCTTATTGCGACCCATGATTTATTAATACAAATTCATATTTTTTAAGCAATTACATGATATACACGTTGAAATTTAGGAAATAAACAAGTAAGTGCAAATGGTCCAGACAAAATTAGTTAAACAAATTAAATAAATTATATAAATTCAATATAGGTTATGTTAACGTAGAACAAACTTCCTTCAAGAAAACATTAATCCTGTAATTTATTTCTAAAATTCCACTTCTTACTTGAGTATAATTGAAAATTGTTAAAAGTTATTATGAAGGAATAATATGCAAGAAAAGAGAAAATAGTAAAATATGGATGTTATATAATGCAACTTATTAGACCTTATATTATACAAATGGAGCTAATGAAATATGTACCAATCAAAACATAAACAAGGCGAAAAAATAACTAAACAGGATAGTTTGACACAAAATTCTAAGTGCTTTTCTGTTATCTTTAAGTGAAAGGGTACATGCTAAACCATTTGTCGATAATTTTAATTTTTCTTGAAATGAAATTCTTACTATGCAATAACAAGTGTTATAATATTTACATAAAGGTGAAATATTGCAATTTACAATGTAATTTCCTCGATTTAACAACGTAATGCTGTTCATATAACAATTGCTGTTATTACAACTTTTATGCAAAATAATTTATCGTTCTACTTCTTTGTCAACCGTAACACATTAATTATTATTTACTCTGAATCAGTTTGTTGCTTAACATATGTTGATATACAGGTTAAATATTTGCAAGCGTGGCTATTTATATCTTACTCATATAGCACTAAAATATTTACAGCTATTCATTATTATAGAAAATAAGTCATGTTGAAATCACTTTTTTACGGAAATTGTTCATTTCAATCAGTATTCTTATCTGTCAGATAAATGGCGGCAAGTTACCTTTGAACATGTTTTCGCATATGATCAATTTTTGTACACACACGCTGGATTTTATCGGATAAATTAATTTTTAATTCTATATGATATTGAACCTGTAATAGTTAACCTTGCCTGATACATTATCAGGTATGAGTTTTCTATGAAATTGCGTGTTTACGATATATTTTTTCCTATAGATTAACGAGACACATAAATAAACGTTACACAATTTTCTGTTATTATGAAATATTGACGTGTTAACTTTGGTTTCCCTTCAAGAAATGTTTTGGAAGTAAGACGGCCTTTTTGGGAAGATGTTTTATTGATGTTCATAATAATTTGTACATTCGGACGTTTCGAGGGCCCAAAATACTCATTTTCATTCTATTAAAAGTATTTTCGTAATTTTAAAAGTCTCTTTTTACATAGTTCTGGTTTTTGGTAGGATTTGTTTGCACATAAGGTCCTGATTCTAATTATACGTCGAGACGATCTCTAAGTAATTTTGAAGGTTTTTTTGGCCGAAAGGAGAATGAAGACTGACGTTTCTAGCGCTCAAAACCCTAATCTTCAGCAATATTGTAACTTACAGTATATAACCACCTTTCGGCCAAAGATAACCTTCAAATTTTTTATTAATTCTTAAAAAATATATTTCTGCTTAACTTGTATAACAATAAATGCTTAAGGGTATATTCCAAAAAAAACAAATGTTAACCATGGTTAACCGAAAGTGTTCCAAAAATATCAAAAGATGTAAATTGTGGATTAATGAAACATGGTAACGGTTAAAGTGGTTGCAACCAGTGTAACCATTCTTTTAGCTCGGTTACGCCGGTTACGTATATCTATCCTTTTCTAAAACATAAATAAATGTTGGGTTATATTTACGTATTTACCCAAAACTTCTGTCACACGTGGTAGTCTTTTTTGTGTTTGTACACATTAATGCAATTGTTAATTTATTAAGGAACTTGATTTTTGTTATAATATAAAGAATATATTTTTATTTTACATACATTTTATATGTATACAATATACAGAATTTATATTATTTTTGTATTAAATACCAAATTGCAAGTAGAAGCTATAATTCGGCTTCTTTTTTTGGGCGACTTCTTAAGAAAACGGGAGATGTTAAATTGCCTCCATTGAAATTTAATAAAAAATAAAGTGTTTCTATTCATCCGGAAATGTGATCGAAATACCTCGTCACTGTAATTATTTCAACATATTCTTCTATTCTAAGTCTCTTCCCTAACAAAAAAAAAAAAAACAATAATTCAATAATATAAGTTATTTCGCAAAATTAATGATTTTTAACTTTTAACTAATCTATAAATAAAACGTTTTCGTTCATTGTCCGATATAATTTAGAGTTGCCGCTACTATCATATGACCTAGGTTTAGAGGTTATGTTATAATTTTGAGAACCGAATGAAACCGAAATGTTTCATAAAAAATAGTCACGTGACTGCAACCAGTCCGTTACCAGAACCGTGGTTTCGGTTTTTATATTTTATTTTTGGAATATACCCTAAGATTGGCATTAATCTCTCACACATACGGCATGAAGCTGAAGTCATACTTAGAGATCGCCTCGGCGTATAATTCGGTTCAGAACCTTATGTGCAAACAAATCCTGGAAACCAGAAATCAGAACAATGTAAAATGAGACTTAAAATTTCAAAAACACATTTGATAGAATATCGGTGATGATAAGGGTTTTGGGCCCTCGAAACGTCCGAATGTACAAATTATTGTGCACATCAATAAATCATCTTCCCAAAAAGGTCGTAAACAGTCTTTCTTCCAAAGTATTTTTTTAAAATAGCTATTTATGTATCAAGGCACTAAAGTTCTATTTTTTATCACGTATGTGGAATTTAGTTGCGGAGATGTCGAGGTAGGTGCAAATTAAATTTTATTTGAAATCAAAAAATCTGTTGTGGCCAGCACAATACCTCTCGCCATTTTCATTTTATGATGCATAGGGCGCGAGTAGTTATGTGACCTGGTTGGCCTTGGCAAGCAGATATGGGGGCCCGTGTCAGAATTACAGCTAGTAATGTACACAGGTGTCAAGTATCATAAGTTTTCATTCAAAACATTATGATTTTCCAAATCCATATGGATTATTTTCGTCGACAAGTATATTCCATACTATGGATGACAAATAAACATCAGTATATTTTGAAATTTTGAATGAAAAATTATGACATATGACAATTGTGACATCTATGTAAATAACTACTAGTCGTCATTCGGACAAGGCCAACGAAGTCACATGACTGCTCGCGCCCTATAAATAACAAATTTAACATTTCTTGTACTCACAAAAATAATTGAAATTGTTTCTCTTCTTTCGTTCTATGAGAAATTTTGACCTGAATTATAATATGTTCAAAATTCTTCAAATTCATTGACGGTATTAGCGGTATTTCTTAATGATATATGTAATATTAACGTACCTATATTTTAAATACATATTTAATTAATAATACAATAATATATATTAAATATACTAGTACCTCCCAGAGAAATCTTCCAGTGATGTTATTAAAACTGCTGATTTTTGACACTAACATTTTGCAATTATCTGTCAATTAAAAACATTTAAATATCTCAACTGTTTTTTGGGCAACGAGATTTATTACAACAGATTATTCTATATTATTATATCCTATATCTCCAAACCTATACGAGATATAATAAAAAAAATTAATGTGTCAGATTGATAATTTTATTATCTTTATTATTTGTAGTAATAAATTTTCAAAAAATAATATTTAGAAAATATTTTTTTTAGAATCTACAACTTCCGGTAGTCCAATTGTTACCAGAACCTATTCAACTCTTTCCATTACTGTTAAATTGAGGAATCCGTAGTTACACAGGTCTTTAGTCTTATAAAATTTGAGAAATCGTACCCCCAACAACCTCACACACATCCACACACAGACATCATCGCAAGAATGTTATAATCGGATTCTATGGACCTTAAAACGTGCTTATTCACTACAATCTGGATATGAGATTTTTAGCATGAATCCAATACCTTTCTTAGCGAGAGGTAAAAATTGTGTAAATGAATGGAATATTTGTTTTCATACGTTATGTTTACATCTGTTAGTCAGACACTCAATGATGCTAATCTAGGAAGTAATCGTAAAGAATACACAAAATTATGTGTTTTATCTCAAACTAGTTCATTGGAATTATTTAGTTCGTTCTTCTTGCACATATTTTTTGTCATTTTAGGTACAAATTTAGTACTGTACATCGTACACCTGCCAAACTATCTTGCATGTACAATAATTATCACAAGGTTGGCGATACGGCATTTGTGTGAAATCGTCGTATAATGGATTACTTTGGTGCCGATTTCTGAACTTTTAATGACAATTTTTGTGTACAGTGACGATTTTAAATAATCTTATTTATCCGCATATCAAAAGAAATATTTTTATAATATTTTTTTCGGTAACTAAACATACCATTGTATTTTTTTCTATATTTTTTATAATAGAATTAAATTCATGATTAGTGTTACAAAAATGTTAATTCGATAACAATAATATGCTTAAAATAGCGAGTTAAAATTAAATTTCATATCAGTTTTCTCGCCATTTTACATTCTTGCAGTTATAACCTTGTTATTCTAGACCCGCGAAATGTTGACACTGGTTGTTCATGCATTCAACTACAGATAGGACATATAATTGTCCACTATAAGATATGCTTTTCCATTCATTGTGACTAATATTATTTTTGTTTTTCAGGTGAGTGCCATAAATATCCAACTACTAGATATTCATATGATACATGTGAGTTACGGTTTTTTTTTATCTAGAATTAAATTTATTATTGTAGTGACATTGAGAAACAATTACCCAAAATTGTAATTTGTGTTCGTGTAGCAAATTTAATCATTGTGATAACGGCTCGTAAATAAAACCGCCACGTGGCCATTTTAATTATAACGGAAATTCGTGAATCAACATATGCTCAATGCCAAACGAAAATTAAAATTAGATTAACGATGCAAGTACCGAAATAATAAAGGCAGATATCGTCCCGTGGCCAAGGTTTCGGTTAGTTTATTTGATTAGAAGATATTTTATACAAACGTGGTTACGATATTTGAGCAGAACTTTCTACCAAGCTTCCTGAAGTTTATGCAACTTATGTCTCGTGAGTGTTGTATGTTTAACACACATTCTCTTCTGCAAACCAAAACACCAGAAGAAATGGACATCAGATCGCTCTGAAAGTTTTATTTCCCTTTGGGTTTGTTAGTAGCCCAAAATATTTATTATTATCCAACAGTCGATTTTAGGTTGATTTGATATACTTAAGGTAGTTGGTACGTATAGCATAATCACAGAAAGGAATCAAAGAATGTTTTGTTTTTATTGGAGCAGTTCACAGAATTGTTAGTTTTCATTGGCTGTTTTTGTCAATATTTGGACATTTTTATTTGTCCAATTTTTCTAAACATGTCTTAACACATATAACGTATATAAAACTCGAGGTTTTGTACTTTTTACCTTCCGTCACCTAGGTAAGGAAGGTATTGTCTGTGGTCAAAAAATTGGATGGTGAGTTTTTAATGAATAAGCATGTTTTAGGGTCCCTAGAATACCAATTTATTATTTTTATGGTGATGCCTGTGTGTGTGCGTGTGTTTGTGTGTCAGTGTGTCTGTGTGTGTGTGTGTGTGTGTGTGTGTGTGTGTGTCAGTGTGTCTGTGTCAGTGTGTCTGTGTCAGTGTGTCTGTGTCAGTGTGTGTGTGTGACAAAAATTTCCCTTCGATAACTTCAATACTACAATTCCAAAAATTATAATTCTTTCGTATTCCTCTTCCTTACATCCATATGAAGACGTGATTAGATTTTGGTTATAATTGGTCAACCAGAAGTACCCTCATATGAAGACTAACAGTTTTTCTTGAAAAAATGCAATTAAATATCATTTTTTGACATTTAATGTTATTAAAAATATTAAAGAATATTCTATTCTCTATACGGTTTGATTGCATTCAATACTTCATATCCAATGGACATAGAATTAAAAAATTATAAAGAAATTATATTTCTTAAATCAGCGAGCTATGCTAAAAGGATATATGCACTATATGCTATTTTACTGGAAACATATAATCTTTTGCAAGAAACTTGCTGTATGGAATTTGTACAAAGTACATATAACTGACGGAAGGTAATATGCAGATTTTTTTACCTAAAAATAAGTTTAAAATAAATATTCTATATACTTATTTTTTGTGAGTCTGGTATGTCGCGCAGAAAAAAAGATATATTCGTTTCAGACAATTATTAAGGCAGTTGAAAAAATCATAGCTCAGTCAATAATAAAGCATCCTACTAGACATAAGGAGGTCCTGAGTTCAAATACCGATGAGAACCATGAATTTTTAACAGAAAAAAATCATATTTAAAATTGTAGAATAGGAAGATGTAAAAATTGAATTAGCTAAATACAAGGTAGCGTCAAAAAGTTCCCAGAATCGTTGCCTAGAGCGAAGCAAGTGATTGCTGGAGAGAAATTTCTTTTTCTTGATTTGACAGCCAATCCTAGATAAAGTCGAGCCGCCCAGTACCCCTTTTAGTTAATGTCTTCGAAAGCTGCAAGTTGTTTCTTACAATGCGTTTTTTTCCTTCATCGGATGTTGAAATGTCGTCTTCAGAGCAGTGTGAAAACTTCAAATTCTGCGTTTTGATGGAGAAATCACTATCTGAGACCCTTCAGATACTAAAGAAAGCATAACGAAATGAAGCGATGAAGAAATCAACTCTGTATGAGTAGCACAATTAAAATTTCGCTGGACAAAGCAAGGGGAAAGTAATTAAGAGGTGTTTTTTTTAATTACCAATGCATAATTCATCACGAATTTATTCGTCAAGGCCAAACTGTAAATTGAAAATTGGGCAGGAAACGATTGGGTTTTGTTGCATGACAACACTCCGGTACATCGCTCCCTGATGGTGAAAAATTACATGGATTCTGCCAACCTTGCACCAGCCGATTTTTACCTGTTCTCTCGGCTAAAAATAAAATTGAAGGGACAACGTTTTGTTAATTGAGCAGAGGTTGCACTTTCAGAAAATGGTTTCCAGGAGTGTTTGAACAACTGTACTTTAAAGGAAATTAATGTAAAAATGTTACACCTGTTTCTACTAAATTATAATTTAGCAATTCCGAGAACATTTTACGCAACCTTATACCGGGTGAATACTTGAAACCCGAACATAGCCCGTTAACACGAGAAAATTGTTTTTAGCAGACTGTTGGTTCTCGTTTCAACTGAAAACAATGGTTGTAGTATCAATAGAAGATTAAAAATTTCTGCATGAAATGACATCAAATGCATGTAAATTACGTAGTATTATAGTCCCATAAATGAATTATAAAATTTATTCAATTTCATATTAATACCGATAGTCATGGTTGAGGAAAATGACAGGCAAATGTTTGACATTTTATGTGTCATAAACATTGCGAACGAATTCTGACAGATTAAATATTGTTTGTCATTTTGCTCAAATACCATGGCTATCGGTATTAATAAGAAATTGAAAAAAAATATACTCGCTGTCAAATGAGTATGGACTGATGCTCATTTTTTCCTTGCTCCGCACTTTGTCCCTTGCCCTGCGGTGTTGTGGCTTCTTCATAACTTAGCATTTTCAACATGACCATTGAATTGGCAACAGTGTAGAAATCTCAAGTCCACATTTATTTGATGGCAAGTGTAATAATTAATTTATGGGATTAAATTTTTACGTAATTTATATGTATTTGATGTTATTTGATGCAGAATTTTTTATCTTTCTAGTGATACTACAGCCATTGTTGTCAGTTGAAACGGGGAGCAACAGTCTGCGACAAACGATTTTCCGGGCTATGTTCGGGTTTCAAGTATTCACCCGGCATGTATTACATAATAGTGTGATATTTTACCATAAAGACCCTATTCAATAGATCTTTCTTCGCAATATTCAGTGCACTTTAGCAATATCATTGACTGATCTTGAACACGAACGTGTTCACCCGCGCTTGCCATTTTCCTGCTTATTTCTAATTAACCTCTGCACATAATTCTCCAACATTTACTTTCCATTATCCTCTATCTACTTGAACCACGTGTAAATGTGCGTGCAGGAACACGCTAACCACGTTAACCTTGCGGCTTGGTTGTAAGGTCGCTTGACCGTTCCGTTCGGAGTTCGGACGTAGCAAGACTGCTTTGCTTCGTGTCGGCCGGCGTTTGTCCTAAGTGTTGCTCTGACAGGATCTGTACTATAGAACCGCTACTGAGAACAAACCGGATAATTGAATTTAATGGATGGATAGCCAAGGAAATTGAGTATGGATGTTGATGCTCGGGATTTCGGGTTAACGGGTATGGGGAATGTAAAGTAGTTTCTTGATTAGTTTGCAAAACAATAAGTATACGTCGATTAATATCTCAAATGATTTTCCAGCTACTTGATTTAACCGTCAAAATGTTTACACTTTTCATATTTCATTTTTAATTAATATTGTCTTTCATTTATATATTTACCTTGCACTTAGTGCCACTAATGACGTCAAGCTCGGCATTAGTTGTTTTTACAGCACCTCCGTAGTGCATTTTAAACGAAACATGTTATAAAAGTCCAATGCAAGTTTGTTATAGTCAAATTTTTCACAAAATGGCATTCCAATATGATGACGTCATTTAGTTAATTTATATGAGCCAGGTACTGAAGCTAATTAATTTAGTCGACGGAGCTGACATATACTACTATGTCAAAAAAGTACCGGGAATTGGTCAATAAAGCACAAAATATGCATTATTCATCCAAATTTATTTTATCGCCTTCAAAGTAGGTCCCTTCCGAAATAATACACTTATGTCAACGAATAATCCAATCATCAAAACATTTTTTAAACGCATTTTCACGAATCGGCTTCAGTACTCGCCGCGAATTCTCTTTTATGTCTTCTATCGACTGAAAACGGCTGCCTCGAAGTGGTAATTTGAGTTTTAGAAAGAGGAAAAAGTCGGCCGTAGCCATATCAGAGGAATACGGTGGTTGTTCGATAAGATTTGTTGAGTTTTTGGCTAGAAATTCGTTCACAATGATAGCCTTGTGAGATGGTGCGTTATGGTGGTGAAAAATCCATGAGTTTTCTTTCCACAAATCTGGCCTTTTTCGACGAATTTGCTCTCTCAAACGCCGCATAACGCTCAGATAATATTCTTTAGTTACTGTCTCACCTTCTGGTAAGAATTCCGAGTGCACAAAACCGCGATAATCGAAAAAAAATGTCAACATCATCTTCACATCTCGACCGCTTTTGAATGCACTGTACCACTCATACGCACGTTTTTATATTTTTATCCATTGTAAACATGGCAAAACACACTTGAGATGAACTGACAAATGTAAACAAACCAAATGACAGATGGCGCTCAAACTTCGCGTGAGCATAGAGGACAGTTGTGCCAACGTAGCGACAAAAAGAATTTCGACACTCGCTTTAAGCGGACTTTTTATACAATTCTCGGTATTTGACAGAATGTATGTCAAAATTATGTATAGTCTCTAGAGCAAAAAACTTATAAAATAAAATTTATAGTCGTAGCAGTACTAGTTTGTTTTTAATCTCGTAATATTACGTTTTAATAATAATTGTAACTAAAGATAAATTATTAAGGCCATTAAGGGCCAACAAGAGTGGATGACAACAATTAATATAAATTCATTGATTACAGCAATTAATATATAAGAAAACATCTTTGAATGCACTACGAAGAAATCATTTTTAATTTAATTATAAAAAACAATTAAAATTGATAATGAAAAGGTCCGTAAAACAGCAAATTACTTTCATTATAGGTACATGTACCTAAATAGTACGTCGAATTACAGACTGAGTAAAATTGTTAATGTTTCGCATTGATTTTTGACAGATCACTATTTTTTTGGCGTCGATATAGATTCACGTCTACCCAAAGCAGTGCAAATTCTCTAAAACGTAATAATATTCAAAAATAAGTACATAGGAAATACAGAACTGTCATTTCATAACGTCAAAATACTCGTATAATAATTACATCTCCTATAGTAGTAGAGAATGGAATTAGGGGGCCATGTATACGTTTCTCCTCTGCAAAGGCACAAGCACTCAAAATAATTTCTTTACCCCGTTTCGATAATTTTTTACCGCTTCATTTTTGATTGTCACGCATAAACATACAAATTATTCATATAACTCAAGTTACGACATTAGAAAACAAACGCTGTCTAAAATAAAACAATAGATGGTCTGAATCTTCCTGATGATTTTTTTTCTTTCCAGAGAAACTGCCTCCTAAAACTGTAATTCTTTAATGTAATAATATAAACTTCCTTTTCAACTGAACCAGGGGTTTCAATTCGGTTACCATGAAACGCACTCGGTCTTTTCTTGGACATTTATCATTGTCAGACAAATATCCACAGGAATGTAACTTCAAACCATAAATTCAGAAGTACATATACAAATCGAATAAACATTAAAGTATGACGTTCAATTCAATGTGACAATTCTACTTCTATACATTAAAAATAAAATAAACAGAGCCCATTTAAAAGCCTACCATCCTTTTTTGGAAATTCTATATTCGAATTTGCAAATTTATGTCATGGGTGGTAGAAAGTTTGTAAAAGAAAAGTGCAAAGTTTTTGTATAATCTGTTGTAATAAATCTCGCAGCCCGAAGTCAAATTATTATAATTGACAAATTTATTAGTATCACAAATCAAGTGTAATAATTAATGTACAATATAGTACAGTATTATGATACTTGGTGAAACTATTAATATAATATTATTAAAAAATCTGATGTACTCAGCACATTACCTTCCGTCAATTCTACGCATTTTGTACAAATTACACACAAAAAAATTGCAAACAGTTCTATAGGCGCTTTCTTTTTAAGGGAGAAATGAATTGATTTTACCTCGTACTGAACTGAACTGAACTACTCCTAAAAAGAACATTACGTTTTTTTTTTTAATATGAATTAGAAAATAAAAACATATACAGGTGTCCGGGATAACTTGTTCAACATGAGGATCTCGAGAACTATAAGAAATACGAGGTCGGT
This sequence comes from Harpalus rufipes, assembly GCA_951394225.1. Lineage (NCBI taxonomy): Eukaryota > Metazoa > Arthropoda > Insecta > Coleoptera > Carabidae > Harpalus > Harpalus rufipes. The sequence continues at coordinate 26,153,703 of OX596279.1, read as the reverse complement.
TAAATTAGACTAAAGTTGCAACATTAGGGAGCCATTTTAGTGGTGTTTCGTTTGTTCAGAAAAAATGCATAGGTCACTAAATATGGACAAAAATGTAAATTAGTCCTTTTTAGTTTTTTGCTTGTAACTTTTTTATATGAATTCAAACTATATTTTAACTTGTACTTGAAGAAATTACAAAATTAATTATATTTTACAAGTTTTTCATGTATTGTATTCAAGGAGGCTATGAAAAACAATGAAATATTTTGGTTTTAGTTCTCTTAATTGTCATTGTACAACAAATACTTTATTGTGCTCAAATTTTATTTGACACTGACATTTGTCAATTTAAATATTCTGTTTCCATGATGCAGCTTTTAGCAGCATAGGTTGCAAGATATTTCTTTACAATTTTTATCTCTAAATTTATTGAATATGTAGAAAAAATATAATTAAATCGAATAGAGTATGAAATATTCTTTAATATTTATAATAACAAAAAATGCCAAAAAATATTATTTTAGTGTTTTTCAAGAAAAACTGTTAAAATCTTCAAATTAGAGTATGTATACTATTACATTACATTATATATGAAATTATTTTTATGAAAATAGAATCAAGTATTTTTGGAGAACAAGTTTTGAATGTGAATTGAATAATTGTCATAAATATAATGTAATGTAAATTTATTAAGTAATTTAAATAAAATAATATGACAAGAGTTACCTTAAGCTTTATCAATTTAAGAATTAGCACTTGTAAATCTAAAATACTCGCATATTCCATTAAATTTGAATTTCTCTAAAGAAATACATTGTTGAATCACATTAATATGTATGAAGCGAACGTCTGTAGCGATTATTCCACAATCTAAGAGTATTACTGAAAAGCAATTTTCAAAGTAGGTGGAAGAATAATTCAACTTTATCTCTGACTATCAATACTAACCCCATTACGTCAAAAAAGGAGTTTTATCACGATTATTAAATATTAAAAGCTTGGAAATACAAATTGTGCTAACATTACATTCAACTGCTCACTCAATAAACAGCAACTATGACGGTTATAAAAATACGAGCTTTGAAAAGATTTCGATAATGATCTGAAACACCCGGAGTCAATAAATCAAGTAGTAACAAATTTTGGAAGTGACCAGCTTTCATCCAGAACATCAATATTCGTTCACATAGCAACTGGGTTGAAACAATCACAAAACAAACAATCGGACATTGCGAATATACGAGTATAACCATTGCAACACTTGATCTGTGTCAGATAAATGATCTGCAGAAAATTAAGGTTAGCCTGTGAAAAGAAAAATGTGTATTTATTAACACGGAGTCACCCAAGTGGAAACCTAGGGACACGCGTTAACAAAGCAATCGTGGGCAGCGGAAAGAAATTGCTTCGTGGACTAACACTTTCATGCATGGAAAAAGTCAACGTAATTACAATACTGGGCCTGAGAGAACGGATCGTGTGGCGTTGCTCGCTTTTTATTAGATAAACGTGATTTATGCTCTTTCTTTTCGTTTGAAGGTTCATACTAAATTATTTCACTGCAAGCTCTCATTAATGTATGTATGTGCAATCATTTTACCATTGAATATATTGGAAAAATGTAATCAGTCAAAAAAGAAAACTAATATGTAATTAGTTTTATTCACAATCATTATAGTAATATGTCGATTCCTAACCTTTTAGAGGTTAGAAAATACGTGATTTCTAACTGCAATGACAATTTAATGGGTACATGGGAAATGATAAAGTTCCTAGATTACCAATGTAGCGCGATTCATTAGGCCTGTGTATTAGCAATTTGGAGCCAAATTGGTGGTTTTGTCACTTGTACAATTTATTTAAAAATGCCTTCGTGCTGTATAACATGTTGCAAGAATAGACCTGAAAAGGATTTTCAACTATTTAAAGTACTACGAAAATGAAAAAGAAAAGAAATTTGGTGTAACTTTATAAGAAGAACTTATTTGTCGGATCTGTCAGTTATTTGTTCGGTAAAGCCAATAATTTTTAATAATTTTGTATTTCGTAATTATAATGCATAATTAATAAATATTTTACGTTGAAATTTGTCACTTTTATAAGGATAAACCTATTTTTCATCGTATTAGCGCTCAAATTTGGAGCCAAAATGGCAGCAAATCGCGGTACTTTAGTAATCTAGAGAGTTTAGAAAAAGATTGATCATACTTACCCCCCTCCCCCAACGGGGGGTTACCTAGCGATACTCCTAGATCTCTCCATAAAGTAGGGTAAACAAATTTTAATGAAGTTGTAAATCAATGAATTATTTGATAATTATTGATTTAAAAAGAGGATGATTGTGAATAAAATTGTATACATAGCGTAATAGGATTTTAACACAGCCTCGCACTGTATCTGACCTCGAGGCTTCGCCTCTCGGTAAAATAACCCTTGGCTATAATGAAACATATCCTACTTTGGATCCTGTGTATAATGTATAAATTCCACACATAATTTTTCTTGCAAAAGATTCTAAATTTCCAGTAAAATTATTTTATAAGCAAACTATTTAAATTGCACTTGACACTGACATCTTCTTCCTCTTTAGTTTTTCCCATTCGTTAGGGGTCCCTATTTTTACGTGTCGTTCTCATTCAGTTCATTTGCTCTCAAGTCTTCCGCAATACAGTCCTTCCATCTTATCTTTGGTCTTCCTCTGTTTCTTTAACCTCCTATTAATAAACTACTCATTCTTGTTCAAATATCATTCTTCATTTCTCCTCATGACATGTTCAAACCAATGTAATCGTCTTTCTGGTATCTTTCTAGAAACTTGTAATATTAGAGTTATTTTCTTACCGTATCTTTCCGTGGTTCCCCAACATCTACTTCAACATTCTCATCTCTGCCACATTAATTTACTTTTTATTGATTCTGACATCTGTCAATTTGAATTATATGAATATATTAGTAGTTGCCATGTTTAGCATAGCTGGCTGAATTATAAAATTTGATTTCTTTAAAATTCTTTAACTCTGTATCTATTGAATATGAAGTATAAAATGTAATCAAATCGTATAGAGAATAATATATTCTTTAAGTTATAATAACGTTAAATGTCAATAAATCAAATTTAACTGGTAAATCTTCAAATGAGGTTACTTCCGGTTCACCAATTATAACCAAAATCTAATCACTTGTTCTTCTGGATGTAAACTTGAGGAATACGAAAAAAATATAATTTTTGGAATCTTGGTATTGAAATTATGGGATCCGGAACTTTTGTCACACACACACAGCCACACACACACACACACACACACACACACACACACACACACATACACACACACACACACACACACAGCCACACATACATACAGACATCATCGTAAAAATGGTAAAATCGTATTATCGGGACCCTAAAACATGCTTATTCACTAAAAACTCATCATTGATTTTTTTAACCAAAGACAATACCTTCCTTACCTAAAGGTGACGGAAGGTAAAAACAGAATTATAGTTCACACATAACCCCCTTCCAGGTCGATGCACTTTGTGAGTCGAGGGGCCTTTTTTCACCTTTAAACAATTTGAGAGACATGAGAAAATCTGAAGGCGCCAGATCGGGGCTGTAAGCTGGGTGGTTGACTGAATGAGCCCAAGAGTTACGTTGTGACATGGGCTATGTGGAGACTCACTCCTTTCGTCAGCATTCTTCTTCTTTTGTTCTGTATGGCTTTTTTTTGTTAGGGTTTCACCTAACAGCTGGCAGGACTCTGATTCGAAACGCTCATTTCAATACCGCACTACAACGATAGTTTTTAACCGACTGAGGTGAATGAACCCACATTGTACTCCCAAGGGCTTGCCGTTAAAAGTAGTGCGGCCAAATAAAAAAAATCCCTTTGAGCATCAGAAGCTCAGTACTCTTATATTCTGGACGTGTTTCGCAAGTCGGTTAAATTAAACAGATGTTGCCAGACTAGTAAACCATATTAATAGTGTATCATTATTTGAAAACAAAATTCATATTAACCAATCTACTTACTTGGGGACTTAAAAGCTGTCATATTAATTTCTGGCTGACTTAAAAATTGTCAAAAATGTCGAATTTAATTAGAAATCATAAGTGAAAAATGCTTTCTGATTAATTCAATATTTTCACTCATAACGATAATTTACAAAATTGATTAACTAATTTAACTTTTGCATCTTAATTTCAAATGACAGATAAATAATTATTTAAAACTAGTGCAAATTTTATTTTACCTTATTTTCGTATTCTCAATCATTCTAGCGTGACCCTCAAAATAAGTTTTTTCTAATAATTGTTATTTTTTGTCGATAGATATCACAACAACAACATTTATTATTTATAAAATAAATATATACTACATACAAAACACTTTTTTCTTGTTCAATTCAGATTAAAAAATCTGTTGTGGCCAGCACAATACCTTCCGTCATTCTCGTGTATAATGTATAAATTCCATAATTTTTCTTACAAAAGATTCTAAATTTCCCGTAAAATTATTTCATAAACAAACTTTTCAAATTGCACTTGACACTGGCATCTTCTTCATCTTTAGCTTTTCCCATTCGTTAGGGGTCGCTATTTTTGCATGTCGTTCTCATTCAGTTCCTTTTCTCTCAAATCTTCCGCAATACAGTCCTTCCATCTTATCTTTGGTCTTCCTCTGTTCCTTTAACGTTCTATTATTAAACTATTCATTCTTGTTCCAATATAATTCTTCCTTTCTCCTCATGACATGTTCAAACCAATGTAATCGTCTTTCTTGTATCTTTCTAAAAACTTGTAATACTAGAGTTATTTTCTTACCATATTTTTCCGTCTATTCCCCAATATCTACTTCAACATCCTCATATCTGCTACATTAATTTATTTTTTATTTATACTGACATCTGTCAATTTGAATTATATGAATTTGATACTAGTTCCCAAGTTTGGCATAGCTGGCTGAATTATAAAATTTAATTTCTTTAAAATTCTTTAACTCTGTATGTATTTAATATGAAGTATAAATTGTAATCAAAACGTATAGAGAATAATATATTCTTTAAGTTATAATAACGTTAAATGTCAATAAATCAAATTTAACTGTTAAATCTTCAAATGAGACTACTTCCGGTTGACCAATTATAACCAAAATCTAATCAGATGTTCTTCTGGATGTAAACTTGAGGAATACGAGAAAATTATAATTTTTGGAATCGTGGTATTGAAGTTATGGAATCCGGAAATTTTGTTACACACACACAGACACACATACATACAGACATCATCGTAAAAATGGTAAAATCGTATTATATGGACCCTAAAACGTGCTTATTCAGTAAAAACTCATCATTGAATTTTTTGACCAAAGACAATACCTTCCTTACCTAAAGGTGACGGAAGGTAAAAATATATTCTCATAACCAGCTGTTAAGTGAAGCGTGGTAAAAGGGCAGGAATTCCACCTGTTAGTTGACTTTTTTACATTTATTTTAATGGTGCAGTTTATTAGACTGTAACTAACAAAGAACATGTCTACTATTATTACATTCTGTATAAGTCCAGTACGTATTAATCATTTATCATAATTTTAATACATTACAATGGGATAATATTTATTATTATTCTGAAAAAATTAAAAATAGATACGTAGGCTCTAAAAGTAATCTTTATGACCAAATCCGAAGTTTGTAGGAGAGACTATAAATTTTAAACCGCGCTGTACAATTTTTTTTAACTTCTATCAGAAAAAGGTTATCAACGTTTTATTATTGTACGTATTTCAAATTTGCTATTGTTACATTCCATTTTGTAAATTCATATTTTCCTTTGCATTTAATAATTTAATAGGACTGGAATAGAATAGAATAAGAAATAAAATTTGGTTATTTCCTATTCTATTCTATTCCATTCTATGCAAGTGTAAATAGCTCAATGCATTTACATTGGTTTATATTTCTATTCCCTGTGCTATTCTGTTCTATTCTATTCCATTCTATTCTATGCAATCTATAAGCCTTTATTTAATAAGAGCTGCTTAATTTGTTTTCTTTATATCTTTTATTTGTCCGTAAATTCAAACTCCCAAATGAATCCTATACTAAGGAATTCAAACTATGAATTCGCGCCAAAGGCAAATTCTAACCTCACTTTTCTGGTCTATTGTTAAGCAATTAGAGCATTTAACTGATATTTATTTTTATATTTTAAAAAATTATTTCGTACATGTTATTAATTTACAAATTACCATCGATTTATTTATTATTATATCGGTACATTGCAACAATGGCTCAATCCGTTTTAATATTAGTTTATTAACAAACTTTATTTATTTATCGGAGTCATTAGCAGTGCACTGATAATCGTTCGTCTTTGATTTTAAATACGTTAGTACATATTTTGTTGCGAAACTAAATTTATTATTAGTTGTAACCTAACGCATAGAACTTAATTCATTTAAAAAAAATGTAACTACTTTTTTCAGAAGAAATGCCAACCACTATAAATATTTTCCGCGCCCTAATTTTTGTGGAATTTAGTACTTTTAATGGTTTTACAACTATATATAACCATCAAAATAAAATTCTTGAGTGGTAGGTATTCTAGTCGTTAGCCAAAATAAATTTGAAAGCTTGTGGTTACTGAATATACCGCTGTGGCGCTATTTTTATATTAAAATTTGAAAGCTGGTATTTACTAAATACACCGCTAGTGGTACTACATACCGGAAGCAGAAACTTAAAAAATATAGCACATAACCTACCTCTTTCTAAATGATTTAACACGGCGCAACTGTGACCTTATATTGGAAGTTTAACCTTTGAAGTGTACAAAAATTGTCAAAAATGTAATAATTTGAAATTGGTCCAGCGCCCTTTGTCATACGGCGCCCTTTTGCGATGCACAATCTGCACACCCGCTAGCGTTGGACCTCGCCCCTCCCCCCTCGATGGTCAAAGAGCAAGTCTTCCCGTGTTAGTGGCTATGTCGAATTGTATTCAACTAGCTTGCTTAGTTTTTTGTATGATTGTAGTAAAGTCCCTTAAAGCTCATTATTAGATTATTTTGTTTAAATTAGATCTCGCCTAACCTAACTTTACGTTGAATTGATCACCTATTGAACTATGACCTACAACTATATATAAAAAGACATTCTGACATTATTACTGATACGTAGGTATAAGAATTATTATTGTGGATGTATAAAAACACATTATTTTGAATGATATTTCACAATTGAGGACGTGTCATATATTTGAATGTGATAATAAAAGCTATTTGCAAAGGTCGAAAATATTCGTAAGTGTACGTGACAAGTTCAAAACGATAAATGGCGTTTGAAAAACGGAAAATTTCTTGTCCTTGTCCTTGGTGATAACTTTTCTTTAATGTGGTTTTGTATTTATAACGTAACGTAACACATGAGTTCGATTAAAAAAAAGTATTTTAAACGTAGGATACGGAAAGTCAAAGCAATTGTAAACAGCAAAAAGATGTTTGCCTTAGAAAAAAATGCATTTTTTTTTAATAATACCTACCGATTAAATGTTCAAAATTTTGTTTCCGTTTGCAAATAGCTTAACAAATAGAATGCATTATTCATTACTATTTATTATCACATAATTAATTCTATTAGATATTTTATTTGTATCACATCCGCAATTTATTGAGAATTAGATAGATAAGCGATGTGTAATACTTCCCTGGCTCATATATCAAACAAGTGCATAATGTACGAGTATAACAAGGAAGGCGAAATGTACTGTTGTTTCTTGTTAGAATATAAACCAAATACAATTAATTTTGCTCTGCACAAATCACTCAGCCAAGAAGATATTAACGAGATAATGCTCATTATACCGTGAGTTTCAGCTAAGATGCAATATTTACTATTTTGTCATTAATGTATGCAAAATAATGGGAATGTCAACGATGTAGCATACATTATTAGTATGGAAAACAAAAAATATAAATAAACGTGTTTATTCCACACACGAAAAATATTGCATACAAATCGCTACGTCGTTTGACGGTTTACTAAATTATTATTTTTTTCATTTATGTACATTTAATTTTTTTTAATAGAAATTGCTTTTAAATATATTATAATAACAGAAAAAAATGTGTTCATTATTCCTAGAATTTAAAGATTAAGTAAACGTATTATTGAAAAATTGATTTCATTATTGTTTATATCGTTACCTTAAAAATCGTTCTGCCGATCGGGAATCGTCCGGTGAGCCTTATTCAGTCCGCCGTTGCCCTATTCCTTTTAAATAGAACACAAGAAGTCAAAGTTTTATAAATACAGTAAAGTTTGACTCCTGTATTTTGCCGATTATATAATTAATCTCATATTAGTAAAAAAAATGTTATTGTTGCAATGAGCTAAAGATATTTCTTGTATGCAACAATATTTCTCTTGAGCATTGCAGAGAGCCTACCTCCGCCACCGCCGCTGCCGAATCGGGGTCAATCTCGCCGGCGACCTCAACCGCCCCCACTCCACGGCCGCGCGCAGCACACTTTGATTTCGTTTCTTTTGACCTTTTTACATGGTTAGATACCGTGACTAAATACGGACGATCTCCTTTCAACTCAACCCGTAAAATGGTTTACTTTACAGCGACGGACACTCATACTTACGATGGCATCGTTCATGGGATGGTTATGGGGTTTAACGGACACGGATTATCGATGATCTTCAAAGCTGATTTACTCAGACATTGAACTTTATCGATATTTAGCTGAAAATTTTCTCCTCCATTTCAAAAAGTATTGTTATTATAAGGAAATATGTATTTGGTGTTGTTATCAACAAAAGTAGTCTTCTTTTGACTTTGTCATCGGTGTTTATTCATTTTTAAATGTCTGAATTATATGGTTGAATGAAGAAAGGATAGATTAGAATAAGTAAATTCCTTCACATACATACCTATCTAAGAAGGTTAGTCACTTAGAAAAATTAGGCTGTTTTTGTATTTAAGCTATTCAAATTGAAACAATTGTACTAAAAATGAAAAGTAATTATTACACCTTTATAATATGGACATATACAAGCAAGAACAAGTCAAATAAATTTAATATTTTGGATTTACGACATGACAAGATAGGCTAACTTTTTTTAAATATATGTAAGGTAATAATATGTGAATATACTTATAATTATGTTTTTTACCTTCCGTCACATTTAGGTAAAGAAGGTATTGTCTTTGGTCAAAAAAATTAATGATGAGTTTTTAGTGAATAAGCATGTTTTAGGGTCCCTATAATACCATTTTACCATTTTTATGATGATGTCTGTATGTATGTATGTATGTATGTATGTATGTATGTATGTATGTATGTATGTATGTGTGTATGTGTGTGTGTGTGTGTGTGTGTGTGTGTGTGTGTGTGTCTGTGTGTCAGTGTGTGTGTGACAAAAGTTTCGGATCGAATAACTTCAATACCACGATTCCAAAAATTGTAATTTTTTCGTATTACTCAAGTTTACATCTAGAAGAACAACTGATTAGATTTTGGTTATAATTGGTGAACCGGAAGTAGCCTCATTTGAAGATTTAACAGTTAAATTTGATTTATTGACATTTAACATTATTATAACGTAAAGAATATATTATTCTCTATACGATTTGATTACATTTTATACTTCATATTCAATAGATATAGAGTTAAAGAATTTTAAAGAAATTAAATTTTATAAATCAGCCAGCTATGCTAAACATGAAAACTACTAATATTTTCATATAATTCAAATTGACAGATGTCAGTATAAATAAAAAGTAAATTAATGTGGCAGAGATGAAAATGTTGAAGTAGATGTTGGGGAAGACACTGAAAGATAGGTAAGGAAATAACTCCAGTGTTACAAGTTTCTAGAAAGATACAAGCGAGATGATTACATTAGTTTGAAAATGTCCGAGTTAAAATGAAGAATATATTGGATGAATGCTTAGTAATAGAAGATTGAAGAAACAACGGAAGACCAAAGATACGATGGAAGGACTGTATTGCGGAAGACTTGAGAGAAAAGAAACTGAATGAGAACGACACGTAAAACAGAAATGGGTGGAAGAAGAAAATAAAAAATAGCGACCCCTAACGAATGGGGAAAGCTAAAGAAGAAGGAGATGTTAGTGTCAAGTGCAATTTGCATAGTTTGTTTATGAAATAATTTTAATGCAAATTTAAAATCTTTTGCAAGAAAAATTATGTGTGGAATTTATACATAATACACAGGATTGACGGAAGGTATTGTGCTGGCCACAACAGATTTTTTTACCTGAAGTCAGTAGAAAAGAAATAGAGAAATGAACTCACTGTCACATCCAAATTACTACTATAGAATCTACAATACAGTGTAGATACATATAAAAGAGTAAACAAATATGTTATAGTAATGATAAATGCATAAACCTTATTTTTTTATGCTATACGCTAAATGCCGTAGTATTGACATATTGATGAATTTTTTTCTGTAATCATATCCTTTATTGTTATCAACATAAAATTATTACAAGTATTGTTTGAAATATAATAAAGCCAAAAAGACTATATAAAAATATTTGTATTTTCCATTGTATGTAATTTTCGCATCAAAATTTTACTTACATTTTTAGGTGCTATTTTCCATAAAATGCTAATGAATAAAAATTATACATCACTGGTTAGCTTGAAATACATACTAGTAATATTAGTTATAAAACTACAAATAATGATTACAATAAAAAATAATTGTTAATTTTCCATTGTTCAGTAAAAATTATGAATTCATTAACTTATCATTTGGTCGATAAGTTAGTTTTTGGATTGAAAACTGCTTACAATTTTTATATTTACATGTTTTTTTTTTCTATATAAAATGCACATTGTTTTACAAAGTGACCAAAATTACATGGAAATTAAATTATAATCATGACTCTTGTACAAATTTTATGGTCGATTGTTTACAAAGCATAATTCTGACGTCACGAAGTGGTGGGGGTGTTTTGAACGGCGGGAAACTTCTATTGCTTTTAACTAGAGTTCTAGTATACAAAAATGAAAAAGAAAAAATAGAGGGTATTTTTATGACAATTTCTTTCAGTTTTATTTATTTATTTATTTGTAAATCAAACCTACAGGAAAAAGATCCCAATTACAGGATGATTATAAAAAATAAACAAATTACAAAGATATAAATGCTTCGACGCAAGAGATACAAAGAATGAGAGAAAAAAAATATACATACAACATTATTACAAATACTACAAAAAATATATAACCATATGTATAATATACAATTTAACAAGTAAGAAAATCTAGAAAACATTGTGAACTTTTTTTAGATACATCGAACTGCTCGAACTAATTAAAATGTTGAAAGAGATAACGTTTGAAAGAAGGGATTTAATCAAAATATATATCAACTTCACATGGTAATTTATTGAATATAGTGCACATTTGTCTAATTGGTGATTTAAGTTCATAATTTGTCCGTGCTGCGGAGAGGTAAAAACTATTTTTATTTCTGGAAGAAATACGTGGTACATTTATGAATAATCGGCTAAGAATGCCAGAGTCATGTATCACATTATTAATAAGTTTGAATAAAAACATACAGAATTACGAATTATAAAGCCTAGCATTCTATTTATATGACGATTTTACAATAACATCAATATGATTTTGAAAAGTTAACTTTGTGTCAAATAGTATTCCAAGGTCAGTATACTCTGGTACTCGCTGAAGTATAGAGTTTCCCATGTTATAATTGTAAGTGTAAACATATTTTTTTACAAAGAAACTCATTATCTTACATTTGCTATAATTGAAAAATAGTTTACAGGTTTGTGACCAAGCAAGAACACTTTCAATATCCTGCTGTATTAGAAAACACTCTTGAACAGAATTTATCGTTTTTAAATCTTCAAATCATCAGCATATAATAATACTTCAGAATGTATCACAGTTTGAACTAAATCGTTGATGAAAAGTATGAACAAGAGAGGCCCAAGATTTGAATTTTGAGGAACACCAGAAGTGGGAACAAACGATTTGGAAGTAAAATTATTTACACGAACTTGAAGGTTACGACCATGCAAATAAGAACGAAGGAAAGAAATAAGATTTGGGGAGAAATTAAATTTGTTACTTAGTTTGCAGAGAAGAGTTAAACAAACCTTTAAAATTTGGCAATGTCCCTATTGAAGAAGAAAATTTGGAATGTTACAGTTGGCGTCAAATGAATATGGACTGGAGATTTCTACACTGTTGTCAATTCAGGGGCAATGTTGAAAATGCTAAGTTACGAAGAAGCGACAACACCGCAGGGTGCGGGAAAGGAAAAATTTGAGCATCAGCCCATACTTATTTGACGGCGAGTGTAACAGAAATCAAGAAGGAGTAAATTACGAGGGGCTGAAGAGAGAGGTACAGGATAGAGATCTGTCCAATGACCCTAATGATGATGACTGCAGTATTCCGATTACCTTAAATAAATTTCGAATCAGTCCATTTTTCTCTAAAATACATCAACATTTTGTATGTGTAATAATATTTCATATTCCCTATTAAATACCTCCTCGTGGATATAGTACAACAAAAATCGATCATTCTGCTATGCAAAAGAGCATAAGAATGTTTCGGATCAGTAAACGGAATTGGATGAGTGACGGTCCAATGTTGATGCTGATGACTCATTCGTACTTCCTTGTGTCGTGATCATGCAGTTTAGTTGGTTTATAGAGGGCACGATGCTTACTACTTTTGACCAGAATATCACAGTGGGTATCGCCAATAACTGTTCAGTTTTTTCAATCGGATTATGACGAATGATTCATGAAAGATCTGATGAGCTTGTGCCAAATCTTACAGTGACCTTTTTCAAGGAGAGAAACATTTTATTTTGTTAGGAGTATTTACATAACAACAAAAAGTGTTTTGTACGATTTAATAACGATAGCTGCAATTTCATTATAATATTCTTATAAATTTTGTTTAAATATGCATATGCTAAACACTTACGAACCTAAGGTGCAGAATATGAGTCAAAATATTTTAGTATGTACTAATATTTACCTATACATCCCATGGTTAATTAATTTTATCTTTAGTTTTACATGTCATATATCTTAATTTTATGGCACTTGTAGCATTTCTAAAACATTGGGTTTGGTTTTAAATTAAACTATAGCTTGACTATCGCTATTTTTTGGGCTGATTTTCGACATTTCCTTACCTAATTTCTGTCTTTATAGAGCAAGCAAAATTAATTTTGTGTATTGATTCTGATGTAGAATTTTATGCTCTACATTTATTTGAAGCTTTTTTACTTAAAATAATTAGGGAAGCAGGAAATTACGAAAGTATGGTTTGATGTGTTAAAGTCTTATGTTCCGGTGTCGCGCTCAACATCCTGTATATGAAGTATGTTGACAGTTCCAAATTATTTCCTGAACAGAGTTACGATATAAGTCGCCACACAATAAACTAGTTCAATACTGTACAATACAGTGGCCTTTACGATTAATAACCACTTATTTATAAAAAAAAATCCATACACAATATTTCTATGATAAATGCAAATGCGAAATTTCAATTTTTTCACACATCTTCACTTTTTTGTGCTCTTGAAGAAATATAGGTATCTATTAGAATTTTAGTGTTAATTTATATTTAAAGGTTGGTGGTTCTTATGTACCATAAATTTTCAGCAATTCAGGGTTGCTAATATAAATTTACATAAATATCTAATTTATGAAATCGTCCGTGTTGACAATTAAATTTGCTTCAAGGTCTAAAATTATTCGAAAATATATCATCTCTAATGAAATTGTCTGTAGCCGACAACATTCTCTATCCTCCATAAATAATGAAAACAAAACAGTTTATCTTCAATCACAAAATTTAATGCAACTCAAAACAATTTTATTGTGTACAATGAGCATTCATAATCACCTAGGCAGAGCCAGAGCGATATGGTATTTTTAATAAGCGTCTGGTTTGTGTGAATGTTAAGCATTTGCCCGATTAGAGCTCATCGATACACGGTCATATCTCAAGGTCATGTAGTGCTCTGCCTCCAGTTAATCGTCCAGCTTAACGGGGGAATCGCAATCCGCGGCCTCGAACCGTCACAAGTCACAATACGCGTGATCAACAGTTCGCAAACTTTTCCAATAAGGAAAGACTTCGTAAAAGTGAATAATTTTATTTTATATTTTATATTTGACAGGATTAGTCTTCAAAATTTAGATTTTACTGGACAATTTGAAAGCTTTGGCAGTTTTTACCTCTCCTAGAAATTAGTTTGGAAACATGGAAAAAGAAGATTGGTTGGGAGCCTTAAAGACGTGGAAGGAAAGAATGATGAAGTGTATTGTTGTTGAAAGGAACTATTTGGAACATATTTGAAATAAAATTCTAAAAAATATGAACCAGGTGTCTTATTCTCAATAATCCTAACGTGAAACAATTTGCGTTGCCGGGGTAATTTGTCAATAAAATGCACAGATTTTTGAAACTTTCTGTTTTCAGTTGTAAACTAAATTTATTTAGCTTTTATTTATTTTATACCCCCACTTTTTCCTTCGTTCTGGCAAAACCAAATCAACTTTTTTGTGCTTCTTTGTACTTGCTTCCAAAGGCCTTCCGCAATTTACCAGGCGTCACCTCACTGGCTCTCAAAGCTGTCGCTGAGAGAACAGTACAAGAGTCACTTTATGTTTACATTATCATTTGTAAATTCTATTTTTGGGCAGGTTTCAGCGTTAATGCTGCCTCCACACTAGTCTTCGCCTCTCTCTTCAAGCCCTCTTAATTCCTTCCCTCCTTGATTCTAAAGTTTCTTCTTCTTCACCTTCTTCCCTGTATTTTACCTTCAATTATAATTTTCTGAATATAATCCCTCCTTAAAATATATCCAATCAAATTAGCTTTCCTGTTCCTTATTTCTCTGAAAATTCTTTCTTTTTCAATCCTTCTCTCCAGCTCTTTCTTCCTCTTTCTCTACCAAAACGTCTCCAACCATCGCCACAAAACTTTTTTCTACATTATATTCTTTAATATATTAGCCCTGGTCGTCCACATTTGATTCCCGAAATACCTACCAACAAATTTGCACTGTAATATTTGCTATTTGAGTACTAAATTTTGTCTCATATTGATCTTTTTTTTTCAATTTGAAAGTTACAGTTTAAGAATCGCTGCTCTAAACAAAGACGCAGCGATGTTGTGGCGATTAGGCGCGTGCTCTCGGTAGCAAGCATAAGATAGCAACTCATTTGTCTTTGCTCTTCTATTTCGATGTGGTCTTCGTCGGTCGTAAACTAGTTTGCGATAGGAATTTATCATTCTTGCGGATTTGAAGATTAATTGGGTTTTGTATGGAAATGAACGCATTGCCTACATATGATGTTATGGAGAGTTTAAAAGTACAAGTAACACTTATGCTCGCATGAACATACTCTACTTATGCTGGGTTTGTAGGACGCTCTTGTGTAGATATGGTTAACCTGAAAGATAGCTACTTAAACAGAATTATAAATAAATATATATCACGGCTTATTACCCATTTCTTGGTCTGGCAAAGTGTCACTGTTTGCAAATTTCGGCATTGAAGATGTACCAATCAATTAAGATGTTTATACTTTTGTTATTTACCAATCGAAAGGACTCCTAGTAATAGCGCCAAATTTATTTTTTAAATGAAACCGTAACAATAGTACATTATCAATGTCAAAGTTTCAGAGATACCAAGCAAATAGAAAAAAAAACTGTTGTGGCCAGCACATTATCTCTCGCCACTTCCGTTTTTGGTTACATAAGTACAGGGCGCGAGCAGTCATGTGACATTGTTGGCCTTGACAAGCAGATATAGAGGCCCGTTTCAAACTGATAATTAGTAATTATGTACATAGCAAATGTAAAAATTTTTCATTAAAAATTTCAAGATTTTCTAAATTCACGTGGTTAATTTGTCACCAGAAGTGTGGTATTTATATATCAAGAAAAATAAACCACATAGAATTGGAATATCACTAAATTTATAATGACAAATTTTTATATTTGACATCTATGGACATAAGACTGCTCGCGCCCTATTGTATTTAACATTTTTTGTATACCTACACTCTACACCAAAAATTCTACTTATATCTATTCCTTATATTTAGATTATTTAATTTTAAATTCATTCTATGAAGAAATTTTGTCCTCTTCTAATTTTTCGAAGTTTCCAATTCATTGACGGGATTGACAATACTTTTGAAGGGTATATGTAATATACCTAAACTTTTAAATATTTAACTATTAATTCAATAAGAAATAATATAATTATGTACTTCCCAGAAAAAATCTTCAGTAATGTCTCTGGATTTTTGACACGGACATTTATCTGTAAACATATAGATAGAGATATATTACAATAGATTTTTATATAACATATTTCTTTATCTCTAAATCTATAAAAGATATAATAGAATATTTATATGTATCAAGAATAAAAATTTTCAAAAAATAATATTTAGAAGATTTTTTTAAGAATCTGCTACTTCCGGTTGTCCAATTATTACCAAAACCTTTTCAGCTCTTCCCAGTAATGTCCGATTGAGAAATACGTAGTTATACAGATATTGAGTATTATAGTTTTTGAGAAATCGTCCTTCCAACCGACCCATATACACACACACACAGACATCATCGTAAAAATATTAAAATCGGATTGTAGGGGCCCTAAAACGTGCTTAATCATTAAAATCTGGATATGCGATTTTTAGTACGAATTCAATACCTTTCTTTAGCGAGAGGAAAAAATAGCGTTAAAATTAAATCCGACGCATGTATTGGGAAAGTCTTTGGTAATAATTTTCAAGTTTCAATTTTGAAGTCGATCGAAATTAAACTCAAATCATCCGAATCACAATCCCTATTATAACAAATTGATCTTTTCTTTCTATATTTTTATTAGAATTAAACTTTCTTCTTTACAAGTTGTGAAAAAAACTTTTTGTTATGTACTTTTTAGAAAATCTTTATACCTACCTACAAAAGTTTATCTTTTTCTGTATTTTCTCAATTTTTTTCTGGCAATGAAAACATCTTTTGTTGAACTAGGACTAGAAGTATGAATACCCTAGGGTAAAAAAAATGTTGCTATTGGTCGTGAGAAAAAGTTTTCTGTTCTTTACACAGTCGATATAGATTTACTAACCAAACAAAAAAAGATTCCAATGGTAGAGCCGAGTCGATATGTTTTCTTACCGAAACACTTGTCTTCGAGGACCCTTTAACTAAAAGAGATACATATTTGAAGAGTATTAAGCTTCAAATAGGGACCATTGGTTTAAAATTTCAAGAAGTGTACAAACAATAAGTATAATAGTATTTAGTATAAGTAATTGTCTTTTAGCCAATACGAGAACTCTAACTTAAAGGAATAAAAAAGTTATTACAGATATGTATAAAAATATATTTATTCTTTAAAATGGCAATTATAATACTTAATAACTATGCTTATTACATATACATATGAAAATAAATCCGAAAACTGAGAGCAGTATGAGGTATGAGGCGATTAGAATCGGTTTCAGATCCCAAAATTAACTGTTTCGGTTTCTGAATCGAAATTTGATTTCAATGCCGAGAACCGAATAGTTTCGGTACTTACTGAAATCGAATCCCAATAGTTACGGATTCGGAACCAAGGACCGTTCAGTTCCCTGAAATATAACACTTATATAAGCATATATTTCATTGGTTTAGGTATAAATTCATATATTCGAATATTTCTAGAACCGGAATCGAATCTATCCGAAATCGGTTCGCACCACTAATAAAAACACTTTATGGTACTGATATGTCAACATGACCGAAATCTTCAAATAGAAACACACGCAGAAATGAGTAATAAGTCGTGTTGATAGATTTATTTTATATTTAGATAAAAATATCTCTAAAGTTAATATTTTAGAAACCTTGCTTTGAATGTAGTGTAAATATCACGAACAATTTTAAGGTTAAATGAATTTAAATTTTATAACCAATCAATAATAATAATGATAAAAATAATTAATAAATTTTAGTTTGAATACATGTGAGCTTAAGTAGATTATAGGTACATATGAGTGAAATTAAAAGTATTAATTACCTTCATTAGCAAATTATTAGTTGCAAATATCATGGAAATATGTAATGATATGAATATTAATTAATTTTTAATTACGCTGTCATTAATTTTATGCGTCTATATTTCATATTACATGCAGTACGCTGCATAATTCAAATATATGTTTGGGGTCTCGTGGCCGATCCCAACCGACGCCAAAAACTACTTCGAATTTACAATAGCACCAAAGTGATCCGTGTGGTACACTCTCCACACCAGCAATAAATGCTCGTGAGGTGACGCCTGGTTCCTGGTAAACCCCCTTATGGTACGAATATGACATCGTTATTGCCGATATCAGTGTAAATAGCATGATTGCCACACCAAACAATGGGTAATATACATATGTCGTAATGATAATTTTTTTTAAACACATGTATATATTTTGAGAGCCAAATTTGGTCAAATAAAAATAAAAATATCTGATGTGACCAATACCATCTATTATAGGTATACTAACGCAAACCTTTACGTAGTATACAGGGTATTTCAAAAAAAGTGATCAGCTTGATTATTTTCCTTATTATTGGGAATAGAAGAAAATCATTCAAATAAAAGTTGTAGTAAATTGAAGGGGAGTACTGCAAATATAATAGAAATAAGGAATATAATAATAGTAAGAATGAAATAATATTACAAATTTGATTTATGTATTTTCTATAAATTCCATACAGAAATTTTCTTGCAAAATATTCTATATTTTCAGTAAAATCATTTTATGAACAATGCCAATTTTAGTTGACACTGACATCCTTTCTGACATCTGTAAATTAATAATATTTACTGTTTCCATGGTGGAATTGTAGTAGCATAGGTTACAAGATTTATGAAAATTAATATCTTTATATTTTTTAACTCCATACACATTAAATATGAAGAAAAAAAATGTAAATAAATCGTATAGAGAGTAAAACTGTTAAAAACCTCAAATGAGGGTAATTCCGGTTCACCAATTATAATCAAAATCTAAGGAGCTTTTCATATTAATGTAAAGAAGAAGAATACGAAAAAATTATAATTTTTGGAATTGTAGTATTGGACTTCTCGACCTTGAAACAATCGTCACACACATACACACACATAGTCCATACGATGTAACTTGGCGAGTCAAAAGAATGTAATTCAGTTCACTATTCCTAAGTTGCGTTTTGTCAAATATTTACTTTTGCTTCGATGCCGCACAGCTTCAGAAGTGAAATAGTGATTTTACAATGTTTTATTGCCTTACACAAAGCAAATTTCACCCTAATACACTTAAACTCGGGGTGTCAGGTACTTTTCAACCCAAGAAGTTATATTCATACATAAGCGTTGGTGCATTTTTTTTTCAATAGTAATAGAAATTTTATTTTCTTAACTTAAGTAATTTAAAAAATAATTAATTATAATATGATTTATATAATAAATAATTCATTCCAATATTTGTAATATTTTTTTTGTATAAATAATTTTTTTTTTGTAATATTCGTAATTTTATTGAACTTCATTCTTCTTCGGTACGCCTATGGATTTTATAACTTCCCCATTACCGCAGTGATAGGTAATGTGAATTGCCCCAACTCGCCAAGTTACATCGTATGTACTGTATATATACGTATACAGACATCATCGTAAAAATAGTAAAATCTTATTCTACAAACCCTAAAACGTGCTCATTCATAAAAAAACTCACCATCGATTTTTTTAACCACACAATACCTTCCTTACATAAGGTGATGGATGATAAAAATACTGTACCTTCATATAGAATAATATAAATAAATCACATGTTGTTACCCATTTCTGGGTGTGCCAATGTGCGTACTTTCAAAGCAGGTTGATATCGATCGGATTTGAACACGGGCAGTATTTATTTGTTTATTTAAATTAGTTCAGTATTTTGATTCTTATACTTATAAATATTATGTTATCAATAAATTCATTTTATGAATACTTTTTATTATGTACTTATATAATTATTACAATTTGCAACGATTAAAATCAAATAAACCGCCTAACGTGCGAACCTTGTAATTTTTATTTACTGCTGGTAACATATTGGCTTTTTCTTATACTTAATTGAGAAGACTTTTCATGACGATCCTTTGATCATTTCACTGGCCGATATAAAAGAAAAGTAAAGCTGATATACAATTATTGTTGGAAATCGTACATCATTTTGCATTATACTTTCTGTAATAGAAATTTAAACGTTCTTTTTAATCAGTCTAATACGCGTAAATACAGAGATTTATTTATACAATATATTATTAACTAGAATTTCTGCTTAGAAACTCATATACTGTGTATCTGTTATATAGCATATCAACTTTACTGTCGTAATCGTAAAAAGCTATATAAATAGCAAACTAAAATTTTAGGTTAAGTATTTGTTTATGTTTCCCAGATTGTCGCAAATAGCAATTGATGGTAACAAAAATGTTAATTGCACATTTAAAAGTTCATTTTCTAATTCTCTGTGTTCCAAGCGATGCTGACATTTAGGTTAAATTAAAATACGCAATCGATTCTATTGACAAAAAAGCAAAACATTATTCATTGAGTAAATTGTTTAATAATTCTGGAAATTGTCAGACATACAATATCGGACATAAATAGAGGAACCAATAAAAAAATACTTATAGAAATTATTTGAGGTAGCTCGTTCAGTTGTTACGCTCTGTATTTTCAAACTTCTTATATAATGTAAAGGTGACATAAATTTTATGGACGTGAGTAATTCAAAAGTATCGTACTAAATTTTATAAGTACTTATGTATTTTAATAAGGATATTAGGTGCGACAAAAATAGAGCGACTGTATAAAATTTTTATATTTATTTCTAAAAAATCTGTTGTGGCCAGTGCAATGCCTCTCGCCATTTACATTTTATGTTACATAATTAAGGAATTTAACATTTCTTGTATACACACAAAATTTAAATTTTATCTATTCTTTCATTCTATGAGGAATTTTGTCCTATTCTTCTAATATGTTCAAAATTCTTCATATTCATTGACGGTATTAGCGGTATTTCTTAAGGATATATGTAATATTAATACAGTAGAACCCCGATTATCCGTGCGCGTTTAATCCGGGTGGCGGATTTTCCGTGTGTCATTTTAAGATGCAGTCAATGTACTTATCGAATATTTTGAAGAACAACCTGAAACTGATAGCATTGATCTACAGTTATTTTAGCTTAGAAAAATGAAGGAATTTATAAGGAGTAAAATTTACGAAGCCCAAAAACAGATAAAAAATAACTGATTTTTTCAAATGATTTTATTCACATATGTACATAACATAAACGTGCATAATTATGTACATATTACATATTGTGCATTCATACATATGTATAAATATTAAAACTTTTATTTGTATACTATTATATGTATCACGTTTGTTTTGTCCCTCTGACATATGTATTTGTCCAAATAAATTAGTTAAAAAATGGAAAATGAGGAGTTTGGATTATCCGTGTTTTCAATTATCCGGGAACGACTCGGTCCCGGCTAGCCCGGATAATCGAGGTTCTACTGTATACCTATAATTTTAAATATTTAATTAATAATACAATAAGACATATTAAATGTACTTACCAGAAAAAGATTTAATAATGTCAGTAAAACTGTTGATTTTTGACACTGACATTTTACATTTATCTGTCAATTATAAAGATTTAAATGTCTCAACTGGTTTCCACGGAGTTGTTTGGGTAGCGAGATTTATAACAACAGATTATTCTATATTATTATACGTATATTATATCTGTAGAAGATAAAAAAAAATATTAAATTTATTAGGTTGAGAATTAAATGATATTTATTATTTGTAATAACATAAATTTTCAAAAAATAATATTTAGAAGATTTTTTTTTAAGAAATACTACTTTCGGTTGTCCAATTGTTACCAAAACCTTATCAGCTCTTCCCATTAATGTTAGATTAAAGAATATGTAGTTAAACATGCCTTAAATCTTATAGAATTTGAGAAACCGTCCTTCCAACATCCATACACATACATACACATACACGAACATCATCGTAAAAATGTTATACCCGGATTCTAGGGACCTTAAAACGTGCTTATTCACTAAAATCTGGATATGCGATTTTTAGCATGAATCCAATACTTCTCTTAGCGAGAGGTAAAAAAATTAGCCAGAATAACAATTTATGAAAGAAACTTAACTTACACAAAAAGTAAACACTTTACATATTTAATACTTTTATTTGTTACTCACTTGTAAACTGCATTTATTGATACCGCCTACTACTTTTGAAAATTAATCTTCACTAGTTACTAACTTATAAAATTGTTTGCTAACGTGTTATAATTTTACAATTATTTACTACATTACTAACGTTGTTGACAAGTGAAAATTGTGTTTTGTTGCTGTCATACGTATTAAAAATAAGTGTCAATTACAACTGACAGATTTAGGTTATAAATTTAAATTGATTTGCAAGTGAGTAACAAATAAAATATTGTACAATATTCGCCAGGTAACTATTTTACTGCCTCAAGGAGCTGACAAGCTCGCCTGCTCGGCTCGCCAGTCAGTTCCTCCTTTCAGCAGTAAAAACCGTTTTACGTGGTTTGTAATGTAAAATACTATAACAGCGGTAATAAATAAAATAAAATAAATATTTCATCACGGCATATTACCCATTGCTGGGTGTGCCAATCTGCTTCGTACACAGATATCGGTAATGTTGGAATATTTGTACCGTGTGGGCGCTTACCAGGCGTCACCTCACGGGCACTCATTGCTGGCGTGGAGAGTGCGCGTAATAATAAATAATTTCCTATTTCCAGATTAGGTATTCCGAGAATATCTCGTAATCCTGTGTTAAAATGACGTTCATGGACAGTTTATTGTAGAGTTAAGTCTTATGCCATGTTTATTATTATGCATTTGTGGGTTAAGCTCGTGATAAAGTAGGAATAGCTATTTCTGTATTAAAAAGAAGCTATTCTTCCTTGTTTATTATTACCGCTGTAATAATTATTTATAACAACTTGCATTCATCGTCACATTGAATTAAGTAAATGTCGATGATTTTGTGGTGTATAGATTTGCATACGTCCGTTAAAATTTCAAATAATTGTTTGGAATTATTAATATTAATCCTTGCAATATATTTGTCATTACTTTCCCACAGATATTCAATTAGGGACTATTTGCGAGTTATAGATTCATTTTCAAATCAGGTCATTACTCTTTTTTTTCATTCAGCACTCTCACACGATTAAATATAGGCTAATATCTCGACCAAATTTTGAGTTGTTATTACCCAATAATGGGTGTTTTTTGGGGCTAATTTAAAATGCAAATATTTGAGGAACGAAAAGAGATATCGACTTGCGGTTTCAAAATTTGAAATCAGCACATTGAAGAGTTTCTAAATGTATAAAAACTGAAATGTTGAAAACTTTGAAATTCTTACCCAAATTCAAGTAGAAATATGACCATGAAATTTTTAATAAATGATTTAGGTAATATACTATATAATTTTTTTTTCTGAAACATTTTTTTTAGATTATCAATTGTTTAAGACTGATTCTAAAATAATCCGTGTTAATATGTGTTCATTATCTTTCAAGAGTTAGTACCTACATGTTCGATCTACATTATAGTTTGTTTAATATATCACTCTAGTTCATTATTGCATAGTTGATTAATTAAATATTTGCCTCTTGTCTGCTTTATATCCATCTACTCCCAATTAAAATAGTGACGACGTATACTCGTCCAAATAAAAAAGAAATATCTGTGCGGAGAAAAAAATCCTTCAACAAACTATATTTTTTGTCCGCTACAACACTTTTTCAGGGTCAACAAACTAATTTAATGAAAACCACGATTTGAAGAACAGAGGAGAGCAGAGGCGGATCAAGCATATATTGCACCCTAAGCTGAACCAAAATTTGCTCCCCCTCCCCTTGACCTTATTTGTCATTTCTAACAAGAACATGAAATTAAAAGAAAATTAAAATGTTTTCAAATATATTTTTATTCCAGGACTCAAAAGACAGAATACGAAATTTAAACAATCAAACAAAATTGAAACATCAAAATTTGACCTTAGTCTAAACACATTAGTTTTTTTTTTGTTTTTGAACTAAATAAACTACGTAGAAAAGTAGTTTCTTGACTGGAATGGATATTAGGAAAGTGAATTCTGGGATTTAGTCATCCAATTATTTATTATATCTTCAACGTTTCGATCCTACCAGGATCATCCTCAAGTTGTCCATGTGCTTCTATGAGTGTACACAGTAATTTTATCATTGACTTATAATTTTTAAATTATGAAATGCCTTTTACGGCAATAAATGTGCACCTTTAACTGCCAAAAATTAATTTATTTCTTCCTGAGGATGATCCTGGTCTGATCGAAACGTTGAAGATATAATAAATAATTGGATGATTAAATCCCAAAATTTACTTTCCTAATAAATAAATTATATTTAAAATAAAATAACACAAGTCAAAAAACGAAATTAAAATAAAATAATCAGTCAAAATTGAACTCAGTCAAAAATAAAATAAAAAGGTTTCCTTTTCAATAAATTATGTAACTATAAAATAAACGGTAACTAAAGAAAACGAAATTTAAACAAACGATGCAGTAACCATTGCTGTTTTCTTTTCCCCGTGTATTCGTACTTGCTACCTCTATCCCAAATTTTTAGACTTGCGGAAAAAAAATTTAAAATGAAAAAATTTGAGATTTTTCCTATTTCATGAAATATGATGAAATTTTGCACCCCTCAAATTTTGGCGCCCGAAGCGCTAGCTTCTTTTTTTTACTGGTTAATCCGCCTCTGGAGGAGAGAGGATTTCCAAGTAAGATACGATCCAGCGGTAGTGTACGTGACACTTAGTTAATCACTGACGGTGGCGGTCTGCGGTAGGCGTCTCTTTTCGGCGCATTCACAAGCGATGTCCATAAAATTAGATTACGTAACGTACCATCGGCAAGTACACTACAGTGCAGACCGCACGAGATGTTTCGGAAATAGTACACTTTCACTTGAACGTCTTCCACGTGGGATTCTCATGCAACACAGATAATATGGATTGTAGTAAGCTTTATGAATATGAGTAGAATATGTGCACTAAAGAAGTTATTATTATATATGTTCAAAGATAATATAAGTTAAGTAAATATACAGGGTTTTAATTAACAAGCGGACCATAGGCCTTTAACATTGGAAAACAGTTTTTCCTTGTGCAAAACTTCCTAATTAATTTTAGACAAAATTGTTTTATAAACATGTTGTAGATAATTAATTTCTACATCTAAACAGATTTTATTTTGCAAGTTTAGTAACTTATAGAATCTAATTTGAAATTTTATAAATATTGCTTATTTTTGTAATAGTCATGGAATTGAAACAAAATTATAAAGAAATACATATCGTTTGAACTGTCAAAAATTCGAGTCTCATATAAAAATTACAGATAATTATATTCAACACCGTAGTCCAGAGTTGAAAAAACCCGGTTCATATATAAAAAAAATCCAACCCACCTGAGTTTTATTGGGGATTTTTGGGTTTTTTGTTTTTGTGGATTTTTATGTTCAAAAATACGCTTAATGTGATTAGCAGTTGGCACGTATCAGGAAAAAAGAGTTTTTTGCATTTAAAAGCGAAAGATATTTTTCCAACATTTATTTTTTAAGAAAATGTTATTAAACATCGAAATTCTGACAGTTCAAACGATATGCATATCTTTGTAATTTTGTTTAAATTTCATGGCTATCACTACAAATGAGCAATGTTTATAAAATTTAATATTGGATTTTACAGATTACTAAACGTGCAAAATAAAATGCACTTATTGGTTTAGGTGTAGAATTTAATTAACAATTTTTTTGCCTAAAATTAAACTGATTTTCCATGTTAACGCCTCTGTCCCGATTTAATTAACACCCTACCATAAAAGAATATGGATACATCTGCTCACTTTTGAAAATTAAAGTTCTCAAATTATTTCCCTTATGTAGTTATTAACACGTCCACTACCGGATTTTTTTTTTGTCCCTAGATATTTATTTTTATTATTTCCATCTAACAGGATAAGTATTGGCTGATTGGCTGTAAAGAGTAGTATGAAGGATGGCAACCATTATATATGTTCAGATTTAGCGTCGCCGAATGTCTTATTGAGGATTCGAAAATCAAGTACGTCACAGAAAACAAAATCATTTTAAAACGTTTTTTATTCGTCATTTGAAATTAAGTTGCGAAAGTTCATTTCGTTAGAACTTAATTAATCAATTTTTTAAAGATTGTTGTGAGCGAAAATTTTCGAAACATGATTTATAATTTGACAGTATTAACAGTTTTCAAGTCAGTCTGTCAGTGAATGAAAATAAAAAGTCAAAATAATATAAAAATAACCTGGTGGTTATTTTTATGGATAAATAACCAAACCTAAATTACAATTTGGATAAATAATCCAAATGAATAGCCAAAAGTTATTAATTAAATTTGAAATAAACGAAACATTAAACTTATAATTTCATGTGAGAGTTGGTGTGAGTCAGTTGAGATGGTTTTGTCATGTGGAGAAAATGGCGAGTGAACGGCTTGTTAAGCGTATATATCGTGGTGAAGTTGAAGGTTTTCGATTGCGTGGCCGACCAGTGTGTAAGTGGATGGATGTGGTTGGTAGAGTGCTTAAAGAGAGAAAGTTTCCAAGTGGGAAGAGAAGAAGAGCATGTATGAATGCGATTATGAGTGTGGCCGAGGCGAAAGAAGTGTGCTTAGATAGATATGTGTGGCGAAGGATGATTGTTTCGTAACTATTATTGTGATCCGGATGCGGTATTTCGCTACCGAAAATCGGTCATTTTAATATATTAAGAGTGAGGATTTGTTGTATGATGTTGTTGTTATTATTTTCAGGTTTGTGCTAACACACTAAGTGGGACATGCGTGATTTTATGTATCGATAGCCGTGTTCCTTCGGGCAGTGATTGTGATTTTGTGAATCCTGATAGTTTAATCGTGATCATTTTGAATCACAATTTAAAAATTGTTTCAAGAAAACAACTTAAATAATATAAAACCCATCTAGCGGCAAATGTCATATGCAGACCAATGAAAACTAATTTATTTTATAAATAATCTACTGTCAAGTATTATAGTCAGCACATCAAAAATGGATCATATAGAAATAAAAAAATGTTCTTGGTAACATATGAAGTATGTTTACAAATCTTTTATGTAACATATTTGCTCGGTTTTCAAAAGTATGCTTTTGTAGGAAAATCATATTTCCTTTGATGCAGCAAACCCCACATTGATAAATTTCTACGCTCGAAAACCTATTGTCGTCAGTCATTTTTAAATTTGCTCTGAAATGAATCCGTGTGATCATTCAAAAAGGATGATTCAGTAGGGAAAGGGGAAGATTGTCTAGTGATCACAAAATGACAAAGTGGGGATAACGAATAGGAAACGAAAAAACATACTTCTTCTTAATCATGATCACTTTGATTTTTTAGATTGCGAATCACTGCCCGAAGGAACACCGCTTATGTATATAATAATCAAACTGAAGACAATTCTTAGTAAATAGTTATATTATAAAAGGAATTGAAATATGTTACAAAATGTAAACAATAATAATTAAAGTTAAAATCTAAATAAAAAAATTGACAGACAGTTGAGCAGAGCTTTAAAAAAATTATAAACAAAAGATAATCCGAGCAATAAAAACGTTACAGCAAAATATAGCAGAACGGACAAAAGTTACATTTATAATGAACGAAAGATTTTCAACTTCCATTATACACTAACTATTTACACATAACAACTTGATTCTTGAACTTATCTTAATAACATATTGAACTTGACTTATTGCTTAATTTTTGATTGGCCTGTTTTTAACTGAATTCCCCTACCTTGGCTTTTGCCCACCACGGTTCATGTTCAACCCTCTGTCTTTGTGACTTCTTATTCTGGGGATATCTTTTCCACCCAGATTGGTCGTTTATCTTGTGGTTGTTTTCTGGACAATCATCTACGACACCTCCTTCTAGCCTCGAACCCAGGTCCCTTCAAACTGACAGGAAATCACAAGGCAGAGACAAAACGCTACCCGCGTCGACATGAGAGCGAGAGGATCTTATTGTTATTTTCCGAAGAAGAATTTAGGAAAAGATTTCTCTGTAGATTTATGGCCGGACGGAATGTTTATGACTTGCATACTCTTGACTTGCAGGTGTCTACAACTCTGTTACAAGGGTTGTAGAAAAAAAATGGGCTGACTTTCTAAATGTTTAATAAAAATAATGCAGCTGAATTTTGTCTTGTTACACCTGAAATTAATTATACAGTTTTTAAATCACCACTCAGTAATTAGTTTGACAATTTTAGCAATTTTTGAGTTACCAGAAATTAATCTGACACCTTTGACAATGTTTACGTCTTTCGGAAATTAATATGAAAGCATTCCAAAAGAAAAATGAATGGGAGTTTTTAAAAAGTGGAAGGAAAGATTGATGAAGTGTATGAACCATGTCTTATTCTCAATAATTGTAGCGTTATCCTTTATTACGAGAAAATTATAAATTATTTGACTGAGTTTTATATTTCCAATATACCTATGTCCAAACAAAATATTTTAACGTTCATATCTATAATATTGGCATAGTAAAACTTGGATGGAAATTAATGTTGGATCTAGTCTAAAAAAGTAAAAAAAAGTTCCGTGTATAAAACTTGGATGTCATAGTTCGTTTGTAAATGTATAAAACAGGGATGGGAAACGTAACGTAACGATACCCGATAACGTATCGTTTATTATTATTTTTTAATAACATTACAATTACAAAATAACGTTATATAACTGTAACATAACAAATAACGATTCACAATAACGTTATCCAAGTTTACAAATTTTACAAGATTTCCTGATTGTTTATTCGTGATTTATAATAAATGTGGTCAAATTCAAATGTTAAACACTTTATTTCACTTCTAGAATAAGATAAGTGTGTAAGTTTTTTTAATACATTGTTTTAATTTTTAATTAAATTTCATTAGAAAAGTACGGTTATTGTAACATTATAATAACAAAACAAATATAACGTTATTGTAACGTTACGTAACGTTTTAGTAAGTTATTTATTTATTTATTTATTTATTGAAAATCAATCCTACAGGATAAAAATCCCAGGTACAGGACGATTGTAATAAGGTACAAAATATAATATAATGCATTGGTATAGATATAAATACATATGAGAATATAATAAAAAAATACGATGATGAACATAGCAAACAGTATACTAAACAATCAAATTAAATATGGAAAAATTGCAGAAGTGATATTTTAAATTTACGTAATGAATCGGCACAAATATCGGACTGAAGGTTGACACTATTAAATAGATTGCAAATTTGTCGAATAGGACATTTTAATTCATAATTTGCCCGCACTGTTAGTAAATTGAAAGTCAACTTAGTTCGTGAATTTACTCTAGGTACGTTGAAAGAGATACGAGATAAAGTAGCACTATCGTTAACTTGACCATTTAACAATTTATATAAAAATGTAATGGAATGTATTTTCCTCCTTATCGATAAAGATTTCATATCAAAATAATGAAGTAACATATTATAATTGCAATCGAAACTAGGATACTGGCCGGTAACTTTATAATGACAAAATTTTAGAAACTTTTTGTTCAATGACTCAATAGCATTAGAATATTTGTCATAGGTAGGGTTCCAAACAGGGGAAAAATATTCTAGTTTGGATCTAACGCACGCAAAATACAACATTTTTAACGACAATACATTTCTCAAAGATTGAGCATTTCTAATGATAAAACCAAGATTTCTGTATGACGCTTTGATAATAGCTTCAATGTGAATGTTAAATGTGAATTTTTCATCAAATAATACTCCAAGATCCTTATATAAGTTGATTCTGTGGAGAGTAGTATTACCCATAATGTAGTTATGAAAGTAAACGTTTTTTTTTACTAAATAGCTCATAATTTTACATTTGCTAAAATTAAAGAATATACCGTTAAGTAACGATTTTTTTTAACGTTATGAAATAACTTAACAATTCATTAACGTTATCCCATCCCCGGTATAAAATAACAAAATAATTTTTATGCATATAATTTAAAGAGGTCATTGTTTTATTAATGCCAAAATACGAAACCACTTATGAATATTAACAAGAATCAAGTTATAGGGCTCAGACTCGAAGGTAATCGAACTTTAAATGACTACCGAAAAAATAACCCTTATCGTCGGTAGAAAATCAAATTTTCAAACCAACTCCAAATCGAAATCCCCCATTTTTAGAAATTCCATACATGAATACATTAGTTGAGAATTTATTCACATAGCCTGCAGGAATGTTAAATAACAACGCTTTGGAGTAGGAGCTCCCCTGCCCTAAAACAGCAGCAGAATTCAGGAATCCCGTATACAAAGACCTACTTCCCTTTGACTGTTTATTTCCCGAGGCCGTGAGGGAACTCGAAGGACGAGCAGTTTCACGCTGTCATGATATCGCAGCATCAGAGGACAACCCTACCAGAGAGAAGGACGACAACTTCTTCCAATACTATCAATCGCAGGATAAGTGGATTTCGACGATTTATTCAACTCTTACAACTTCTATAAACTGTCATTTATAAAGTAAAATGCTGTTTGATAAAGAAGAATTGAAAACGGTCTCTCACAGTTGATAACGAGATAATAATGAACAGTTTAGTCGTTTTGAAAAAGTGTAATCTTCAAGTTGACTTGTTGCATTTTTCAAGCATTGTAGTACGGCAATATCAGAATAATGATTGTCAAAATAAATACTAATAATTTAACGTAGAAAACGTTACGCTTTTGTTCGACTCTTGTTTCTAATTCCATGGCTAATACTATTAAACTGTAATTCCGTAAATTTTCAAATTTTATTTCTGCAGTTATGAAGTAGCCAAAATGAATTTTTTTCATTGATTCGGATGTAGAAATTTTTGCTTTACAACGTCGATTTGAAACTTTTTGTCTAAAATAATTAGAGGAGCAATGCGCACCGAAAAACTAATTTCCCATATGTTCAACGCTTATGTTTCACTTTCCGTGAAACACCCTGTATGCATAAAATATAAAAACTAAACATTAGTTTGTCATAATATTGTTATTAGCAATTTCATATTTTGGGGAAGGGATAAGATGATAGGATTCTGGAAGAAAACAGATAGACTGGGAGGGAAAGAAATAGTTTTAGATCAGCGTCGCGATTATATTATGGTAGATTATGGCATGGCGACAGCTAGCTATAACCATATCTTTCTCTCCCAGTCTATCCATCTTTTTCCACGATCCTACCATGCTATCCCTTCCCCAAATTTTTAATAATTATTTTTCCATAAAGTACGAATAATTAATCAATTTAATAAAATACGACTATTTTATTTTGTCTACTGGATTAAATTATAAGCCACAGAAGGTAATATATTCTAACACGAGTTAGAAACGAACGAGTAGTTGAATAGCCTTCTGTAACGAGTTTTAGACTATATTCTCTGTTTCGGGTTTCATTTACATTATTTGTATATAAAAATAGGTGACAATTTCTATTAAGGAAATTTTTTGGCAGATAGGTTGGTGTTGGTGATAATGATTTTTGGTTTTTATTTTACTCGATGCCTAGACATTTAGTGTATTAATGCAATCATACCAATCCTAAATAACAAAATGTCACCAAAAATCGTTTAAGAATCAAACTCATTCTAGTATCAATAATCGTGCTAGAATAATTTTATTCTTATTTTAAAGTTATTAGTTTACAGTTATAAGATAAGATAATGGTTCTCAATATTCATTCAAGTTTTGGAAAAGAAATTTCGACCAACAGATTCATCATAAAAAAATATAATTCTAAAATGCAGGTTCGCAAATTCTTTGGAACGGTTCACTGCATCTGACTAAATAATAAGTTAGGTTGTAGACCATACAATACAGAATTGTATCCAACCTAAGTGACGTATTTTCTATCAGCTGCTCCCAAGATTTCGACACAGTATTCTTCACATTCCGTACGAGAAAGCCCTTTAGAAACCCACAGGTAAATATTACAAGGTTAGAGCTATTCTACTGTATTCTTTCAATGAATTGTCATTTGTCAAGGCACACATAGAAGGCGTGATTACAAATTTATAATTATTTTAACTGCCCAAGTAACCGACGACAAATTGCTTTTTAAGTAGTGAATATTTATTAATCGAACAAACATGATTTACTGAAAAATTCCAAAAGAAAGAAATGCTATCTACGGAAAGTAGAAAATTGTTTCAAAATATAAATGTTACATTCACATTTCTTGTCTATATATTACACATTCAAAAATACATTTTCAATATGGTTAAGATTTTAATTATTTTTTTTCAATCAGGGTTTATTAAATCTTTATCGTTTTTTATGTCAAATAGTAATAGAGACGTTATGTAGGCATGGATATCACTACACGTGATTCGGACTGCGACGACATAATTTTTTTTACATCCATTGTACTTACACAGATACTTTTTACAACTCAAAACATGTATATGTAATTAACAGCCTGCGCTGGCAAAAATTGACGATCGTAATAAGTGCAAGAAAGTGCGCACTCAGTAAGGTTCGCTTCACTCGAAAATTATAAATGAAACACATAAAACGTAGCTATAGTGCGGATTCGTTATATAGGTAAATGGAAAACGAGTTACGCAAAAAGTTCGCACTATATAAATGAAAAACGCTATTACGCTGTTAGAACTGATTGAAATAATCGAAAACAAATGACACATCAGGTAAAGATCAAAATATTTCCTCAAAGAAAAAATCTGATATGGCCAACACAATTCCTCCCGTTTAATTTAATTTGTATACATGTAAATACTTAAAATTAAATTATATTTAAATACCGGGTGCGATCCCGACCGACGCCAAATATTTCGAATTTTAAATGACCCCGGTGGTGCACTCTCCACGCGAGCAATAAGTGTTCGTGAGGTGACAACTGGTAAACGCCCGCACGGTGCAAATATGTCATCATCGTTACCGAAATCTGTGTACAAAGCAGACTGGTTCACCCAGCAATGAGTAATATGCCGTGATGATATATTTATTTATATACTTACCTATATTTATTGCTGGCATGGAAAGTGCACCACAGGTGTCAATTTTGTGCCATTTAAAATTCTAAAATATTTGGCGTCGGTCGGGATCGAACCCGGTTCCCCCTATTTCCATGAATTGGTGCCTGGTAATCGCCCGCACGGTACAAATATATCATCATTATTACCGACATCTGTGTACAAAGCAGATTGGCTCACCCAGCAATGAGTAATATGCCGTGATGATGTATTATATATTTTTATTATCTTACCTATATATTCGTACATATTTACTTATGCTGAAAACTGTATTAAGTTCCTTTCCATATAATTATTGTTCCATTTACTATTTTCTTTTTAAAACGTTACTATTATTATTTGAAATGATTAGTTTGTTGACAGTGACATATCTGTCAATTACATACATACTGTGTAACCATGGAGCGTAGGCTTCGGGATTAAAATTATAGATAATTTTATAAATTTATCCATAAAATATATACGGAAAGTATTAACGGAAATGTGTAGAAAATTTAAAAAACTTCAATTTTTATAATAACAAATCTTGATAAAATAACATTTAAAGGTATGTTTCGAATAAAAACTATTTTGAGCTTCTAGTAAAGAGCCATTTCCGGTTATCTGATTTAACCAAAATCGAATGGCATCTTTCCATATAAGAGTAAGGTAGAAATACAAGGTTTCAAAATTTTCTGAACGATAATATTTGAGTTAGAGCGTAAAGAGATCCACATACACACCGACATCATCGTGAAAATGTTAAAATTGGATTCTAGGGCTTTAAACCGTGGTCATTTACCAAAATCTCGATATGCGAGTTTTAGCAAGATCCCTATACCTCCCTTACCAAGGGTAGCGGGTGGTAAAGAGGTATAAATGTCATGGCAAACTGATAAATAAGGGATAATACATTATAGTTTCTTACAGTCAAAATTTTATCTTACATTATTTTTATACTCGTAGTATTAAAAATGGTACAAGCATGTCAAGAGTTTCCTAATTTAAGAACTGTTGAACACATTAAAACAATTTTAGTAGAGGGCCTTTATTCCTTTCATAATTTAAAATACAAAAGATACATAAATCAGGAACTCATTGTGGCTGTTTTCGGTTGATCATTACCAGAGATAACATTTTCAAAGTCTGGAACATTTGATGTGTAACAATTCCCATCCTGAAGCATTACAGAATCAAATTACTAACATAAATTCCGAGTAGTGGACAATTCCGAGTTGTGACTTGCGACACGAGCGCTTTTAAATTCATATCTACAAATTGGAGCACTCTCGGCACGTAGAAAGTTTTGATAGATGTGGAAATTTGCAAACGAGTGAAAAAGAGATCGGCGAACTGAACGCAACTCACAGAGAATGGAGTTTGACTTCGGAGAGAGATTCTGAAATCTGAAATGGAACTATGCTACACTTCACTTTTCGGATCACTACATTTCGTGACAATGGAGGTTTCTTTTTTACTTTTCTTCGCTTATGTCAACTAGATTGCTGCAATGTGTCAGCTTTTTACCTCTCGCTAAGAGAGGTATTGGATTCATGCTAAAAATCGCATATCCAGATTTTATTGAATAAGCACGTTTTAAGGTCCCTACAATCCGATTTTAACATTTTTACGATGATGTCTGTGTGTGTGTGTGTGTGGATGTGTGTGTGTGTGTGTGTGTGTGTGTATGTGTGTGTGTGGGATGTTGGAAGGACGGTTACTCAAAAACTATAAGACTTAAAATTTATTTAACAACGTATTTCCCAATCGGACATTCATGGGAAGATCTGAAAAGGTATTGGTAATAATTGGACAACCGGAAGTAGAAGATTCTTGAAAAAAAAATCTTCTAAATATTATTTTTTGAAAATTTTTCGTGGTAATATTAAAGAAAATTAAATTCTCTATCTGATACATTTAAATATTTTATTATATATTCCATAGATTTAGAGATAAAAGAAGTATAATATATAAAATAATCTGTTGTAATAAATTTGACAGCCGAAAGAATGCCATGAAAAATAGTTGATAATTTAAATTATTTGTAACTGACAGATAAATGTCAGTGTCAGAAATAATGAGTAATGAATTAGAAATGTACTTGGAGAATCCCTTAGTTCTTGATCTGTGACTATTATGGAGATGACAAGTCTAGGTTGAAGGACTTAAATTTGTTTCAAACATTATGGGACAATGTACACCAGTACTGTAGACTAGAGTAACTTTGAATTGCGAAAAAGCTATCAAATTCTTCTCAAGTAAGTTGTAAATATTGACAAAATCGGAGTGCAATCTATCCGTCACTTTATTAAAGGGAATTAAGGTTATTTAGATATAACAAGTATGAAAAAATAAAATGTAAAAGAAGATATATAAGAATAGATGCACAATCCAGATGTATACATTTTAGACCGCCCAAAATTAATGTTTTTACTAGAAGAATATGAAGAGAAAGTAAACAAAGTTGTTCGAATTGAAAATTGCTGTTACCAGCCTAATATTTATATATGGTAAACTCTACTTTGTAATTTATTGTAACATAATTTATGGTAAAATATCTTCATGTTGAGACATGCTATTATTGAATAATAAAGAAGTTTATACTTCATAGATTTATATGAATATATTACCTATTTGTATTTATAAAAATAATCTTTGCTTTATGCATACAGCCAGGTAAAATATACGGCGAGAGGTTATGTGCTGGCCACATCAGATTTTTTATTCAGTAGGTACTGTTCTGTGAACTACAAGATGATATTTTTTAAATTCTTATTTGATGTGCAAGGGCTGTCCTAAAATTAAAAGTAGGACCAAAAATGAAAAAAGAAATTATTTTCAAAAATCTTACAAAAGGGTGTAGGTATACATCTCGACCATTTTTCTACATAGTCCCCGTTATTTTCATTTATCTTGTGTAGAGGGGGCACGAGTTTTTAATGTTTACGTTATCTTCGACTTTTTTCTGTCAGATTGTTATATAAATGAAGTAAGAGATGAAAATAAGACGGTACCAGATCGGGGCTGTGTGGTGACGGTCTACAATATCCCATCCAAAATCGCCTAGTAAGCTTTGATGATTTACGCTGTATAAGGCTGCGAGGTCATGTGTTACCGTGAAGCAGACACGCGCCGCAAGTCAACATTCCCTGCCTTCGATTTTGAATTTCCCTTCGACGTTTCTGTTTGGTTTTACAGTAGTAATCTGCATCCACAGTAAACTCATGCAGATAACGTATGATCAAGCGGATTTCACATCTGGCGGAAGAGATAAGAAGATACTTCATCGCAAACGGATGCTACTGCCAAACTGTTCGCCCTAGAGAAATGCTGGACTAACCGTTTGAAAGAGGAGGAGTCCCTCTATAAAGTGGTGACAACTTTGCGAAACAAAATGTCCCCAGGCCACCAGTGCCTTTGTATCTTTAATTTTAGGACGGCACTCCTGCATAAACAAACTGTGAAAAATAAAAAAAATAAGGTATCTGTTACGTTATCAATATCTAGAGATATAAAAGGATTGTCACTGGATATGAAACTAGGATTCATCATTATGAGTTTCAATCAAAGTGGAAGTCCATGCAGTTGCACAAAATGGGCACATCACCCTTTAAGAAATTCAAGGTGTCCTAATCGACTGGGAAAATCATAGCTACTGTTTTTTCCAAACTTTAAGCCATCCTTCCTACAGTCCAAACCTGACTCTGTCCGACTATTATATATGTCGGACAAAGTTTTACTATACTTAATACTAACATAAGACACATCTATTGGAGTACGTCATCAAGAAATAATTTAGCCATATGCAGCCGCAGCCACTCAACTAAATGTACTACATATCATCATCACTGCGCTGTGTTAGCGGCAGAGTATGAAATCCGGTAATGTATACAATGCCTAGGACCTAGGCAATGTATATATTGCTGAATTTGTATAATGGTATATTCATATATTAACGCAAAATTGAGTGTGCTGTTACAGATATAATTTAACCATACGCGGCGTATGTTTAAATTATATCTGTAACAGTGCAGTGAGTCATAATGTACCTACTGACATGCAGTATATTTAGTTGAGTGTGCTGAGGCCGCGTATAGCTAAATTATTTATTGATGATGTATTCCAGAAGGCGTGTCTTGTGCTAGAGGTACGTATATTTAGTAAAACTGCTGACGAGACAAAACGTCATAACCCGATTTTTTCAATTTTTGCATTTCGATTAAATTTGGAATCCCAGCGTACATAATTTTCTCTGAGAACAAGGTAATAAGTCTTGGAAGTTTAAATACGGTTGAAAGGGTCTAGTTGTACGTTTTAGGTATCAAATTTAATCCAAGCGCAATAAATAAAAAAAATTGAGTTATGTCCCTGTCAGTAGCGAATTATTCCCAAATTTAAAAAAATCTGATGTGGCCAGCACAATACCTTCCATCAATCCTGTGTATTATCCTATATTTCCAGTAAAATTATCTCATAAACAAACTATGCAAATTGCTCTTGACACTGACATCTTCTTCTTTAGCTTTTCCCATTCGTTAGGGGTCGCTATTTTTTATTTTCTTCTTCCAATCATTTCTGTTTTGCGTGTCGTTCTCATTCTGTTCCTTTTCTGTCAAGTCTTCCGCAAGACAGTCCTTCCATCGTATCTTTGGTCTTCCTTTGTTTCTTCAATCTGCTATTACTAAGCTATTCATTCTTCTTCCAATGTATTCTTCATTTCTCCTCATGACATGTTCAAACCAATGTAACCGTCTCTCTTGTATCTTTCTAGAAACGTCTTACACTAATAAAAAAAAATTCACCTTCTGAAGAAGGCATATGAGATGCCGAAATCGGTAGAGGCCGAATTTTAAATAAATATTTTGACTGCAATCCAGTAACTCATTATTTTTATATACCCATCCAGTCAAGAAGCTTCATCATCCACTTCTTACACTAAAGTTATTTCCCTTATTCTGTCATTCCTTACAGTATCTTTCCGTGTCTTCCCCAACATCTATCGCAACATCCGCATCTCTGCCACATTCATTTACTTTTCATTGATACTACCATCTGTCAATTTGAATTATCTGAATATAATTAGCAGTTTCCATGGTTAGCATAGCTAACTGTTTTATGAAATTTAATATCTTTATAATTCTTTAACTCTATATCTATTGAATATGAAGTATAAAATGCAATAAAATCTCATAGAGAATAATATATTCTTTAAGTTATATTAACGTTAAATGTTAATAAATGATATTTAACTGTTAAAATCTTCAAATGAGGGTACTTCCGGTTGACCAATTATAACCAAAATCTAATCACCTCTTCTTCTGGATGTAAACTCGAGGAATATGAAAAAAATATAATTTTTGGTATCGTGGCATTGTAGTTATGCGATCCGAAACTTTTGTCATACGCACACACACACACAGACCCACATACAATACGCACAGACATCGTAACAATGGTAAAATCGTATTATATGGAGCTTACAACGTTCTTATTCACTAAAAACTCAACATTGAGTTTTTTAACCAAAGACAATACCTTTCTTACCTAAAGGTAACGGAAGTTAAAATTAAGTAAATTTAGGAGTGATGAAGAAGAAAAGTTGCAATTGTGGACTACATTATACAATTTGAGAGTATAAACTTTTTGATAGAACTGAAAAGTGTATGTATATGTTGCACAAAATTTGGAATTGCAAACAACCTATTTTAATGACTTATTTTAAATTTCAAACTTAATATATTTTCGTAATTAATATGCATAGAATAATATGCGACAGATTTGATTAATAATCATGCTATAAATTACTGGATGACATGATGAAAATAAAACACCGTAAATTTGAATCGATGCCAAGATTTTGTCATTACCATATCCCTAACATCCATCTATAATTACCGAACATATTTACAAATTTGATTTAAATTTCTGATTAAAATGTAACAAAAAAAGCAGAGCATGCCTAGATATGTGTAATATAAAATAAAAACAAAACTCAGAAGTAAAACGTAAAAGTCGACAAGCGTAACAATTTAAAATAATAATAGACTTCTTTATGACATAAGAAAAGACGAAGATCATAGAAAAAAGAATAAAAGAAATGTGACATCCGGCTCGAAACATTTGAAGCTCAAGAACAATATGAAGATGACAGTTCTGGTAATTTTAAAATTAGAGTGTTTAGAAAGTAAATTGTTTCACAGCCATAGAAAACCAATTTCTTCTAAATGCACCTCGAGTGCAGGCAACTTTCAACGCAGTGTGAATGGCATTATGTACTTTTTTCCGTCATTTTTTCTTTTTGGAGCATTCTATCTGAAAGAGTTTAGAAAACGCAGCTGTAGGTGACAGCCACGATTTTCATATGAAATAGAGAAACCATTCGACGATTTATGGGAACGTATACTGAGATCTGTAATTGCGGTGATAACAATAATATAATATATACTTATTTAAGCCGTGGAGAAATGCTTAAATTATTGTTTTATGTTTTAATCATGCAGCTTTCCAAAGGAATTTCACTCGAAGGTTGCGGAAAGGATAATAGACAAACAAACAAACAATTACCTTTTGCAATATAATTATGCTCTGTATAGGAAATCAGTGTACGATAACATACAGCATATACATAATAATCAGACATGTCCCACTTAGTGGGTTAGTACAAACCCGAAAACAATAATAACAATAAGAGTTCAGCTGACACTCCACTCTTTCTTCTAACTAACGCTACATCATGCAGCAAATATATTAAAGTAACCGATTTATCGGTAGCGAAATATCGCATCCAGATCACAATAATAGTTAAGCAACAATCATTCTTCGCCACACACTTCTGTTCAAACACACTTCTTTCGCATCGTCCACATTCATACCTAAGAGCTCAGCTGACTCACTCTACTGTCCTAAGAACATTCTTACTAAGCATACATCTTCATACCGCAAATATTCATCAGTCCTTACACATTAAAATTATCGATTTTCGGTAGCGAAATACCGCACCGGAGCACAATAGTATTAACGAAACAATAGAGGATTACAACTCAATCAAAAAATAGTGAAAGTTTATGCTTAATAATGAATATTAATAAAAAAAATCTGTTGTGGCCAGCACAATACCTCTCGCCACTTCCTTTTTTTGGTTACATAAGTATAGGGCGCGAACGGTAATGTTACATTTTTGGGCTTGACAAGCAAATGTGTGGGCCCGTTTCAGAATGATAATTAGTAATTATGTACATAGATGTCAAATGTTAGAATTTTTCATTAAAAATTTCAAGATTTTCTAAATTTACGTAGTTAATTTATCACCAGGAGTTTAAAGTTTACTTGTATGCCTTAGATATTTAACATTTAATTCTGCTCCACATGGAATTGGAAAATCACTAAATTTAGAATGAGAAATTATGATATTTGACATCTATATACATAATTACTAGCTATCATTCTGACATGGGCCTCCATATCTGCTTGTCAAGGCCAACAAAATCATATGACTGCTCGCTCCCTATTGTATTTAACATTTCTTGTATACCTACACTCTACACCAAAAATTCTACTTACGCATATATCTATTCCATATATATTTAGATTGTTTAATTTTAAATTCATTTTTGATGAAGAAATTTTGTCCTCTTCTAATTTTTCGAAATGTTTCCAATTCTATTAATACATTAAGAAATAATATAATGTATGTACTTCCCAGAAAAAGTCTTCAGTAATGTCTTCGGATTTCTGACACTGACATTATCTGTCAGTTACAAACAAATTAAATTTTCAACTATTTTCCATGGCCATTCTTTCGGCTGTAAAATTTATTATAACAGATTATTTTACATACTATATTTCTTCT
The DNA here is from genome assembly GCA_951394225.1 of Harpalus rufipes. Classification (NCBI taxonomy): domain Eukaryota; kingdom Metazoa; phylum Arthropoda; class Insecta; order Coleoptera; family Carabidae; genus Harpalus; species Harpalus rufipes. Next base: position 26,112,582 of record OX596279.1, on the reverse strand, counting down.
ATCTCTAAATCTATAGAATATATTGTAAAATATTTAAATGTATCAGAAAGAGAATTTATTTTTCTTTAATATTATCAAGAAAAAATTTCAAAAAATATTATTTAAAAGATTTTTTTTCAAGAATCTTCTACTTCCGGTTGTCCAATTGTTACCAAAACCTTTTCAGATCTTCCCATGAATGTCCGATTGGGAAATACGTAGTTAAAAAAATTTAAGTCTTATAGTTTTTGAGTAACCGTCCTTCCAACATCCCACACACACACACACATACACACACACATCCACACACACACACACACACACAGACATCATCGTAAAAATGATAAAATCGGATTGTAGGGACCTTAAAACGTGCTTATTCAATAAAATCTGGATATGCGATTTTTAGCATGAATGCAATACCTCTCTTAGCGAGAGGTAAAAAAATGATATAAATAATTGAAATTCTTCGGAAATAAGGAGGTTCTTGTTATAGCAGCTCGTCACTCATGAATTCCATATACAAGGTGAGTCTGGGAAGACGCCCTCCCCTTTAACTTTATTATTATAAGTACTAGAAAAAAATGGCTTATATAAAAGTTTTATTAATTTAAATATAATATTTGATGGCAGATATAGATATTTTTACAAAGTCAGGTTTACAAGATACAACTATCAACTTTTATTTTTTAAATAGCAACCTATAATTATTTTAATAAGAATTATTTGCGACCATCCGTAACATATTTAAACATAGAAGTAGGCCGTAGGGTCGAGGAATTATTGTAATAAACGAAGAAAGAATTTATGAAAAATTCATGGACCTCGCAGGGATTTGAACCCTGGACCTTCTCATATCTAGTGAGACGCTCTAACCAACTGAGCCACAAGATCCCGTCCCATTGAAGTCGATGAATCATTCACAATTCTTTTTACAAATTTCGTAGACGAGTACACTAACCATACGGTGTAGATGAATACTCAGCGCCAACAATGCGCTATATATAACATATATAATTGTTGTGAACTCGTCTACGAAATTTGTAAAAAGAATTGTGAATGATTCATCGACTTCAATGGGACGAGATCTTGTGGCTCAGTTGGTTAGAGCGTCTCACTAGATATGAGAAGGTCCAGGGTTCAAATCCCTGCGAGGTCCATGAATTTTTCATAAATTCTTTCTTCGTTTATTACAATAATTCCTCGACCCTACGGCCTACTTCTATGTTTATATAATTATTTTACTAAAATATAAGCCGCTATTTTTTGTCTTTTCAACGATGAATTAGTTTTTATTAATGCATTTGAAAAAATTCGAGAAAAATAAGATAATTGAGATATATGAGAAATTATTTTTATTCAAATATTCTAGGTGGCCATTTAAATATAAAAATAAAAGCCTAATACCAATGGGAGTAGAGAAATTCAAATAGCGACGGCGTGGCTCAGTCCAGTACTGCAGTTCTTAAACAGTTTTTACTTGAATATGAATGTCTTACATTAAACTTAATAATTTAAATACACTTGCAATTCTAAAGCATGTAGACTTGTACAGTGTTATAATATTCATTTATTTTTTATAAATATAATTTAGAAATGGCATATATTTCAAGAACATTTAGGTCCACGAAGGCAACAGTTTGATATAAAACCTTATATTCGTGACGTCACATCTATATTTTCAAACTTCGGAGAACCATAGCTTTGGTTATTATTTTTGGAATATACCCTTAAGTATTAAATAAATAATTTAAATTCGTGAAGCAAAACTTCGTCAATAGCTACTAAATATTTTTATCTGTATAAATAATGTACCATACTTGAATATTAAAAATTACAAAATTGAAATCAAACACATTGTTAAATATCACATAATTCTGTTGATTTTATTCTAATAACTAACAGTTGGCAGGTGCTATTTTTTCGCTTTTATGAACTAGCTGTGCATTCTGACCAATGAGAAGGCAGTATTTATTTCCTTATCTAATCCAACGCTATTTAACAGTTGCCTACAATTAATTTTTCTATAACTGTTATTTGAAGTATTTTTCTCTAAAATAATACGTACACGACCGAAAGGGAAAAAAATACTAGTCAACTGCTCGCTAATCACATTTATTCAGTTGTTCATACTATCAACCTATAGTCCGATTACACAATCATTCTCAATCAATGAAAAAAAATAAACCTGAAGTTTTCGGATCATTTTATAGATTTTCATTTTGCATCTATCATTTATCTATGAATATATCTTTTTCATATAAAAGTAATTTTGAAGATGCGTTACTTTCAAATTGTATACATTTGTTTTTATTTCTCTCACTTTCTAGCTGTGCGCAAGCATTATTCTACCAACGTTTTCTAAGATGTCCCAATGAAACCAATTTAGCTAGTTCAAGGAGACTCTGTAATTGGACTCTCTAAATTTAGATAGTTTGCATGCCTGTTCAGTCTCTGTTTCATTACCTTTCCTTGCTATCAAATATTAAACATACGAATTATATATTCACGCCATTTCTTTCCTGCAATAGGAACAATCTTCTTATTCCTATTGGTGATTCATCTGACGTATTGGATGTAATTATAATCGTATATGTAGTATAAGCACTATAAAGCTATGAATGGTATTTATGTTTTGAATTCTTGTGTCATGTTTTCTTAATAGTTAAACATTATCTGGATTTTGATCTGTACATTGTATTAACAAATTAATTATCTTTTTTTTAAGAATGATACCAGACGAGCATTACAAAAATTTACTGTTAAATACATGGATAATAGATAACTTTGCATGTACGTAGATGCTTGTTAATATGTATGTTACAAGTTATAATTACATTAATCAATTTATCTAATGGATATTTGAGTCTGAGTATGTACTTTATAATAAACATAAATATTAAATTATAAAATTAAATATTACATAAATTACAGATAAATTAATATATCTAAAAGATAATTACATCATAATACTTAAATATAAGCAAATTGATGAAATAAAAGACCTATTTTTCGTCGATTTTTTGAGAACTTTTTGGTTATTTTTCCAATGCCAACTCTTATAGTATTTCACATTTCAAACCATATTTGGCGTTTCTAATCTATATTATAAGTTTTCAGAACTCAAGATGAAAAATAAAAAATCTGATGTGACCAGCACAATACCTCCCGCATTTATTTTTTATTAATTAAATACATTCTTTGGGGTCTCGTGGCCGCGTGCCTGAGTGTCTGGTAGCGAATCTGGGAAACCGGATTCAATCCCTACCAACGTCAAATATTTCGAATTTTAAATGGCACAAAATTTACCCCTGTGGTGCACTCTCCACGCCAGAAATGAGCACCCGTGAGGCGACGCTTGGTAAACGCCCGCACGGTACAAATATGTCATCATCATTACCAATATCTGTATACAAAGCAGATTAGCACACCCAGCAATAGGTAATATGCCATGATAATATATTTATTATTATTTTTTATATATTTACGAATGCTGGAAACTATGCATATTAAGTTCCTTTCCATATAACTATTGTTCTATTTACAATTTTCTTTTTAATGATTATTAATTTGAAATGATTATTTTATTGACAGTGGACATTTATCTGTCAGTTACATAAATTTGAAATATGAACTATGTAAGTAAGAAATTGTGTTTATCTTTAAAACATAGACTCCGGTATTTATTAAAATTGATTATTTTATTAATTTATCTATAAAATATATAGAAAAATTATTAATGCATGCCTGTAGAAAATTCAATTTTATTTTAATATAATTTTTAATTTAAAATTAAGAATAGGAGGAAGAAAGGAAATATAGTAATGCAGTTAGAAAAAAATAAAAGTATCATAGATACTTGGTATTACAAAAATAAGGTTAGAATTTGAATTTTCCACATTAGTGCTTATCACCAGCTGACACCAAATTCTCTAAATTTTGAAACTACGATTATTTATTGCAAAATAGAAAAAATAGTATAAAGAACTCATTTCATAATTGTCGATTATTTTTCTCGTTCTCACAAAATAAAATGACGATTGTGATCTTCGTTCTTTAATAATTTTACTATTTTAAACATGGCTAAACATGTCTTTGGTAAACTGTTAAAATGTTAAAATTAATAACACCAATAAAGTAAGTACACAGTACATCATCATTACCGAAATCTGTGTACAAAGCAGATTGTGCCAATCTGTTACTGAAAATCTGTGCCACCCAGAAATGGGTAATATGCCGTTCCGTGATGATTTATTTATTTATTTATTTTTATTTGTAAATTCTCAGCGCTTTTTAAGATAAATTGTACGATTTGTCCATCAATAAATTGATCGATTTATTGAAAATATAAAACTGCTATAATATTGAGTTTATTAAATGACAAAAATGAAAACTAAAATTATTATTCTATTTTAGTTTAATAAAAATTATTTCAGCATACGTACTCTGAAAAGAAAGAGAAAGCATGAAAAAAGTAAAGATTAAATTACTAAGGATTATGAGAAATAAAGTTACTCTTTATAATTAATCTTAAATTTTATTTGTCAGTGCATCTAAACTTGGCCTCAATAGTTTGACAGACATTTTTTCCAGTTTCCGAAGACTGTCCTTTTGGGAGGAAATCATTAATTTTATTACCAAACACCTGGTTATGCCCTAGTCCTATAAGCCATGTCTTAGTAATATTTTACCCTATTAACATATTAACTTTGCAACCCTCCTATGCTGAAATGTGTAGTTTTTACCTCGCTTCTTTGCTCACCCAAAATTGGAAACCCTTTTTTTTACTATATCCTGTGAAAAGTAGGTGCTTAATTTAAAGGCGAGATGCAAAAAATGAAGCACAATATCGCATCGTCTGACACTCTGACAGATTTTAAATCTTGCTGAATGCAAAAACGCCCAATGCCAATATTTCGTAATTTTAGATAAGCTATACATATATTCAGTAACAATTATTCTTTATAAATGGTTCAGAGAAACTCAAGTCAAATAATATGATAAATATGTGAAATAAATAAATTTCTAAAACATATTTTGTAAGAAGTAAAGTATAATATTGCTTAACAGAGCTGGAAGGTGTGGTGATATATTTATGTTGACTTTTTGACAATACACTGTTACTTTGCAAAATATATATGACACTGCCTAATCATGCGTTGCGATAAACTAATTAAAAGCACACATTTCTTACTTAGCTTAGATAAAAGTTTACATATTTCACACAATTTTGCAAGAATATTCAAATAAAATTTCACTTACGATACAGAAAACGGTATTTAATTACATACGAGTATTGAGTTTAAAAATATTCAAGGATTATTTGTTCTGTTAAGAATTTAAATTATTATTGTTGCAGTTATGGTTTTCAGGTAAATGAAAATTTGTAAAATTTCACTGTAGTGAAATCCAAATGTAGAAGCAAATTTAAAAATTAATGAGATATAAACGATTTTTGAAAATACCGGATGGCTATTAAAAAAACGAATCCTGTTAGGATCTCCATCTACGGAGTACGTACTACATTATGATATTGATTTAAAATTTGTATCTTTTGCAGACAAAGGGTTGAAAAGTATTTCTAGCAAATTTCAAACATTTATATAAAAAATTTGATGTGGCCAGCACAAATTCCATACATAAATAGTCTTGCAAAAGATTATATACTCGTATTTCCAGTAAAATTATTTTATAAACAAACTATGTAAATTTCTCTTGATACTGACTTTTTTTCTTATTCTTCTTTATCTTTTACTATTTGTATTCTTAACTTACTTCTTCTACTCATTTCTATTTTGTTTGTCGTCCTCATTCAGTTCCTTTTCTCTCAAGTCTTCCGCGATACAGTTCTTCCATCTTATCTTTTGGTCTTCCTCTGTTTCTTCTACCTTCTACTAGTAAGCTATTCATTCTTCTTCAAATATATTTTTCATCTCTTCTCATGACATGTTCAAACCAATGTAATCGTTTCTCTTGTATCTTTCTAGAACCTTCTATTACTCGAGTTATTTCCTTATCCTATCTTTCTGTGTCTTCCATCTCAACATTCTAATCTCTCTGCCACATTCATTTACTTTCATTGACACTGACATCTGTCATGTCAATTAGAATTTTCTTAATAAAGTGGCTGTTTCCATGGTTATAGCATACCTGGCTGATTTATGAAATTTAATTCCTTTTTAATTCTTTAACTCTATTTCCATTGAATATGAAGTATAAAATGCAATTAAATCGCGTAGATAATAGTATATTCTTTAATATTTATAATAACATTGTGTCAAAAAATGATATTTAACAGCGTTTTTTCAAGAAAAACTGATAAAATCTTCAAATGAGGGTACTTCCGGTTGACCAATTATATTCAAAATCTAAACACCTCGTCTTTTGGATGTAAACTTGAGGAATACGAAAATTATAATTTTTGGATTTGTGTGTATTGAAGTTACACGATCACACAAACACATACATCATTGTACAAATGGTCCAATTGTATTGTAGGGACCATAAAACGTGCTTATTCAATAAAAACTCATCATTGAATTTTGTTGACCAAAGACAACACCTTGGCGACGGAAGGTAAAAATAAGTGATTTTCTAAATTTTGCCATTCAAATCTACTATTTCACGTTGATAATTTTATAATCATCTTAAATCGAAGTAGGCTATTATTGAAACAAATTAAACTGTCAGTGTCATTTCGAGTTAGTTGTAACTTTGTCATAAATTTGCTCTAAGTTTTGTCTAATTATCTCGATATTTCTTCTAATAATGGCACGTCACCTCAAATCTGACTTAAAAATAATTACAACTTGCGATCAAGAAAAAGATATCTATATACCTATTCAATTATAGGAAGGTCTAGATGCTAGTCAGGCAACGAAGGACTTGTGTTAAACATATTTTTTTTATTAATAAAATATTACCTACGTCCTACGTCATATTATTAATTTGTCCTGCTTGCTCTGTTAAATTTAATATCGCTCCTAATTCGTCTAATAATAAATTTTGGACATATATATTATTTTCATTACCGAAGTCTGTGTACAAAGCAGATTGGCACACCCAGCAGTGGGTAATATGCTGTGATGATATATTTATTTATTTATGTATGTATTTTCGACTTAAATTACCTAAGGAGTACTCCCGTAAGCTTTGGCAGTCGAGTCGCGGGACACCCTGCATAATAGAGCAAAGCAATGTATTTATCTTCTCAAATTCCTAAAGTATCGATCTCATTAGATGGACTAACTTTAAACAGATATGGTAACTGTACATGCGGTTACTTTCTTTTACGGGTAGCATAGTGTATATAGTTCTCGTACATTTCTTACGAGACGAGAAAGCTGACCTGGCACTCATTGGTGGGTGGCAGATCACTAAGTTCACAACACGATCAGAGTTTAATAACGCTTTGTTATACTTTTTTAATTGTTATTAAATCTGTAGGAACATTAAAAAATGATTTATGAATATGATCTTAAATTTCAATTATCTCCTTTCACTTTAATAATAATAGTATATTTTTATAATAGTTTATCTAATGAAATATCTATATCGGTTACAATTAAATTAACGACGTCATCAAAAAGAGATCAATTTGTACAAATTTTTCATATTTAAAGGAATTTCTGACACAGGTGTAGAGATTTCTTTGTGATTTCATTAGTTTTGCCAAGTCATTCTGGTTTAAGCTTGATTTTACAGTATCAACTTGAGCCCAGTTGACTATTATGTATTTGATTTCTAAATGTGTATCATTTTAACCGTTATTAAATATTACCTGTTTACTAATTCTAGTTACTTTTCAGTACCTCGTTACTAATATCAGACAAAAAATTCCTAAGTTATCACTTATCAGTTTCTTTTGTTCATGGTAACAAGGTCAGGTATATTCTTCATTTTGAAAACATATTTAGTCTCTAACCATATATTCGTACGAATAGATTCCGTGTTTTATAAAATTATAACCCGTAGAATAAATACAAACATATTAAAATACATTATTTAATATTTGAACTATTAATTATGTTATAGATCCTATTTTAAATTGCCCGCCTTAATCTCCGTGCAGGATTGCAGTCACAATGTTCATATTTCATTTAGTGACAAATAAGAACATGGCTGCGAATTGACGGTTTGACTTCACGTTTCGTGTTTCTTCTGTATAATTTAATGGTTTTAATGTTTAGTACAGTGAAATATATATTTAGTTTAGTGTATGTACTATTCGTGAAAAGTTTGTATAATTATTTCTGCACCAATTTGCGAAGAAACAACATGCCGGTGTATATTTCTTGGCGCATCAGAAGGTTAGTTATTTATTTTATTGAAACAATATATGTTGGACTTTGGAATAGTAAGTTTCAATTTTCTTATTTGCTCATGTAAATTCAAATTTCAAACGAATGGAATATTTTTGTATGTATTCAATAATTTATTGAACAAGTTAAGTAATAATTAATAATTTAGTGTTGCTAAACGTATTTAAGTACAGGAATATATTTACCACACAAATGATTCGTTATTTTTTTCTTAAAAAAATCAAATTAATGTATACATTTATTAGGTTCTTGATTATTTACTAAGAATTTAGATTAAATTATTAATAATCTTATGCCACGTTCGCTATATTCTTTGTTCGCAGACTTTATTTGTTTTAACTTCTATTTATATGTTTACATACCATAGCGATTACTCGTATAATAATCTTCATAGAATGTTTTGTATTTTTTGTCTGATTATTTTAATCGATAAACATACGTGCAATATTCGTGCGTTAAAAAAATCTGGACTATGGTTTTGCTTAATTTTCTTAATACCTCTACAATGCTGGGTACTTTTGTCCTGCTCCGCAGTCTTCAAAATATTGCATTGAAAAGCGTATCCAGGAAATTGATCGCAAGAAAATTGACCGCAAAAAAATTATCACAGAAAAATGATCGCGAATAAATTTACGGGATTCGAACGCTGGACCATCGGTGTATGAAACAGCAACAGTACTACTGCGCTATCAGTCGGCTGATTTGTTATGAGAGATTGAAATAAAAAAGTAACTTTTTCCCGGAATTTTCTTCCTTTTATTCATCTTTTTTTCTGATCATTGGCTTAATCAGTAATTTTCTATTACATCAGTATGAAAGTTTTTGCAATATTTTTCATAGTAATAAAAAATAATAATTTGTTATTTTTGTAAATAAATAAATAAAAATATTGGCGCCAGAAATGGTAATGAAAAACAACCCCCTCCCTACTCTTGTGATGTCAAATTACATAAAACATGTAATAATCAAACGGAGAAAAGTGCGTCCATGTCCTACGTTATTTATATAAATAAGCAGGTGTCAGTTTGTCACATGTTAAATGAATGAAATTGTTTACTTAGGTCAATATTACTAGTTCGCGTTAAATACGTGAAGCGCTCGCGATAACCGCGCGCTAGGGTACCTATATACTCAGGGTATGGCCGTGACGTGGCTCGCGTTTCGGCCGCCATTTGCGAGCCACTGTCTTATTCGTTGTTGTTGCGCAAAATATTATATATTTTCGTGATTATATATTTTCGTGGCTATTTGTTCTATTTTAATGAAAAACACATTTAAATATACTTCTAATATTTATTTAAGGTGTAAGTAATACTTTTATTTGATTTATTTGTGTATTTTCTTGAGATACTGACTACGATGACTGGCAATATTAAAAACACATAAAAATTACCAATATTAAGCACAAACATTTAAATTTTTAAAAGGTAAGTTTAGAATATATACTTATTATGTAAATAATAACCACAGTTATTAAATTAGATGTGATAATAACAACTTATATCCTATGCTGTATATAACCTCTAAATGTATGCCATAATAATAATTGTGTATCTCTTAAAAAAAAGAATTTTTATTACCTTTATAGATTCATAGTGTGATTATTTAATATTCCGCCATATTATAATATCACGTTCACGTTTCTTACAAATAAATATGGAAATGAATACTCAGTATGTTTTGATATTGGTCCGCAAATGGCGGCGATCTGGGCCCGTGGCCATACCCTGTATATAGAGGTACCCTACCGCACGCTATTTATACTGTACGTTTATTTATTTGGGTGAAGTGTAAAAATCAGAGAAATATTATTAATTAACATAAAATTTTATTAAACGATAGATAATTAACATAAAGATAATAAAAATAACTAACATTATGATTAAACAATTATAAACACTAATTTAAGACTAAGAATATTATTAAATACTTAAACATTAAGATTATTTATTTAAACAATGTTTATTTCACTATATTCATTTATATAACTATATTTATTTATGTTCACCAACTGTTTATTTCACGATGCCTATCTATATCAGAATGCCCCGGCTGGTTTCCCTGACGGTATTTATATATCCGGTGTCCTTTCTGGAACATTCGACTTGATAATAACATCGAATACAAAGGGATCAGGCAACCACAAGTAATTAAACAGGTCGAAACATGTTTGTTTACTCGGCCGACGATTACGTCATCGCTCAAGTTTATTGAAACGTTCGACCAGCGGCGACGATCGCGTTCTCGCGTCGGGTTCACGCACACTATAATACGAATATTCTGTTTTCCTAAAACGCGAGGGGAGCATCAAATTTTCAATCAGGACCTTGATTTTATAACTTTAAGTTCCACGGGATTTTAAATTCTACTAGAATCGGCGTTCTCCTCCGTTTCTCCAGACGTCATGATCAAACAAACGAAAGACACAAATTGTGCTGTTCCAAACCAGTAGTATTTAAAATCTATTCTGTAACAAAATAGTCCTGTAGCATTTATTGTTTTTTTTTTTCGGCGGGTGAGCTCCTGACAGCAAGAAGACACACGTGATTGTCTAACTCATGTCGAGCCTGGCGCTTCCACACGTGCCGGACTCCGGAACGTGCTCAACACTCACGCCTCGTGTCCGCGTGTCTTCAACTCCTCTCAATTAGCCACACAAGACAAATAACACCGCCATAGTCAACGTGCACTTTTACAATTCCTAAGGGTTACGTCTCCAATCAAAATAATTGTTTTTAAAAGCTTTTTATTTTGAGATAAATTGTCTTTGCCATGTTTCTCTAATAATTGAACCATCCTCGGTCATGGTTTTGATTTCTAGCCGTAAATAACATTTATGATACCCTTGAGAAATTACATCGTAGCCCAGTAACTTCTTAGGAAATAATTGGTTATTCTCAGCTTTCTAAATGTAATGCTTCAAAGAAGGGCCGTTTTAGGGAGCAATACAAACATTTACACAAAGGACTAATTTCTCTAATCAATAAATATACATCTAAGGACAAGACTTACGAGATAAATTTATAGTTTCATAGACAAAAATAGTTTTTCTAATTTTCAGGAAATAAAATAAAATTCAAAACTATTCATTCGTAAATACGAGTATGTAATAAGAAGCATAAAAACAAGGTGCTCAGTTTAAAATTTAAATGTTTTAGTAAAAAAATGCATGTATTTAAAGATTATTTAAAAGGAAATGATGTTTAAAAAAATTTGACCATTTTTGGTTTTTGACAGAAACAAATAATTTGCTTCGTTTTGGTGCAAAAAGGCGCGAATTAATTTGGTTCTTTACAAATATTATGACCTTATTTTTAACGTACATTGATTGGTTTTTTGTCGTAATAATTACAGAGTTTACATGCAGTTTTGAAACAATTTTCAAAACGTTTTTAGTTTTGAAAACGCCATGTATACAGTGTCGAAACGGTTTTGAATTATGTCAAATCGAAAATAAAATTCATAGGATTGATTTGAAAACTAAATTTCAAAATTACTCATATAGACACTTACAATTCTGTATCGATATTGCGCATGCGATAGTGGTACAAAGTAAAAAAAATAAAAATGGAATAATGGCAAAATGAAGTATTTGGAGTGAAGAAGATGTCACTTACGTAGGCCAAATACGCATGCGTCATAACTATTTTCAGACCTGTTTTAAACATTACATGTAAGCAGTTTCGTTTCATATAATTTTGACTGAAAACTGAAACCAGTTTCAAAACTACATGTAAACGAAGTAAATATAACGCTACTAGAATCGAACGATTTTACACCATAATCCAATAATTTCAATAAATGAACTAGTTCCATTTTTCTGGAAATCCCCTTAATTATAATATTTTTACGATAGACCCAATGTAGTATTCTTGTACAATTTATGGCAGATCCTTGGTTAGGTTAGTTTTAATACCCATTTCTGGGTGTGCCAATCTGTTTCATCACCCCAAAATTTCTGTGAAGTTTCATAGCTAATAAATTATTACCTAAACACAAACGCAGTTTTAAACTATGTAGAGATTTTCGTGTTTGATGTGTCATCATTTTGATTTACAGTTTGCTCGCATATAACAAAGGAAAAGTCATGCTCCCTGCAATATCACTTCCTCTTTGTAGGTTGTGGCCGTCAAGTTATTAAACAAGCCCGTGTTCAGGGAGACACTGAGACAGTTAACAGCATTTCGTGTATGGTTTCGAAACATAAACGATTTAAATAAGTTTGTTGAAAACGAGGTCAGCCTTTAATTTCGCATGTAAGAATGTCAAATCTTCTTCAGGTGGCGGAGGGCGGTCGGAAGACACATATCACCACACAATGGCTCACATACACATTCAGATATACAATTTTACATATGTCTCCATAACCAATACATATAATATGTAGCCCAGTTTAACTACAGCTTTCTGTAACCTATTTCATATGTCAAATGTGGTTAACGTACATTGTGAAATTGACACTATGTACCTTCATTTTGTGTGTGTACTCTGTACATTACAGACAGACAGTCCAAGAAAAAATAATTAACCTCAATACTGAAATCGGTTAATGAGTATATATCACAAACAATATTCCTAATATATTGTTTTCTATCGTTTATAATAATAAATAATAATTTAATATGATCACCACCCTACAAATTCGAAAAGTAACGCGCCGTTGTGACAAAGCGCCAAGGCGTTTAGTTCCCAGCAAAAAATACCTTACAGGTCATTGTCCTTTGAAATACCATCTATGAGGCGTAGCCAAATTAAACAATCCGTTGTTTTAGAAAACCAAATTAAGGAAAAATGTCAGGTTAGCTAACCAATAAATGAATTTATACTAGGAATAAATTAACTCCACATTATTTCACCAACCAAATTAACTAACCAGAGTATTTCTGTGATAAAAATATGTTTAGGTAGATACTATACTACTAGATACAAATTTTAATATAAATGTACATTGTACCTGTTTAAATTTAGGGCTGATTTTCTGTAGCGCCTAACAGCACCATCTATGAATCGGCACCCAAACTATTTTTGACTAACCTTCATCAACATCCCCCGCAAGTTTTATTAATATTGGTTCAGTACAGTTTTCGTATGGACATATTTTGTTGACCTGTTAAATCTGGCTCGTCATGGATGCATCTGTGCAAACTTTGCACTGCAAAGAACCAATCTAATCGTTTGCTTTGGTCTATAAAGTTTTTGGGGATGCTTCATTGACTCGTTGCAACGTTTTTCTCTGGCAAGAGCGCTTTCACGATAGGCTAAACAAAAATTAAGATGCCCCCAAAGACTGACCGCTCCGCATCAAGCAGAAACGCTAAAAAAAAGTTCTCTTTCGATTGGTGAGGGTTATTACGTTTCAAATAATTTTTAGATCATACCTGGCATACCTACATAAGTAAATATACAGTTAAAATTAAATTAAGTAAAAGGAAAGACTATTTTAAAAAACTAATGAAATTGATAACAAAAAAAAATAAAAAATTTCATGAAAAATAATGAAAATCTAAGATTTTAAGGGTAAAGTAAATATAAAACACAATAACCCTTATACCAATCGAAAGAGAAAAAATAAGTATTTTTGTGAAGCAAAAATCAAAATTGGGTTTTTTTTAAAAAATGTAAGTTTGTGTTGTATCTTGAAAAATTGCCATAACAATTTTTTTTCATACGCCGCTGGATGCACAATAAAAATATCAAACTTTTTTATTTGAAACATTCTCCTAGATTACCAATTGTCTCGTGGCCGCGTGCCTGAATGTCTCGATCTCGACCGACGACAAATATTTCGAATTTTAAATGGCATAAAAATAGACTTGACATAAACCATAGAATAATAATTTGAGTTAAATGTCAATGTCACTGGATAAACATTTGTACAGAGAGCAGTTTAGTAGACAATTACATATCTGTAACTCTTCGATATACGTCATTATTACTTGTTGTGTGTTAGAAAGTAATGTCACAAATTTACGCATGTCTGCCATACAGCATAAATTACAAAGACACGTCAAAAAAAAAAATTCTCTTTCTAACATGAAATGTTGCTAAGCTACTGATGCATAAAGGATTGTATTTTTCTTTCTTGGAACAAGTGACCTTGAATAGTCATCTTTCGTGATCCAAACTATAAACGCCCGCACGGTACAAATATGTCATCATCATTACCGAAATCTGTGTACAAAGCAGATAGGCACACCCAGTAATGGGTAATATGCCATGATGATATATTTATTTATATTTATTTACCAATTTAAGTTATTCGAAAATGAAAATTTCGACCAAAATTGGTTTTACGCCATTATAACGTATGAGAATTTTTTGAAGAACAAAAGCAAGGTGGCTCGCGGAATTCCTCAGAAATTTATATGTATTTCCCAATTAGTAAAAAAAATTAAGAGTCTCGTAGAAATTTTATTTATGAAAACGGGTCGCGCAAAGAAATAGGTTGCGCACCTCTGCGACTAGCCAAATTGTAAAACATCGCTAAGTCAACGTAGATTAGACAATCTGGCCTTGGTGTTTTATTACAGACGAATTTTACAATCTGACGACGACACATTTAGGTTTCTACCTCTCGCTAAGAGAGGTATTGGAAAAATCACATATCCAGATTTTAGTGAATAAGCACGTTTTAAGGTCCCTAGAATCCGATAATAATATTTTTACGATGATGTCTGTGTGTGTGTGTGTGTGTGTGTGTGTGTGTGTGTGTGTGTGTGTGTGTGTGTGTGTGTGTGTGTGTGTGTGTGTGTGTGTGTGTGTGTGTGTGTGTGTGTGTGTGTGTGTGTGTGTGTGTGTGTGTGTGTGTGTGTGTGTGTGTGTGTGTGTGTGTGTGTGTGTGTGTGTGTGTGTGTGTGTGTGTGTGTGTGTGTGTGTGTGTGTGTGTGTGTGTGTGTGTGTGTGTGTGTGTGTGTGTGTGTGTGTGTGTGTGTGTGTGTGTGTGTGTGTGTGTGTGTGTGTGTGTGTGTGTGTGTGTGTGTGTGTGTGTGTGTGTGTGTGTGTGTGTGTGTGTGTGTGTGTGTGTGTGTGTGTGTGTGTGTGTGTGTGTGTGTGTGTGTGTGTGTGTGTGTGTGTGTGTGTGTGTGTGTGTGTGTGTGTGTGTGTGTGTGTGTGTGTGTGTGTGTGTGTGTGTGTGTGTGTGTGTGTGTGTGTGTGTGTGTGTGTGTGTGTGTGTGTGTGTGTGTGTGTGTGTGTGTGTGTGTGTGTGTGTGTGTGTGTGTGTGTGTGTGTGTGTGTGTGTGTGTGTGTGTGTGTGTGTGTGTGTGTGTGTGTGTGTGTGTGTGTGTGTGTGTGTGTGTGTGTGTGTGTGTGTGTGTGTGTGTGTGTGTGTGTGTGTGTGTGTGTGTGTGTGTGTGTGTGTGTGTGTGTGTGTGTGTGTGTGTGTGTGTGTGTGTGTGTGTGTGTGTGTGTGTGTGTGTGTGTGTGTGTGTGTGTGTGTGTGTGTGTGTGTGTGTGTGTGTGTGTGTGTGTGTGTGTGTGTGTGTGTGTGTGTGTGTGTGTGTGTGTGTGTGTGTGTGTGTGTGTGTGTGTGTGTGTGTGTGTGTGTGTGTGTGTGTGTGTGTGTGTGTGTGTGTGTGTGTGTGTGTGTGTGTGTGTGTGTGTGTGTGTGTGTGTGTGTGTGTGTGTGTGTGTGTGTGTGTGTGTGTGTGTGTGTGTGTGTGTGTGCGTGTGTGTGTGTGTGTGTGTGCGTGTGTGTGTGTGTGTGTGTGCGTACGTGCGTGCGTGCGTGCGTGCGTGCGTGCGTGCGTGCGTGCGTGCGTGCGTGTGTGTGTGTGTGTGTGTGTGTGTGTGTGTGAGGTTGTTGGAGGTACGATTTCTCAAATTCTATAAGACCAAAGACCTGTGTAACTACGGATTCCTTGAATAGATTTTGGTAACAATTGGATAACCGGGAGTAGTAGTATTTTAACAAAAATATTCTAAATGTTATTTTTCGTATATTTATGTTATTACAAATATTAAAAAACAAAATTCGCTATCCGACACATTTAAATTTTTTATTATACCTTCTATGCATTTAAAGATATAGATGTATAATCTATAAAATAATATGTTGTAGGTTGTAGTAAATCTCACAATCCCAAACATCTCCATGGTAACTACTTGAGAAATTAAAATGTCTGTAATTGACAGATAAATGGCACTAGTGTCATTGTCAAAAATTCAGAGATAGTACTGAAGGCTTTTTCTGGGAACGATATTTAATATTTCTTATTGTATTATTAATTATATATTTAAAATTATATATTCAGAAATAACGCCAATCTTGCTAATGAATTGGAAAAACCTCGAACATTTAGAAGAAATGGAAAAAACTTGCTCATAGAATGAATTTAAAATTATAGAAAATATGTAAATATAAAGATTAGGTGTAATTAGATTTTTTTGTGTGTACAAGAAATGTTAAATACAATTCTTATATAATACTACAATGGAAAGGGCGCGAGAGGTATAATGATGGCCACAACAGATTTTTTTAAACTGAAAACATTATAAGTAAAGTGTACCTCACGATTAATGAGAAGATAGTTTCCACTACATCCAAAACTATAACCAAAGCAAATACCTAGATATAATTGTATGGAATTCATTTATAAAATGCGAAAGTGATTTTTTGATCAACCTGTATAAAAACTGATTTTTTGTTGTTGTGCTACTTAATTTTACTAATTAATTTGTGTAAAGCTTTCTTTCTATTGTGTTTATACCAAGAAGAGAAAAGTGAAAAGAGTATTAAATTTGAAGTGTTTACTTTCCTCTTCAATTTTTGGGAGAAACTTTAATACAAATAAATATATTTATAAAATTTATCAAATAATCGTTTAAAATGACTAAAATATATTTAAAACACGCAAAACATGCCATCATATATCATTATTTTAAATACAAACATGGCCACTTTCTATCGAACAGCAGATTTAGGCTTTGCTTTGACATAACATTTGTTTGCACATTTGGTAATGTATTAGTTTATTCTTCAAATTTTGGTTACATTGATTCTTGGCCGTAACCCGATTTTCAAATTTTTGTTTTCTCGCAGCTGACAAGGCCATACAAATATTTATCCCAAAAGTATAAATATTTTTATAAATTCAGCAGAAACATGCATACGCTAAGTAGGAGAATTATATGTTGATTTAGTTCGCAGCGAAGAAAGCATTGAGATCACTGGAGGAAATTTAGAGCTTCCTGTAAATGAAAGCTATTTTAATTACGAAACAACATGTGATTTTTGTTTATCGTGACATAATAGCTTCCTGTTGTATCACACAGTTTTAGTTAATGGCAGAGTTATTCTTAAAGTGTATACTGATACAAAATGATTTGTATAGACTAATATCAATATTATGATAATAAAAATCGTATGTGGGACACATAAGGGACATAGTATTTCAAACAAAAGATATAAAGGAATAACATAATTAAACACATTAAGTTAATAGCGTGCTAAACACACTTATCCATGGTCAATTGGCTCAATGTTATATTTTATCTTCTTTTATTGCTAACAAGGCGATTTATTTCATTCGGAAACAATACTGGTGTATGGGTTAAAAAATACTTCTTTATGTGTCATAGCGAGATATTGTAAAATCCATCTTTTTATAAAAAGTCTGGTCATTTTATAAAACACGACCAGATTGTCAAACCTTCGTTGACTTAGCGATGTTTTATAATTTACGACATTTGTCAGATACCCTTTTACCGTAAGGTATATAGGATGGACAGAAATTTTTAATCGTTTACGAATTTCGCCCATTGCTTCTTAAGGTAGTTGTCACTCGAATGTACCTATTCAAAAACTTGTTCCATGTTCCAAATAAAAATTAAGCTAACGTAGTTTATATTTGCAATAACTTATATTTTCTAATATTATATTATATACACAGATTGCATCAAAATAGTTAAAAGATAATATCAAACACTATAACAGATGAATTTTCTTTATTTTTCCGTAGAAAAGTTTTATTTTTGAACTGTACCACTCGCACTACACATACACAAGTGTCGTATTTCAATGTTGAAGAATAACTGTGGCATCGTCGCACCTAGACATTTATTGGTACATTCGGGTATAAAAGTAATAAGATATTTTAAGATATATTACTAATTCTAAACTACAAATGGAAACTGCAAAACAAATTAATATATTTCTTTCTTAAAATTACAAAAGTAGTATTATACTGCTTAAAGTTTTCATGCTTTTCACGAAAATACCAATTTAAAAAATATTTCTTTCGAATGTACGTCTGAAATTCCTTTGACCAAAGATCACCTCTTATTCGCTAATACCAAGCGGGTGTTAACTTAACTACTACTCCATCTGAAACGCTTGTACATGGTTGTCCAGTATAATTCTACCTACCTATTTATCGTATCTTCAGATTATAATTTTCTAGAGGTAATAAAATTAAATCTGGGTGGTGAATAATTTTCAAATTTTTACATAAAATCCGGTAATTAGTTTACTATAACATACTAGTTTTTCTATTAAATGTCATTATGGATATAAAAGTTATAATTTAAAATGTTGTGTTTATTTTGCCATTTCCTATTCTTCACGTGTTAAAAAGGCCAAATTTAATTGCAAATATGTCAGGTACCGCGTGGTCAATTGTTTTAAAACTTGGAGAGCAAGTAGATAATACTTCAGTTGAGATGTAGTTAAAATTTCAATTAATTCTGATATAATGGTATCACGATATAACTACTTAAGCCTAAAGCTTGGCGTCCACTTTTCCGTCACGGCGCAGCACAGCATGGTACGTCAAATTTCGGTTGGCATTCAAATAAATGGAGCTGTGCTCATTTAGCATGGCACGGTCCGGTTCCAACAGGATTGTCAACTCGAGATCCCAGCCGGCAAAAACGGATGATGCCGTGCCGTGCTGGATAAGTGAGCGCCAGTGAATGCACTATCCTGACGGCGCTGGCCGGCGTTGTAAAGTAACGCGTTATGCGTATTGCGTAATCTTTTTTTGTTACTTTGCATGGACTCTATATCAGTGTATGGAACTGAAAAAATTAAGGTTATTAGTGTTGGTCAGGGGACAATAATAAAGCTCAGTGAATTTTTCGTAACACAAATATATTGAATTTTTTTTGTCTTTTTTGTAGATCAGGAAACAAATGATGGAATTCACCAAATGTTTTTTTTAATTTATTGGGTGAACGATGAATCCATGTACTCTTTTCCTAAGGAGCGTGTCTATATGAACAACTCTTTTGGAACTGTACTCCATCGTTGTCAAACTACACCAAATTTGATTATTTAAATTTTCGCCGTGTACGTCAGATCGGACACTGCCGTATGTGAGTGCTGTACGATTCGTTGCTGGAACGTGCTGTGTCATGCCGCGTCGTGCCGGACAATGGAGCGTGTAGCTTTAATCCGAACTGAAATTTGACGTACCGTGCTGTGCTTTACCGTGACGGACAAGTGAGCACTAAGCTTTATACCTTGCCATTTTCCTAGCGTTTTGAATCGTCATGCTTTTCGTCTACACGATCTTCAATATTACCTTATCCCAGTTGTCTTTAGGTCTTCCTTGATCTCTTTTTTTACCACGTTCGTTATTCATATTTGTCTCACCGGTCTATCTTCGTTCATTCTAATGATGTGACCCCACCAAGCTAACTGTCTCTCCTCGATGAAGTCCAATTACTTACATTGTAGTCAGGCCCGGATTGGGCCGGCGAGCTACCGAGCTAAGCTCGGTCGGAGCCACGAGGGGCGATGAAAATTCTCGGTATGATACACAATAATTAAAAATAAGGCATTCCGACATGCGCAGCAATGAGATAAAGGATGATTTATTTTATATTGCCAGGATAGGAGGTTAACGGTATAGGCCACGAGCAGACACGTGATTCAAGCGACCTTGATGTGCTTGGAATCGGCTGATTTGTGTGCGTTTGTCACTTTGACAAGAACAATATTTTGACCTATTTTGATTTTGAACTGGTAAAAAGTTATTCATTCACAATTTTCAGGCAGTAAAATACATGAAATTAAAAAGAATAACTTTTTTGCAGCTCAAAATCAAAAAAGTGAAAACATATTTCAAGAATTTCAACGCCGCTCTCGCTGGAATCACACTCGGGTCCTTACAGATGATTGTTATTAAGCAACATGACATTGGGTGACACTTTGCCGAACTATTGTTTGTTCTGATAAAGTTAATTTCTTTTAAAGCCATTTTGGCGCTACGATCATGCAGCTTCACATTCATTGAAAAAAAGTAATTTTCAATTACAAGGCATTTGACCTTGAATACATACCTTTACATGACTTATCTCCACCTCCCCTTGCCTCACCAAAGTTTTGGTGCACAAGCCGCCATTGACTCACTCCCTTTCAGGGCCGTTTATAATATCAGCTCAGGGCCAAAAATACAGGTCAATCCGGGCCTGATTGTAGTTTCTCTCTAATCATTTCATTTCTGATTCTGTCTTTATAGTGTAAATCCTAGTACTCTTCTTAAGTATTTCGAGTGCTTGAATTTTACTTTTCATTGTTTTAAATAATACCCAAAATTCGTAGCCGTAAGTTAAATTGATCTGTATATTGTTATCTTCGTTTTGATGTTAATTTTCTTTTTTCATATGACGCTGTTCTTTATTGGATGGAAGACTCTCGCTGTTTTCTGAATTCTGACGTTTATGTCAACCTCATGTGATCCATTATTTTCAATGTAAGCTCTTTAAACAGATATATCGTCACGCCATATTTCCCAATTCTAGGTATGCGAATCTGCTTCTATTCTACACTACAACTATACGGAATATAAAATCTTATGACTTAGAATCTTGTAGACCAATATTTCAACCAAAAATTAAACATTAACTATCAATTTCATTAGATTTTACGGCTGTTTCTTAGTAATATCAGAAAGTTGTTTATAGTTTCTACTCTCAATTTCTCAAGTTATTCAGGGCCCGCTGCCATTGTTTGCCTTGGAGTTTCACTTCCGGTCTTCAGTATCGCCCGAGCCCAGCCGAAGTCGTTTGCTTGCCGGCGTATTACTCACTGATTTCTTTTTACGTAACCTGCTCGTGGAGCGGAGGCGGCGAGAGAAAAGAAATTGGTGAAATTTACACGCACTTTGTTCATTTAGATTATTTTACTCTGGGAAAAATTTTAATGGAACTAAATGAGCCATAGACTAGCAGAAATAATTTTGGACTACGGCTTGCAACATTAGATTTGTCTGTTCATAATTGTGTTATTTATTTTCGTATTAGATGGACTATGTAATCAAATACTTTATGAACTAGACCACCTACATATATGATTTTATAAATATGGCCAATTATTCAAATTAAATTATTATTGAAATTTGTGTAATTCAAACTTTCTAAAATGAAACGAAAATTTTAATCTAATAGAACTCTAAAAAAGATTTGCAAAATATTTCATATGGAGTATGATTATGAAGGCAAAACATGGGCCGTGAGGAAGAAGAAACAAATGTACTCGTACTTGGAAAGTTTTGAAATCTGGTTGAAGATTGGGTGGAGAATTCCTTAATAATACATACATACGAGGGTCATTTCATAAATATTGCACACAATTGTTAGTTTATTCATTTGTTTATTTTTATTACACATCTATTTAGAATCCTTCAATATAGTCTCTCTGCTTCTCAATGACCAAGTCCCAACTATTTACTATTCCATCCAAGACACAATCTCTATTTATCTGTCGAATGGCTTGAGTAACAATAGCATAAAGCTCTTCCAGAGACGGAAAACGATGTCCACGCATAGGCTGTTTCAGCTTTGGGAATAGGTCAAAATCTGGTGGACTCATGTTCGGACTGTAGGGAGCATGAGGTAACACTTCCCAACTGTATTTACGTGGTTTTTTTTTGTTACAACCGATGTGGGGGGCGAGCATTGTCATGGTGAATAAGTGGCCCAGCCTCGAGCAACTGAGGCCGTGTTTTGTGCAATTTTCTGCATAGTTTTACTTGAAGGCCCGACAATAAACTACTGTTACACTTGTTCCACATGGAACTCTGTATTTCATGATGATTCCTTTGTAATCATAAGCAAAGATCATCATTTGTTTAATTTTTGATTGAGCTCTCCGAATTTTTTTTGGCCGTGGGGAATTTGAACTTCTCCATTCGTTGGACTGTGATTTCAATTCCGGCTCAAAATCTCTAACCTACGTTTCATCAATGGCGACTATTCGATACAAGAATGCTTGACCTTCAACGTCGAATCTTTGTTTCAGTAAGATTGCAATATCCAAGCGTTTCTACTTCTGTTCAGCAGTCAAACAGTAGGGACCCATCGGGCAGATAATTTTTCTCTTGTTTAAATCATTTGTCAGAATTCGGAAAATAGACGTTGGCGGATTCCCTGTGGTTTCAGAAAATTCCTCACATGTCGCACGACGATCTTCTTTAAGAATCTGTTACAAGTTTCACACTTCGTTCATCTGTTGATGTTTTCGACCTTCCTGGTCTTGGATCATCTTTTATGCTCGCATGACCACCACGAAAACGACTAGCCAAACGAGACACTGTACTACGGTCCACTGTTAAGTCACCGCAAACTTCACAAAAAGCATTGTGGATTTATGTTGGGTTTCTGTCAAGTAAAGTTTCGATCTTAATGTACGACCTCTGTTATCTAACAGTCACAATTCACAATAACCACGACATGTGCGGGCTCCATTTCTAGTTAACATTTGTAAAAAAATACGCTATAGTTGTAAACGAAACACACGCTTCTTCTCCAAGCCTTCTACTACAACTGACGTAAATATCACACATATCCCACATACTACTTAATGGGTTAGCATAAACCCGAAAATAATAATAATAACAATAAGAGCTCACTCACCTTTCTTACCAACATTCTTACTAACCGTACATGTTCGTACAGCAAATATTCTTCATTCCGTTCCTTGCATATTTAACTGGTCGATTTTCTGTAGTGAAATATTGCATATGGACCACAGTAATAGTTAATCACGCAATAATCTTTCTTTGCCATTTTCTGTCCAAGAAAATAAATTCATACACTTTTATTATGACTTTATGGTCATGTTTTGATTAACTTTATTTTTTAATAAATTTATACATTCCTTTTGCAATCAAACAATATCTATCCAACAAATATAAATAAATTATACAATTTTATGCACTAGCTAAACTAGTCTTTTAAATAGTTAGCCATTACTTCTGACAGTTATAGTTAAAAAGTAGTAAATTTTATTATTATTTATGTGTAATATTTCTTTTTCGAAGTCTATTTTATATAATATGATAATAAGGTACTTATCAATTCTTATGTGGTGTGTAGTAAATAACCATACATGCCTTAATATATAAATAATGAACAAAGTTATATGAAATGACGTAGGCAGGAATAACTAATTTATGTACAGTAAACTTGCAATTACAAATCTGTAGTAAATAAATTCACGCTTCATTTGTATTTCCCATTATTTAATTTGTGAAATTAATAACAACGTAGCAGTACTTACAAAAAAAGAAAATAACAATTTCATAATAATTACCTATGCAAAGTGATTTTCACCAGCACCTCTAACAAGCCATTCGTATATTTACTTTACTGGAAATAAAAGTTCCTTGCGACTTAGAGTAATTAATATTCCGCACTTTGTTACATTCTCTTAGAAATTAATTTACAAGCCTGTAATCGTAAGAAAGTTACACGAAATACTTTCTAAGATGATTCTGTTCGAAATGATTTCACTAATTCATCAAATTAACCAGTAAACTTGTTGAACGTTTCTTATAAATTTCATCGATCGAAGAGGAGAAAGAACAGACACTCGTTCTTAGATTAGCGAGATTTAAAGAGATTGTCAGCACATTTTTAAAGAGGAGAAATGATAATATCTGTTTTGTTTCAGAGAAACCACTTATGTTAACTATATCGATGGAAATAACAAAGAGCACATGTTTTATATGTACTATGTAATAGTAGGTATATTACATCCATGGGCGTAGCCAAGGAGGGTGGGGCAGGGGGGGGGGGGTTAGTTGTCCCTTCCCCTAGAAATGGACTAAAAAAAATATTGATAACATTTTAGTATAAAATCAAACACTACAATCAACTAAAGTAAATAAAAGTTTTTTCGCACATAATATATCATAATTTTCATAGTGGGTATTTGCCACATAATAGCCCAACATGAGCCTGATATGTAACAAATATGTATTATACAAGTGCAAACTGCAAAAAAAATGCGAATTTCTCCGTGAAACGAACAATATAATAAAAATTACAAAGTTACGTTCTAGTTTCACTAGTTTACAACTTCTGAGTCAGCTTCCATGAAGCCATCGTCAGAAGTTAGCAAGCACAACAAGTAACCACAGACGCGTTTCGCACTTATTGGTGCTCTTCAGTGTGGTGTAACCGGACAGAGACCACAGGTTACACCACACTGAAGAGCACCAATAAGTGCGAAACGCGTCTGTGATTACTTGTTGTGCTGGCCGACTTCTGACTATGGCTTCATGGAAGCTGACTCAGAAGTTGTAAACTAGTGAAACTAGACGTAACTTTGTAATTTTTATTATAAATATCTATTATTTTTCACTATTTAACGCATGCCCATACCCAGTGAATTTTAAACGCCTCCATAATTATTTATGTCTTGCACTTACTTTGCATGATCTTAACTGCAACACAGTAATGAGATCTGTACTGAGGCTGCGATGCTGCAAAAAAACATCGATGTGATCGATCTGATTAGAAGATCGATTAATCGATCAGAATAATCACAGACAGCAATTGATCGATCGATCGATCTGTTCGTTTAATTGATTTTTATTTATAATCAACTGATCAATTCAACAATAATGCGATCTGAACGATCCAACATGTCAAGGCCATGTGTACGCATGCGAATCTGAGCAGCGGCATCGCAGAAACGCTGTCTGCAGTCTAGAGGAAGAAGAAACTAAAAACAACGCTGTGCTCCATCTGATAAGAAGATCGATAGATCGATCAAAATAATCATAGACTACATTTATCAATCATAAATCTGATCGTTATGGTACATCGATGATCGATTTTAAGGATCAAACGATCATAAATTTTGAAGATCAAATAGCCTCTCTCCATACCATATTTCACCCCCCACCTCACACCGTCGTCGGACTACATTGCCCCCCTCCCCCTATTTATACACAATCATTCGTTTTACCTTCCGTCACCTTTAGGTAAGGAAGATATTGTCTTTGGTCAAAAAATTCGGTAGTGAGTTTTCAATGAATATACACGTTTTAGGGAAAATAGTAAAATCGTATTGTAGGGACCCTACAATACGATTTTACTATTTTCACGATGATGTCTGTACGTGTGTTTGTGTGTGTGTGCGTGTGTGTGTGACTATAATTTCGGCCGAGATATCTCCAATACTAGAATTACAGTCATATGCAGACTTGATTAGATTTTGGTTATAATTGGTCAACCGGTAGTACCCTCATTTGAAGATTTTAACAGTTTTTGGTTAAAAAAACGCTGTTAAATATTATTTTTTAACATTTTTATTAAGACACGGAAAGATAGGATAAGGAATGGAAGTATAAGGGAAATGGCTCGAGTAATAGAAGTTTCTAGAAAGATACAAGAGAAACGATTACATTGGTTTGAACACGTCATGAGGAGAGATGAAGAATATATTGGAAGAATGAATAGCTAAGTAATACAAGGTAGACGAAACAGAGGAAGACCAAAGATAAGATGGAAGGACTGTATTGCAGAAGACTTGAATGAGGACGACACGCAAAACAGAAATGAGTAGAAGAAGAAAGAAAAATATAGCGACCCCTAACGATGAAAAGTTAAAGATGATTTGCAAGTAAATTATGTATGGAATTTGTACATAATACATAGAATTGACGAAAGGTAATATGCTGGCCACATCACATTTTTTAATTGAACAATCAAAATAAATCATTCAGTTATAAATTTTAAGTTTATTAATATTTTTGACAACTCTATTATAATTTGTTTAGCGTACTTTAATATAGAGATCTATGACAATATCACTAGGCAACACCCTATATAAATATTTCCCACCATTCGGGGGAAGCTTGATCAGTTTTTCTCAACTAAGAGATTGTCAATGCAGTTAGAAATGACGTATTTCCCAACCTCTAAAAGGTTAGGAATTGACATATACTATAAATAATTGTGAATAAAAAAAAAACTAATTTCCATTTATTCATATTTCTTCTACTATCCGGTTTAATTTCAAATTAAGCAGAGACATAAACGAACTAATTCTTGGGCGCCAGCGTCCGGTGTAGACGAAACAGTGAGAAGAGAATATAGACCATCTTTAGTTTCAGCAGCAATTATACAATTTGCGTGAAATCTCGACAATCAGAGTGTGCCGTGAACCTATTCCAGTTTTTATTGGCAAGAGAAATTGTTCTATTGTTTCGCCGTCGAAGTGAATTCACTTCTCGGCTTGGATTATTTGCGTACGCTTTAGAAAACAGGAAAGTTCTGAATTTTCTGTAATTTCCGCCTGTTCAAAACAACACAATGCGCCTTGCCTTCATTTTCTTTCTCAGTTGCGATTTCACCAAATGAAATTAGATTAATAAAATGAAAACGAAATCGCCTTGTTGACATTGTGATAGGGCACATTTTAAATTAATTGATTAATTAATTATTGTTTATTGTTTAGTAAAAAACGATTGCAATTTACTAAGTAATCTACCTGTTGTCTTCGATCAAATCATACTGACCAACAGTAACACTCAGGCATAGATTATATATACTAATATAAACGTCAAGTTAGTATATATAATCAATGACTCAAGGAAAGTCAAGGAATTAAAAAAAAGTCAGAGAATTTAGTATTACCTAGAAAAGTCTGGTTGTTATTGCATTAAGCTACATAAATATTGTAACGTGCGCTCCTGACTTTAGAGAATGTCAGCGCCGCTACTGGTAGAATATTCTCGAGCGATGACGTAATCCCCGGCGGGGGAAAACCCGTTTAGACTGGTTTAATTACATCCGTTGGACTGATCCTTTGTATTCAATGTCATTGTGGCGTCGGAAAGTTCGAGAAGGACGTCGTGCTATATAAAACATCTACAAAGCCAGCGAACATATTCTGTTGTATAGAAGCAACGAGGAATGAACAGTTGGTGATATAAATAAACAATCTACCAGTTGTAAACATATATAAATGTAATTATATAAATGTGGTGATATAAATATTGTTTAAATAAATAATCTTAGTGTTTAAGCATTTAATAATATTCTTAGTCTTAAATTAGTGTTTATAGGTAATTATTTAATCATAGTGTTAGTTATTTTTATTATCTTTTTAATATTTATCTTAATTATTTATCGCTTAATAAACGTATTACTTTAATTAATAATGGGCTGTGTTAAGTTACACGTTTTAAAAAATTCTCCCTTTTTCTTTTTGAAAATTAAAAAGTTGTTAAGTTTTTCCTTTTTTTTTCAACGTTCCATCCAATTTTTGACCTGATATATACAGATATATTGAAATTTAATAACTTGTTATACCAATGGGTCGTATGGGGGTTCCCCATGTTATCTACATTTGACAATTTCTAGCCCTGATGAAGACTTTAGTCAAAGTCGAAACGTAGGCCAGGAAATAAATTAATTTTAACACAGACTGCGTGTCCAATTATTCCCCTTTTTCTATTCTTTTAATTAATAATACTTCTTTGATTTTTACACTTCACCCATATAAATAAACGTTACAATATGTACTGGCCACATGAGATTGCCTTACTTTTTTGCTAGCAATCATGTCAATCATAGTTATTTTCAAATTTGTCTTCATTTGTAAAAAAGGGAACACTTCATTATTTCAAATTGAGTAATGTGTGATTATCTTAATTTGAGTACAAATCTACGTGCTAATTATTTCCTGTGCTGGACGTAATTAAACGTCACCACAAGGATACCTGTTTTCGAGTTCTTTTGACACGTTTCAAGCACTCGAAACTCACTTTTTACTTCCGATTTGCCTCCAATTTAAAACGTAAGTTGGTGATGTGTTCAGATGATAAACTTGTCAACGCTTCGTTACGTTTAATGACTCCATCGAAGGCGAAGTCTTTTTTCTGCTTCCGTTCGTTCGTCTGCGACTTCGTCTTCCACCTTTTGGTTGGTAATAATTATACAGCCTGCGGTGCGGAGTACTTCATCACCGCTATGAAATTATTCTTGTTCTTGTAAAATGGCCATATCTTATTCTTCAACTATAATATCAGTTTTTATTCTTATTATGTTTATAACAATACAGAACATGTGTTATTATTCTATAGAATACATAATACAATATGCTGATCATAAATAAATTACAAAGGCTTATTTTTTCTATGTAGTGTGACAATTCTTTTCATAGATCATAACAGACGATAATATTCTATAGTAATATTACAGTATATTATTATAATTTATGTATAGAGTGTTAAATATATTGTGTAAAAAAAAGAAAATTTAATAGTAAAAACATCGACTAAATAAATACATGTACACAACGGTAAGTCAGGCAGAAAATGAAAAGTTTCGGGAGTGTATAATGTGTAGTAATTATATAAATACAGTACATATTGGCCATAAAGATACTTTTAGAAAATTTCAAT
This sequence comes from Harpalus rufipes, assembly GCA_951394225.1. Lineage (NCBI taxonomy): Eukaryota > Metazoa > Arthropoda > Insecta > Coleoptera > Carabidae > Harpalus > Harpalus rufipes. The sequence continues at coordinate 26,083,640 of OX596279.1, read as the reverse complement.
TAAACAAGTAAGAAGGTAAATTTTAGAAATAAATTACAGGATTAATGCTCCCTTGAAACAAGTTTATTCTACGTTCAAATAACGAATTTATAAAATTTGTTTAATTTTATAACTTTTATTTTTGTCTAGACCAAATGCATTTACTTCTTTATTTTCTGAATTTGAACTTGTTTATCATGTAATTGTTTAAAAAATATGAACTGGTACTTCACAAAATGATATTTCGAAAACATTTATTTTACGTAAGTCTACAGTATCGCGTATAATAAGCCGTTTTCGAAGTACAGGTACTATTGCGTCTTCTGCAATACCTGGTTGACTAAAAAAACCTCAAAGTAGATAGACAAAAATATGAAAAATAGTTCGATAAAAAATCTGGTATTTGTCGCTCAAAAAAATTGTAGGGCTTTTACGAAATAATAAGAGTGATAAAATGTTTTTAAAAACATACGAAGACGATTGCTTAGTTAAAAACTTTAAAGTCTTCGGCCAGCATAAAAATCGCTTCTTTCAAAGAAAATGTGAAGGCCCAAATAGTTTTTGCGAAAAAAAAAAACATGTAAACTGGACAATTGACTTGCAAAAAAAGTGATTTAGTAATGAATCGATGCTTAATTCATTTAGAAGAGATGAAGTATGCCACTTACGAAGACCTGGAGATAAACGATTACATCCTAAATACACTATACGCGTGTTGTAAAGTATGGTGGAGGATTTGTGATAATCTAGGGATGCTTTTCATGGTGTGGTATGGTATGGATTCTTATATCACGCAGAAGGAAAAATGTTCAGATTTATGAACAGGGACATACTAGGGATTGTGATGGAGCCATACACAGATGAATATATGCATCTGAAAGATATTCTACGGCAATATAATGATCCACAACATACTTCGACATCTATCCTATTCCAGTAAAATTATTCCATAAACAAACTATGCAAATTGCACTTGACACTGACATCTTCTTCTTCTTTAGCTTTCCCATTCTTTAGAGGGCGCTATTTTTTATTTTCTTCTTCCACTCATTTCTGTTTTGCGTGTCGTCCTCATTCAGTTCCTTTTCTCTCAAGTCTTCCCCAATAAAGTCCTTCCATCTTATCTTTGGTCTTCCTCTGTTTCTTCTACCGTCTACTACTAAGCTATTTATTCTTCTTCCAATATATTCTTCATTTCTCCTCATGACATGTTCAAACCAATGTAATCGTCTCTCTTGTATCTTTCTAAAAACTTCTATTAGTCAAGCTATTTCCCTTATTCTTTCATTCCTTATCCTATCTTTTCGTTTCTTCCCCAACATCTCAACATCCTTTTATCTCTGCCACATTCATTTTCTTTTCATTGTACTGACATCTATCAATTTGAATTATTTATTAGCAATTCCCACGGTTAGCATTGCTGGCTGATTTTTAATTTAATATCTTTATAATTCGGTATTAACAATTACTCGAAAGTTCAGTCAAACAGCATTTATTCTTACTTGCCAACGTTTCGGTGCACCCTTGCACCTTCTTCAGGATCTACAACAATTATAAAACAAAATTGTAATACATACAAAATAACATGGACATTACCACACTTACAGTAAGATCTTACAAATTGTTACAATTCGTACAGAGCTCTTTGAATTTGTGTGTAAATAAAATATAAATGTCAAAATTCAATTCTGTGTTAGAGTTTAATTCTTGCTTCTGGTAATTAGCCAAGAAATAGTGACACTTTGCTTCACGTCAAAACTAAACTAACACCAACCATCGACCACTCCCCAACAGCTAGTTAAAAATGTCTACCCCTTAACACGGCTGGTACAAGAGACCTCGTGGTATGAAAACTTTTCTGGAATCATGAAGTTCTGCCTGAAACAGAGGGCGCTTCATTATTCGAAAACAAAATATCAAATAGAAGAAATAACATTTAAACGACCAGCACACCACTATGCGCACAGTTTCAACTTGTCAAGTAATATAAATAACCAGCATGTGATCGCCGAAGAATAAAATGTTTAAGAATACTAATAACAAAGTAATATGACTAAAATAGTCTAAATAAAATACGTAATAAAGTAAAGAATAGAAATAAAATAAATACATTGTACCTGAACTAACACTTATAAATAGGAATACTGATAAGTTTAACAACAAGAAGTAATTTATTTGGACAGAAACACAAGCAAAAGAAGGAATATATCAAGTAGCTCTACTATATTTTAATCCACTTTTAATTCGAAACACCAACGTGATGAAGAAAAACCACTCATATTATAAATGTATAATTATCGCTTGAGGATTACCAATCAATTCCATTATCCCTTCTATTTCCACTATCCTAAATACAACATCCCGACAATACCTCGTCATAGCACTCTCCATCATATTAATTAGGCAGTGAGTAACCCAATCAACCAATCATCCGTCATGAGCACAGTCATGTGTTAGTAGCACCAGGCAATGGACAGTAGGCAGGTGCAGTACGTACCTCGATGTAGGTAATCTCCTGACCGCGATGCATAGGCCTCAGGAAAGCACGCGATGCATATTTGGAGCAGGAAGAAAATGAGTTTATGTATCGGGATTGTAATAATTTTCAGCTTGGTGATATTGGAGGAATATTAATAGAAAGTAATTAAGGCTAATGTTGACCAGTAGAATTATGTTTATGAGTTATAAAAAGTGCGAATATAACAATATTTTTTGACCTTTTTGGGTGTGTCAGACCGACGCTCCCTTTCAAGTTACAATTCGTTTACCGTTACGGTTGTTGTGGAATATAAAAAAACACTTTGTTTTCGCGATCTTTATATTATTTTTATCTTTTAACAGTTTCATATCATACTTGTAGAAGACATGTTATGTGAACTTGTACTTGTAAGAACAGATATGGATAATACCCCAAGAACACTGGACATGGTCAAAATTAACGTATAGAAAGAAAAACTGGTTAGATATATCTTATGTATTTAAAAAATAAACAGAAAAACACGCTATTATTACTGTGATTGTTCAAAATTCCTGTGTTACGAACCTGTAGTACTATTATACGAAGTTTGTCAAAAAAAATAATCTGTTTTTTTTTCAATTTTTTTATTTATTATATTATTCAACCTTTCATTTAGACAGTTATTTTTAATTTTTAAGTTAATTATAAAATTATAATTATTATAATATCGTAATATATATTTCAATGAATAAAAATCATATAAATATACTGTGTCCGTAAATAATTGATGACCTAAGTGGATAAAGGTGAAATGTAACATTTTGTATAAAATTGAGATATTTACGTGAATGAAGGAGTTTTGTGCCATTGCTTCATACCACGTAAAAATCTCAATTTATACAAAATGTTACATATCACCTTCATCCACTTATGTAGGTCTTCAATTGTTACGAACAAATGCTAATTAAGATCATACAGAGTTTTTTTATTAGTAAACATAGAGTAGCTTCATTCCATAGTTACAAAATGGGAGCAATGTATTGACGCCTTTATTTAATGCATAAACATAGGGAATAGTTGTCAGACTCGTCAAACTGTCACATTTCAAAATGGTTTTTTTATAAATTGAAGAAAAAGTGCTGCTTATAACATGGTATAATTTAAATAACCAAGTTTCAGATGTATTTGCTGCTACTTTTAATAATCGACCCAGACCCTGCCTAGCCACAATTCAAAAAATCTATAATAATTATAGCTTGCACAAAATGATTTTTTTTTCTTTGAGGACACTTAAAAAATGTATACAGTGGTGAGAGAATGAACATTGAACAATTAAAAAACAGATTTAGTGCAGCTTCACAAAATGTTACTCCCCAGCAAATAACGAATTTTATAAACTTTTAGGATATTTTTTAGTTAATGGTCCCAATTTTGAGCATTTGATAAGTTAAAATAAAAATTCCTCATTAGATTAATATAGTTCTTAAGTGTATAAACATAAATAAATAATTTCTCTTTTCTTTAATTCATAGTTTAATATTTATTTTAGTTTATATTAATTATTCCTATGTTTACTTATAAAATAAACGCTTTAATACATTGCTGTCAATCATTTTATACTGTAACTATGGTAATGATATACCCTATTTTTACTGATAAAATAAACTCCGGTATATACAAACCGGCCTCTCAGACCGGCGTGCCCTCTGATGTTTTAAAGTTTTGCGCGCCTCCTATACGGCTAATATAAATGCTATTTTTACCTTCCGTCACCTTTAGGTAAGGAAGGTATTGTCTTTGGTCAAAAAATTCAATCATGAGTTTTTAGTGAATAAGCGTGTTTTAGGGTCCCTATAATACGATTTTACCATTTTTACGATGATGTCTGTATGTATGTGTGTCTGTGTGTGTGTGACAAAAGTTCCGGATCCCATAACTTCAATACCACGATTCCAAAAATTATAATTTTTTCGTATTCCTCAAGTTTACATCCAGAAGAACAAGTGATTAGATTTTGGTTATAATTGGTGAACCGGAAGTACCTCATTTGAAGATTTAACAGTTAAATTTGATTTATTGACATTTAACGTTATTATAGCTTAAAGAATATATTATTCTCTATACGATTTGATTTTATACTTCATATTCAATAGATACAGAGTTAAAGAATTTTAAAGAAATTAAATTTTATAATTCAGCCAGCTATGCTAAACATGGAAACTATTAATATATTCATATAATTCAAATTGACAGATCTCAGTAATAATAAAAAGTAAATTAATGTAGCAGAGATGAGGATGTTGAAGCAGATGTTGCGGAAAACATGGAAAGATACAGTAAGAAAATAACTCTAGTATTACAAGTTTCTAGAAAGATACAAGAAAGATGATTTACATTGGTTTGAACATGGCATGGGGAGAAATGAAGAATTATATTGGAACAAGAATGAATAGTTTAGTAATAGGATGTTGAAGAAACAGAGGAAGACCAAAGATAAGATGGAAGGACTGTATTGCGGAAGACTTGAGAGAAAAGGAACTGAATGATAACGACACGCAAAAGTAACGACCCCTAACGAATGGGAAAAGCTAAAGAAGAAGAAGATGTCAGTGTCAAGTGCAATTTGAATAGTTTTTTTATGAAATAATTTTATTGGAAATTTAGAATCTTTTGCAAGAAAACTTATGTATGGAATTTATACATTATACTGTGACGTGCGCCCCCGAGAGAATAGTATACAACGCCACCACTGAACGAATATACGAGAACGATGACGCAATCCCTGGCGCCGCAGCGGCTGGACTCTTAATTGCGCCGTGACCTCGTCCCTTTGTGTGCCGGTCATTGTCGCTTGGAAGGCTTCTAGTGGCTTCTAGACTGTTACGCGCTATATAAATACTGGCCGGGAGAAGGCGGACGAGCAGTCTGATATATACAAGCAACCAGATATGAACTCGGTGATATAAATAGTTTAACAGTTGTCAACATCAATAAATGTAGTTATATAAATAAGTGTTGTGATATAAATGTTAGTTAAATAAATAATCGTAGTGTTTAAGCATTTAATAATATTCTTAGTGTTTATAATTATTTAATAATAGTGTTAGTTGTTTTTATTATTCTTTTAATATTTAATCCTTAATCATTTACCGTTTAATAAACGTATTCTCTTTGTTAATAATAATTGTCTATGATTTACACTTCACCCATATAAATAAAAACGTTACAATTGGTGTCAGGTGTGGGGTTAATAAACTGTGAAGTGTAAATAAAAAAAATAAATAAAATGACGACTAAACAAGTAAAATTAGGTGAATTAAAAGTAAGTGATCTCAAGAAAGAACTGGAAGAACGAGAATTAGATACGACAGGACTGAAAAGCGTTCTACAATCTCGTCTGCGGCAAGCATTAATAGATGCTGGCGAAAATGCTGAAGATTACTTATTCGAAATTTCATATGGCCTATACCTATCCGACGTTGGGAAACTTATGGCAGAAAATTCTCGAACATTAAAAGGAGAATTGACCGAAACACTAGAACAAAAGTTGGAGGAAAGTTCTAGAAAATTAGATGAAAATTCTAGAACATTAGAAAATAAATTGGAAGAAAATTCTAGAAAGGCGGAAGAAAATTGTAGAACATTAGAGAATAAATTAGAAGAAAATTCTCGAACATTAAAAGAAGAATTGGCAGAAAATTCTCGAACATTAAAAGGAGAATTGACCGAAACACTAGAACAAAAGTTGGAGGAAAGTTCTAGAAAATTAGATGAAAATTCTAGAACATTAGAAAATAAATTGGAAGAAAATTCTAGAAAGGCGGAAGAAAATTGTAGAACATTAGAGAATAAATTAGAAGAAAATTCTCGAACATTAAAAGAAGAATTGGCAGAAAATTCTAGAACATTAAAAGAAGAATTGACAGGAACATTAGAACAAAAATTAGAAGAAAATTCTAGAAAAACTGAAGAAGACCTGAAGAATTTAGAAGAAAAGTGTGACAAGAAGATAGAAGAATTACGAGAAAAAATCACTAAAATTACATCGTCGTCAATTCCGAATTCTGGTGTGGCTGAACCAAGTCTAATAAAAGGAAGAAAAGTAGTAAAACCTGATACTACTTCAAAGATGCACATAAAAACTCCGGAATTTGATGGGAAATCTTCGTGGCCAAATTATTTAAAACAATTTGAAGCGGCCGCAAAAGCGAATAATTGGACGCCCGGAGAGAAGGCTACGGCGTTGACTGTCTCGTTGCGCGGAGAAGCTATCGACATCCTGCAAACGCTGAAAGAAGAAGAACAAGATGACTACGACCAGCTAGTCAAGCGATTGGATATGCGGTATGGAAATGCGCATCTGGAGCAGGTGTACCAGACGCAACTGAGAAACCGGTATCAGAGTTCAAAAGAAAGCCTTCAAGAATTTGAAGTTGACGTAGCTCGTTTGGTTCATCTCGCACATCCTACGGCTCCTGACAGCGTTTTGGAGTGCCTGGCCACTCAATCATTCATTTACGGGGTTCGAGACAGCGAAACTCAACAAGCACTGCGATTGGCCCGTCCTAAAACTCTAATTGACGCACTCTCATATGCATTAGAGCATGAAGCTGCCAAACAAGCTTCACGTAACCAATCACGAGTGCGAAATATCGACGCTGAGAGAAAGGAAAACTCTGAAGATCTGGAAGAGACAATGCGAAGAATTGCAAGTGAAGTGTTTACCGGAAGAAAGAAACTTCGCTGTTGGAATTGCGGTGAACTGGGCCATCCGCAGAGACTTTGCAGAAAAATGCAAAAGAAGACGGAATCTGCAAAGGAAGAAAAGGAGTCGGAAAACTAAATCGGGTTGATGCGAAGGGGCAACTGTCGACCCGTAATCTAGTAGCTCCACAATCCATCAGTTATGTCGCATCTCTTCATCATAAAGCCAATAGCATCTATGTAGATGGCTCTATTAACGGAAAGCCAATGAAAATGCTACTGGATACGGGTGCGACAAAAACTATAATTAGACCCGACTTCATAAGGAAAACTGGCAAGACGCATCTTCAACCAACTAAGTGGCGATTACGCACAGCAACGGGAGAACAAGCTACCGCATTAGGAGAAGTAGATGTCACCATCACTATCGGAAAAACCTCATTTAAACATCGTGCGCTGGTAGCTGAAGTTGAAGATGAATTAATACTCGGAATGGACGCAATGTCAAAGCATGGTTTTAAACTTGACCTGAAGAAGGGAGTGATGATGGTCAATGAAGAAGAACTGATATTAAATCCACGAGACGACAAGGTTGTGCGTGTACTAATGGCCGAAGACATCACCCTCCCAGAACGAAGTGAAACTATCCTGGGAGCACATTTAGATGGTAGTTTCTGTGAGGGAAGTATCGTTATGCTGGAGCCCAAAAATGATGATGCCAAAACTGGCACTGGAATTGTTGTTGGAAAATCTCTGGTCAAAGCCAGCCAGGTAATTCCAGTTCGAATAATGAACGTCAATTTTTATCCTGTTGTTCTGAAGAGAGGAACAATTGTAGGAGAATGCATGACAGTATCCTCGATTATTAGAACTGTAAAGGCCACAGGGAACACATCTCGGAAAGTCCCGGACACGTTAATCAATCAACTGACAACATCGTTTGAAGAATTGACCGCCGACCAGAGAACGAAGGCAAAGAATCTAATTGGAAATTTTAAAGATGTGTTCCAATTTGATGAGAAGAACAAAGGGAGAACTAATGTAGTTCACCATAAAATAGACACCGGAGACGCAAGACCCATCCGTCAACCAGCAAGAAGACTACCACTGGCGAAACGTGAGGAAGCAGAACGAATAATCGAGGACATGAAGATGGAAGGTGTGATTGAACCTTCAAGCAGTACATGGGCTTCACCAGTGGTGTTAGTGAAGAAGAAGGATGGCTCTACACGATTTTGCGTCGATTATCGTCAACTTAACAACGTGACGAAGAAGGATAGCTACCCGCTACCTCGAATAGACGACACATTAGACACCTTAGCTGGCTCAAAGATTTTCTCCACTTTGGACCTAAAGAGCGGATACTGGCAAGTGGATTTGGATCCAAAAGACAAAGAGAAGACAGCCTTCACCATTGGTACAGGACTTTGGCAATTCACCGTAATGCCGTTCGGGCTCTGCAATGCTCCTGCAACGTTTGAACGACTCATGGAAACAGTATTGGCCGGGCTATCTTGGAAAACCTGTTTAGTGTACCTCGACGATATTATTGTGGTTGGTAAGACATTCGAGGACCACATGAAGAATTTGGAAGAGGTTTTCCAGAGATTGAGGAAGGCTAACCTGAAACTTAGCCCGAAGAAGTGTCACCTGTTTCGAAGAGAAGTTCATTACCTGGGACACGTGGTTTCCGGTAAGGGTATTGCAGTCGACCAGGAGAAGATAAAGGCTGTGAGAGAGTGGCCAGCACCTAGGGACAAACACGAACTCAGAAGTTTCCTTGGTTTGTGTACCTATTATCGGCGATATGTACCTGGATTTGCCAACATAGCCAAACCACTGACAAGGCTTACTGAAGAAGGAAGAAGATTTATCTGGGAAATGGACTGTACAGTTGCATTTAAAGAACTAAAACATGCTTTGACAAGCGCACCCGTCTTGAGTTATCCTTTACCTGAAGGAGAATTCATTCTAGACACAGATGCCAGCAACGTTGGAATTGGTGGCGTTCTTTCCCAGATACAAGATGGGCATGAGAAAGTTATTGCCTACTTTAGTAAGACCTTGTCAAAACCAGAAAGGAATTACTGTGTGACTAGAAAAGAACTCTTGGCAGTCGTGAAATCCGTGGAACATTTCTACAAATATTTGTACGGAAGACGATTTCTGATTAGGACTGATCATGCTGCATTAAAATGGCTGCTACAATTCAAGAATCCTGAAGGTCAGGTGGCTAGATGGATTGAAAGACTACAGGAATACGATTTCAAAATCGATCATAGGGCGGGTACCAGCCATCGTAATGCCGACGCATTGTCCAGAAGGCCATGCCAAGATGAGTGCAAGCATTGTAGTCGACTGGAAGAGAAACATTTTACTGTCGCCAGGACAACAGTAGTCGACGATAATTGGCAGCCCGATGGACTACGCGAAGACCAAGAGAATGACCCGACGTTGAAAATACTGCTGGAGTGGAAAGCAGAAGAGAGAAAACCAAGATGGGAAGAAGTTGCACCACACTCACAGAGTGTAAAATCATACTGGGCGCAATGGGACTCGATGATGATTGAAGATGGCCTGTTAAAGCGTTTGGTGGAAAATACCGATGGAACTGAGAAGAGAACTCAGTTGGTTATTCCTAAGAATAGAATCCCAGACGTGCTGAAAGAGATCCATGACGGATCTGGAGGTGGCCATTTTGGAGTCAACAAAACATTAGAAAGATTGCGCCAGCGATTTTACTGGGTTAACTGCAAGGAAGACGTTAAAGACTGGTGCAAGAAATGTGTAGTTTGCGCTGGAAGCAACGGCCCTCATAGACGACGGAAAGCTCCAATGCGTCAATACAACGTTGGCAGTCCATTTGAGCGCATTGCGATTGACGTGGCCGGACCATTTCCAGGAAGCGAAGACAGAAATAAATACATCGTGGTTGTCATGGACTACTTCACCAAATGGGTTGAGGCCTATCCATTACCCAACCAGGAAGCTACTACGGTCGCCGAAACCTTAGTCAAGGAGTGTATATGCCGATTCGGAGTTCCACGTGAACTTCACTCCGACCAGGGGAGAAATTTTGAGTCTGCCGTTTTCCAAAATATCTGTAAGATATTAGGGATTAATAAAACGAGGACAACTGCATTACATCCGCAGTCCGATGGCATGGTTGAACGCATGAACAGAACGATCAACCGATATTTGTCGAAGGTAGTCTCCAACCACCAAAGAGACTGGGACCGACATCTTCATCTGTTCTTAATGGCTTATCGTTCATCCGTGCATGAAACCACAGGGCAAAGTCCTGCGAACATCTTATTTGGGCGTGAGTTGCGCCTGCCATGTGACTTGGTGTTCGGCAGTAAACCTGGGGAAGATCTGGCCGGGGAAGATTACGTAACGGACTTACGGAGAAGAATGAACGACATTCATGAACAAGTCCGCATAAACACTCAAGCTGCCAGCGACCGAATGAAGGACCAGTATGACATCAAGGCAGAAAAAGGTGGATACCAACCCGGGGATTTAGTGTGGCTTTACAATCCTCAAAGGCGCCGAGGTTTATCACCAAAGCTACAAAGAAATTGGGAAGGTCCATATGAGGTCGTTAAGAGAATAAACGACGTGATATACAGAATTAGAAAAACACCAACAGGGAAGCCAAGAGTAGTACACTTCAACCGGCTAGCCCCATTCGCTGGTGACAACAATGAAGACCATCATGGAGCAACGGTTCGTCGGATCATAGCTCAGGAACCAACTTTTGAAGACTTCATGGAACAGTATTCCTTTGGTCACAAGGCGCGGTATGGCGTGACGACGGAAGAACATAGAGATCTGTTCACCGTGTCCTCAGATTATTCCCTCGGCCACTGCGTATCGGAAGACTTAAAGATGTCACGCGGCATAGCGTCAGTCTTTAAGACAAAATTTGGACGACTACAAGAATTGGCCAACCAAGATCCATCCGTCGGGAAGACGCTACGACTGAGGGATAACAATGCAGAACAGCAGCGGTATATCTACTACCTGGTCACAAAACCACGCTCGTACGAAAAGCCGTCATATCGCAATCTATGGAGCTCGCTGTGTGACCTGAAGGATCATCTGCTAGAGAATGACATTTTGAAACTAGCAGTACCGAAGTTAGGCTGTGGATTAGATGGCTTGGATTGGAGAGTGGTTAGGAACATGTTAGAGATCCTCTTCCGCTATACCGGTATTGAAATTCTCGTCTGCAGCTTTAACCCTAACAGACAGAAAGGAGAACCCCAGCGGACCATCGACTGTCACTTCTTCAAGACTTCGAAGTGTACCAAGGGCAATGCATGTAGATTTCGTCATCAAGAACTGTTCCGGGACGAAACAGTCTTAAGGAGGGGGCAATGTGACGTGCGCCCCCGAGAGAATAGTATACAACGCCACCACTGAACGAATATACGAGAACGATGACGCAATCCCTGGCGCCGCAGCGGCTGGACTCTTAATTGCGCCGTGACCTCGTCCCTTTGTGTGCCGGTCATTGTCGCTTGGAAGGCTTCTAGTGGCTTCTAGACTGTTACGCGCTATATAAATACTGGCCGGGAGAAGGCGGACGAGCAGTCTGATATATACAAGCAACCAGATATGAACTCGGTGATATAAATAGTTTAACAGTTGTCAACATCAATAAATGTAGTTATATAAATAAGTGTTGTGATATAAATGTTAGTTAAATAAATAATCGTAGTGTTTAAGCATTTAATAATATTCTTAGTGTTTATAATTATTTAATAATAGTGTTAGTTGTTTTTATTATTCTTTTAATATTTAATCCTTAATCATTTACCGTTTAATAAACGTATTCTCTTTGTTAATAATAATTGTCTATGATTTACACTTCACCCATATAAATAAAAACGTTACAATACACAGGATTGACTGTGCTGGCCACAACAGATTTTTATTTATGTATAAGAAACAGTAAGATACAGAGCGGCACAAACAATGGCACGTTAGCGTTCCATGTAAAAACAAACAGGGACATCTATCATAATTATGATATTTAAAATTTTATTTCTGGACCTGGCAGTAAATTTTTCTGACTATATCTAGGACTGTAGTCAACAAATTGGTTCTAAGGTTAGGAGAATCTGATTTTAACCAAATTTGTACATGTACAAAATATACGCTATGTATATGTGGACCTATATAAACAAATTTATTTAATAAAACATTTCTTACAGTGTAGGACCTATGTTTATATGACGTTTTTCCCTCAAAATAACCTTCCCAGCATGTTGAAGTTTGTTACACTCTTTATAAATCACCTGCATAGTTCATATTTTAAGTAGTAGAACTATTTAAAGCCAGAACACTGAACTATTAATTATTAGTTTGATTCATCTCATACTAAACTCCTGTTCCACTGACTTTGTAAAGAGATTATACTTACGCATTGACTTACCTAATAGTAGTATTGCAATAAATTTTCTTCCCAAGTACCATAGGATACATCTAGAAGGTATGCTAATGAATATATAAAATTCTTTGTCTCTTTGTCACAAATTATGACATAAATTAAAAGGTAGGTTGTAAATCATCGAGCAGAAAGAAATTCGAAAAAATAATCATAATATTTGCATTGCAAATACAAAACAGAATTTTTGTTCGCACTGTTTCGCGTGTATCGGTTACTTTAATTGTTAGTTTAATGGTCAAGTGAACCGCGTTGGCAGATTTCAGATAAAACTGTAACAGTTTTCGTGTGAACTCAATTTTGCCAAATCCTTTTTCCATTATATTCATTTCACTGAAACGTTGAAACATTTATAGAATCATTACAAACGTTACAGAACACTGAAGATTATTTCATGATAGAACTTTTTTTCTTCTTAGTTTGTAATATTTTGCTAGATTTAACATTTAACTTTTATGAGTAGGTACACGAAATACAAGCATTTTGACGGCTTCTGAAATGATTTCGTGATTTACTTAGCCTTGAATGAAGATCATTTAGAGCAGAACAAAATTATATTGTACGTTTTGAAAGGAATTGAAGTATTTACAAATCAATTCAGATCATCAAGCTGTGAACAACATGAGAAAGGAATGAAACAGAAGTTATTTGCATAATTCCTAAGGTTAACACGTAAGAACAGTTTAACGTACTAACGTACAAATAGTTTTTTGTCCTTTATATAAAATGTTTGCACGGGGAAAAAACTCATTCATGTCATGACATGTCATGACATGTCTTAAAAATGTGCAAACTAAAATCGAGTATTATTTCACACTTAGGAAGTTACGACGTGATTACAGTTCCGAACGCGGAATCGTTTTAAAATCTCGATAAGGCGTGGTTTAATATTAGAAACGGTCGGGACTTGTGTAAAAGAATAGAAAACCCGAACGCTGGACCGTTGTTCAATAGCTTACTTAGCTCGTATATTTCACTAAATATAGGTAAAAACATTAACCTAGTCCTAAACTTTTCGCACAAAACTCTTCCCGAGTTTCCCAAGCATGGGTTTTATTCGTTAGTAGAATGGGACGGATATCCAGCGGTACCACTAAATACGACTGATTCGGCTCCAATACCGGAACTACCGTTCCTGCCAAACTGAGCTTATATGTTTCGGCGATTCTGCCAAATTTGTCCAGAAACTTAAAATCTAACAATTTAGAGTTTAAGAGGGAAAATTCGTGATTTTTTTTTTTAAATAGAATACATATTAATTTTACTAATATTCATAATGTATTTTTTATACTCCGATGTGTAAATTTGATACTTTACACGCTGCTTACAATGTGTAAAGTAAACGATTTTCGTATTTTATTTTATTTACACTTTACACTCTTATTGCATAAATAACTATTTTAAAAAATTATTATGTATAAAGAGTAGCTTTTCTGCATTCTTTAATGTTAATCTAGTCTAGATCTATTTCCAATATAGATATTGCCTATTTCTGAATATAATCGTTCTGAACAGACACTACTATATGGCCTAGCTATATTACTTATAGCAAGAAATGTGTTTTTATAATTACCTTACCAGGAAATTTAATCTTATTTTCGGTCTACAATAGGGCTGTTGCAAGAATTTTTATATAATTTCTAAATATTAAATTTTAAAATGTTGGTCTATAATAATCCTCAAATTTGAAAATATTACGAAATATCCATTAGATATTTTACAATTAATTATTAAAATATGTGTAATATTCTGAAACAGATTGTGACGTCAGAGTATATACAACCTTAGAATATTGAGTAAAATGTTAGTTATATTGAAATTAGATAAGAAAAAATAATGATTGAGTCGAAAAAGTTTTTAAAAAAATCTGTTGTGGCCAGCACAATACCTCTCGCCACTTCCGTTTTTGGTTACATATGTATAGGGCGCGAGCAGTCATGTGACATTGTTGGCCTTGACAAGCAGATATGGGGATTCGTGTCAGAATGGCAATTAGTAATTATGTACATAGATATCAAATGTCAGAATTTTTCATTAAAAATTTCAAGATTTTCTAAATTTACGTAGTTAGTTTGTCACACCTGGCCTAGAGAAGCAGATATAGAGGCCCTTGTCAAAATGACAGTTAATAATTATTTACATAAATGTCAAATGTCATAATTTTTCACGTGGTTAATTTATCACCAGGAATGTGGAATTTACTTCTCGAGGACAATAAACCACATGGAATTGGAAAATCATAAAATTTGGGATGGAAAATTAACATTTGACATCAATGTACATAAATACTAGCTGTCATTCTAACTCGTGCCCCCATATTTGCTTGTCAAGTCCAACAATGTCACATGACTGCTCGCGCCCTATAAATTTCTCATTTCTTTTCTTTATGTTTAAATTATTTTTACAATTTTAAATTTATTTTTTGAGGAAGTTTTCTCCTACAGTTCTAAATGTTTGAATTTCTTCCAATTTCTTGACGGGATTTCTGATGGGTATATGTATATAGCTATAATTTTATATATTTAATAGTTATTATTGTTATATAACAAGAAATAGTAAACTTACCAATATCACAGAAAAATTCTTCAATACTGTCAGTTAAACTTCTTCATTTAACGTAAAAGCGTAATTTGACGTTTTCCTACTATATTGCCAAAAAAATTCTAAGATTAGTTTCAGCTAAAATCTACATAAAATCATATTCGTACTATGACAAATTTTGAATCGGTTCTTATCCACTGTCATGTGTTTAGTTAAAATAGACTTAAGGTCAAGTTTTAGAATTGAGCTGCCAATACCGCCCAAATAGGTTTATGAACTACTGTAGGTTTTAGACACTGACATTTTTCTCTCGTTTCTGTCATTTACAAACATCTGATGGTTACTATGGAGTTGTTTACGCTCTGAAATTTATTACAACAGATTATTATAATATATAATATTACTTTTTTATCTCAATATATAGAAGATATAATAAAATTTTAAAATGTAACGAATAGATAATTTTACGTTCTTTAATACTGATAATAAAAAATTTCAAAAAAATTATATTTAGATTTTTTTTTAAGATACTAGTACTTCCGGTTTTCCAATTAGTACCAAAACCTATTCAACTCTCCCCATTAATGTTGGATTAAGGAATCCGTAGTCAAACAGGTCTTTAGTCTTATAGAACTTGAGAAATCGTGCCTCCAACAACTTCACACACACACACACACACACACACACACATCATTGTAAAAATATTAAAATCGAATTCTGTGGACCTCAAATCGTGCTTATTCAATAAAATCTGGATATGCGATTTTTAGCATGAATCCAATACCTCTCTTAGCGAGAGTTAAAAATTGTTAGTTTTTGAAATATTTGAGATTTTAAGCGTCTATACTGTACGCTAGATTATTGCTATATTTCTCCTACTATAGAAACTGGTGCGAGAAAGATAGCTATAGGTTTCGTTAAAAATCAAATGCAGTTAAATTAAAAACAGTTATGACTTTTTAATACTACGAATTGCTTCAGAATTAAACGAACTTTCATTTAAAATAATAAGAAAATTAGAGTGGAGGACCCCATTTAACATCGCCTACTTTTATTTATATAAATAGGGCAGGTGATGGACAAATTGTTTGCCCATTGGCTATGAATGACGTTCTGTCTGTACTCCGTCACAGGAGGGTTGCTTTTTATTACTATTTCTGCCGCCAACCTTTTTATTTAATTATTTACGAAAATAACAATAAATCATAATTTTTTTTATTACTATGAAAAATATAGCATAAACTTTCATTTAAAATATGTACTTTTCAAAAAATGTGAAACCGGCTCATTGCCATTTTGTAGTAAAGATTAAATTGATCAAGAATTTGTAGTATGCGTATATGTTGAAGGTGACACAATATCATTTTAATACTGCCACAAACTCAATTATTAATCCCTTCGCTCTCTTTTTCATAATAGTTAAGAAGAACACATCTGTCGGCCGAAATAATTTCGGCGATTCGGCCTGGCCGTTAGTCGGATAATCCGATTCCGGCATTCCGGTCTAATCCCAATCCGGTACATCCCTATTTGTTAGGTAATATTGCAGTGTATATACCTATCGGTATTTAATTTTTCTTTAAACAATCCTGCGTTCAGGAATATGGATAATTTCTGGAAGTTATTTAACCATCCAGTTCTCCCGGTGTTGATGGCCCGCTTTGTCATGCATCCTGTGCGTCCTCCGAAGTCCGGAGCTGTTGCTATCGATCCTTGGGGCCTGCGGAGCGGCAGCGGCAGCAGCGGCATGAATGACCTGACCTCGTCGGCTGTCGGTGCCAGCACCAGCCCGCACCGCCCCCTCGCCCGCCCACGCCGAGTATGTGGTGCAGATGCTCCGGACTTGTAGAATTGTTTGGCATGAAAACGCTGGTTTCAGAACGGAGAATGGATGGTATTGACAGGGTTGTGGTTCAATGAAGTTTCAATAGGGGATAGAGGAGATAATAAATAAAAAATGTTTTTTTAAAAAGATAACTAAAGTTTGCGTTTCTTATTAAAATATTATCACAGATGATTCAAAAGTTAATTGAAAGAATACCACAAATAATGAAAAAAGTTGAAAACAAACAGAAGGATTATGGCTTTGTGAAAAAGCAATAAAGAGTCATATTTACTTTTTACCATACCGTGATGACATATTTATTTATTTTATGCAGATCACATGATTCATATTTCATCATATTTCACTTATTAGAACTCCAAACCAATGTTCTTTTAAAATATTTTCAAACTTGTTTATGTGAGACTGAAAAACTGCGAAAGCCGTCAAACTAATTATTAGGGGATTTAAAAACTGTCAAAGCTGACGAACTAATTATTTAGAGAAGTAAATATTGTCAAATTAAATTCAGACAGTCTTAAAAAAACTGTTAAATAATAAACCATGGTTCTAAAATTTTTACCTACAACTAAGTCCTTTCTAACTAACGTAACTTTTGCAACTAATTTCAAATGATAACTAAATAATTGTTGGACATGATTGCAATGAGTATACATTTTGTTTTTTGTTTTGACCCTCGTATAACTGTAAATGTTTCTTGAAAATTTTTCTATATAAACGCACAGTGAAAACACGTCGTTTAGAAGATCTATTAATAGTAATGCACTGTATTTTATGCTTTTCATTTTCTAGAGGTGGTATAACTGCTTTCAAAACTGACTGATGAATGACATATAACCTCAAATTGCTGTCAGCCAGCAATATATTTTCTTCTGTGAAGTTAGCGGGGAGCGCTTCCAACATAACTGATAAATAAGATGTTATTGATGACAGTGAAGAAAAATCACATATAAATGTCACTGCCCCCAAGTTCAATATTTTTGCGTATCCCCTGGAAAATACCCGTAAAACCAACAGCTCGGGTTTAAATTAATAGATCACTTATTTATTGAACATGAAATCCTTTTTTAATATATATAATTCTGAAATTACAAATCTGTCACAAAAAAAATTAAACTGTCACTCTCTCTTTTTTTTTACAACGGCTACTACATATAATAAATTTATACAAATACAATGCAAAATAAAACAACTAAATCAATCTGTAACATTCTCCCTCCCACAAGACGAAGTATTGTCATTTATATTGAGTCCTGTAGGGCATACTTTCATGATGTGTCGACGGAGATGTTGGTATTTCACCTCTTCTCCTTTATGGACGACAGGAAATTTTACTTCGACCACTCGAACTTGACCATCATCTCCAGGGAAAGTCTGTGTTACGATACCTTTTTTCCAAGAGCTTCGTCCCGCTAAGTCATTTACCAAAATTACTATATCTCCTTCCCGTAATGACTGCTGTTTACTTATCCATTTGTGGCGCTGTATAAGTGTTGGTAGATACTCCTCTTTCCATCTGGACCAGAATTCATCAGCTAGTTTCTGTGCATAACGCCACATACGGCGACAGGTTTCTCCATCATTGAAATTGCCAGGTATAAACTTGCCTTGTACACATCTAAGCTTGAGAAGATGATTAGGGGTAATACACTCAGAGTCCTTTGGGTCTGGTGAAGTCACGGTTAGAGGTCTATTGTTCATCATATCTTCTACTTCGGACAATAGAGTTAACAATGTGTATTCCTTAGGAGCCCGAGATTTCAGGAGCTTATTAAGAATCTTCTTGGCAATCCCTATCAATCTTTCGTGGCTCCCTCCCATATGAGGAGATGCTTGAGCATTAAAGTGCCAATCAGTTCCACGCTGCAATAAATCATTTTCAATTTGATTCTGATTCCACTCACGAATACATTTCTTAATCTCGTTATCTGTGCCTCTTAGATTAGTGCCGTTGTCGCTATACAGATGTTGGGCTGGACCGCGACGACAGTTAAATCGAATTAGACAATCTATAAAATCGCTTGTGGAGAGTGAAGGAACAAGATCAATATAGACACCTCTTGTAGTCATACATGTAAATAAAACGCCCCATCTTTTCTCATGTCTCCTTCCAATAGTAACTTCCATGGGTCCAAATAAATCTACACCAGTGTGAGTAAAAGCTGCTGTGTGACTGGTTACTCTTCCTTCCGGCAATTCTCCCATTTCCTGTGGAATCGGCTTTGTTCTCTGAAATTCACAATCTAAACATTTGCGAACCTCACTCTTCACGGCGGTGCGACAATCAAGAATCCAATATTTCTTTCTCAAGGAATTAATGACCGTTTCTTGGCCTTGATGAGCATTTGTTACATGATGCCACTTGATAAGAAGACGAGTATACGGATGTTTAGGATGCAAAATGATTGGATTCTTTACTGATTGAGATATGTGTGGCGCTCGGTTAATTCTTCCTTTCACAATAATTAATCCTTCTTCATTTAAGGCTGGTGACAAGCTGTACAATTTACTCTTCTTATTTACACAATTTCCTTGATTTAGAAATTGTTTTTCTTCATGAAACGAATCAATTTGCACTTGGTGTACCCACATCTTTTCAGCTTGCTGCATATCTTCAATAGTGATTTTGTTTGATCCCTTACGAAATATTTTCCGGAATGATGCAATCCATGAAGCAGATTTCTTAATCAACGTAAACCAGTTAGAAAAATCTTCTACATTAGGAAGTGGTAATTTCATCTCTGTATGACTTGTGACCATGATAAGTTTCTTCTTTTCCAAATAATCTGGGTTAACTTCTTCCACATTCAATTCACACTTTGGCCACATCTCTTTCTTTTCCATCAGAAACGAACTTCGCAATGCTGTTGGTTTACTATCTGGGATAGTAGGATTTTCATTTCTCCACAACAGCCCTGTTTCCCATATATCTCCAACGCGTTGGGTGGTATTCTCCATAATGGCTAAAGCTCGAACATCTTCTTTTGATCTGATGGGAGTTACTTCATTGATTCCAAAATTATCAGTGACAATAAATTCTTTAAGTAATCCCTCTAGATCACTATCCTGATACAAGTTGAGATGAAATAAACCCCTTTTATTCAAAACTAATCGTCCTCCGCTTCCAATCAGTAGCCATCCAAGTCTTGTTTTTATCGCTGCAGGGGAACTTGGTGAAGGTTCAATTTTTTCTTTAGGATAAGATAACCTCCAATAGTCATTACCAATGATGATAAGAGGTTTGACATTTCGCTGTGAACGAAGAGGTGCTTTTCTTAAAGTGGGATACTTCCGGTAAACTTTTTCCAAATCATAAGATTGAACGGGTAGATCCAGATTAGAAGTTGTAAAAACTTCGGCCATTTTATAAAATTTTGCATTTGGAAAATCTCCAGCTATTTCAATTGAAACTTTCATAGAATCTTGTCTATTTTCTTTACCATTGAAAACTCCTATGTACAATGCCTCTTTCGGTCCATAAAGTCCAATTTCTTCTGCTAACTGTTCATCCATTAGAGATAGTTGAGCACCATTATCCATCATAGCGTAGCATGATACTACACCTTTAGGTCCATGTACTTTCACAGGAATGTACCACAGAAGATCTTCTACACCTTGTTGAGTTATGTTGCCATGGTGAGCTGAAACATGATCAATTTCTTTTTTCACCGATTGCGTAGGAAATTCAGGGATTCTTTTCTTGGAATAACATGCATGAAGAAATGGATGATGACTGCGACTGCACTTATTGATTCCGCATTCTTTCTTACTTTTACAATCGATGGATTTGTGTCCTTTTCTTAAACAGCTGAAACAGAGGCCTTTTTCTTTGACAAGCTTTAATTTTTCCTCTTCGTTTAATTTTTGAAACTTGCGACAATTTGAAATATGATGTCTTTCTTTGTTACAATTTAGGCAAAATTCTATTTTATTTTTATTCTCGCGAGCCCCAGAAGCTCCTACATGGTGCTTTTTTTTCTCCAGTTTTTCTTCGTCTTTAAAGATAGGTTCTTGGCGTCGATAGGCTTGGTTAACTTGCTTAGAAATCCACGTATTGAAATTTTCTAGATTTTGTTTTCTAGTGTCGTCATCATCTAACCAATCATACCATTTGCATGTCATGTCTATAGGAAGCTTTTTAATCAGCGTATGAACTAGGTCAACTGATTGCAAGTACTCATGTTGTTCATAGGACTTTATATTTGTTACCAAAGCTTGCACAGCTATCCCAAATTGTATTACTGTTTCAGGCTTAGATAAGTTTGGTGCTGGACATTCTTTCACTTTCTTTGAGAGAGATTCTAGGATAAATTGCGGTTGACCAAACCTTCTCTTAAGGGTTTCTATTATTTCCTTTACATTATCTGGATTTGCTAGAAGATGGTAAACTGTTTCTTTCGCTGTCCCTTTCAGAGCTTTTCTTAACCGGATCATATTTTCCGAATTTACCAAATTATACTTGACAGTCGTCCTTTCAAATTCATTTAGAAACACGGACCAGTCTTCTGGTTTACCTCCAAATATAGGAATTTCCCTTTCTTCTTTGGAAAAAACTGCTGTAGTGGATTTGGATGCAGTTGCACTAGCTATAGCACTTGTGATAGCATT
The DNA here is from genome assembly GCA_951394225.1 of Harpalus rufipes. Taxonomy (NCBI): domain Eukaryota; kingdom Metazoa; phylum Arthropoda; class Insecta; order Coleoptera; family Carabidae; genus Harpalus; species Harpalus rufipes. The sequence continues at coordinate 26,062,052 of OX596279.1, read as the reverse complement.
TGCTAGCGAAGTAATATCACTAGATGGGGATGATTTCAACTGATTATTATTTATCCATTCTTCAGTACGATTATAATTATATTCTTCTTCTTCTTCTTCTTTACTTAATATACTAGCATGATCTTCATCCAAATTCTTGAATTCCAAACCCTTTTGATTATCCAGTAAATGTAGATCGATAGCATGGTGCTTCAGCAGGCGTTGCAATTTTATTTTTGACACCTTCAAATTTTCTTCTATATTAATTTTTTCCAGTTTAAAACCTCGTAAATGTTTCTTCTCTTCTGCTGATAAAGAATCAGCCTCATCGTCTTTAAATAAATTTATTCTTTCCAGGACAGCTGCTAGTTTTTCTTCTAAAATCTGTACTTCAGCTTCAGCGTTAGTACGTTCCTTTTCTATTTCTGCTTGTTGTTTATTAATATGCAACTCACTATTAGATAAATGCTCTATTTCTGACCTTACTGAAGATGCACGAGATGTCCTTGGTTTAGGTATTGGAGCATGTAAGGATTTACTAGATCTAGGCTTAGGCGTAGGTTTGTAGATTTCTTTTTGCTGAGTTGTAGCAGATTGGTGAGCAACAAATGACGGTTCTCCTAATTGATTATATGTAAGTCTGCTTACTGGTTTCGACGCTCTTTCTCGTCCAATTTCTCTAGATGCAGACAGTTGCTTTTCAGCCATAATTCCAGATCAAAATAAATAAGTTGTTCTTCCTCTTTGAGGGATATGTCAAATCACAATTATGAAAATTTGCGTATCAAAGACGCTTCTTCAATATCTTCAGGTTCTTTAACTGCTGTTGAATAACTACAGGTTCCAGTGGGTCCCTGGTTTCGGCACCATATTAATGTTATTGATGACAGTGAAGAAAAATCACATATAAATGTCACTGCCCCCAAGTTCAATATTTTTGCGTATCCCCTGGAAAATACCCGTAAAACCAACAGCTCGGGTTTAAATTAATAGATCACTTATTTATTGAACATGAAATCCTTTTTTAATATATATAATTCTGAAATTACAAATCTGTCACAAAAAAAATTAAACTGTCACTCTCTCTTTTTTTTTACAACGGCTACTACATATAATAAATTTATACAAATACAATGCAAAATAAAACAACTAAATCAATCTGTAACATAAGACATGTAAGAAATCTGTTGTGGCCAGCACAAAACATATCGCCATTTCCATTTTGTGATACATAATTAACGAATTTAACATTTTTTGTACCCACACAAATAATTTCAATTGTATATTGTATCTATTCTTTCATTCTATGAGGAATTTTGTTCTACTCTTCTAATATGTTCAAAATTCTTCATATTCATTGACGATATTTGCGGTATTTTTTAAGGATATATGTAATATTAAATTAATATTATTAATATATCTATAATTTTAAATATTTAATTAATAACACAATAAGCAATATTAAATGTACCTACTTTCCAGAAAAAGCTTTCAGTAACGTCTGTAAAATTGTTGATTTTTGAAACTGACATTTTGTATTAATCTGTCAATTACTAATATTTAAATATCTCAACTGGTTTCTATGGAGTTGTTTGGGTAGGGAGATTTATTACAACGGATTATTCTGTATTATTATATATTATATTTCTAAATCTATAGATATAACAATTTTTTTAAATGTATCATATTAAGAATATAACGATCTTTTTTATTTGCAGTAACAAAAAAATTCAAAAAATAATATTTAGAAGATTTTTTTTAAGGAACTACCAATTCCGATTGTCCGATTGTCACCAAAACCTTATCAGCTCTTCCTATTAGTGTTAGAAAAAGGAACTCGTATAGTTAAACATATCCCGTCTTATAATATTTGAAAACCGTACTTCCAATATCCACACGGACATCGTCGTAAAAATGTTATAATCGGATTCTAGGAACGTGCTTATTCACTAAAATCTGTATATGTGATTTTTAGCATGAATCCAATACCTCTCTTAACGAGAGATAAAAATTATAAAATTACCCCAATAAAAAAAACAAGGTTCATAAGGCCTGTTATCGCACTCGTCCTTTGTAAAACCTGGACTCGTGCGTTACAGATTGCTTTATGAAACTTGCCTTTTAATATGCTACAATGACCGCCAGAAAAGAACGGGCCATCTTCAATATTATAAACATAATGCGTTCCATAGAGCAAAACCGTTTGCACAATTCCTTAGTCATTTTTTGAGATAATATTGACAGTCGCCATAAAAAAAATTTTGTCTTTTGTTTTTGAGTTGCAGGTTAAAAGTTGTTTTTTGTTAATTTTAAAAATATCTCGTTTATTATGGTAGATACGAAAAAAAAACGTTTAAACAAATTTTCAGTTTCGGAATTAGAATGTCATATTCTAGCGCGCATATTGTTGTTAGGAGCAGCTTCATTCTTAAACGATTGGGATTGACATGGCTGCAATAAATATATTAAATATAATATAGTATAAAAAACACAAATCACTATCACAAACGTAATAATTTTACCAAAAATTTCCCTTAATGGAAATTGTAAAATATTTTTATAAAAAAATAATGTAAATGAAAGTCTCAACAGATAAAATAGTATAAAACACATGTTACAGAAGGCAATTCAAGCACTAGTTCGTTCACCCACTCGCCGCTGCGCGCTCGTGAGCGAATTTGTAACTCGTGCTAGAATACATTGCCTTCTGTAATTTATGTTTTAATATACTATTATTCGGTATCTTATGTAGGATAATGTAGTGGTATCATTTGGGTTGCGTTATTGTGAATATGAAACATTAATATTTTTTTAGTTAGTTCTAAGAATTTCGTTAGTTTAATAAAAACTGCAATTTCAAAGATGAGATGCTACTTTAGGTTGTTAACAAACCAGACAGGTTGTAATTCGTACTTTAATATTGTTTCCATATATTTAATATCTCAAATCTGAAAATATATGTATATTTTTTTAAGTAGTCCGTTTTTTGTCGGTCAGTTAAAACTAAAAATGGATGAATTAAAATGATATTACTTTCATCAACTTAAACGAAAGTTCCCGCTGATGTTATGGTTGTCGTGTATAGTTCCTTTCCGATTATAAAAACATAAAATATTTGTTTAAAGTTGAAAACTTGATAATTCTGACATTTATTTCATATTAGGAATGTAAATACATATGAATTTCAAATTAATATAATTATTCATAATAAATGGGAAATAAAGTATATAATTTAAATTTAACATATTAGGTAGCAGGTAGTACATATTTATCTATAAATTATGTTATCTTAATCTGTGAAATCAACTTGACAGACATATTTGAGATTCGTGACACATTACTATATTAACATTTATGGCATTAGTTTGTTCGCATAATTTTCTCAAAACAATTACATTAAATAGGCTTCAATTGCACATTGGATATTAATTCAAATAATTTGCTATTGAATATTTACATTTACATGGTATCGGCTCATCATAGCACAAATCCATGGTCTTGTACAGTTTATTCTCATTTCCATACTTCATTATTGGAATAAGACAATATAAATCCTTATTTAATTCCATCTTCCTAAAGGCGAGGCCTGATATATCGTCCTTGAATTTCCTGCCGCAGTCCGGCGCTGGAAACTCGGGGTTAGCTCCGGACAAGGGCAAACGAGGACAGCGCTCGCTCGGCAAACTGCAGACTAGGACAGAAGGGAAGACTGCGTCTCCAATTCCGCAAAATTATGGCGTACGCATACTCCGGGAGGAATTAAATATTTCATTTAACTAAATCTTACAGACTGAATAAATTGTTGAGCACGTGCACACAAATGTTTTGAAATTTGTTGATTATATGTTGTATTGATTGGTATGCGCAGGGCTGTATGAAACGTCAAATTAAACACGTGCTTTTGATACCTGCATGTGTATATATTAGCAGTAACTAACTACTGTTATTACTACTGAAGTCTCGACGTTTATGCTGCGTTAAAATGATATATGTAAATATATTTATGCATACGTTTTAACTCTATTAAATTTCTTGTTATAATATTGCGAGAAATATTAAGAGATTTATTGTTAGAATGTCGACAACATCTAAAAAAGTTTAATAAACATACTAAAGCAATAAATTATTATTTCGATTTATATAGGGTGATGGTACAACAACTTATTTCTTAAACCTTGTTCCAATTTAAGAATGGAGTAGACAGTGATAAAAAACGTACAGTGAAGTATGTGTGTTCCTTAGGTCATTTACCCATCAGAGATCTACTTCTTAACTAAAGTGCACAAAAATCGTCATTAAGAGTTCAGAAATCGGCACTAAATTAATCCATTATACGACGATTTCATGCAAATGCTAACTTTATGATAATTATTGTACATATAAGATAATTTGTGTAGGTGTACAATATTCAATAGTAAATTTGTACGTAAAATGAAAAACAATATGTGCAAGAAGAATGAATTAAATAATTCAGATGAAGAAGTTTGAGATAACACTCATAATTTTAAGTATTCATTATGATAACTTCAATGTCCGAAGGTTCGCAACATTGAACATAAGTTCGTTTCTTTAACTGACAGCAACTGACAGATTTGTCCTATAAAAATAAATATTCCTTCCATTTTCACAAAATTTCGATATCAAATAAAATTTAATATGCATCTCGGCACTTCCTTTTTATCACTCATATGGTTTATTTTCCTCGGCCTTACGGACTAAATTCCACATTCGTGATAAAAAGTAGAACTTCAATACCTATATAAATAACTATGTAATTTTTTATTAATTACACATTACGTCATATTATTAATATGTTCTGCTTGCTCTGTTAAATTTAATATTGTTAATAACTCCTTTAATATTTAAATTCGGACCTAAGTGTATTTTCGACATACAATTACCTAAGGAATACACTCTTGAACTGTGGCAATCGAATCGCAGGACACCTTCAACATTGTAAATCTGTGTCGGCAAGTAGCCAATCACTGACTCGGAAATATAAGTCCTATTTCGCGCAACGCTCCTTTCTTAAGGTTGACCAAGGTTTAATAATTTAAAAAAATACTAGGTATTCTTCCCTGGAAAATTAAGTCGTCTTTCGTCGCCTGGAAAACGTACGAGAAAGGTTCCAATCTTCTATTGCTGAATATTGACGAAGGAGTAACGAGTTGATAGTAATTTCGTATTAATTGCCTTTTTATTGTATACCTAATAGCATTTGCAAACTCAGTAAATTGCATAGTGATGTAATGATATAGATTGACACTTGTCAACTGCAATTATATAATTATAAAGAATAAGAGATTTTTGCTTGTAATTTATGGGGGAGTATCATAAACTTACCATTAGCCAAATAGAAACATTCCAAATAGCAAATTTTAATAAGTCTAACAATTCCGTGGGTGGACAATATGAATGGTCCATAAGACAACGAATTTATACGTTTCGGGCAGACTGGAAGAAGAGAATAATGCAGAATGATGTCGGCATCGTGACCTTGAGCCGGTCTTCGACCTTTGATAGTAAAGGACGATCGCCTCAGTTTGCTCGATCGGCACGAGCCGACTTATTAACCAGTTCATTGCTGATTTCTGATCGTGTTTTGTTACTGTTGTGACGGGGTGGTAAACAGATTTTTGTCTTAAAAATGACTCTTACAGTTCGTTTACAATGGATTTTATATTTGTGGGGGTTATAATAATGTTAAGAGTGGAAATATTGAAATTTATATCACAGAACAAAACTTTGACATCCAACAAAGCAAGTATACTTGTAATAGTTCTGTTCTAAGATCCTTTTTTGGTGAGAACTAGCTATTTATCGACAATGGTGAGATAAACTTCGTTTGACTGAGGCTCGTAATGTATCCCAGTATTAGTTCTATGGCTGACTCCTCCCCATTTTTGATTGTATTTTTCTTATAATAAAATATTAAAAATGTATTTAACTCCTACACCTTTTTCGGTTAACCTGTTAAGACAGTACAAAAAACATTCAGGAATGTTGAGTATTTCCTCTTCGGCCCTCATCATTAGGACATTGTGAGAACTTTTGAAGCTGCTGCTTCGCAGAATTAGAGATGTACAAGAACTAACCATAATTTATACGCGAATTGAACTCATGCTTTATTTTTTAAACCAAAAATTTGAACGATATTAATTGGTTATAGAAGAACCAATTAATTTGTTTTTTATTTGTGAATAACTGCAGCATAGAGTGGGCAATTTTCACGATGAGGTTGAAATTTGCTGCCAAGTAACCAGTAATACTATCAGATGATCATTCATGGTTCGCTTACCGCAAAACGATAATTACTCGTGCTACATGTTATGCGCGCTCTCCTAACCAACGTCAAATGTAAATGCAGTCCCTCAAACGTTAAATCATTTATTATAGCTGCAGTGATAAATAAAAGACATTGTTCTTTCGATTCGACACGCTGTATTGTTTATTAGTAATGCCATAAAGTAATTACTATTACACTTTAATAAGGGAAGTAATTAAATTATTCGCCATTTAAATATTTGGTCAGCAAGAACTATGTATTAAAAAATATCTCAATATTAGGTTAGGGTAGGTTTGGGTTTGGTTAGGTTATATTATTTGTCAGCAGAAAACATTTTAGAGCTGGCCAAAACCTCAATATTATGCTGACCGTTTAAATGATAGTTCTTTAATAATATATCAAATGCATGGGCGCCTGCAGAGGGGGGCAAGATGGGGCTCAGTCCCATCTATGATTAAAAAAACAATAAATTTAATAAACAAATATTTATTACAATTTTATAGCGGGTAACCGGATGTCTTTAAAAAACAAATCTTGTTTGAAATATCATAACTCCGGAGTACATTGAGGTATCGATTTAAAAAAATTAATGTAAAATGAAAACATTTTACATATATAGATAAACAAGTGCGCAGCAATTTTCTGAATTTTATATGCATTTGTAATAATAATACCTGATTTTCAAAAATAAAACGAACTCGCGTTTGCGATTCTAAAATTTTATCAATAACGGAGGTATAATCTTCGTTTTTACTACGTACAACAGTGGCATCTACCGAAATGCATCGGTAACACACTACTTGACAGCAAATTATTTTTTAGTTCCATCTTACGTTTTCAGCCCCATCATACGAAAATTCCTACGCGCGCCCTTGATCTAAGCTCTAAGGTAATAAGGGGTAATATCTAATAAAATATAAATATATGGGGTCGCGTGGCTGAGTGCGTGAAATTAACGGCCTTCTATTTATTGGCAGCTTGTATACGTACTCGATATTTGATGGAAATGATTGATGATGCTTGTACTTAATGATCAGTAAGTGCTTATTGAGTAGTACTGTAAAAGTGATTGGCATGATCTACCTATTTAAAGTTCACCCACGTCAAACGATAGTACAAGGCTCATATTAATTGTACTCTCGTACAAATGTAGAATAGAAAAGAATGCCATAACAGGAAAACAGAGTTTAAACAATCACAAATTAAGATGGGCAATATTAATTAGATTCTAGTTAAATTTTGAACAATCATATAATCTTTTTCCGGAAAAGTATACGAGGCCTGTCTAAAGAGAAACGGACCTTCGGTTCGGAAAAAATATTGCGTACACCTGACAGGGTTGGGACCCTAATCCCCTTCATAGTAGACCCCTTGTGCCTACAGCCCACCGATATTTACACTGCTGGAAACACTCTGCAAGCTTTCTCTTCTCCACTCTCAAAACATGATCCTCTCAGTTGCCTCTTTAATTTCGGAAACAATTCGAAGTCGCAAGGAGCCATATCTGGAGAGTAGGGAGCTTAGCTTTTAACAAAATTTGATGCAGCATCTTTGCTCAACACGTACTTGGAACAACACCTCACACAACTTCAGCTACCAAGCAGCGAATGTGAATCAAAAATTCAGGCATGCGTGTGTATTATGCATTTGTCCGCTCCAAGCTAGAATATTGTCTACAAGTCTGGAATCCAATATATCATAAATATATATCTAAGATTGAGTCTGTCCAGCATAAATTCATTAAATATTGTTATTTTAAAATACATGGACAATATCCTATCTTTACCCATGATTATTCTAATTTATTGCCTGAAGTGAACTTGGTGCCATTAAGTAGCAGAAGAAATTTACAATTATCTCTCTACTTATACAAATTAATTAATAATTGTATTGATGACCCATGTAGTCTTGAGCTAATACCATTTCACGTTCCACGCGTCACTTCAAGAAATAAAGTACCATTTCTTTGTAAAGCAGCTAGGACTAATTATGAATTGAAATCTCCAATAAGACAACTCTGTGTAGCATATAACAGTGTATCATGTATTATTGACATTGATATATTTGGCGACTCCTTTTCTAAATTTAAGAATATCTTAACAAAATATTTCTTGTAATATGTCACTTGGTTAATTTCTTGTATGTATTTGTTGTTCAACTCATTCGTTTCTGTATTTGTATGTCATATGATCGTCCTGTAATTGGGATCTTGAATCCTGTTGGATCGATATATTAATAAATAAATAAATAAATAAATATTTAATTTCGCAAATATTGCCAAAAAATAAAAAAGTATGAACAGGTGTGGGTAAATATTTTTATTGCATATTTCTAATGCTTAAAAAGCGTTATAGTACGAAAGCCCACGACCAAAACCATGTCTTATAGTTTTACGGCCAAAACCGTATAAAATCGATAGATTAGTTGACCCGAGACCCGACTAGGTAGGCAGTAACGGTCACAAACGTAGCAGACAGACGGTATTTTCATATTCCATCTGATATGGAAAATGTACATAGATTTTGTTATTTTATTGCTAAACTTTTTGTTTTCAGACAATTTGCGCATTTTCTACATCTAAGCAACTTATTTTACACATGTCCAACTGTTTTCAAACGGAGTGCTATATTGCCGATCGGTAAAATTTGTTAACATTTTCAAAATGCTGTCAAAATGTAAGATGCTCAGACTTTTTACTGAAAATTTATTATTTCGCATCAACTGACCAAAATTTACTTATAAAAATGATTTTCAGACGATAAGCTATAATTTTTTTGTGTCATTTTTTTAAATAGTCTCCTGTGTACGCGCTACGCTATCGGCATCTGGAAAACGAGTTCTCTGATGTATCTTAGGCCTATCATTTAACTACATTCCGGAAATCAGACGGAATACTATGATACAGTTTGGTAAAATTTGTTGACATTTTTGAAAAAACGCTCAGGTCAGACGCTACGCGCGGAATTTCAAAAATTGGCATTTTTTGGTTCAGTACCATCGGATCTATCAATTTTATACGGTTTTGGCCGTAATACGACAAAAAAATTGGTCGTGAGCTTTCGTGGTAGTGTCTTCCCTATTTGCAATTTTTTGTGCCAAAGTATAAGTTCAATATGATTTTTACCTCTCGCTAAGAGAGGTATTGGATTCATGCTAAAAATCGCATATCCAGATTTTATTGAATAAGCACGATTCAAGGTCCATAGAATCCGATTTTAACATTTTTACAATGATGTCTGTGTGTGTGTGTGTGTGTGTGTGTGTGTGTGTGTGTGTGTGTGTGTGTGGATGTGTGTGTGTGTGTGAGGTTGTTGGAGACACGATTTCTCAAATTCTATAAGACTAAAGACCTGTTTGACTACGAATTCCTCAATGTAACATTAATGGGAAGAGTTGAATAGGTTTTGGTAACAATTGGACAACCGGAAGTGGTAGTTTCTAAAAATAAAATTTCTAAATATTATTTTTTGAAAATTTGTTACTACAAATATTAAAGATAATTAAATTCTCAATTTGAAAATTTTAATTTTTTTATTATATCTCGTATAGGTTTGGAGATATATTATATAATAATATAGAATAATCTGTTGTAATAAATCTCGTTGCCAGAAAAACAGTTGCGATATTAAAAATTTTGCAAAATGTCAGTGTCAGTTCTGGGAGGTATGAGTACATTTAATATATATTATTGTATTATTAATTAAATATTTATTTAAATTGCAGGTATGTCAATATTACATATATCCTTAAGAAATACCGCTAATACCGTCAATGAATTTGAACATATTAGAATAGTAGGATAAAATTTCTCATAGAACGAAAGAAGAGAAACAATTTTAATTATTTGTGTGTACAAGAAATGTTAAATTCGTTACTTATAGGGCGCGAGCAGCCATGTGACTTTGTTGGCCTTGGCAAGCAGATATGAGGATCCGTGTCAGAATGACGGCTAGTAGTTATTTACATAGATGTCACAATTGTCATATGTCATAATTTTTCATTCAAAATTTCATAATATTCTGTTTATTTGTCATCCATTAGTATGGAATATACTTGTCGAGGAAAATAATCCACATGGATTTGGAAAATCATAATGTTTCGAATGAAAACTTATGATACTTGACACCTATGTATATTACCAGCTCTCATTCTGACACGGGCCCCCATATCTGCTTGCTAAGGCCAACAAAGTCACATAACTGCTCGCGCCCTATGCAAGATAAAATGAAAATGGCGAGAGGTATTGTGCTGGCCACAACAGATTTTTTTTCTTCAAAATTAGGGGGGTTTTCACACCCAAAACCCTACTCTACATACGCCCTTGCTCGTATATATTTGGACTGTATTTAGCTATTGATATATTTATAGGATTTATCTTTGTCTTGTTCGTTGTCGATGTGAGTAATTTGCATGTGCATTTTTGTTGCAGGTGAGTCCTCGTTCCTCGATATGTAGCGTTGTTCCCCATTCTGCCATTCCAGTGACCTACTGCGATTATTTCCTTAGTGAGTAAAGGGCACCAAGCAAGCTGCACTCGAGCTGCAGTATGCACATATTGCGATATAAGGTAAAACTGTGTTAATATACACGTGTTCCACGCTACGCAGTGCTCGCTGACCCGACACAAAACTAATACAGTAGCGGCGGAACTGTTTCTTTATCCATTAAATATTTCATACTGACGCGGGAAATAAATTCAAATGATAAATTTATTAGTCGATGCTTATGATGCAGATACGAGAGAGAAATATCGATTTTAACCCTGATTAATATTTTTTTCGCATATACAGGGTGTTAATAAAAAAACTTTACACACTTTAGCAGGTGATAGTAGAGATGAAAACAAGAAAAAAATTCTAATACACTTAGGTCCAATACTCATTGGTTTTTAGAAAATTTATGTATGGAATTTGTACATAATATACAGGATTGACGGAAGGTATTGTGCTGGCCACATCAGATTTAACAACTAAGGACTCTAGGTGTTTACGATCAAGTGCGTGAGTCTCTTCGACGACGGCTGCAACTTTGTTTACAATTGATCGTAAACACCTAGAGTCCTTAGTTGTTAAATCTGATGTGGCCAGCACAATACCTTCCGTCAATCCTGTGTATTATGTACAAATCCCATACATAAATTTTCTAAAAACCAATGAGTATTGGACCTAAGTGTATTAGAATTTTTTTCTTGTTTTCATCTCTACTATCACCTGCTAAAGTGTGTAAAGTTTTTTTTATTAACACCCTGTATAAGGACAATATGGTCGCGTTTATGTTTAAAATTGCGTGTAGATTTTTTCCACAAAGTCTGTCATACTGATTGGCTTTTAAACAACAAATCCTGTTTGAAACTCCATAACTCCGGAGTACATTTAGATTTAATTTTTTTTTATCTCTTAGACAAAGGGTTGAAAAGTATCCCTGCCAAATTGCAAACATTTACATATATAGAAAAACTAGTGAATAGCGATTTTCTAAATTTGCCATTCAAATCTACTATTACACGTTGATAATTTTATAATCATCTTAAAACGAAGTAGGCCATTATTGAAACAAATGAAATTGTCAGTGACATTTCGAGTTAGTTGTAACATTTTCATAAATTTGTTATAAATTTTGTCCAATAGAGAGATTTCTTCTAATAATCTTCACTGGAACAATTTTAAGAAAACCTGGGACCTGGGACAGATCATGTACCAATTCTGAATTTTCTTCATTTGTAACAGTTATTCATCTTCCATTCCCAGGTCTTCTGAAAATCGATCCAGGTTCTATCAATCGCCTAATGCTAAATAAAACATTAAATATGTCGGGACAGTTCTCTGTTTCACACAATTTATTGTAGATGCAATGATCTCTTAAGTCAAATTTACCCTGCGCTTTCTACTTTATATGTATAATATATATCGTCGATAAAAGTCTGAACGTTCTACATCTAATATTCTAGCTGCGCTCTCAGAATTACAGGTCTCGAATATTCCTATTATACTCGGTCGGAAATTTTCACCTCACTTCGTTCAGAATCGGGTCCGTTCCAGTGGCGGACCCACGTGGGGGTACAAGGGTGTTTTCACCAACTGACAAAATTTATAAGGTAGCGGTGCCATTTTAAAAATTTAACATTAATTTAAAATTATAAATAACATAAAATAATTTGTAATTTAACTATTCTATTTTCCCCTAAACTAAAAATTGTATCCAAGAAATGTTTGAATGGATTTTTCTTTGTTATATGAGAATTTAAATAAACCGAATTTATGTTTAATATATATGCTCACTGCGGTTGCATCTACATATCGGAATTCGGAATCTACCAACACCAACAGTAGCAATAATGAAGAAAATATAAAATCAAAGTCTGACACGAGTATGGAACAAATTTAAGAAAATTAGGAGGGGGGGGGGGAAGAAAAATTATAAACACATTTGTTTTGTAATATTATTAAGAAAAAGAAAAAATTTCACAAATTTGTAAGAACATTTTTTACTTAAATTTTGCCTAAAAAAAAATAATAGTTGGCGCCTTTTTAAGGTCCTAATACCCTGCTGACAACAAATCCTGGGTTCGCCACTGGTCCGTTCCCTTCTTGGGCATATTCTACCAAATCAGTGGTTAAAATTTCCACACAGTATGGAAATGTTTTGGCAGTTCTATTTGTTTATTTATTTATTTAATGAAAATAATGTAGAATACTCATTAATTTAATTTATTTTAATACATCATTAATATTTTCGTTTTCCCAAATTTATTGTAATTCATGTTAATATATCTGGCTTTTATTAATAACAATTTATGTTTATTATGAATTTATATTCGGCACATTATTTTCATTCAAATTAATTAGCGACGCTATGTGTCATTAAATAAGTAAAAATGTACTCTCATTTTTCAATCTCTAATCTCGTGTATAATTTATAATTAAAACAATGAATCATTGTGCTAGTAAAGAAAGTGGAGATTGAGTTTACCAACGTTTTACAGCAATTTAAAACTTCGTTCTCAATTCCCATATCCATGCATTGTTATTAGTTGAAGGCGTTGGTAGGAAAATGTCAAACGCTTTGTACAACCTCTACTAGCGAACAGTATATAATTACATATTTAAGCAAATTATCAGCTAGAAATGTATGCCAGTTTATTATAGTGTAGTTAAGATCTTTATATACGTCTTAAAGGCGCCGAAGAATGAATTTTTAACACCTATCATTTGTATATGTAATAAATTATCCTGTTTTTCTAGTTTTTAGGTTTAAGCTTATCATAAATTTCACAAATTAAGTTATTCTGAAACCAAATTTGTAAATAAAATTATTATGGTCACGATTTGGTATGCAATATACAGTGTGTTTGAAAAAATGGACACACCCTTTTTTCTCGCTTATTATTGCAGATACACATATTGCTTATGGACATGATTTAATCAGTGCAATATTTGTGATTGAAATGTGTAAAAATTATAATTTTATAACAGGAAATGATATCAACTTTGTAAAGTTAAATACAGTAGAATCCGCTTATAATGGACTTCAGGGGACCAAGGAAAATAGTCCATTATAGTTGAGTGTTCATCTCATCAGAATAATTAGTAATTAAACAAATGTTTATTCATATTATTTCGGTGTCATATTTTTATAAAGAAAAAGTAACTAGATACAACATGAAAACTTATTGTAATGCAAAAATACTCGCATATATTTACCATTACATATTTTGAAAAAAGTCGGTTAGTTTTGTTTGGATCCACGGTTTAGTCTATAATCTTTATCTAGAATTAATTTGACATTAAACCGAATCGCTCCGCTTGCAATGGACAAAATAACGAATTTGAGTTCATTATAGGCGAAAGTTTGTTATAATCGAGTTTATTGTAATCGAGGATTTTTCACGTGTTTGTACTGGGACTTTAAAAAAGGGTACATTATAACAGGGTTTCTATTCTATTACAGGCGAGTTCATTATAGGTGGATACCACTGTATACTATTTTTTTATAAATTTGGATTGCATTTTTTGTCCTTTTTTCAACAATACTAAATTTATTAGTGTTAAAGTTATTCTTTTGTTAAAAATAATTATTTTCTTTTGCACGTTTTTTATCGTTGAGATGTAATTTAATACTTATGTGAGAGGGGTATGACAGTAATTGTTTTCATGATATGTTAATAAATTCATTTATTTTTAATTTAATGTTAAATAATAGATTTGGTCAAAAATGGATAGGTCGCCACGGTCCAATACATTGGCCAGCCAGGTCGCCAGATCTTACGCCGCTCAATTTTTATTTTTGGAGGCATATTAAAAACTTGGTTTATATTAATAAACCAAACAATATTGAAGGACTGAAGAACAGAATACGCAATGCTGTGCAAGGAATTGACAGACTCGAGCTTAATAATGTTATGAGTAAATTATGACGTACTTTAAAATGTATTAATGTAAATGGGGCGACATTAAAATAAAAATAAATTAATTTATTAACATAATATCATGAAAACAATTACTGTCATAGCCCTGTCACAGAAATATTAAATTACATCTCAACGATAAAAATCGTGCAAAAGAAAATAATTATTTTTTACAAATGAATAACATTAACACTAATAAATTTAGTATTGTCGGTAGTGTTTCTGACGAGACGATCGAGACGAGAAACTACGTTGTCTCGTCTCGTTTCGTCTAGAAGGCAAGAAATTAAGTCTCGTCTCGATTTTTTCTCGTCTCGAATAATGGAATCTCGTCTTGGCCGAGAATCTCGACGAGATTTCTCGTTTTTTTTTATTAATAAATCCAATATGCAATTTAATTTGATATATATCCGAAACACAAATAATATACAGAGTGATTAAAAAGTTTGAGACAAACAGCTATGTTCTTCAGTATCAATTTTATACCTAGACCACAAACAGATGCGGTTGAGCTGGAAAGTTTCATTGGCGCGAAAATTCAAAATAAGGAAAATTAGAGAAGAGCGTATAAAACAAATAAATAAGCTTTTTTGCAAATCAAAAGTGTTTAATAAACCAATTGTATAAATTGCACATGGCAAAATTATATTTAATCCATGTTTTATATTTTATCTCTTTCTAATATTCATGCATTTTTGTTTCATGTCATGTCAATTTTGTAAGTGTATCTTTTGCTTATTTAAACATTATTTATTAAAAAGTATCCCTATAAATAATAAATTATTAAAATAAAATAAATATATCTTTACGATTTTTACCCATTACTGAGTGTAACACTTAGTCGGTAAGTGAACATGTATACTGTGACGTCAGGAAAATAGGAAGAAGTTGTGTTTTAAGAAATTTTAGCGATTCTGTTTAGATTCATAATTACAAAAATATAAAAAAGTTACAAAATGTTCCTATATTTTTTTTAAATGTATTTTTAAAAATAAAGTTGTCGAGAAATCTCGGAATAATTGTCGAGAATCTCGATATATGTCTCGTCTCGTTTCGTGAGTTCATTACGCTTTGTCATCCCGGCGAGACGACAAATTTCGAGATGAGACGAGACGAGATTCGAGAATGTCTCGTCTCGTCCGAAACACTAATTGTCGGAAAAAAGACAAAAAATGCAATACAAATTTATAAAAAAATAGTGTATAGGTTGTATTTAACTTGACAAAGTTGATGTCACTTCCGGTTATACCGGAAGTTCTACAATTACAATTTTTACACATTTCAATCACAAATATTGCTCTGTTTAAATCGTGTCCCATAAGCAATATGTGTATCTGCAATAATATGCGAGAAAAAAGGGTGTGTCCACTTTTTCAAACACACTGTATAATAAATATAGCCATATTTTAAGTAAGAGCTACATTAAATTTAATTACTATTAATCAATTGATACATTATTTACTCTACTTCTATAGTATCAACAATATTTTAAAATGTTCTGCTAATATTTTAAATTAAACTACCAGTATATTTACTCCAGTTAATTAGCAAATAGATACTCGTACAGTTGTAAACTGTAGATAACCCTTTTTATCGCATAACACTAACCCTATCTCTGCCATTTTGAGTTGGTAATTAGTTCCTGACATATCCGTTCGTGTCGCTACCGCTGTTGCACGCGAGGCTTACTTAGACTTACATTCTCCTCCATGAAGCAATGTTTACGTCTACCTTACCCCAGTTCTAAATACGCTTGCCTCGTTGCTCTGTTTTCTATTGTGTGGAGTATGCAATCATTGCAACTTGTATCAATGTAGCTCATGCTCATGTCATTCGCTCGTTCTCGTTGCGTAATGTCAAGATGCTCCTAAATTCAAACGGCGAAGATGTGAGGTAAATATCATCGAAAGACATTTACATATTTTTGTACTGACATTTTCATAAAGTAGGTATAGACAGATATTTCGAAAGAGATATCTAGTAATGGCTATACAATGAAAAATATTGATATGCCAATAAAGTTTCTATTGAATTAAATAATTTTATTGCTATATATTAATTGACGAGTGTTAGGTCATCGGATTCGATTCCGACCGACATCAAAATTAGTTCAAATTGTAAATGGCATAAATGTTGTAACCTTGTGTTGCACTCATGAGTGCCTTGAGGTGATGCCTGGTAAATGCCCGCCCGGTACGAAAATGTCATCATTATCGGTATCTGTGTACAAAGTAGATTGGCACACGCAGCAATAGGTAATAACAATAACCCGTGATAATATATTTTATTTATTTCCATATAGTTCATTTTAAATAGGCCACCATTGCTATCTCAATAACTATAACAATTATAAAGACAATTAAATGGACAAACAATTTCTATTTCACAAGGCAAATTTAAAGACAAGAAAAAATATTTTTTATTTTAAATGAGAACATATATTTTTTTATTTTAAATGAGAACATATATTTTTTATTTGCTCGTTCGTTAGAGAATTCAATCCTGAATTCACTGATATAATATTTTTGTATCCTTTAGATATCCTTTTTATTTGAGAAAATACATACAAAGTTTTGTATTCATTCGATTAATAAAGCCTTAATTTTATATAGAATTCAAGTGCCATGAAAGAAACACGGGAATATAGGAACAAAATGTGCACTTCTTTCTGTCATGGCACTCTAATTCTAGCTATATTGTCATCAAATTAGTATAAAACTTTATATGTATTTTTCTCAAAAAAATCGTTATCTATATAAAGAAAGGTACAAAAATATAAAACCATTGAATTAAATTCTCTAACGAATCAGCAAATAAATAGTTATTTATTTCACAAGAGTGTAAACACAATCTTTATGACATGAGGTCAAGTATTTTATGACGAGGCTTGCCGAGTATCATAGAGATTGTTTACACTTGAGTTGCATATAATATTTTTAATGACCTTAAATAAAATTCTTGAAACAAATTAGAAATTTGACAGACGAGCAGACGAACTTTGAACCCACCAAATACCGAGTTCACATTTAACAGAAAACAGATCTGAAGTTGAATACTGCAGTTCTGTCAGTATTACCAACGTGAATGTATAGAGAAAAACTAAATTTAGGTAAGCTAATTTAAATGCCATACGTGTATTGAGGTGGTAGGTCTGTAATGCGTAAATGTAATAAAATACGAAAATTGTTTACTTTACACATTGTCTGCAGTGTGTAAAGTATCAACTTTACACATCGGAGTATAAAAAATAATGATTCTTTTCTTTAAATTTGTCTTGTAAAATAGAAATTGTCTGCCCATTTAACCGTTTTTGTAGCTCTTATAGTTTCCAAGATACCAATAATGGCCCATTTAAAATGAACATTTTGCATAACTTATAACATAATCAAATAATAACTCTTTTATATTCATATCTCTACGTATGTTTGAGTGAAAAAGTTCAAAATTTTTTTTTGTCCAAAATTGAGTATTACTCAAAAATGAATACATTTAATAACTTGGGACCCCAATCGATTCTACGATCAAAATTACATGAGTACTTATAGAAGTTTTTAGAATTTTTTTAGCAAAAAAATATACTTTTAGTAAGAATTGTTGCATTCATTCAATTTAAACATGTTTACTTTCTTTCGTAATATTATTATTTAATCCTGCAACAGTTAACTTACAATAACTATAAACAAAGTTTCTACGATTAATAATATACTTGCTATCCGCAGGTAATAAATTTCCGCGTGTCATATGAACAACTTAGGCGAACGCAAGTTATAATTTAAAGTAGAACAAGCATCGGCTGCGACTAGAGTCTTGTTTTAACTGAACATAAATCCTATTGATACAGAAACGATCACACGAATGATTATGCGAAGCGAATAACACTTGCAAACACGTCGTTTACAGATAATTTATTGCATTTCTTTCATCAAGATATAAGTAAAAATAATCTGTGCTTAATATTGTATAGAATAGATTGTTGATAGTTACAAGTGTCGTATCTTACACCTTGTTGATAAATGATGATAAAAGATTGAAAGTAAGCGTATTACGGTCTGTACTACGTCGGTCTGACCAACAAAATGTTGACAACAAGTATACAATGTTGGCAACATCTCTGTTGGGTACAGCAACTTGTGGATCCATGTAGTCAACAGTGTTTGTGCGTCTAAACCAAAACCAGTTGCCCGTCTAAACCAAACTCAGTTTTAAAGTAAAAATGGATCCCACTGCTGAGTGGTGCGGTGCTAGTACTGCTTTCATCATAATAGCTGCCCATGCCCAAAAAAGAAAAATCTATTGTGGCTAGCACAATACCTTCCGTCAATCCTGTGTAATATGTATAAATTCCATACATAAATTTTCTTGCAAAAGATTCTAAATTTCCAGTAAAATTATTTCATAAACAAACTATGCAAATTGCACTTGACACAAATCTTTTTTAGGCTTTTCTTATTTGTTAGGGGTCGCTATTTTTTATTTCCTTCTTCCACTCATTTCTGATTTACGTGTCGTTCTCATTCAGTTCCTTTTCTCTCAATCTTCCGCAATATAGTCCTTCCATCTTATCTTTGGTCTTCCTCTGTTTCTTCAACCTTCTATTACTAAGCTATTCATTCTTCATCCAATATATTTTTCATTTCTCCTCATGACATTTTCAAACCAATGCAATCATCTCTCTTGTATCTTTCTACAAACTTGTAACACTAGAGTTATTTCCTTACCTATCTTTCCGTGTCTTCCCCAACATCTATCTCAACATCCTCATCTCTTACACATTAATTTACTTTTTATTGATACTGACATCTGTCAATCTGAATATATTAACAATTTTCATGGTTATCATAGCTGGCTGATTTATGAAATTTAATTTCTTTATAATTCTTTAACTCACTATCTATTGAATATGAAGTATAAAATGCAATCAAATCGTATAGAGAATAATATATTCTTTAAGTTATAATAACGTTCAATGCCAATAAATCATATTTAACTGTTAAATCTTCAAATGAGGCTACTTCCGGTTCACCAATTATAACCAAAATCTAATCAGTTGTTCTTCCGAATGTAAACTTAAAAAAAAAAAATTTTGGAATCGTGGTATTGAAGTTATGCGATCCGAAACTTTCGTCACACAGGCAGACACACACACACACACACACACACGCACACACACACACACACACATACACACACACATACACACACACACACACACACACACACACACACACACACACACACACACACACACATACATACATACAAGCACTTCGTAAAAATAGTAAAATGGTATTATAGGGACCGTGAAACATGCTTATTCAGTAAAAACTCATCATTGAATTTTTTGACCAAAGACAATACCTTCTTTACCTAAAGGTGATGGAAGGTAAAAAAGAAGATTGAGACAGAGACAGTTTTAAAAAATGGGACAGGCTGTGGCGAAAACGTAATGTCTGAATTACTTTTGAACGATGGTAGCTCGTTCCACAATTTCGTTAACAAAATCTGACTGTGAAGAACTTTTTTGTTTGGTAACTCCTAAAATCTCCAAAAGGAGTATATACTATCGTGTCTTGTTGACAACACCATACACACTGAGCGATATTTTCCATTTGAAATGGGTAACACGGATACAAGCAACATGCAACAAATTTCTTTGATTTCATGCCGCACGATGTTGACTAGTTTCCATCGACTTGCTGAGTGAAGACATGTTCTGTATAGTAAAATATACTAAAAAAATCTTACTGTTCCTTTAACAAATATGCGATTTTTCTTTGTAATAATTTGTTATGAGACTGTAGTTCCAAATTGAGATAAGACGGATATCCGGCGGTACCACTAAAACCGGTTGATCCGGCTTAAAAACCGGAACTATTGTTCCGGCCGAATTGAGCTTATATAATTTGGCTAGACCCGGCAAAATTTGTTTAGCAAGTAACATTTTAAAGTTTCATAGATGTTTTTCTTCAAAACAGAATAAGTATAATTATTTGCTAATAATCATCTGTATTTTTATTAAAATTGTGATGTATAAAGAGTAGCTTTTCTGCATTATCTGACCTATCCGACCTATTTTTGAAAATAGATACTATCGATTTTTGAAATATATTGCTCTTTGTATGGGTTAGATAAAAGTTGCGTAGCTATATAAATTGGAACCAGTATTTTTTTGTATAATTATACCACTAGGTATACTACCACAAGATTGAATAAATTTTTCTGACTACAATTCTCAATTTGTAATAAAGATCAAAATGAAAAAGTACGTTATTCTCAGAATGTGTACATAGTAAAAGTGAATTATTCCGGCGATTCGATTCGGTCGTTAGCCGGATAATCCGGTCAAAGTCCGATCCGATACATCCCTAGTTCCAAATATTATTTCAAATAAAAATAGCATTTATGTTAAAAGAACAGTAAGATTTTTATTATACAGAGAGCACTCAGAGCAGGCAAAAGTATCATGCAATGTATGTCTTCATTCCAAAAATTATTCGTATGTAGTGATGTATTTACTTTTTGATACTCCCCTGTGCATGCATGTAAACTAAAATAAAAGACTTGTACCATTTTAAACATATACATTCTTGTGGATATATTTAAAAACTTGAGCACACGACGCAGAATATGAATTTATGACTTCATTGTTCATGCAAATAATAAAGTCTTAGCCGTCAGCGAATTATTGTTCTCTGCTATCATTCAAAAAGTAAAAAGGATATTTGCATATGAGCTGAGACTAACATTGACACAAATCGCAAATTATTTCCTTTAATTATTAAGTTTGTGAGTCAGTTTTGATTACAGTCTAGATTCGAACAATGTCATAAATTATAAATTATTGTTATTGTAGAACAGTAAAAATTATTAAACATAAATATTCTTGTTAGCGTGCTATTCAATCATATTTTAAAGTAATAACAGTTCATTATAATAGTGAATTATTTAAAAGCTTGAATCTTAATTGATTTGTTTAATAGCTATTTTTATTTATGTTGTCATAGATGAATTAATACCAATTATTTGTAATATATGTGGATATAGAGATATATATTTTCCTGATAATTACATGTAATTTAATTTGCACATTGTTATAAGATTAATATCTTACTTTATATGTACATAATACTAACACAAATGTTAATAGAAAAATTAATATCATTTTCTTATCAGCGCAATCTATTTTATTTACAGCCATAAATTAATTAAATAAAAATTTATTATAGCACAATAGCAATTTAACTTCATACTTTGAACAATTAAACAAAATATGTATAAAGATTATTGCATGGATACACTGCACATTAAAATAGGAGAGTTGCACTCCAGGATAAAATACTCGTTTTTTATGCAATTTTTCAGTGTAATTTACGAAAAATATTATAAGAATAAAAAAATATTTCGATTTTAAAGTTATCGTAATCGCTGCAACCAGCATTACATCAAACGGCTGTCAGGTTTCACCTTAATGTGCAAGACCGATTTTTCTTAATATTCACTTGCCTATTTTAATAAGCACCTCGAAATTTTTATTACTCATTTGCCTTGCGTGAAAGTTGTCTATTTTTATGTACAATTATATGTATATTCCTCATTAATAACTACCAACTAACGCATATGTAAGAAAAATTTTGAGAAAAGTCGGACCTCTTCATCAAATGTGTGTGCGTGCGTGCGTGATCGTTCTATAAAATGTTGAATCCTTAATGCTCTGTTGCTCTGCAGCATTTTGAGATTCGCTCCAGCTGGGTCGCAGTCTATTTCATTACAATATGTATTTTTCCAAATTTTAAATTATCTCTGACCAAAGTTCTCCTAACAATCACCTTTAATATTCTAACTTGTCGAATTAATTTGCGCGATGATGTTTTAACTTTGCCTTGGGCACTTTGAATGAGTTTGCTGGTTCGATTTTGGGATAAAAGTTCGGGTCGTCCACTGTTGGTAAATTAATATATACTACACCTTCTTCGTATAGTTCGGTAAAGAGTCGTCTGTCCAATATTTTGATCCCCAAAACGTCAGCAATTTCACGTTTCGGCTAATCTGTCCAACTAACCTATAGATAGATTTACATATTTCAAGTTCGTATTGTTAACATGGTATATTAGAAAATAACTGTTATATAGTTACATATTATGACCAGTCACACATTGATTAGACCTTATTTAGTAATAAAATTTGGAGCGTAAATTTATTACATACGTTAAGTGGGTTCTAAATTAATCCTCTTAGGACTAGATATAGGTGGATTTGAGTGAAGTTCAGTTCTTAATTCGAAATACATCTCTCAACTCTTTTAATGCTCAATTTTATATCTTTATTAAACACTTGCGCATTCAACTTATCTGTAAATGCTGCTGATACAGTGTTGAGCAGAGAAAATCAGAGTATGATTGATCTAGTTGTCCGGTGTTACATGTTGCGGAGACTGGTGGTCGCATCTCACGCTGCTGAGGTTACATCAATCATCAGCTTCTGCTACCGCCTGACGTGTAGCGTGTAGCTAGAAATGGATTCGGTAGTGTACACCACACTGGCCTTGGATTTGTTCATAGAAATATATATTTTTTTACAACAGAACTACAATTAACTTATACATTTCATAATATTGTTGTCCACTTCTGCGTATAACGTATAACTTCCAAACTTCTTCTCTTTCTCCAACCGCGACTATCATCCCCTGGAGGTGGCGAGGGGGCGGTAGTGCAGAGCGCCGCCCCACGCGAGGCGCCGCCTCCGCTGGACCGCGGCAGTTTCGGCTGCTGGCGTCGCGGCGGCCATCTTGCACCCGCCCAGAACTCCAAAGAGGTTAGAACGACGCTCAAGAGGATGCTAGATTGCTAGCAGAGGGTGGTTGAAACTAAATTATACTCTGGGAAAATTTTGCTAAGGTGATAGTATTAGGTACAAAAATTATGTGTTGTATCTCAATTTTCATCGGAATTATTTAGTTCGTTCTTTTTGCACATACTTTTTGTCATTTTACGTACAAATTTACTATTGTACATCGTACACTTGCCCGACTTATCGTACAAATGCATTTCAAGGATTTCAATGCCGATTTCTGAACTTTTAATGACGATTTTGGTGCACTTTAGTGACGATTTCAAATAAAATTTATAATTTAAACAATTTACCACATGAAACTAAGTGAAAAGTATTTATGATTTATTCAGACATTTACATGTATGGATCAAAGAGAATTTCAAAAGTTTGAAAGTGCGGCATACAAAAATGGATCAAAATTATTTATTTACAGACTGCAAAAAGTATTTCCCAAGATTTTTCAATTTCAAATGACATGAATAGAAACCCCTATAGCTTAGAAAACTTGTCATTGTTCGGCCGTTTTGCATGCGTCCCAGAAACTACAAACTGTAATTCAATCAAAAATTGACAAGACAATAACTCAATAATTCTCAACAATTATCCATTGTACTACTGATACAAATCGTAGCATACGTCAATTGCACTCCACAAACAAATGCACTGCAATCAGATTGTTGTAGAGACAAAATAACTAGGTATAAATTAGCATAAGATAACCAGGGGAAAAGAGAAGATGGAGTATGCCCTCGGTTATTTAACATTGTACAGTATAAACACTTGAAAGTGGGACAGACTAACCAACACTCAAGAAATTTATTCTTATTTATTTAAACCACTCGTAGTTGAATATTTTTTTATATGTAAATAAGTATTAATTAAATGTCAAAGGAAATAAAAATTATTAATGAAAAGATATTTACGTTTTATAGAGGTATACCAAACAACATAAATTGCTCACAGGACGAATCAGCATAGTACGGAGATCTGAGATCAAGGTATTGTGAACACTTCCTCTCTGCGATTTGAGGTTGAACGAGAGAGTGTGTATTTTTACTTTAATTGCGGCCCTACCCTAGATTCGTCAAGGGCACTTTGTATCATTTTACTGAGAAGTAGGGCATAGGGAGTAATCTATACGTTTGTGCAAAGCTAATATGTACATGTAAATAAATAATAAACTGATAAAATTGTTAGATTACAACACTACCTTTCAGTACAGTAAATATATTCATATTGTTTTGTTTTTATTATTTACAGACTTCAAAGAGATTGCCTGCTTTTTAATTATAAGCTAATTGCATTTTATTTTATTAATCCTTTCAGCATTTTATGATTTCAGCAGTTACATTAGTTTACTTTGAATTTTAATTACAAAATAAACTGCATTCTAAAAATTTGCTATTTGAAAAATGTGCTAGTTTTATGAACTAATTTCTGCAAATAGAACAGAATTTAATTTGTCAAAGTGAAGCCTTTATACGCGGGACTAATAAACATAAAGTAGAAAATGAGAAGAAATATTAAAAACGCGTTAAAAAAATATAAAATCTGTATGATTTTAAGGTAATGTTGAGCGTTATAATGTTCATAATTAAAAAGTTTAGTATGAGCCCAGACTTCGGCCGGTTTACATTCTCAACAAACAAAGTATAAAACCTATACATATGGCGAGAACTACAAATTTTTACCTTCTTACCTAAAGGTGACGGACGGTATTGCCTTTGGTCAAAAAATTCGATGATGAGTTTCTAATAAATAAGCACGTTTTTGGGTCACTAGAATACGAATTTACTATTTTTACAGTGTGTTTGTATGTGTGCGTGCATGAGTGCGTGCGTGGTTGCGTGCGTGAGACGATTGTTTCGAATCGCATAACTCCAATACCACGATTCCTAAAATTATAATTTTTCATATTCCTCGAGTTTAGATCCATATGCAGACGTGATTAGATTTTGGTTATAATTGGTCCACCAGAAGTACCCTTCTTTGCAACTTTTAACAGTTTTTCTTGAAAAAACGCAGCTAAATATCATTTATTCACATTTAATAATTATAAATTTTAAAGAATATATGATTGCATTTTATATTTCATATTCAATAGATATAGAGTTAAAGAATTATAAAGATATTAAATTTCATAAATCAGCTAGCTTTGCTAACCATGGAAACTGCTAATATATTTAGATAATTTAAATTGACAGATGTCAGTATCAATGAAAAGAAAGTGAATGTAGTAGAGACTAGGATATTGAGATAGATGTTGGGGAAGACACGGAAAGATAGGGTAAGGAATGAAATGTAAGGGAAAAAGTGATAAAGTTTCTAGAAAGATACAAGAGAGACGATTCCATTGATTTGAACATGTCATGAGGATAGATAAAGAATATATTCGAAGAAGAATAGCTTAGTAATAGACGGTAGAAGAAACTGAGGAAGAACAAAGATAAGATGAAGGACTGTATTGCGGAAGACTTGAGAGAAAATAAACTGAATAAAGACGACACGCAAAACAGAAATGAGTGGAAGAAGAAAATAAAAAAACAGCTACCCCTAACGAATGAAAAATCTAAAGAAGAATATGTCAGTGTCAAGTGCAATTTGCATAGTTTGTTTATGAAATAATTTTACTGGAAATATAAGTTCATTTGCAAGAAAATTTATATATGGAATTTGAACATAATACTCAAGATAGACGGAAGGTAGTGTGCTGGCCACATTACTTTTTTCTACTAGTTTAAAATACACATTTTAAATACACAAAAACTGAATATGTTATTCAATTATTCCACCATTTAACCCCATAGCAGTTGCACACGATCTATGTGTCTATGAGACCGGCCACGAGTTTTCTGAATAATTGCTAACTTCACGGCTTAAATAACCTATCTTTCTAAATACCTTCATAACTATATTTATTGTACATATGGTATAATCCGGTCAGACACAACGGCGTGACTACTGGCGTACCATTTGTAACTCAGATCGTCTGACAAATTTGCCTAATAAATCAAAATACCGATTGCAAGAAATACGTAAAATAGAAGTTACTGTACCACTATAGAAAAATAAACAAGGTCGATGTGTTTAGAGAACATTGAAAGAGAACAGAAAAACTAAATTTTCCTGTTATCGCTGAAATACCTACCTATTATAACATTTTTACGATGATGTCTGTGTGTGTGTGTGGATGTGTGTGAGGTTGTTGGAGATACGATTTCTCAAATTCTATAATACTAAAGACCTGTGTAACTACGGATTCCTCAATCTAACAGGAATGGGAGGAGTTGAATAAGTTCTGGTAACAATTGGACAACCGGAAGTGGTAGTTTCAAAAAAAAAAATTTCTAAATATTATTTTTTGCAAATTTGTTGTTAAAATAATAAAGATAATTAAATTCTCAATCTGACACATTTAATTTTTTTATTATATCTCGTATAGGTTTGGAGATATAGTATGTATAACAATATAGAATAATCTGTTGTAATAAATCTCGTTGCCCAAAAAACAGTTGATATATTTAAATGTTTGTAATTGACAGATAAATGCAAAATGTCAGTGTTTTTTGTTACATAAGTATAGGGTGCGAGCAGTCATGTGACATTGTTGGCCTTGTCAAATGTCTTCTAATTTTTCGAAATGTTTCCAATTCATTGTCGGGATTAACAGTATTTCAGAAGGGTATGTGTAAAAAGTTTTTCAGTAATGTCTCCGGATTTCTGACACTGACATTTATCTGTCAATTTAAATTTTCAACTATTTTCCATGGCATTCTTTCGGTTGTAAAATTTATTACAACAGATTATTTTATATATTATATTTCTTTTATCTCTAAATCTATAAAATATATAATGAAATATTTAAATGTATCAGATAGAGAATTAATTTTCTTTAATATTAGCAAGAAAAATTTTCAAAAAATAATATTTAGAAGATTTTTTTTCAAAAATCTTTTACTTCCGGTTGTCCAATTGTTACCAAAACCTTTTCAGATCTTCCCATGAATGTCCGATTGGGAAATACGTAGTTAAACAAATATAAAGTCTTATATACACACACACACACATACATCCACACACACACACACACACACACACACACACACACACACACACACACACACAGAGAGACATCATCGTAAAAATGTTAAAATCGGATTCTAGGGACCTTAAAACGTGCTTATTCAATAAAATCTGGATATGCGATTTTTAGCATGAATGCAATACCTCTCTTAGCGAGAGGTAAAAACTAGTAAAAACACATCTATTTTGTTGATTAATATAAAATTTACAGATTTACAGATCTGTAAGACAGTTTTTTTACAGAATACGGCCATAAATAATATAAACTACATAAAGTACATTATTCTAATCTCAAAACACTATAATGGTGGTTGGAAATGCCATAATGATAGTTAAAAATCGTAATTAGGAACACCCGGTGTGAGACCGACGCGACTGCTCGTATTATAAATTACGCTTAATATTGGGTTATATCGCCTTTATTGGTAAATACCAGCTTTAATTCTATTAGTTACTGTATCCACAAGGCCTGTACATTCTATTGTCCCATATGTCTTGCAAGATAGGTTTTACTTTATGCAATAGATTTTTACGAAGTTGTTTTTCATTGTCCCAAAATTAAAGGATCTCATTAGAAGATAATCTATACCAGAAGATAACCCTTTAAATGCCGATCGAACTATTATTATCACTCGTCATTTAGTCCACAGTTTTTTTAAGTTTCAAATCTATGTTTACAGTCGATAGAATTTTGTTGAAATTTCTCACCATTTGTGCACTTTTGTCATTTGTAGAAAATGTAAACCGACCGAACTATTATGAATCTGGGTGCATAATAGCCCATTGTCATTTGGACATTAATTTACTTAAATATTTGACAAGAATATCGTTCTAATTAATTTACTTTTCGAGTACAAAATAGAATGAATCTATAATTAACCGACTCTAATTCATGAAAGGATTACAATTGAAACATTCACCTCGCTTTCAGTGACGTACATCCACCAATCAGTTTGAAATTACAGTACGTTATTGAAAACCCACTACTCGAGATAATTACTCCAGTAAGTGGGATAGGATTGTTAACCGTTTTCACGGGTCAGTTTATTCACAACCCGATTGTTAAGTGAGAAATAATGCGAAGATATTTTCTGAAAATAAGGTCGGCAACCCACGCGCGCATGCGCCCGATCTTTGTTCTCTTTGACCGTGTGCCGTATGTATTGTTTAGTGCTCGTTGCAAAGTAGACTAGCTCGAAAACCGAATAATTAGATGCAAAGCGGTACGGCAGATAATGCCAGCGATTGGAAATGTCTCATTGTTTCTCTGGCCTAAATGGATGACTGAAATGTTTACTTAAATATATGCTGCCGATTGCAAATCAAAGATCTCTCTTCTTGTTTTCTTATTTTATAGTTTTAGTTGATTTAGGACCAACCGTACAATCTTCGATTAAAATATTATATCATGAACAAAACTGAGACGATATGAACTGTCAAATGATAAATTTATCATTTCTGTCAGTAATCCGATTTAATATTGTTTTCTGTTTCGGAATATTGTGATTGCAAGATTTTTGTATTTATAAAATAACATTATATCCTCGTAATTTTGCTTATTTTTAAACATTATTGAAAAAAATTATAATAATTCCTATAAATAATGAATTATTAATTGTTAAAAAAATGTGTATATTTTCAAAACAGATTAAAAAATCTGTTGTGACCAGCACAATACCTCTTCAGTTTTTGGTTATGTGACATTGTTGGCCTTGACAAGCAGATATGGGGGCCCGTTTCAGAATGATAATTAGTAATTATGTATATAGATGTCAAATATCAGAATTTTTCATTAAAAATTTCAAGATTTTCTAAACTCAGGTAGTTAATTTATCACCAGGAGTGTGAAATTTACTTGTCGAGGAAAATAAACCACATGGAATTGGAAAATCACTAAATTTAGAATGAGAAATTATGATATTTGACACCTATGTACATAATTACTAGCTGTCATTCTGACACGGGCCACCATATCTGCTTGTCAAGGCTAACAAAGTCACATGACTGCTCGCGCCCTATTGCATTTAACATTTTTGTATACCTACACTCTACACCAAAAATTCTACTTACATCTATTCCTTATATTTAGAATGTTTAATTTTAAATTCATTCAATGAATAAATTTTGTCCTACTTTTCTAATTTTTCGAAATGTTTCCAATTCATTGTCAGGTTTGACAGTATTTTTGAAGGGTTTTTGTAATATACCTATAATTTTACATATTTAACTATTAATACAATAAGAAATAATATAATGTACGTTACTTCCCAGAAAAAATCTTCAGTAATATCTCTGGATTTTTGACACAGATTATTATATATACCTTATATTTCTTTATCTCTAAATCTATAAAAGATATAATAGAATATTTATTTGTATCAGATAGAGAATTTACTCTTCTTTGATACTAGCAAGAAAAAATTTAAAAAAATATATATATTTACAAGATTTTTTTAAAGAATCTGCTACTTCCGGTTGTCCAATTATTACCAGAACCTTTTCAGCTCTTCCCAGTAATGTCCAATTGAGAAATACGTAGTTAAACACATATTAAGTATAATAGTTTTTGATAAATCGTCCTTCCAACGTCACACACACACACACACACACACACACACACACACACACACACACACACACACATCATCGTAAAAATATTAAAATCGGATTGTAGGGATCTTAAAACGTGCTTAATCATTAAAATCTGGATTAGCGATCTTTAGCATGAATCCAATACCGAGAGGTAAAAAAAAGTGTGACGTCGAAAGGCACTGGCGGCAGCGCATTCAAGAAAACAGCTTCAAGTGTCAAACACATATCTAGTTTTGTTTACAAGCGATTGAGATAGATAGACACGCAATTGCACGCGATAAACAAGAAAGGTTGCTTGTGTTCAGGCAGCCAATAGGAATAGGTGCCATTCTACGTCATAAGAGTGGGGGGGGGTAGTTTTTATCTAGAGTTTTTAGCACGATTCTTTTTAATTCAATATTTAAAAAAATATGAACATTTTTTTTCAGTTTATTATGAATTAATTTGTACAATTTTTCACAAAAAAATAAAAAAAATTACAACCACCGCAACCACCCTATTAGAATAACATATTATAGCACGCTTATTGATGCTAGAAGGAGCTACATTCTTAAACGATTTTTGGTAACTTTTGCTATTTAGGATTTGGTATGACTACACTAAATACACAAAATATCTTGGCAACGGGAGATTAAAAACACAAATCACTGTTAGGTAGTTACCAACTTATTTCTGTCAAAAATTTCCCTTAATGGAAATTGTCAAATATATATATATATATATATATATATATATATATATATATATATATATATATATATATATATAAACCGAAACAGAGAAAATAGTATAAAACACTCGTTACAGAAGGTTTATTCAAGCACGCATTCATTCATTCACACATTCGGTGATATGCACTCGTTTTCGAAATTCAAACTCGTGTTTTCAAAGGTCTGTTCAATGAGTATTTCAAAAGTGCAGTGTATGTTAGAGTAGTGCGGTGCAATTCAGTACAGTGTGCATTAGTTCATAAGTGTCAAATAACACCATAAGTTCAACAGACGAATGAACGAACTACGAAGTTATTTAATAGCTTTCAGAAATTATAACCTACAAAAAATGAAGATATTCAAAACTATCATCATAAATATATGTGAAATTCACATGCATTATTTTCAATTTAAAACGAAGAAAATTAACAACAAATTTTAGGTTAACCAAAACAGCATCAAATCTGGCATTTAGTTGCCCCTACTCTACATTACCTCGCGAATCGGTTAATATTTTACGTTTTTCGTAAAATACTTCAGTATTAAAAAGATAACACTATAACCACCTCGTACAAGTTATCGAACAGAGCTCATATTATACTTGGAATTGTAACTGGAGTTGTAAAATTGACCCCTAATAAAGTATAAAGTGTATTTCTGAATTTTCAGTAAATATTTGCAACTTGCTGAATGTTTTTATCTTTCAAAGTCTTACTAATCTTATTTATAAATACAACATTACAACAGTCATCATTTTTGAGTTGTAAACAAGTCAAATTAAACATTACATTGAAAAGTAATCATAAATAAATAAATTAAAAATATTTATATTCCACTTAAAATAATAAATCAGGACAGTAGTTCACCGAAAAATAAAAACATTGGTAAAATTATGTCACACGAACAAATTTTCACCAGCACAAACACAATCACGCAACATCAAAATTAAAACGACAAATAACAGCGGTAGTATGCAAAACATTAATTATTTTCAGTGCACTGTGTGCTAATTTCATTTGTATTGTGTTACATAATTAATAAATAGATCAAATTATATGCTGACGTGGTGATATAAGTAAGTGTGGTACAGTAGGCACAACAAAAGTGGTACTCTTCATTTATGATCTTTATTTTCTTTTTAGATTTTTGATATGTAGTTCTTAGGATTTACCACTTCCTATAATTATAACTCTGAATGACATATTATCATCTGCAGGTTTATATATGTACACAATCAAGTCATACAGCATTTATTCTTATAAAACCGATGTTTCGGTATACACAAAACTTTTTCGAAATCTACGAGCATTGAAAAACAATTTAGTACATATCAGGGGCGGCTCATTATATAGATCCAAGGAGCCATGGCATTACCTGTAGTTTCAACGTTTCAACCTCAGTAAAAGGTGAGGGACTGAGGAGGAGTGGGGAGGTCACGTTCTAAATGTGCATTTGGAATCAAACGCTTGTGGCACATCTACACTTGCACTTGTTTAGTTTTATTTCGCCAGCGCCAGGCCAAAACTAAGACGGACGAAAGAAGATATATAATTTATGCTGAGTAGCTCTACCATCAAAATATTCTACGAGCCGCCACTGGTACATACAGGGTGTTTTTATTTTAAACAATGAGTGCTTTTCGGGCGAACAAATTACTTTAGAGAAAAATGTTATATACAAAAAATGATGAAGAATAAGGAGCTAATTTATCAGTACTAACAAACCGAAAATTCATCAAGTGGTTCTCAAACAGTAGAACAAAATTATATTTTTTTAAATGATACCCTGTATCATTTTTTAACCCATTAGATAGAGATTTTTTTCTGATTTCAACGATATAAATATTGTATAGGGTTGTATAACAATTATTTCGAAATGATATTCAAATTTAGAAATTATGTTACAATATTGCAATAGGGTATGCAATACACATGTATTGATACGTCTGTTATCTAAGTTACACTAGTAGTAAAGCCATTTTTTATTGCATTTCTAATTTTTAATACCATTTTACTCGAAACAATTGCTATACAAACCATATTATATTTATATCGTTGAAATCAGAAAAAAAATCTGTATCTAATGGGCTAAAAAATTATATAGTTTATTATTAAAAAAAATCTGATGTAGCCAGCACAATACCTTCCGTCAATCCGGTGTATTATGTAGAAATTCCATACATAAATTTTCTTGCAAAAGATTCTAAATTTTTGGTATTTTATGATTCCCTTTCTCGGCAACTGAATTCCATACTCCTGATAACAAACAAACCACATGAAATAACAAAATCATGAAATTTTTAATGAAAAATTATGACACTTGCCAGTTATGGACATAATTAATTGCTGTCATTTTGATACGGGTCCCCATATCTGCTTACCAAAGGCAGCAAAGTCATGTCCTGCACGCGCCTGTACATAATTTTTTTGCAAAAGATCCTATATTTCCAGTAAAGTTATTTCATAAACAAACTATGCAAATTGCACTTGACACTGACATCTTCTTCTTCTTTAGTTTCTCCCATTCGTTAGGGGGTCGCTATTTTTTATTTTCTTCTTCCACTCATTTTTGTTTTGCGTGTCGTCCTCATTCAGTTCCTTTTCTCTCAAGTCTTCTGCAATACAGTCTTTTCATCTTATATTTGGTCGTCCTATGTCCTATGTTTCTTCCACCTTCTATTAATATATTCATCTCTCCTCATTACATGTTCAAACCAATGTAATCGTCTCTCTTATATCTAGAAACTTCTAACACTAGAGTTACTTCCCTTATTCTTTCATTGATTTACATTTTATTGATACTGACATCTGTCAATTTGAATTACCTGAATATATTAGCAGTTTCCATGGTTAAGTTAGCATAGCTGGCTGAATTATGAAATTTATATGAATTTTTTTATCTTTATTATTCTTTAACGCTATATCTGTAGAATATGAAATATAAAATGCAATCAAATCGTATAGAGAATAATATATTCTTTAAGTTATAATAACATTTAACTGAGTTTTTCAAGAAAACTGTTAAAATCTTCAAATGAGGGTACTTCCGGTTGACCAATTATAACCAAAATCTAAACATGTCTGCATATGGTTGTAAGGAAGAGGAATACGCAAGAATTGTAATTTTTGGAATTCTAATATTGGAGATATAGTTGACGACCCGGCGGTCACACAC
This sequence comes from Harpalus rufipes, assembly GCA_951394225.1. Taxonomy (NCBI): domain Eukaryota; kingdom Metazoa; phylum Arthropoda; class Insecta; order Coleoptera; family Carabidae; genus Harpalus; species Harpalus rufipes. The sequence goes on along the minus strand of OX596279.1, from coordinate 26,027,995 downwards.
ACACACATACACACACACACGCACATACGAACACACACACACATACAGACATCATCGTAAAAATAGTAAAATCGTATTGTAAAGACCCTAAAACGTGCTTATTCAATGAAAACTCACCACCGAATTTTTTGACCAAAGACAATACCTTCTTTACCTATAGGTGACGGAAGGTAAAAATAGTGTTGTTGTACCAACCACTGGTTGAATTTTAAGTTTAGTTATTAGTGATAAATTAGGCCCTTATTCTTGATCATTTTTTGTAAATAACATTTTTCTCTAAAGTCATTTGTACGCCCAAAAAAGCACTGGTTGTTTTAAAGAAAACACCCTGTATGTACTAGTGGCAACTCGTAGAACATTTTGATGGTGGAGCCACTCAGCATAAATTATATATACCCCCCCCCCCCCGCCTTTTTAGTTATTAGTTCGCCCAAAAAAGCGCTGGTTGTGTTAAAGGAAACAGCCTGTATAACAACGTATATAAGCATTATCACACTTACAAGTAAGATGACAAAGGATAAGAAGTAATTTGCGAAATTCGTACACAATTAAAAATAATTGTACACCCGACACCTTACGGTAAAAGGTATTAAACATTCAATTTTACAAGCATCGTACAAAAATTCGCAGAAAACATATACATCATTATGAATAGGGGAATATAGATAAAGATTCATCTTAGTAAATTATTTGTCCGTTAATTCGTTCTATACGTGTTTGTATTAAACGATTTCAACTATATTTCCATAAATTACAACCAGTTAGAATTAATTTATGCTAACTTACAATCCAGTAACTTTTCTCTTTAATTCACCATCATTAAAAACGAAATCCTTTTGTTTTGTAAAAAGTTAACTTTCAAATACACCTACAACATGATTTCAAATACCTTCATTTGCTTAATTTCCATTTAATTGAAAAGAGATTAAATGGGCGATTTAAATGAAAATTGAGAGAGGCATATAATGGACAGTTGAGTATGAGTGTCTTCTTTAAAATGGAAACCAGCTCATGAACTGAAACTGAACTCTCCACTCCTCACGTATGAGTGTTTGATTAGAGAGAGTTAAGCTTTCACAGTCCGAATTGCACAACAAACCAGTGTAAAATTATTATTCTTTGGCTCGTGCACTTATTAAGCGTGGTTTATGCAACTTTTCGTATGGAATGGTGTCCTCCACCGTAGAAACAAATTAGAACATGGGTCATTTATTAAAACTAGACCTTAAAACTGTAGCTATGTTAAGGACTATCAAAGTTTAAAAGATATTAGTCTTTACAATAATCCAGTTTTTAATAGCACTTCCTCAACTGTATATCTACATCACATATTTACTCTATTCCAAATTCTCATTACTTTCAAGCCTTCTGATATCAGCGTTTTGATATACAGAGTCTATTTTCAAGTATATGTAAATGCATAAAATAATGAACAACGCAAGGAAATAAAATAACACTTGATTGAATTTGTGATGCCACGCCAGATATTTTTTTGTTACGTTTGTATGAAAGTCAAAGAGATGTTGAATGGCATACGTAATCAAAACTTGGACTATAATATATGTAGTTTCTTTTAAATTAATTTATTAAATTGTTTATTATCCACGGATGTTTCGAAATATTGCCCACAACATATATGTATTTATATATTTGTACAGTAAAATTTTTGAAAGATGTCCGATCAAGGTAATCTACGAATTGTATGAATTCAGATTTTTGCTCCGCCCTTTCTGACAAATTCAGTAGTGTCGTTTGTTTAGTTTTTATGAGGGTCCATAAGATACTACTGTTATTTAATTATTATAAAAAAATCTGATGTGGACACCACACGACTTCCTTGTACGATTATTAAACTATACATATTTTTTTAATAAATAAATTACAAAATATTAATTTTAACTTCAAAACAGTAAGATATATAGCGACCATAAAGGCAGTTTTTAAAGAGAGTTTTGATTACAACAAAGAAATATTTGATTACAACAATGAATTTCACAATAAAAATATAATATTTGTTATTGTACGAATCATATAACTGCACGTATTTAACGTAATTTGACATGAACATTTTTTTATATTTTTGTCCTAATCCATAGCAAGCTTTATTACAAAAACAAAAAAGTATATAATTTTTAAATTTACATATCTCGCTTATACAAAGGGCTAATTTAATAATACTTGATGTGCTAGGCGCAGAAATTAATTCCCTAAAACTTTTATTTGAAGCATTTATTTCTAAAATCAAAATAAAATTATTTTATTCAAGAAAAACTGTTAACAACTTCAAGTAATGTACCACTTCCGGTTAGCATATTTTAGCCAAAATCTATTACATAAAAGTCTTGTATACCAAATTTGAAAAGTTTTGGATTATATTTTAAAACAGTTTTTCATTAAAATCTATTATAGGCTTCATGTAAAGTGCCACTTCTGGAAATTGTGTAATAACCAGAAAGGGAGGTGCACAACTAGATGTTATAGGAGTCCTAAATACAAAATTTCAACTTTCTACGGCTTACCGTTTTGAGTTATGCGAGATACGTACGTACGTACAGACGTCACGACGAAATTAGTCAAAATGAAATCTGAAAACCGAAATTTTTCGCGATTACAATACTTCCTTTACTTACGTACAAGGAAGTAAATATATGTCACAACAAAAGCATTCAAAATTCAAAAATAAATCAACTGGTAAGTTTATTAGCAAATGTAAAACCAAATATGTGAAAAATAAGATACTGACACAATGTCAGTGTTAGTGATACTGACAGAAAATAACGTTATTCGTACGGCTATGAATCAAGGTAATGTATCTGAATTAATACATAAGCTTACGTTACAGCAAAAGTAATATCAACAACAAGCATTGTTTTAAAGTGGAATGTACTAACTTAGTCGAACAATATGAATTTTTGAAAGACAAACGTGTTATATCCATCCTTATCGCACACGCTTATAGACTGCAAAGGAGAGAGATAAATGTATGCCAATTTGTTAATTCGTTCATGATACAAATAACCTTGATCGGACATCTTTAAAAAAAATTACTGTAATTGCTGAAAAAGATCAATTTATGTGACGCCAATTATTATTAGCGAATCCCACTGTTTGAGAATAAAATAAAATCATCTCTATATCTACATCACAGAATATTAAAAAATAGGGTGTCCCATAACTTCAGGTACATATTAGAAGGGCATATAGTACTTGACGTACTGATTACGGAACAAAAAGATTTTTTTTTTCAAAATTCTAAAATTAGTTTTTGAGGTTTTTGAGGGAAACAGTTTTGGGGCACTGGTTGAATAGGTAGTTTTAGTAGTTTTTTACCCATCCCCCAAACTTAATTGGTGTGACAAAGCTTTACGTAATTGCATAAATTAATTTCATTGTTAAATTATTTTACTTAATACATAGTAATAACTAATTTCTTTATTCCAAATATTATAGTTTCCAGAGGTACAAAAAAAGTTCTTCTTAAGTGAACTACCCTTAATTATAGGAATTTTGAAAAAAATCTTTTTGTTGCGTAATCGGTACGTTATGTACTATATGCCCGTCTAATATGTACCTGAAGTTATAGGACACCGTTTATATTACGACAATAAAGACATTCTAAAACTACAAATCACTTTCAGTTTTGATAGTTTCATAAAAAAAAAATAGTGGACTACCCCATCAAACTTAAAATATAAATGTCAAATTAAGCTTAACAATATTAGACTAAATTTTAATCAAAACTTTTTTTGGCAGCATTCGTTATTTTTACTGAAATTGATGTTACTTTTTCTGAAGTAGAATATACATTTTTAAAAAATTAATTTACTTTTTTTGAAATTGAAATAAAAAAGATATAGCATGAAACTAGGATACGTTAAATTTTATTATACACATTTTCCTATTAAAATGTGCATCAGAAAACTGAACATATAGCTCGTATCTTTATCTTATTTCATAAATGAAACTATAAATATATTTTATAGATAAAAAACATATTAATAAAAATATTTTAAGGGCAAGGTTAATAGTCATTGTTTCTAGATAAACTTTGACTTGAACATAATTATGAACACAGATAAAATGGCTGAAATGTAAACACATTATTTATTTCATACGAAACAAAAACGATTAAATTTTAAGATACGGTACCTAGTACGTATGTATGAGTAATTTTTTATAATTATCAGAATTTTGTAAAGATAATTTAAGTTTGACGTCGGTCGTATAAAGCTTGAATAATCAAACCAAGCCTGAGTTTGTAATTTCAAGCCAAGGCAAGCTTTTTTGTCAAGCTCAAGGCAAACTAATATTTTTAAGGCTTGAACTTTCTAGCCAAGCCTTTAACTATCAAGTAGCTTATGATTGAAAACAAGCTTGTTATAAGAATTATACAATGAATCCGACAAAATTATAATTTTAAGGGAGTAATATACTTTTTCAGTTCTTCTACATTTTCATTCAATCTTCTAAGAATCTGGGCATTTGGGAAAGTATATAAGCTTCCATTATTTGTCAGTTTACTTGGCTTCAAAAACTTGTAAATAAAATTATTAAAGTGTAAAGCTGGGTTTATGCAGTAATATCATTGCCTAGTCACCGTTAGGTAAGCAAGGTATTGTCTTTGGTCAAAAAATTCAGTGATGAGTTTTTAGTGAATAAGCATGTTTTAGGGTACCTATAATACGATTTTACCATTTTTATGATGATGTCTGTATGTATGTATGTGTGTGTCTGTGTGCGCGACGAAAGTTTCGAATCGCATAACTTCATTATCACGATTCCAAAAATTATAATATTTTCGTATTCCTCAAATTTACATCCAGAAGAACAAGTAATTAGATTTTACTTATAATTGTTCAACCGGAAGTAGCCTCATTTGAAGATTTTAACAGTTAAATACGATTTATTGACATTTAACGTTATTATAACTTAAAGTATATATTATTCTCTATACGATTTGATTACATTTTATACTTCGTATTCAATAGATATAGAGTTAAAGAATTATAAAGATATTAAATTTCATAAATCAGCCAGCTATGCTAACCATGCAAACTGCTAATATATTCAGATAATTCAAATTGACAGATGTTAGTATCAATGAAAAGTAAATGAATGTGGCAGAGATGAGGATGTTGAAGTAAATGTTGGGCGAGATACGATAAGGAAATAACACTAGTGTTACAAGTTTCTAGAAAGATACAAGAGAGACGATTACATTGATTTGAACATGTCATGAGGAGAGATAAAGAATATATTGGAAGAAGAATGAATAGCTTAATAATAGAAGGTTGAAGAAACAGGGAAGACCAAAGATAAGATGGAAGGACTATATTGCGGAAGACTTGAGAGAAAAGGAACTGAATGAGAACGACACGCAATACAGAAATAAGTGGAAGAAGAAAATAAAAAATAGCGACCCCTAACGAATGGGAAAAGCTAAAAAAGAAGAAGATGTCAGTGTCAAGTGCAATTTGCATAGTTTGTTTATGAAATAATTTTACTGGACATCAGATTTTTATGTTTGAGATGGTAAATGTATTCTTGATTTCTGAAAAATAATTTAATGAAATCAATCACCATTAAAACTTTATCTCAGATATCGTCTGTCAAACTCCAACAATACAACTGTACTGAACATTTTTGTTCTATTTTTCATGGCATGGCAGTCTGTAAAGTGCTAAAAATTACAACTTTTATTTTACCTCTCTATCGTGAATGAAACGCACGGAAACAATAATTTTGGTTTTACTATATACAGTTTTTAATTCTGAACATTTTTTGCATTTACACTTTTTTTCTAAAATTAATAGGGCAGATATTCCAGCATATCATTATAATAAAAAAATTACCATTATATTCCTATGGTTCATACAAAAGTACGCACCTGTATGTATTTTTTAATTTTTGCATTTGTTATTATATCTCTAATCACATTTAGGCCCGGTTTTTTCACCTCTGGATAAAGTGTCAGTTAAACCAGATAAAATGAAAATATCGCATCGATATTACAGCGTAAATTGACAAAATTATACACATGTCAAATATTGATGCGATATTTTTCTTTTATCAGGCAGATAAGTTAACTGGCACTTTACCAAAAGGTGAGAAAACCAGACCATAATCGTATTTCAGACTTTTCAGAAAATAGATAAAATTTAGAATACTCTAATATACCATAACAAGAGATTGTGTTATTAAAGAGGATAATTTTTGTAGCCAAACCAATTGAATGACTTTTTTCTGTTCAAGAATTAGTTCCACATTCTCTCACTATCGTGAATGGAGTATGGCTATTTTTTAGGTTTTAAACACCCGACAGAAATATAAAAAATCGGCGCCACTGCTCAAAATGCGTAGACAAATATTATTTTTACATACTGTATCACCATTAAATTAGAACAATGAAAAGTTTATCCCAAAGTACTTTATTTTGCAAAACAATATATTCGCTTTGCAAATAGATTTACTACATTGAATGTAAATACGAGTACACTTCCGTCTTTTTACCCTATTTTACATATCCACCCCAACATACCAAACCCCAGCATCCAATCTACAACAGTGAGCATAAACCAATAACTCATGCTCGTTGGAAAAGCTCTTGCGCCGGCTCGTAGCTCGTCGTCCGTCCGCAGCAACATAGCGCTAGCGCAGCTGAGTAGAATAGCAACCATCGCTGAGCGAGGTTGCGCGTATGAGCGCTTTCAGTCGCTAGGCATCGCGTGTGTAGTGAACATCGACAGCATTGGCTCCGTGCAACTGCTCAGCTGATCCATTGCCAATGCTCGATGAAAGACACTCCACGCACAAAATACCACTTTTGAGTGATATTCTTAGTGTTGATTATCGGTCGGCGACTTGTCGGGTGAATGTCGAGTGAGAGTGCAAGTGTTAAAGTGTTTTTTAACCCAAAGTTTAGCAGTGAATCATTAACCGTGGATACATTAGCAGGACCTATTTGTGGATTATCTCATGTCAGGATGGCGCTAGCCAGGTGAGTGAATCAACTCAACGACTCAACCGTTATTTGGTGGAGAACCAACGGTCGCCCTAACCCCTACAAATAGACGGAACCGTTGAATTGCCGGCCCTACGGTATACATTCATTATTGATAAAACGGTTGCGACAATTTTATATCTATTCTAAATATTTTTGCATAATTTGTTACACTTTATCGTGGAGAAGGTAGAAATATTTGTGTCATCGGAACACACGGTCGAAGACTATCAAAGAATATTGTGTTGAAATTACTGAATGTCACCGTTTTGTACTCGCATTGACATTTGCAGTATTTGAAATAATATAATCTGTTTTTAAACTAACTAAAAAATGAAAAAAATATTGCAATCGTCAACTAAAAAACTTTCGTTTTTTTTTGTACAAAAACTGTTTTTCCTATCAAGAGCAACACAGAAATGAACTTGTAGATATATGAATATTTGATTAAAATATAGATAGGCTATGGTTATATTTAAAAGATAAACGTCAATATAAAAAATAAAAATATTATTTATCGACAAATTGTGTATTTATATTTAAATATGTACTGAAAAACTATATTTAAACATGAGAAGAAAAAAAATTTAATGCTATATCCAGTATATGTACAGATACTTTATGTGTAATATAATATTTTAAAAATATATAGATAAAGAATAAATTGTTTAGAATTATTTACATTTTGAGAAAGTGAAGTATTTAAAATACTCTTTTTGCTCAGATATTTGTTTTTATATTAAATACTTTTATAGAGTATTTTCCCAGTTCAAAGTATATAATACAGATAAAATAAATTTATAAGAAATATTTCTAAAAGCGGTTTTACACTTATTAATAAATGGATCAAATTATTAACGAATAAATCAACTAATTTAACTTGAACAGAAACTGACTCTCATAAAAGTTTCCTTTTTAAAATAGTGGCGTTATTAATTTTAGCAGTAGATCGAAGAAATATCATCCTTAAAAATAGTTTAAATTTAACAAAAATAGCTCGAAATGTGAAAATTCAACAGAAAATAAAACATGTTTTATTTGATAAATGGATCGATTTTTATGTTTTACACGTGCCGATTAATTGAAGGTCATAAGTCGGCCGATTTATCGGTAACTGTAATCATATGATCGTTTCGTTCCGTAATTTTTTCGGTGATCTTCTTCGACCGATGTGTCACAGTTATGCACCAAAAGACAATTTTACAAAACTAGACTTTCTATAATTTTACTGTCCGAGTAATTCTCATAATAAGCGAATTTCTTAAACAAGAATTAATACAAATTGCAATGAGGAATGAAGCAAGATTATCATCATCTTTGTTACCAATCATCTTAACGATCAGCGATGAAATATTAATAATAAACTCTTGCAACATACAATAATAATAATTCCTACGCAAGATTAAATATACTTGTAATCTTCATTAACCTCTTTAAATAATAGTATGCGCCTAGATTTTAAATCATTTGCAAGTTAAACTTTTCATCGTTTTAAAATATTTGAAGGGTACAAAAACATTTAGCTATATATAGTCTTATAAAAAAGTGGTGTCATCGTAACTGATCTAATAGTCGATTTTTGTGTCAAGCGATCCACTTTTACCTGTCTCTGCGACTTCCAAGAAATACCTCTCAAGTGCCTTCTTAAACATCTGTTTTTCATATGTTATCACTTGTGATGGATCTTTGTTCTCATGCGTGCTGCATGTTATTTCTTCATCTATCTAAGAGTCACATTCATCATGTAGACATTTATACCTTTTCAGTAATACAGTTTTCTCTGCTCTCCTACGCTAAACATTCTTTTGTAAATAAATGCTTTGTTTTACTCAATTATTAATCCTACATGAAAACACACACGCACCCACATAATTATTATTTGGTAGTAAGAATAAATGCTGATCTGATAAATCTACTGATAAATATGTTTTTGACTTATTTTACCTAAAAAGTTCGAAAAACATCTAGACGTCTAGAGTTTTGATAACCAACAATCCTCATTATAATAAATTTGTTATTCATATTTATCTCAAATATCTTGAGCCCGAAACATTGGTTTAAAAATAAATATTCCACATGTGGGAAATTTCTCGACTGTGGTATGGATTAGTTGTTAAAGAGGGTGTTAACAATTACTCGAAATCTCAGTCAAACAGCATTTATTCTTACAACTAGGGAGCCGAACCGGACTAGAACCCTAAAACCCAAATTAACTAAAATAATTCTAAACCCGAATCCGAACCTTAATTTTAAAAGAACTGAACCCCGAATCCGAACTGATATTATAGAAACATTTCAAAAAAGAGCATTGAGAAAATTTAATATTGTACCTGAATTGTATACCTTAGTGCAAATTGCATTGTTTGTACCACCATCACAAATGAGCGTTGAACAATTATTTTCATCACTAAATTTTATTTTGTCTCCGTGAAATACAATAAAGGAAAGAATGTTAGAATATATTTTATTTTTCCGAAATAACAATTAATTATTTAGGCGTCAATATTTAGATTCACAAATCATTTCGATTTAACATTGCACAATTGTCAAAGGTAGGTCTCTCTCGATCTAATAATAATACATTTAATTATTTTACTATTGTTTTTTTTTAACTTGAACGGATATTAACCGTTATTTTAAATGGTTAACCGGATCATATTTTTTTGGCTTTTGAAAACCGGAGTAATAACCCCTCGAATAACCCTAACCTTTATTTTGCTTGGACTCGAAACCAAACCAGAACCTAAAAATATAAAGGTCCGCCTCCCTGCTTACAACACCGACTAAATGGTGTTTGACTGAGATTTCTAGTAATTGTCGGAAGAAGTGGATCACTTGACACTAAAGTCGGCTGTTAGACCACAAGACTATACCAAAACTTTAAATAGAAAGTAAATTCATTAATTATTGAAGAAAATTTTGTCTAACTAGTCATGAAAACTATTATCTAGATACCGACTTTAGCATTGTACTTTCAAGAGACAAAGACAAAGGGCAGATTTGTAAATTCTTGCACTAATAAAAAATATTTGTGCGATATTTATGAGTGAAATTGATTGATAAATATTTTATTTAGGAAATTTTGCGGCTCTATTCTATAAAAGGGAAATTTGATTTTTTGTGGAAATTTGGTCAATTTTCGTAGGGCCAGGTAGGCGTACTCTACAACGTGAGTCCTCAACGTTGAATCGCGTTGCGAGGATTATGTGTGCCAGCTATGTGGAGCAGCGTTTATTGCTTCAATCTAGAGATTTTTCAATGACCCCAAAATTACATTACAAATATCACCAGCGCGTCGGCCCGATTCAGCCATGAGGCACGGACGCACTCTTGCTCACTCTTCAAAATGCCATGGTTTCCCATTAGAGGACTTTCTAGCCATTACCGCAACGGGTGAAGTCTGATTCCTACGCCCCTGTACTCGTTCGATATTATAACTTTGGGTTATACTGTGTTAAATGTTTGTTTTCAATGTTTATATATTCATGGACTTGAAATACAAATTTGATTGGGGTTATTTGATCGACATTCGGTATTTTACAGCCCTGAATTTTCAATTTACAAAAACAAACAATGATAACAAAAAAACATACCTATACTCTATTCCAGTTGAGAATCGACTTGGTGGCGCTTTGGAGCCAGCCCATTTTTCACACATAAAACTTTTGAATTAATTTTATGTTTCTTACTAGACATACTTGACAACTCGTAATGACAAAATTAAATAATTTTTAATTCTTAGATAATAAACAGTTACTTAAAGGAGTATAATAGTATTCGTTGTCGTACTATTTTAAAAGAGAAAACGTGAACAAATAATTTACTAGCCGATTACAAATAGGAAACAGCTCCTCAGAGCGCAAGATAAATGTGTTAGGTGCGATAAATAAATGTCTTGCTTATTCTGTTTCATTCCTTTGCTGTCCAGCACGCAAACCTTGCTATAAACAAGGACGGCGATATATCGCGTTGTCGGTACTTAGTTTACACGAGCACTGGCCATGTGCTCAATCAAAACGTTTCATTCATTGTTGTCCCGATGCCATATTTACAGTCGTTTCGAACTTGTCACACCAAAGGTTATGCTACTTAGCTACGGTGAACCTTTGCGGAAACTATGTTACAGCTAGAACGTCCTTGCCGGTTGCATTGTTACCGTTTGTCAAATGTCTCAGCGCTAGGTAACGCACTTTGCGTTGGTGAAAAGGTCGACTTTCGTTTGTAAGATTTTCAACTTTCAATGGACTCGTGGAGGAAGGTTATGTTATAAACGAGTTTATTTAAATTTTTATGAAGTTTTCGTAATTATTTATGAATTAGGTTAAAATTGTTAGCATATTTCTGATTTCTTAAAGACTGAAAGAAACAATTGACTTTCATTTGTTGATAAGAATTTCATAGCCATTCATTAACTTTCGGTTTTGAGGTTAAACAAATATGAACAAAGTTATGTTAATTATTTTTTAATGTTTGATTTTATATTTGTGATAGAATTTGAGGAGAAGTGAACAAGGAATTTGACAATGAAACAAAAATACAGTTATTTATTTGTAATTATTACGAGGACAAAGGGAGGTTGCGTTACTTGTTCTTGAACTAATAAAAAGGAATGAATTTAAAAAGGTATAAAGCCTGTTTTAGACGATCATACATGTATTGAACTCCCAACTTAACAAATATATGAATAACGATTTGTAATCGTGTGTGGAACACAAATTTTGATGCATTATACATTGTACTCTCTCGTTCCAATCTTAAATTATTATATTTTTCACAGTTTGTAAATTTTAATAAGAAGAGGCAGCTCCAATATTATACGAATTTCAACTTTGTAGCTTTATATATTTAGGAAAGCATACTTCATCGATTGACGCAAGAATGAAGCAGCTCCGATGATTTGTTGGGAATTTATATAAAACATATTCATGCCACCTTCATCAATTCAGTGCAAAAATGTGTCAGCTGCGGATAAGACTAGTTTTTCACTGCATAATCTATTTTCTTTGCTGTTTGATTATTTTTTTTAATTACCTACATACTTAACGGATATGAATTTAATTGTCGTTAACATCATAGATATTTTTATTTACTCTATATACAATAGTAATAAATGCAACGAAGACATACAGTGCTTAAGATAAGGCAATATCACGTATATATAGATAAAACAATCCAAATTTTCACAGAATTAATTCAAGGCATTAATCTACTTTCCACTTATCTGTCATTCATTTCGGTTATTACCAAGTAGAACTAGGTAATATTTGAATATAAATTACCGTTTTGTACATACGATAAGAACTGATTTATTTCAAAGTATTTAGTTTAAATTCTTTACATTTTTATCTGATTAATTCTGCGATCATTGTTTTTCACACCGAAAAGTTGAATGAACGAAATTAAATGTATGAAATGCTATTTATTCAAGCAGAAAATAATCTGGACTAGATTTGTAACTTTGTTATGAAATCTAGAACAAGCAACTGGACTCAATGTAAAAATATAATTTTAACTTAAGAAAAAAGTTTTATCAGTTCATTTAAAAAAAAAAATGTGTTAAGAGAGTATTCGTAAATCCCAACAAATTCACTGGAATTTATATTGATTCTGGACTTCCGCAATAATGGGGTCCTCCACTATTTCTTTCTTAATTTTTTATGCATTTCATCTAAAATGAAAGTGATTTATAGTCTTAGAAAGTTTTTATTGTTATTCGTTAATCCGTAATAATTTATTATAATATTCTGTGACGTAGCTATAGAGGTGATTTTGTTCTCAAACAATGGAGTTTTGCTAATAATTGGAATCACATAAACTTGTAATTGATAATAACACTTTTTACAACTCAAAATATATGAATTTGGCAGACTGCACTGGGAAGAACTGACGATCGCAATAAGTGAAAGAAAGTGCACATTCCGTAAGGTTCAGTTCACTGGAAAAGTATGAATGAAACACGTAAAACTCAGCTAGTGCGCACTGATTATACAGGGTGTAACAGAAATAAGTACATTAAATTTAACCAGTGATAGAACACGCCGAGTGCAACAATATTTCTTAATAACTTTTTTTTGTAAACCTTCTAGATATTGAGTTAAAATTCTAAGTTTTGTTACATATTTCATTGCCCGCCTATGGTTGAATTCAAAATGGACTATTCTACAAACAGTTGTTTCCGTTGTGACTGCGACTGAATACAATGAAAGGTTGAATGAATTTGTCAACGCAAAAGAAATGTTAGAAACAGGTGAATAGATTGATCGATACACCAGATAGTGAAACTATACACAAATCGGGAAAGATAAGACACAGAATAGAATACCTTGACTAAGGTACCAAAAAAAATCATATGTAATATTTTTATGTTACAACAGATTGGACAATCCAAAAATTGTAGAACATTTATAGGATGCAGTCGACCAAGAACAACTCTACAATTTGCGGAACAAGAAAACGCATAAAGATGATTAAAAGTGATGCAGGCCTAAATGAACACAATAAATGTTCAAAGTGGCCACCATCATTGTCAATACACTCTGAGGGCATCGACGAAATGATGTAACTGTTGTTTTTTCAATATCCTCCAAATTGTCATATGTGATATTTTGTGTTGTAGTGCTGTTCTTCGAGTACTAAAACCTGGCTGAGAATCAACAACTATTTTATTTACATACATGTAAAAAGGTGCGAACGTTTGGAAAATGACGATTCGGAAAACGGTCCAAATAAATTTGCTGGGTTTTGGCAGCGTTTCTCTGAGCTTTACCATAAGCCAGCACAATGTCTGTATACTCATTATCCGTAAAGGCAGGCTTATTTAGTGATTATAACTTATAATAATTCTTAATCGATTTATTTGGCAAAATTTATTTGAAAAGGTTGACATATTTGTCAAAAGCAATTGTTTTATTGTTATTGCGACTGGATCATATTATTATGAAAATACCTAAACGTAATATAAGTATATTATAGTTCGTTTTGATTACCGCTGGTAGTCTGTCATTCAACATATTTTTCACTTGTATACCTACTTGAAAATGGATTTGGAATAGAGTAAATATGTGACGTAGATATAGCGATGTGTAAATGGTATTAAAAATTCGATTATTTAAATACTATAATAAATTTTTACCCATGTTCTAATTTGTTACTACAGTGGAGGACCCCATTTAACTTTTGTGAAGAAAATCTACGAATATTAGTCGTATTTGACAGTAAAAAGTTTTCAATTTACGAGATAACTCGTACTAAGCATCATGTTAAGTGTTAAGATATGTTTATTAACTGTGGAATCTCTCACTGTCACAAAAGTCGAACAAGTCAATTTATTGAAGTTTCCGGTTTATGGCACGATATCGTTCGTTCGTATCCTATTTGTTTATTAATGAAAATAAAAAGTTTTTGTTTGTAAAAGTTAAGAAGTGTCAAAATGAGAGTGACGTTGCCTCATAATTGAAACGTATTTGTAAACAATGGCGGTATTCACGATATGAAATTAGAAATCTAGAGTAGCTGGTAATTATCGTGCCGAACTAGATTAACACCTCGTATTATCGAGTGAGTTTCAAAGACACTGATTTCCACATAATTGTAGCAGCAGCGTTCTCATTTCCTAAACATTTCGAATATTTTGTACTAGTTTCATTTTGTTTCGTTTCGTTTGTGTAAAAAGACTTTCTACATCAATATCAATGTGTTTGCATAAACTCCTCGTTCCAAACAAAACGTAAATTCCTCATTTTCACGTCGGATAAAAAATAGGACACGTTTTAAATTAACTCTGAGCGCAGTTCATTTTTCACTGACACTCTGTCTACTTATGCACTAATTAAATATTTTATGTAAAATTTTGTTGTTGGCACGCTAATGCAAATGAATTTAAAAACGCATATCATCAATCTAATTAATTTACTGCATTCGAGGAAATTTATACTTGACAGTAAACTGAATGACTTCATTATGTATAATGAAGGTATTTGAAATATAAATTTGTATTTTGTATAAATTGTCAAAGAAGTAATCAGAATAATATTACATTTAAATTGTAGACGCTCGATTATTTTTTGTGAGGTAATGTGAACTCTCATTAATATCCGCCACAGGGTTGGCAAAAACCTAGTGGGTTTTTTGAGTTTTATTGAGCTTTTTTTGGTTTTTACCTCTCGCTAAGAGAGGTATTGGATTCATGCTAAAAATCGCATATCCAGATTTTATTGAATAAGCACGTTTTAAGGTCCCTACAATCCGATTTTAACATTTTTACGATGATGTCTGTGTGTGTGTGTGTGTGTGTGTGTGTGTGTGTGTGTGTGTGTGTGTGGATGTGTGTGTGTGGGATGTTGGAAGGACGGTTACTCAAAAACTATAAGACTTAAAATTTGTTTAACAACGTATTTCCCAATCGGACATTCATGGGAAGATCTGAAAAGATTTTGGTAACAATTGGACAACCGGAAGTAGAAGATTCTTGAAAAAAAATCTTCTAAATAATATTTTTTGAAAATTTTTCTTGGTAATATTAAAGAAAATTAAATTCTCTATCTGATACATTTAAATATTTTATTATATATTCTATGGATTTAGAGATAAAAGAAATATAATAAATAAAATAACGTTATAATAAATTTTACAGCCGAAAGGATGCCATGGAAAATAGTTGACAAGTTGAACTGTTTGTAACTGACAGATAAATGTTAGTGTCAGAAATTCATAGATATTACTAAAGAGTTTTTCTGGGAAGTACATATACATTATATTATTTCTTAATGTATTAGTAGTTAAATCTGTGACTATTATGGAGATGACAAGTCTAGGTTGAAGGACTTAAATTTGTTTCAAACATTATGGGACAATGTACACCAGTACTATAGACTAGAGTAACTTTGAATTGCGAAAAAGCTATCAAATTCTTCTCAAGTAAGTTGTAAATATTGACAAAATTACACATCGATATAAGAATAATCGGAGTGCAATCTATCCGTCACTTTATTAAAGGGAATTAGTGTTATTTAGATATAACATGTATGAAAAAATAAAATGTAAAAGAAGATATGTAAGAATAGATGCACAATCCATATATACATTTTAGACCGCCCAAAATTAATGTTTTTACTAGAAGAATATGAAGAGAAAGTAAACAACGTTGTTCGAATTGAAAATTGCAGTTACCAGCCTAATATTTATATATGGTAAACTCTACTTTGTAATTTATTGTAACATAATTTATGGTAAAATATCTTCATGTTGAGACATGCTATTATTGAATAATAAAGAAGTTTATACGTCATAGATTTATATGAATATATTATTTGTATTTATAAAAATATTCTTTGCTTTATGCATACAGCCAGGTAAAATATACGGCGAGAGGTTATGTGCTGGCCACATCAGATTTTTTGGGCTTTATTTCATATTTATTATGAACTTAATCATAATATTTTTTTTAACTCCGATGTGTAAAGTTGATACTTTAGAAACTGCAGACAATGTGTAAAGTAAACGATTTTTGTATTTTATTTTATTTACACATTACAGAGCTATCACCATCAATACACGTTTGGCATTTAAATTGTCTAACCTAAATTTAGTTTTTTCTATACATTCATTTTGGTAATACTGGCAGAACTGCAGTACTCAACTTCAGATCTCTTATCTGTGAAATGTGAACTCGGTATTTGGTGTGTTCAAATTGTCGTCTGTTCGTCTGTCAAATTTCTAATTTGTTTCAGGAATTTTATTTAAGGTCATATAAAAAATATTGTATGCAACTCAAATGTAAACAATCTTGTTGCATAAATAACTATTTATATTAATTATACATTATATATTAAATTTGGTCTTTTATTCTTTTATCTGCCACTTTTTCAAACTAATGCGAAAAAGTAACCAAATCAGTCAATCAATGATATCCTGTTACTTTTTCGCACGAATGCAAAAAGCAACAGTCCTAATTTATAATAGTTCATTATTTGCTTGTTGTTAAATTTAAACGTGTGATACGTTGCAAAATGTGTTTTTGCACATGGTTATTTCTTTGTAGTAATTTAATAGGGAAATAGTTCTCATTCGATTTTATTAACAATAAAATTTTAAAATAATTTCAATAATTTATAATAATTAAACAATTGCAGAGTATAGGGGCGAACATAATACAATTAAAAAATCCGGTGGTTTATAGATACATCAAAGAAAAACTTAAAAGATGTTAAAGTTCTATAGAAACAACAGAGAAAAATACAATGATCCTTCACTGGACGCTACTAATTAAAGAGGATTCTGTATGTAGTATCAATCTGTGAGGAGTTGATGAGATCCCTGATCTAATAGTGTGATTATCTTCAATTTTTGATAGTGACTTATTTTTGTAATACAATGGAATAAACACCTAATGTTTTCTTATAAATACAAAATAAAAGAAGTTCAGGAAATAAATTCAATGCAATTAAATACTGAAACCCGAAATATCCAAACTTTTTAAATTTAAATTCTGACATGAATTAGTTTTTCTTATTAAAGAAAGTAGCTTTTAGTTCATTATCATCAACAATATATGTGTATTTATGTTTTTATATAATTATTCATTTGGAAGATATCAAAACAGTTTTTTGCGATTTCCCAAAATTTGACCCAAGTGGATTTGTCGGATTTTGAAACTAGGCGATTCATATGTATAAGCCTCTGTTATTTCTCGATCCTCGATTATTGATTCGTTGATCTATCATGGCCATATCATCAATCAAATTATTGTTTTCGTCACTGGTAAGCAAACCTTTCACTGCGAGGATCATCTTCATTGCTTTTCCTCCCACGTTTCAATTCAGCTGCCCACTTTTTAACCATTGTGTATGAAGGACTAGATGTTTTATCTCCGTGAATTTGGTTCGGTGTTAATCCCTTTATGCTGGTGCTCAGTTAAATAGTAACATAATCAAAGATGGTTGCTAATTTATACAAAGTATTAGAATATAAAATATACTATCGAGGTTAATGTGTTAAAATTGTTGGTATATTCTTCCATTTTCTCCGTTTTCTCCAACTTTTGGAAAGTGATAACAGATAATATTCACACAATTATTGTAAATGGATCATTGGTGAAAATATTCACGAGCGTCTTCCTATAATTTTTCCAAGAGGAGAAACAATTTTATTGTCTGTTGAAATCCTAAGCAAATAGTTCGACTTAGAAAATGTTAGCGCAACTAATTTTTCGTTACAATTCTCACGGCACGTATTTCTGTAAACGTTAACGCGTCCATCGTTCGTTGCGTTATGTAAGAGATCGCAGCACAGCTTTCGAAAGTGGCCCACGCTTACCATTATTCCAAATACAATAACTTCGTCACCGTTTGCTTATGCATAAAAAGAAAGTATTTTGAAATTTTTAATACGTTCGGCGCATACTTTCCTCAACGACTTTCGAAATTTTTGAAGGAGACAACAAATAGGTTCCACATTTACTTGGCGATGAAGTGTTTACTTACAGTGGATTGCGAATACAAATTGAAGAATAGTAGGGAGGTTTTTGCAAGAAAATAATGTTAGTATAGAAATAGACAAGATATTAGGTTAATTCCCTAAACGTCCTAATGGGTTACGTTTACCGGATATATATGAGCACACTCGAATTTCTAGTAGTCAAATTTTTCTATATTTCGAATTTTTAAAGAAATTTCTGCTTTACCAGAAATTTGTTTCTAAATGTCGATTTTTTTTCAGTTGAGAATGCAGATTCTAAATATTTACGGAAGTTCGACTGTATGTAGATTGATATGTAGGGGCAATAGTAAGAAACATTTTATAATCTTATTACTGATATGAATATTAATATGGCAAAGAAAGTTAGCCATGTCTCAATACGGTAGATTACTACTATCTATGTACATATTTTGAAATTTACCATAACGGTACAAACTATATGTATGTATATACGACTAGACTTTAATACTTTTTGCATGTTTATGTTCAGTTGTAATCTATATTTGTATTGTAAAAAATTAAATCAATCTCTGTATTTTTGTACCTGCAAATCCCCATAAATTTAGAGTCTAATAGGAAATGTGTAAATCCAATTCCAGAATAACTTGTCTACTGTTATATTTTGCCATGGATTCCATAGAATATTGCGAGCTAAATTAATCGATTTTAACGAAAATAATCGATAATCCAGCGGCCGAAATTTCGGTTGTTTAAAATTGCTTGTGACGTAATGGTCAAAAAAGATACTAATTGTGTGCTGCGTGACAACAAACTTATTACAAAAATCTTCAAATAGCAAAAGAGAAATAAGTATAAAATTTGTATGGACCATAAACCACATGTCCCTAATTTTATTTGGCTTATTGTACCTGTGTTCTACAATGGTTTTGTCAATTTACTTTACCAGTATCTTTTTCAGGTACAATATGATGAGAAATTTATTTAAAACTCTTTTTACCTGCCCTTGTCCGACCTTCTGTTTGTTGGTTGATCTACCTGAGATATTGTCCTTTAGCAACGGTCAAGGACAAGCATCAGGGTGTGATTTATAAATGACATGACGCTTAAAAAGCTATAAATTTTTAAAAGCTTTCTCAGATTTCATTTTATTCTCATCTCCACGAAAAGATTAACAGAGAGTTTATCTGTGCTTATTCGTGGAAGGTACAGTACATTGGGTAGATAATCGCTTTTAAATGTAGTTGATAATTATCTTTTGAAAGATTTTTAGAATTGGGAGTTGATGAAATTAGTTTTGTTTAATGTTTCGCAGATTTACGTTTTTAAAATGAAATAAATCATTTAAAAGCATTGATAGAAGATTAAGTTTATTTCGAACATGATTATGGATAGGTTTGATGATGAAATCGTATTTAGAGAAAGAAAAACCAATATCTTTGCAATACACTGTAAAAAATAATGAGGTAGTTATCGCTTGCTACTTCCGTTGCAGTTGAATTCCGATATGCCACTTGTTCTCGTAGTGTATGACAAAGATTTTCGCATCCCATTGCAGTAAAACGACACTAGCACTATTTGCGGCGTCACAAAGTAGAGGTCATTTTGAATCATTTTACTCTTTTATAAATGTGGACGATTTATTTATATTAAGAAACGGATTGGGATTGATAAAACATCATAAAATATAATTGACATAAATCACACAATAACAAAACTATACAATACAACTACTTGATTATTTGTTTATTTTATTATGAGCAGTGACACGTCACTTAACATGACATATTGTAAACAAATATGTAACATGATGGGGGGGGAGGTGAAACTGGCGCAGCTTATACATGCACTTCTTTTACCAATGATGACATGGTGGTCGTTTGAATGGTGGACCACCACTTGACTAAGAAGGACGAACACTCACTCACTTTTA
The DNA here is from genome assembly GCA_951394225.1 of Harpalus rufipes. Lineage (NCBI taxonomy): Eukaryota > Metazoa > Arthropoda > Insecta > Coleoptera > Carabidae > Harpalus > Harpalus rufipes. The sequence goes on along the minus strand of OX596279.1, from coordinate 26,007,629 downwards.
CTTATCTTTGATGGCCGATGAACACTTACATTTATAGACACAGACATTGTGGTATTTAAACTAATTTTTATTTACACACATATTTACATTTAAACTAACTTATTATTGATTTATTACACTAGACATAACTAAAAACAAAACTGAGAGGATTATCACTGAGGGGTTGAAGAGGGTATCATATGGCATCCATATCAAAATATTAGCCCTGCACGTAGGATTGCAATAACTTCTACACTTAATTGTCAACAAATAACTGTCTAGTCCGTTGACAGTCATTCTAAACAAATCGCTTTGGGAAAAATGATAATTATTTCTAAACAGAATTTTGACTCACAAAGATAACAAACTTGAAATATTGATCCTGAAACTATAATTTAGAAGAGTGTATAAAAGTTATTTATTTGTTATTGTTCGCCTTGCGACAAATAAGAATTTTATTAAAATTGACATAATGGTAACCATCCTATTATAGGAAATGAATTTTCAAGTTTCTTCGAGGAATAAACAGAAAAATAAAACACAACGGAAATTTATATCGTTATATATTTTTTTAATATTTTACGTTTCAATTTCGTATGCGTGCAGTAAATGATAAAGCGACAATTATTAACAAGAAAAGCACGAAGTGCATTTGACGTATTTGATAGTGAGTGACTCATTGTGCTTCGTCGAAGAAAGATAATACTATTTGTCCTCGGCCAGGTCAGCTTATAAATGAGTTAACGACTCACATAACTTATCTTTTTGCAAATTCATGCCGCAAATTTCACGGATTATGATAGGAAAACATTAGAGCACATTGTCACAGTTCTCATATCTTTATTCGACTTGAGAACAAAAATCTAGAACACGCATATTTATTTTCTTTGTGTGTATACCTTCAACCTAGACTCATATTTAGAATTTAGGACAGTACCTGCTGATAAAAAATCCAATTTTAACTCTGGGATAGTTGACCCAAATAAACTTGAATCCTCTACCTAAAATCGTAAAACCAGAAATACCCAAGAATGGACTACCTTCATACCTCTGCAACAAAGAAAGGACAGAATCGAAGCGGAATTTCAGTGCGTAGCCTTCAAGGTGTCTTCTTTAACCTTAAAACATCACGATACAGTTTTACATTTGCAACGTTTTCACAGCGTCAACAATTGTTTATGTAATTTTGGTTTGATATTTTTTATGATAAATGTTGACAGATTATTTATTGTCTTTTAAGTCAAAGCATTAACAAATATATGTTTTCGAACTGATAATCCATAAGGATTACTTATATCTTTTTATTGACAAAGAAATAACAGCTGTACGAAATACTAAATACATCACGAACCACAGATAAATGATTCGTCCATTATTTTAGTTTTGTAGTTTATTAGATTAATGTTCTTAAATTTTTTATAAGATACTTTCCTCCTTAGATTTATTATTTAATTGTGTTTTATTATTTAGCCTTTCTAATTTCTCATTTCTATTTAAATCCTTTAGAGATCATTTACAAGTTTCAATTATTAGTTCATTTAACATTCTTAAATTTTTGGAATAAAATAAATATAAAATTCGAAACAACAATTCTGAAATAAAACGGGGGACACAATATTTTATGAACACATTTAATAAATATAGTAATATAAAATAATTTGAAATATGCGACTTTTCATTCATAAGTTGAAGTTGAAATATTTGTAATTAAAGGTAACTATTAAAAATCATATCTCTAATCTGTAAGGTGTAAAATATACTCCTACATATATAATTTGGCCTATTCTTTTTTGTAAATAATAAATCAGAAAATGTTAAATGACCCCCATTCGAATAGGGAGAGTAATAACATATTCACGCGTCAGCAAATCTAATTACATAAATTCGTGTGGTCGTGGTAGAATCCCACAAAATAGTCACCCAGCACTTTTGCAGTTTTGGGAGTTCACTAGACGTTACAGACACAGAGCAGCCAACAATTGCTGTCATACAAGTTGATATTGGTGTTGTCAAAGTGTATCCATCAACATAGCAAGAAGTTTATGGAAACTCGTCAATATCGAGCATGTTGCTTGTGTCCCTGTTACCCATTTCAAATGGAAAACATTACTCAGTGTGTACGGTGCCATCCACAAAGCACAATAGTTTGTTCTCCTTTTGGAGATTTTAGGAGCTACTAAACAAAGAAGTTCTTCGAAAAAAGATTTTGTTAATTTGGCGAAATTGCGAAACAAGCTACCATCGTTCAAATGTAATTCAAACATCAAGTTTCAAGTTTTCGCCACAGTTTGACCCATTTTGCAAAAACTGTCTCTGCCACCATCTTTTTCGTTTTTGAGCATGGGTAGCTATTATGATGAAAGCAGCACTAGCACCACTCAGCAGTCGGATCCATTTTACTTCAAAACTGAATTTGGTTTAGACCGGCAAGTGTTTTTTTTTGTTTAGACGCCTAACACTGTTGACTGCATGTATCCTGAAACAAGTTGCTGTACCCAACATAGATGTTAGCAACATCTGTCACCTTGTTGCCAACATTTTATTGGCCGGTCTGTACTACGCTTTTGATTAGAGGGTCTAAGAGATACGCAATATTGATACAAAATGAATACTTTAAAAAAGCTGCTGTATCGGTACTACTACGATATTGAATACCAATAAAAAATAATACAGATTTTAATTTAAAGACCATCTCTACGTTAGACAATATTTATAGTTTGTGATTGTTGATTAGTGTACCTAGTTCGCTATACTGTTGCAAAGTGGTCCTGGCGTATCAATTAATCACAATAACCATATTATGATTAAATAAATACGAAATAGATATATACGCAGATTTTAGTACTTAATGAGAGAAAAAAAAAACATTTTTTAACAGTCCATTTAGAATTTGTGAGTAACTAGGTAATGTAACATTTATATCACCATTCTCTATCTTGTTACTCATCCTATAAATCACTGTAGCCTCTGTGTTGGCTCGAGACAAGAGAGGCCGAAACGAATCCTTCAAGGGCGCTGGAGCAACGACCAGTCCGATCTGGTTATTGTTTGCAGGATGGCCTCCAGCCTTCGGCCTGCGTCCAGGTATAATGCCGGGGAGGTTTCCTTGAGCGGTCGTCACCCTGTGCTTTAGAAATGTAGAGGCCAGGCACAGAATACAACAGCAAGAGTTCCAGAGGTTCTTTGTTAGCCCTGGTGATGGTTTGTTGGAATTTGGGACTGGCATTGCTGTTGGGATTGACTGTGCGGGTGGGATCTTTTACCTGAATTTAGTTTATGGATGTAGCATTTGGTATTTGCTTTATAAACTACCTGGAAAATAACTGTTTTCGGACAGAGTTTCTTGATGTTGAAGGGCAAATTTGTACTAATATTGAGAAATATTTTGATGACATATTTTGGCATAGTCAGAAAAATTGACTGTGTCGGGTCCTGCAGTAAAACTATAAATATCGTAATTTTGACAAAGCGGCATATCGCTCACTTTTTGCTTTATAACAGGCCTGGCCAACCCGCGGCCCGTCACGTTTTGTCATACGGCCTGCCGGTACTAGGCGAATAACTGTTCTCTGTTCGGTTATCCAGTTTACATATTTAAAAAAATTAAGCGGAAGAAAAGAATACAAATATCATATTAACCGAGATATATTCATGTATTTCTATTTTACATTAAGAGTAAATAAATAGAAGTTTTATATATAACTCCTTTATATTATCTTTTTAAAACGTATATATAATAATGACATGTTACCAGCTTTATAACATTCAATGCCAACGGGCCATTATTTGTGCCGCTCTAATGAAAAGAAGACATGCATTGATGGTTCCTCTACCTGTCTACCTGCTGTGTATAGTAAAATAATCTTACTGTTCCTTTAACATAAATGCTATTTTTGTTTGAAATAGTATCTTGTAGCAATGAAAACTATATTTGCAAACAATTTTAGAACAAACTGTCAACATAGTTCGTATACATTGGCTTGTATTTTAGCACTTTTGTATCTCGTGTTGATTTTCATTATTTGTCAATAAAGGTACAGGAAGCTGGCACAACCATTCCGACACAATCACACGAAATCAATCAGAAAATATAATAATAATTAATTAATCAAAAAAAAAACTAATTAATTACCCACAACCCAAATATATTGTACAGGGTCCACCAGAACTAATTTTTGTCCAACATTAAATTCCAGTCCCCCCTTCATCCCAGTTAAAACCACGGTTAATGTAGTTCTTGCCGGCCCTGATAAGTTAGAGATGTTATATTACGCATCGATGGGAGCCAACACGGAACGTAGCGGAGTGATGGGCTTCCGGCGAATCACCAATGTAGTGGTTAGGTTTAAATTTAGTATTTGGGTAATTAATTAGAAATTAACGAGCAGTAAATTTTCTGCTTGATTTCGTGTGTTTGTGCCAGAATGACTAGAATAATCTTGTGTTCTGGATGCAAAAAAACATAGTTTCCTACTAGGTGTTAGCAAAGATTATAGTCCGATTTGAACTACCTATAAACGAAATATTATTGGACGTCATCCTAAAGCCGTGTCTCCATTGCATCGACTTCGCCATTCGGTCAGCCGAACGATGTCACATTTCAATTTTATTTTTAGATTCATCAAAGAAATCCGCAATTTCTGTTAAACTATCGTGCCCCTTGTACCCATGTTTATCATTTATATTACTAAAGTCCCAAAGAACGATATTAATACATTGCCGTGACGCCTTGCCAATCTAGAAAAACCATATCAGAACCACACCAAAAGTATAAAACACATCATCGCACAAAATAACTAATTCTCCCAAAATTAGTCAAAATTCGTATTGTTGAATCCTTTTTCGGCCTCTCCCCGCGATGTGCTGTCCCCACACCCTGTCTCCATTGTTCTGTGACCTCGAACTCGATCAACAACACAGAACACAGGTCACCTCACCCATCCAGGCTGGCCAGACAGCATATCCTGCCCAGGCAGTCGCATCGCATGGTCGCTGGGTGCGTCTGGCTGCTTCTGTCTCGCTTCTATTGTTCCTTAACACACAACAATGACAACCTACGAAGGGTGCAAGAAAAAGGATAAAAGTATGATGGGAAAGAGAAAGATTGATAGAGAGAATGACAGATAGAGATTGTCTTGTTTGGGAACTGTTTTGACATTGAAATTGTTATCAATGACATAGAGATATGCCTTTATCTGTTAAGGGAAGTTTTGAAACAATATAGATATCGAATCAACTAAACAAAAACAAATATGATAGTTACTGAAACTTGTATATCTACTTATACAAGGAAAAAATCTGTTGTGGCTCTCTCTCGCCATATTGCATATAACATTTCTTAAATGTTCATAATCCTATTAATAGTAATATATATTTCAAGGCACTGAAGTTCTATTTTTTATCACGATTGTGGAATTTGCTGAGGCATAGAGCCGAGGAAAATAAACCATACGAGTGATAAAAATAAACTTCAGTGCGCGGAGGTGCATATTAAGTTTTATTTGAAATCGAAAAATTGTGAAAATGAAAGGAATATTTATTTTTATAGGTTATGTTTACATATCTGTAAATTTAACATTCAATATTGCTAATCTCGGACATTGATTTTATCGTAAAGAACACTCAAAATTATGTGTTTTTTCTCAAACTTATTCATCGGAATTATTTAGTTCGTTCTTTCTTGCACATATTTTTGTCATTTTATTCGTACAATATTTATCATAAGATCGACAACACTGGATTTGCATGAAATCGTCGTATAATGGATTACTTTAGTGCCAATTTCTGAACTTTTATGACGATTTTTGGGCCAATTTCAAATAAAAATTATTATCTGATTGTATTACACTTTTTTAAATATATTTTTTTTATCCCTAAATCAATAGAATATTTATGTGTGTAGAATTTAAATGGAGCAGATACATAATTTAATATTCTTTAATATTTGTATAACAAATAAAAAAAAAATATTTAGATATTTTACTAAGACACTACTACTTTCGGTTGTATAATTGTTATCAAAATCTAATTAACTCTTCTAATGTTTAAATGAGGAATTTCATTTTGTTAGGTAGTCTTGTAATATTTGAGAAATCTTTCTACATATCGTAAAAATGTTAAAATTGGATTCTAATGACTAAGGACCTAAAAGCTTGCTTATTTATTAAAATTTTGATATGCGATTTTAAGCATAATTTCTGTACCTCTTACTAAGGTGGCGAAAGGTAAAAACATTAATATACAAACATACATTACAATAAATAAAGGAAAAACAAAAAGTATCATTTGTATCGCTCTTCTGTAGAACAAATTGTATATCTTATGTCCAATGTATAATTTTATTGTTCTATCGAAAAAACAGACGCCATTTTTTCAAATATTTTCGGCAATAATGTTAGATTTGATTTTTTTAAATAAAAAAAATAAAGTGATAAATCTGTATTTTGTTATTTTTTGAAAGTGTCATCTGCTTTGGCAACAAAATTTTATATAGGTATTTTGAGCTAAATTAACATTGATAAATAATTTATCGTGCACTTGAACAGAATGAATAATCAGTTATTGACAAAAAACAAATAATAAATTTTCATTCTTCATAGAAGTTTCTAAATTCTCAAGAACTAATCTCGAGATTAGATCAGTTTTCCTTTGAAAAAATGAATCACTTGTTATGCACTTGTCTGTATTCGCTGAGCCCTAGCTGCGTGTAATATTCTCTTATCTCGAGAAAAAAAAGTAAAAAACCGTGTTGCAGTGAATTTATTTGCATTGCATGTTGACTGGTTTTGAACTTGAACTTTATTTGCATGGTGTGTTTACGTATTTGTTGTTTACTTCGTCGACTGCTGGACGTAGCTGATAACTACAACGACGATGTCTCTACTTCTTTCTTATTGCTCGCTTTTTATTTTCTACGAAATACTTCATTTTCTTTTGCAATAAAAGAATGAAAATATTGAGTATTTTATTCTATGTTTGAGTTTTTGTCGTTTGTACAAATAATGTGTATATTTTTAAAGAAAACTGTCATTATTAAGTATTCAAAGAACTTTTTGATACTGATATATCGACCATAGGGATTTAAATGTTTAATACATATAAAAATCTATTAATCAAACTCATTGTTTTGGAAATGGTACAAGTATAAAATTCCAAACATCGTTGAAATGTAAAGCCAACGATTGAACTAATTTTATGAACAAAAATAAAGGTTATGTAGATTGTTCAAATACTAAATTATTTTAAATCACCTCCAAGCATCTAAGTAGAAAAGTGTCGACCTATAATTTTTTTCTGTACACCATTAATTTTGATTCTGTGACATTTTTTAAAAAGCGAAATGTGTTTTTTCCACAACTTTTGTGCCAGTTTAAAAATACTAAAACAGCTGCTTTTCATGAGATGAAAATGAAAAACAAATTTGTTTGGCACCATTTTATAGTAAATTGTATCTCTAAATCAGATGTAAATCAGATGGGGCCAATTTTTTACCTATCTCTTTAATTTGAACAAATGGTCCGGAACACATTTCTGTTTTGACAGAAAGCTCCGGGACAGCGTTCCGGATCTAGTTCATAAATACATAATTGGCTATATTTAACCCTATTCATACGTTTGCCACTGGTTGGGCTCTCAGAATCATGTAATATTTTAAGGGTTATTTATATAAAATTACTGTGTTATTATTACATCTTGTAAGGTTAAGATAAAATAAAAAAAATGAAGCACGACGTTTTTCTAACCACAGAGACAGGAGCGGCTATCTAAATTTCGTTTCCGTTTTTGGAAAAGAATAAATCTGATTCAACAGAAGTGTTTCTATATTCTTAGAAGGCTCAACATCATTTCTTTGTCTTTGGACTATGTCCTCTTCCACTGCTTCTGCAGACTGATATTTTTTTTTCATACATTTGAATAAGTGTCATTATCAAGAAGATATTTCAGTAATTTTTTATCAGTTAGGCCTCTTATGGGAAACATTTTTAGAAGATACAACGACTGGAACACGAATAATACGAACTACGACGTTACAGATACGAAATAAAGGGAATGTGAGAAATAACAAGCAATGATAGTACGTTATTTATGTGCAGCTTCCAACTACAGAAAGGAAATATAAAAACAGGTATCTATGAAATTAGTTTGCATTTGCAAACATATAACCAAAACAATATATGTGGCAAACGCCCTACTCTGTATCTTCAAACTGGTAGTAGTGTGACAATTTTTTTATGGAACGCTATAATGTAATATGTATATTTTTAAAAAAGTAGTTAAATTTCACAAACAAAAGTTATAGTTGCCTCTCAGGCCCAGTCGCAATTATAGGGTTAAAAGTAAACAACGTTTGTGACTTTTCTAATCAGAAACGCATTGATCGCAACGTGTACCATGGAGACCTTCGCACACGCTACCGTGTGTTACTATTTATTTTATTAACTCGCGTGGCTTCAAGGTGTGCGTTACTAGTGACACTGCCCAAGGTCAAAACATGAGTTTTTGCTTTATGAATATGACAAAAAAAAACATTGCTAATGTTATGTATTTGCAATCGGAGAATCACTTTTATTTTTGAAATTATGTTGACAACATTTAATCTGTTGAAACGAAATTTGCTGATGTGATGTAACGTACGTGGTACATTTTTTTGTCAATTCGTGAAATTTGTAACTAGGTTTAAATTGGTTTGTTCAACTTTTGTTAATTGACAATAATTACAATTTTATGAAATTGATTATCTATTGTAATATGATTTATGATATAGTAGGAAAATTCTTCAACCAATTAAAAACTCTGCACTTATAAAAGAAAATAAGAAAGCAAAATGATTAATCAGTAACGAGAACTCTTGAAACTAACAATTTTCACCTTTAGAATTAGTGTCAAGAATTCAATAAAACTCAGGGATTTCATTTCGTTGAACAAGGGCGGAATTAAATTCATAATTTATAAAAAGTGTGATTGGGAAAGTCGAATTCGTAAGAAACTTTGGCTCGAACTCGCATGCGCATGCACAATCGAGGGTGGGAGCAGTTCAAGGTCGCGTCGATGTCTCGCACGTGCACTGTAGTGCAAGGAACTGCAATGTATTGCTTCAAGCAATATTACACTTTCAGGAAAACGGTTTATATGCCCAAAATAATGTATTTCGCACTAAATGTAGCTCAAGGTAGTAGTGGTTTTCCTAATCTATTTTCCTGCTTGTTTGCAGGAAACTTGTGGTTGAAATCGTATTTTTTTTTTGTTCCGTATATTTTATACTTGAGAAACAAGTATAACGACCCGAGTTTTTGGCCTTATATGTTAAGGGACGAGTATGTTTAGAAAAATTAAGTAAAAATGGATACTGATCAGTCATATTTATTTTTGATTGACGGAATTTATCTGCATTTTTTTTTTAAATAACAAAGAAACATAGCCAGGCTGGCAAATACCGAGAGTTCAAAAATAATCGACCCAATATAAGTTATATTGGACTTTTTTGAGTTCCATTGATTTTTAATGGGCAATATTGAGTTTTTCAATTTATTGAATTTAATATTATTTTGTAAGAAAAAGTATATTAATGTTATTCGAAACATTATAAATAACCAGATTTTTCATTGTAAATAACATTTTGATTATATTTATTAAATTTTAATATTAAATTTCATTTCATTATTAACTTATTTACAGATTCTGATACTGAAAACCTCAGTGTTTTCAGTGATTAGCTCATATTTAATAAATTGTAATTACTTTGCATTAAATTGTTACAAATTCGTAAATAAAATAAGAAAGTTTATGTATTATAGTTTCTAGGTATTCAGAAAATTATGCTAACAATTTCAGCTTTCACAATGTTTTCTGTAAATTGAAATCCGGAAAATGTATGTTTTCATGTGCATAATAACATTACTAACACACTTCTACCAATTAAGTAATATATGCATATTAACATATATTAAGTAGCATACATATTTCACTTTACAGTTTGACAAAAATTGAGCTGTTAATTTTTAAAAAAATATTGATAGATAAATATTCAATTATTAGTAATAATTTATGCATGGAGATAGAGATTCATTTTGTATATTTTATTCACTCGCAAGCAACTGGTAGGTCTTCACTCCTATTGGGAGTCGCGTGGCTATGTGCGTTAAATAACCAACGTTAAACAAACATAGGAATAGAAGCGGATTGACACACCCAGAAACAACCATTCCCAATACTAATAATATGTTACATAATCTGTCAATTTTAATATCCTATATGATACAAACAGCTTCCCGGTGTTCCAATAATGGCCAATAACAATGCGACAATCCCCAAAGTTAAATATTGTTTGCTTGTCATTTGTAGTAGGTAATTTACTTCCTTGTTAATGGAATTAATTATTGTACCTGACATTCGACATGTAAATAAATTTCAGTTTTTGATTGAAAAGTCAACATGTTGCGAGTGCAACGTCGATCGGTAACTCTGGCACTCTGGGTTAATTAAACTGAATAATATATGAGATAATTGAATCGAAAATAATTCTCTCAATCGGTTCAAACGGTATTGAAGTACAAAAATGACAAATTGTAATCGCTTTTCATGATGAAATTGAGGTTATTCATTTTCAGATTATTTTCACTGCAATGTGATGAAATTGAAACTTTATCATCAATTGTAATTTTAAATTCTTTTTACTATTGAATACTAAAATAGTTTTCATATATCTTTTATCATCAGTTTCAGAATTCAGAATAGTTTTATAAATTATGTAAGCCCTTTATTACAAGAACGATTTTACAATATGGCAACGACCTCGGCTACGACATATTATTGGCCGTTAGTATGAACAATTTATTAAAGGTGATTAGCGAGCAGTTGACTAGCATTTTTTTTATCAATCATTTTATGGAAAAATAATTCACAAACGATTGACAGAGACAAAAAATTCTAGTCAACTGCTTGCTAAACACCCTTAATCAGTTGTTCATACTACCAGCCATAGATTTTACTAATAAATATAAAGTAACTTGAACCGAATACATGTGGTGAAACTTTTGATCACCACCGGCGTAGAACAATAAAATACGAAGGCTACACAAATCACGCCCACTCCACAAATCCATTTCCACACATTCTCAAACTCATTACAAATTAATAATTTCCGAAGTGAGCAAACCATTGGCATCAAACATTCATATGATCCCCAAATTTCCAGGGAAGTAAAACTCGTCCAAGGCTGTCGAATATTGAGCGGGTAAGGCCACCCTGGCTCGGCTGGGGCGCGGACCTTGGCCCGACAGATGTGCGGGGCGAAGCACCCCACGGCCCCTTTGTCCTCGAGCCCATAAATAGAGCTCCCACCCTCGCATAAAGCTCGGGAACATGTGTACGAGCTAATGGGTTATGAGCATAAAATAAAGGGATAAGTAGACACACAATTATAAATGTTATTATCAAGTTATTGTAGGCGACATATTAAGGCGAATGTGTATTACAAACTGAAAAGTGTAAATTCTAAATTTTCCTAGTACGATAGTTTCTCAGCCTTGTTCACACCCCAACGAAATGAAAATAATTTTAAATAAGATTTCAGCATTTGAATCAATCTCTCGGTCATTCTTCAGATGCTGGCCGAGCCCAGTTAGTAACCACAGACGCGTTTCGCTCTTATTGGTGTACACCACACTGATAAGCTCCAATAAGAGCGCAACACGTCTGTGGTTACTAACTAGACTCGGCCAGCATCTGAAAAATGACCGAAAGGTTGATTCAGATGTTGAAATCTTGTGAAACATAGCTTATTAGACATTGTTTCACCTAGAGTTCGCTATCGTACATTTGTTTAAATCAAAATAGTTATTTGTATATCATGGGTTGAAAGCATAACGAGGGCTGCAACTAGTTAAGATCTAAAAAGGTACTTTTAACTAGAAAAATCGAAAAATTAATGAATTTTAAAATGTAATCAATGATTTTCCAATGACATCATCATATCTATGTAGTAACTAGGGAAACAAAAAACTGGTCTGCAAAGTACGTACTTTGTAGACCGTAACCAATGTTACGAATAACAATGGTCTGGATACGAATTATTATTTTTAAAGTATAATTATCTCTTATGAAGAAAAACTGAAAATAATATATGTGGGAAATTGAAACAAATATTTATCAAAATCCTATATTTCAAAATAAATATTCCTATTAAATTAAAAACGTCTCTACAATTTAATCTTGTTTTCATTTAATTACGCACACGTACCAAGATAAGATTTCACACATACGAATACAAAAACACTTAGAATATGAAAATAATTAGAATAACAAATATATATCTTGATATATTTAGTAGCAGTCATAACTAATGACATCTGAATATCAAATGATAATCAGAAATAAAAATTGAACTACCAAGGTTACAGAAATCACTCATTATTTGGTTGCTACAGCACAACCTTCAATTGTTATCCACGAGGCATGTGTTTTATTGAAATTTTGAGGGAAAAAATAAATCCACAAGTGAAATCCGAAAATTTGATGTGTGTTATTTATTGGATAAATAATTATAAAATTATTTTCACAGTTTTTACAGTGATATGGAATTTGGTTAGTTATTACATGACATAAATTGGTCAATGCATGTTTATTGATTTGCTTTTGATGAAGGTATTAATTCGTTTATCAGCTAGCAAACATATTTTGTCATATTTCATTCCAATCGTAATATGTAATTTAATTACAAGCGTTTTCAAATATTTTTTGGTTTACGAGCTAATCATTCTAAAAATAATATTTATGTATGTATATGCTTGACTTAATACGTACGCGAGTACGTACAAGAAAATTTGGTATTTTTTTCCATATTATTTTAAAATTAATAATTTGTATCACGCCTAGTGCCTTGTTAAAGGATTTGACGGACAAGATGTACACACTATTTTTTGTGTACGCGTAAATAATAATTACTAATTCTAATTTATTGAAATAGAAAGGCGGCTTTGATGGGATTGACATTTGATAAAACAATTAGTTTTTTTGAAAAATCGTTGAAAAGAGATTAAATAATTTCAAAAATAACTCTTTATTGTATTTATTGTAATCATATATGCTTCCATACCATGGAGGTAGGAGTAATATGGAGAGAACATAAACTTAACTCCGGGCAAGGGGAATGTAAGCCGGTGGGGACGGACGCAGGTACTGTATTAGTATACACGAAATATATCAAAAAGTCGTAAACGGCAAACACTTCTCCAACAAACGTAATGTACAAACACATGCAATCCACAATTGACAGCAATTACCTTGTAATTTCAAAATAACATGGGACACATTGTAGAGGGGGAAGTGGCTTCACTAGCGATTGCAAATTCTCCCTCCATATTATTCCTACCTCCATGTTCCATAGTATGTTCGATATGTGTTTGTAAAATAACTGTCATGCCAAATTATGTGAGCAAGGCATAATTACATATACATAATTATGTGCTAATTTAAGTACGAGTACAATTTTTGATTCACACATGTACCATTTCTATGACTTGATTGCTCCATAAATTTTCGTGATAATTTATTCATTATGAATATGTAAAACAATATAAGTAATTAATTACATATGTAGTACTGCAGGTCGCATGTGTTATCGGTACGGATTTATCTATAATCTCTATGAATAATTGATCCATTGATAATGTTTATAATTGTGTGCATTTTGTCGCCTTACCTTCACTGTAAAAAGAAATCATGTAAATTTACATAGACAGTAGCTGGCAACATTGTGACCATAGACAATCTATGTAAATATACAATGAAGTGTAATTTTACATTTTATATAAAATTATATACACTACACTGTGTAAAAAATTTCATATGAACATGTAATATTACATTTCCAAAATAAAAATATGTAATTTGTTTACATTATGTTTTGGAATATTTTACAGAGAGATGGGTAAAAAATACATATAAAAATGTAATATTTACATAACTGAAATGTAAAAATTTCACATTCTAAACAAAAATGTGTAATTTTTTACATTATTTCCTGTATAATATTACATATATGGTATGTAAAATTTACAGACAAATATATAAAATATTAAAAATTTTAGTAAAAATTTACATTACAAATAGTATTTTTACATGTTAATATGTATACTTACCTATAATTTACATTAAATTTAAAAATTATAAAATATACCTGTAATTATAAAAATGGGTTATTCAAAAATACACAGTAGTTTTTTAATAGCTATATATTATCAAAGATTATAAAAAAATATTAGGGATTATAAAAAGTATGCATCTTATTATATTAAATTAAATTAGCGAGACAAAAGAAAATGCTGGTTATTTCTTGCAATGGGGTCCTCCGGCAGAACAGAAAATTGAAATGAAAAAAGTTTTAAAAAAATTGTTAGTTTTTGAAATATTTGAGATTTTAAGCATCTATACTTTTACGTCACACTATTGCTATCTTTCTCGCGCAGACTACTATAGAAACTGGTGCGAGAAAGATAGCTATAGGTTTCGTTAAAAATCAAATGCAGTTAAACTAAAAAGAATTATGACTTTTTAATTGCTTCAAAATTAAACAAACTTTCATTTAAAATAAAAAAATTAGCGTGGAGGACCCCATTGCTTATGACCAGTTGCATAAATCTTAAAACATCAGGCACTCTTAATTGAAAAAAAATAGCTTCAAAAATTTAATAACAATATGAGACCGAACATGATTAATAATTTCAAATAACTTTCATTTAATTAAGCTTAGCTTAAATTTTTAATTGTCTCTTCATTAATCCTTTAATTAAACTGATAACTTTAAATCGAGTTGATTGTTTTTTGCTTTTGCTGCCCAGCATCAGGGTGTATTTTCAACAAGTAACGTTGCATAAATTCTAATATGTAGCTTAGTTCTTGTGGGTAGGCCATGTTGCACATATAATAAATGCAATATAATTCTTCAAATATTTTGTGGAAGCACATAATGCCTTCATTAATATTGACGCCCTCCACGAATATATAGTAGGTGGTTCCATTACGATTTTCTGTAATTAAGAAAACATTATTAAACATGACTTGCATATATAGGGTGTAAATTTTAAAACCAGTCATAGGGCTATAACATGAGTAAACTGTTTTTTAGCTTCCAAAAGTTTCTATATTAATTTATAGAAAAAAGAATTGATGAATATTATAGGAAAAAAACATGAATTTTTTGTTCCAAACACGTATATTTCTGTATCATATAAAGCCACGAAATAAATGTAAAATTTGCGAAATTAACAAAAATTCTCATTAGCCATGAAACTGGCAGTATAATATACAGCAATTATTTTTTCTTTAATTTAATGTAGCAACTTTTGGCAGCTAAAACACTGTTTTCCTATGTTATTTAAAATAATAATAAAATTTACACCCTGTAGGGCCATTGTAATGTCTAAATATTTATGACCTGACCTGAAACAATATAAACCAACAGAAATTCATTTACTTTACCATTTTGCCTTTTCTGTTAAATATATTACCTATAATACGCTGAAAATTTTAAAACAAAGTGTATATTTTAAATTTGAATCTATATTCACAATTTCAATATTAAGCTTTTAAAAATAAAACTGAAAATGTGTTTAAGCTTAATATTGCTACTATTCAAATTAATTTACTCGCGTGCAAAAAATGAGTCGAAAATTTGGACCATACTAAGTAAAGAGTTCCTGAAAGTCTTTCTTATTATTTGTAATTGTACTTCTCACAAATAATCTTAGTATTAATAATAATAGTAACAATAATATTAATAGTAACACAAACTCACCGAAACATAAAATGCAGGGACTAGGAGCTGAAGGTTTTGCGTCCTTAAGGTTTATTCCTTCCTAAAAATTCAACAAATTATTATAAATTCTCTAAAAAAATATATTTAGTAATATAAATTTTACCTCAATAGTTTTCATAAAGTATAATAAAATCTTCTTTAATTTTTACCTTCCGTCACCTATAGTAAGGAAGGTATTGTCTTTGGTCAAAAAATTCGGTGGTGAGTTTTCATTGAATAAGCACGTTTTAGGGTCTTTACAATACGATTTTACTATTTTTACGATGATGTCTGTATGTGTGTGTGTGTGTTCGTATGTGCGTGTGTGTGTGTGTATGTGTGTGTGTGTGTATGTGACTGTTTTTTCCTGCACGATATCTCCAGAACTAGAATTCCAAAAATTACAATTCTTGCGTATTTCTCTTCCTTACAACCATATGCAGAGTTGATTAGATTTTGGTTATAATTGGTCAACCGGAAGTGTCCTCATTTGAAGATTTTAACAGTTTTTCTTGAAAAAATCAGTTAAATGTTATTATAACTTAAATAATATATTATTGTCTATACGATTTGATTGCATTTTATATTTGATATTCAACAGATATAGAGTTAAAGAAGAATAAAGATAATAAATTTGATATAAATTTCATAATTCAGCCAGCTATGCTAACTTAACCATGGAAACTGCTAATTCAAATTGACAGATGTCAGTATCAATAAAATGTAAATCAATGAAAGAAAAAGGGAAGTAACTCTAGTATTAGAAGTTTCTAGATATAAGAGAGACGATGATTACATTGGTTTGAACATGTTATGAGGAGAGATGAATATATTAATAGAAGGTGGAAGAAACATAGGAAGACCAAATATAAGATGAAAAGGCTGTATTGTAGAAGACTTGAGAGAAAAGAAACTGAATGAGGACGACACGCAAAGCAAAAATAAGTGGAAGAAGAAAATAAAAAATAGCGACCCCCTAACGAATGGGAAAAACTAAAGAAGAAGAAGAAGATATCAGTGTCATGTGCAATTTGCATAGTTTGTTAATGAAATAACTTTACTGGAAATATAGGATCTTTTGCAAGAAAATTTATGTATGGGGCGCGTGCAGTAACATGACTTTGACCGTGTCAAAATGACAGCAATTAATTATGTCCATAACTGGCAAGTGTTACAATTTTTCAATCAAAATTTCATAATTTTCTTATTTTATGTGGTTTGCTTGTTATCAGGAGTATGGAATTCAGTTGTCGAGAAAAGGAATCACATAATACCAAAAATTTATAATCTTTTGCAAGAAAATTTATGTATGGAATTTGTACATAATACACAGGATTGACGGAAGGTATTGTGCTGGCCACATCAGATTTTTTTAGAAATTATTCTAATATATTCAATTGACACGTTTTCTGTGTCATGTTCATCATTAATTTTAAATTTTGTTCCAATTGTTGTTGTTAAAAATGCAGTACTAATTGTTAATTAATGCTTCTTATTAACACACTACGAACCTCCACACCACAGCTCTGCATTGGTATAACAGTAATGAGGGCGAACTAGTTACGAAAGGAGCAAACAGGGGGTTCCCATATCTCTGTAAGTTCACATGTACGTTAATGTAGATTTACACTGTAAAAGTAAAAATACATTTTAATGTATATTTTTATTATTTTCTAACAATACAAAAGTTATCTGTCTGGTGTATTTGTTACAGTAAATGTAGATAGTGGAATAATGTGCACATTGTCGGTAAATGTAGAAACATGCTAAAATTACTGTTTTCTTGCAATTCAACCAAACACAACAATAACCTCACCTAACGCAAAACAGTCACGCTTGGAAAACTCAGCGTGAGTTTAGTGCGTTAGGTGAGGTAATTGTTGTCATATTTAGTTGCATTGCAAGTGAAAATAATTTTAAATGAATCTTTACATTAGCCGGCCAATGTGCACATCATACCACTATGTACATTTACTGTAACATATTCACCGCACCAGTATTTGATGCCTCTCAGAAGTGACGATTATCGATATCTGCTTCAAACGCAGATCGACTCACACAGTAACATAATATGGGTAATAAAGTACTAGATTAATTTATTTATAAAATATATTTATTATTTTTATGAATGCACTTACCTGTTGTAGTCGGTATATAATAATTCACTATGCTCATATTACACGTCTGTATGTACGCAATGCAGCACAATATACGTAGATATATTTACTAAAATTTACATTTTAATCCGTAAGTCTTGCTAGACATATGTAATTTTTAAATAAATTTTGTAAATGATACATTATTTTGTAAAGGTACATATTTTTACTGTAAAATTCCTTAAAAAATAAATATTTACAATTTTCTGTAAAATTATCGGTATAAAATGTAAAAATAATTTGATTTACATGAGTTTTTAATTTTACACGAGGAATAGAGTAATATTTACATTTACAAATTGTGTAAATTTACATCGATTTTTTACAGTGTTGTTCGTATCCATAGTGCAGTATGGCTGTCCGATCCAATGTCAAACTGGTTATTAATTTTGTCTCTTATGTGTCATATATGATAACGATTACAGCGATGTTGGTCCTGTTGCTATATACTAATACAAACATTCATTATTCTTTTCTACAATAAGTATGTCCTTGAAAATGCGGAAAATTGATTTATTATAAGATTTCAAACAATAATAATTTCTTTTTTACTGGCATTATATGGCTGTAATTTTGACAACGTATATTTGAATCTCTGTTGTAGCTGTATTAATGTTAATATTGTTATAAAATGTAAATTTATTCAGAACAATGTTCTAAATTTTAAACGAAACTGTATGCATTTTAACTTATCTAGTTTACAATTTGACGGATGTTTAAAGTTTGTTTTGTTACCTACTAAACAAGCAACGTTTGAAAGGCAAATAGAAATTTACTATAATTTACTTGAAATGTTTCAAGTTTTTAACATCGTAATATTATTAAATATTTATTTTGTAACTATTTTTTTTTAAGTTTCTCTCCCATATACAAGGGCTGTTCTTAATTTCGTGGCTATGCTTCATTTCACTTAAGAAAATAGTAGATGGCGCTTGTCATTGTCAATAATATTTTTATCTGTAAAATTACAACAAAACATGATTAAACATCACTTCATTCTGTAGATTTTATTTGATAATTAACAGGTGATATTTTTTTCGTTTTTGTGAGCTAGGTTTCCATTCTAACCAATGAAAAGGCAGAATTTGTATCCCTTTCTAAACCAACGCTGTTTTCTTATTGCATTCGATCGAATTAATTTTCTAAATATTTTTTCCATATTTGTATGTTATTTATCTCTTCTTTTGAAAGCCTCGACAGCTTCATTGGTCGAAGTAAAATACATTCAATTAATTCAATGGATGAAGCTGTTGGCACTCGGTGAAACATTGTAAATTATTAAATAAAAACATTATTTTTATTTGTGAAACGAAACCAAGTGTTTTTATTTAATAAAATACATTCCTCACAATTTATTTTTGACATGTAAAATAAAAAGAAATCGTTAGATGTCAAGACTGTGGATTTCAATGTTTTGCTCTTTTAAATATGCTACTGTATTTGGACGAACGTTATCATGATGCATTATAACTACGAGGCCTATCTAAAAAGAATCCGATCTTCGGCTGGGAAACAAATATTACGTATCTGACGGGGTTGGGACCCTAATCCCCTTCAAAGTAGGGCTCTTGCACCTCCACACATTTAGCCCATCTCCACTGCGGGAAACACCTCTAAAGCCTTCTTTGGGAATGGCATCTCCGCCGTCGCGTTTCTCATTATATTTTCTGTACTTTCAAAGCTGGATCATTTCAGTGGCCTCTTTAATTTCGGAAACAATCAGAAATCGCAAGGAGCCATGTCTGGAGAGTAGGGAGCTTGGTGAACGCCTGGAATTCCATTTTTCGCCAAGAAAGTCTAGACCAGGTGCGATGAATGAGCTGGAGTATTGTCATAATGCTACTGCCAGTTTTTCGCCGCCCAGAGGTCTGGTCTTTGCGTCAAACTGCATCACGGTATGGTTCCAACGACAATCTTCCATTCGGTTGGACCACTCCTTTATTTGTGTAATCCCCATGACATCGTTTCCAAACGCCTGGCGAATCTTACGAATTGTTTCGCTTTGAGAGTCATCAAACTTTTGACAAAATTTAATGCAACATCTTTGCTCACCACGTTTTCATTTCGAGCGTATCGGAATCATGTAGCAGCTACCAAGCAGCGAATGACGCACCCAATGGCGAAATGAAAATTCAGGCATGCACATGAAGATGTCCCCCTCCACTGTGGAAAGTGGCGCCGCCTTACCATCATTATTTCGCGCGGGAAAATTGAAGGTCGGATTATTTTTAAACGGACCTCTATTTCTCTTGGTCGATTATGACAGTCTTTGAAGAACTGTAGGTAAGCACACCATACTATACAATCGTTTAGAATTGATCGTACTATAATAATCCAAGTCTATAGTTGCAAGAAGCCCAGTAATATAAAAATGTAACGATTTTTTGCACGAATAACTTTTGTTGAAGCAGATTCATTTTGGAAGACCCTGCCTTTCTTTCTGGATCATATAAGTAGATCCAGCTTTCATCACTTGGTTAAAACATTGAATTATATTTTATAGTATAGTAGGATTTAGTTTCGATGTAGATATTTATTCAAATTCGTACACTTCATAAATACTCAGTAACCATAACATTCCCATAAAACGCCCATAAACTTAACTGACGGAGTTATGTCTGCCGCCATCATCCACAGTTCTTGTGTTACATTTTATATTTTATTTCCATCCGGTCCTAAGCAGACAAAACACGATCTGCTGGGGCTCTGAGGAGGACAGAAACGATCCCTCGTCTCTCAGGCTGGGGCAGAGCCGCTAACGGATCGTTATACACAATCCCGCTGCTGCTAGACTCACCCTTATCCAGCCCTACACAAGGGCGAAGGGCCATCAGTCATGCAGAGCTTCCAAAACCCACGCGAGAGAAAGTATTTGAAATATTACAAAAACAGAGCATGGGAGATAAGGTTGAGATGAGACTAAAGGTGTCACATTGCGGTTTCGGAGAAAAAAGATTGAGCAGAACCACTAATGTGAAACAGTAATCTTTCTAAAGTGATGTGCGATAATGCCTTGAAGAGGTTTTACACAGAATTTTTTTCAGTATTCTTCGAAACCTCGTTATAAGCTTATGGTTTTTTAGTGTAGATACCACGAAGGAAAATTTGTGTAGTTATTTTTTTAATAGTGTCAACTAATTGTAAATAGTAGGACAGAATAGCTCTATTCTTTTTGGAATATTTTACTCAGCTCGTTTGATAAGCGAGTTGAGGTAAACTGAGCTGAGATTTATATGGAAAGAACAACGTTTCACATATAAAAAGAGTAATTTTAATTCATTACCGTATATGACATTTTGGTTTTCAACTAACAAATTGACATTTCTTCTTACAACGTTACCCGTTCTATATACTGAATGGCTCAGATCATTTTGAGTTTATTTCGCGCATGTCCGGAAATTTCATCGCCGGTAAATTGATGTGAGGAAAATTAATCGTGGGTAATTTGATCGCCGGAAAATTGATCGCAAGGAAAATTAATCGCCAATAAATTTATCGCTAAAGTATTGATCTCCAAAAAATTGATCGACAGAATATTTATGCACACAAAAAATATTGTTTATAACAAATCAAGTGAGTTACAAATTACAAATAATGTTCAAAAAAATCACACTTGGTAAACTTGGGTTGAGTTTTGTGTATTAGGCTATGTTATTGATATATTTTGCATACAAAAATAACGCTTGGAAAATTCGAAACGAATTTTGTGTGTTAGGTTATGTTATTGTTATTATATTTACACAAAAGTCAGACTTGGACAACTCGGCCCGAGTTTTCGGCATTAGGTTAGGTTATTGTTGTTATGTTGTTATATTTAGAGAAAAATACCATTTCTGTCGTCAGTAATGAGACATCATAATTGACGTCGGAACCATACTGCACTTCCTGTGTCAGGACGATAGACACGCCTAAAATTTATCAGAAATGTAGTGCGATAAATTTACCACGATCAATTTACTCGCAATTAATTTTCCAGGAATCTATTCCGCGCGTGATGCAGCATCATAGTAAAGAGGGATGTGAGTATGCTTAGTATCGCTTAGCTCAGTTGCTCAAAAAGAACAACAATTTACTGAGTTTATCTGAAGTGCACTGCGATGAACGTAGATTTTATCCAAAAATAATACAATTAAATGCTAGTTTCAATTAAACAAGATTAGAATATTATCATTTCGACTATCTGATCTCCAAGGAGACCAAATCTAAAATGTATCTGCTTTATTTATGGACGATGAATGATTTGTAATTATAGTTGATATGATTTGTATATCACACAAAGGCGTGGAACAAACAATGGTTCAATTCAAAGCAATGGCGTAACGAGTCAGTTTTCCAGCAGATTACTGTTGAAGTATTTCGCTTTCTATTTGGGATTTGTGATTGTATTTAAGAGTTTTCCAGACCAGTGAAGTATCCTCAATCACCCTGTAGACATTTGGATGGGAATACCACATCCGCAGCAGGGTAGTACACATATCCCTCGGCGTAATTTCGTTTAGCATGATAGGGGCGAGTTTCCCCCCTAATATCCGGTCGAAAGCGCGGGAGCTTCGGTCATCAACCTCTAGTCCCACGCAGGAAACCTTTCTATAAGCCTCCCCGAACAGACAAAACTCTTGGTGGAGGAGGCAGATGTTTCTCACAAAGAACGGGGACACCAAAAAGTTTATTACGGATCATTATAACTCAACCATTTCTACTTGTCAAGGGATACATTGGTTGTAGGATCAATTAAGAGTGCATCCTTTCAAAATACATAAATATTTAATATGTTACACATTTTACAATTTTGAATCGTTTGATGTTGAATTCTGCATATGAATCGAACGACACAATTTAACAAAATTATTTGAACAAATGATAAAACATTGCGGTAAAGTTTATTCCACATTGCCTTCAATAAAGGAAACGGTGCGATATTATTATTTGTTCGTTCTATTTAAAATCTTGACTAAGGTTAACTTAAACCATGTTGATGTAAATAACAGATTTTTCAAACACAAACAAATGATAGTCAAGAATAAACAACCGATAACAATAACCATAAATATCAACCATCAACGGAAATAAAGACAACCGCGATAAACAAATACATTTGAATAGATCTCTCTTTGTTTTCGTAATGATACAATTTAAATCTATTTTACAGTTCATCTAACCTTGATGGAATGGAGGAAATATTTAAATCACGATATTTTATGAATAATGCAGTAAAAAAATACTATTAGTATGTAGTGTATTACGTTCAATTTAGACCAGATTAGATAATAAAATGCGTCACGTTCAAGTGGAAATGAAAAGGTCAAATCTATGACAACTTGGTTGACTTCAAATCGGAAATTAGCAATTGAAAATTGTTATTTAACCTCTCTCATTCGTCCCGACTATCAAATGAATCGGGTATTCTCATGCAAATTAATCAGAAAGATATATTACTATTTCCGGAAGAATCTTAAATCTCTAGCTACAAAAAAGTTGGTTTACAATAACTATATTACATCTGCGGCTTTAATGCAAGAATAACTGTCAATTTTTGTGTAATAGTATAAGAAACAGAATGGTCGTTATTATGAACAACCGATTGGAGGTGATTAGCGAGCATTTGACTATTATTCGTCACCAGTTGTCCTAAACTTAATTTTACCTAGCCTCATTTTTTGTCGTTTAGGCGGTTTGGAACATAAAAATAAATATTTAATGTCGTTAAGGGTTGGAATCGCTTCGCCCCAACAATTTCGAATTATCCATAACGACATGTCAGAGAATAAAGTGAAGGAAGATGTCGTCATTGTTACGTAAATATCGTCTCATAAACACCCCTGATCGGCTTCCACCCCATCTAGCGTCAGCCCTAGCGCGATGGAGATGACGTAGTTCTCCGCCCTTCCATTTGTCCCTGTCCCTAGGCCCTGCCGAGCAGGATCTACGGATAATGGTGACGTGTAACGGTGTGGAAATAGTCATGCTAGTCGTCTCAAAATGGAGGTATCATTTTAACGGTTTCCTACAGGTTTATCATGAGTAAAATATGGAAGTTGATAATAAGAATATTACAATTATGGTCGTTGTTCTATAGCAAGGTTTTATTTCTTAAGGTAGATGTTCTTTGTTGTAGTTTTAAACGATCGATAGTACTTACAAAGTTCGCAGACGGAATTAATTAAAATTAATACGGAGGAAATGGAAATAACTTCGTTTCACAAACTAAAAAATTATAGCTCTTTTAAAATTATACCACGACATCTTTGGGCGATTAGGCAAGCTACGTCAACGGTACAAATCATCAATACCAAATCTGCAAATGGAAGTAGATTGACACACCCAAAAATGGGTAATAAACCGGTAGAGGAATAGTCAAATATGTTTCAATTTTATGAATCTAACTTTAAACGTCTTATATTCGCAAAAAAATAGTTTTTTGGATAATATTTTGCATTGTAATTTAAAAATCCAGTTTTGTACAAAAGCTAAGTACAGTTTATTTATTTTTTAATATCTGATCAAGGTCATCTGTACCATGAACTTATTAACAAGTTGGCATACACTTATCTATCTCATGTTTGCATTGACAAGACGGACGCGCGATAAAGATAGATATAACACGCTTGTCTTTCAAAAATTCATATTTTATTTTTTTGCTCGTTGCTGTCAATACTATCGCTGCAACGTAATTCATTTATTATTTCGGATATATTAGGTACATTCATAGCCGTGCGTATAGCGTTATTTTCTGTCAGTATATTATTTTTTACATATTTAGTTTTACATTTGACGAGCCAGGGACAAAAAAGGACGATTATCCATTTTCTAGCAAAATGAGATAATTGGTCCTACTAATAGATTGAAGCTGGGTTTTTCAAATGGTATTTAAAGGAGGCAAAAACGGTAACAGTCCTAAGATACAGACCTTAGAAATTGCAATACAAGATCTAAAAATCTAATGTGGGCAGCACAATACCTTCCGTCAATCCTGCGTATTATGTATAAATTCCATACATAAATTTTCTTGCAAAAGATTCTAAATTTCCAGTAAAATTATTTCATAAACAAAATATGCAACTTTCCCATTCGTTAGGGGTCGCTATTTTTTATTTTCTTCTTCCATTCATTTCCGTTTTACGTGTCATTCTCATTCAGTTCCTTTTCTCTCAAGTCTTTCGCAATACAGTCCTTCCATCTTATCTCTGGTCTTCCTCTGTTTCATCAACCTTCTATTACTAAGCTATTAATTCTTCCTATATATTATTCATTTCTCCTCATGACATGTTCAAACCAATGTCGGTTCTTGTATCTTTCTGGAAACTTCTTACACCAGAGTTATTTCCCTTATTCTTACATTCTTTACCGTATCTTTCACCACCAACATCTATTTCAACATCCTCATCTCTGCCACATTCAATAACTTTTCATTGATACTGACATCTGTCAATTTGAATTATGTGAATATATTAGCAGTTTCCATGGTTAGCATAGCTGGCTGATTTATGAAATTTAATATCTTTATAATTCTTTAACTCTATATCTGTTGAATATGAAGTATAAAATGCAATCAAATCGTATAGAGAATAATATATTCTTTAAGTTATAATAACGTTAAATGTCAAAATGATATTTAACTGTTAAAATCTTCAAATGAGGGTACTTCCGGCCGACCAATTATAACCAAAATCTAATCAGTTGTTCTTCTGGATGTAAATTTGAGGAATACGAAAAAATTATAATTTTTGGAATCGTGTTATTGAAGTTATGCGATCCGAAACTTTCGTCACACACACAAACACACACACACACACACACACACACACACACACACACACACATACACACACGTACATATATACAGACATAATAGTAAAAATGGTAGAATCATATTATATGAACCCTAAAACATACTTATTCACTAAAAATTAATAATTGAATTTTTTGACCAAAGACAATACCTAAAAAGGGTGAGGGTCCAAGTGTCAGGGTAGTAATTGAATGTACATTCGTACATCGATATATGCAAGCCAGTGAGGTTCTATACTATACAGTACAGTGTGGTTCTATCCTATACTATGCCATACTGTATAATAGAACATAACTGGCGGAAGCAATAGCTTCGTTAGATAATTTCTATTCAGTAAAAGATTTGTTAAGATAAGAACGGTATCTATAATGTTTTAAAACAGATTCGAAAACGACGTATATGGATTATTACTCCATATCTAATTTTTTTAAAACTAATCACTTTTGTTTACTCAAATATTCGTAAATTTGAATAAAAAAATAGGTTTTAGTAGCTGAATTATTTTTTCGTACTAAGACTAGCATAATGTTGAATTTCAAAAATATGTAAGTTCATGGACCTTCAAATTTTTCCTAGTAAATTCGGTAGTGAGGCTGGTAAAAAGTAAAATTCTATTAGGTCCGACAAAATAGGAAACTCAACCCATCTGTGCGTATAATAATGTTAAAAAATGGCCAATTTGAGTTTTGGACTAAAATTGAGTACATTATGTCACTTCAAAAACATTCCATGGGGTTTCCAACTTTACAATTCGCGTACTGAAAAAAAAACATTATATGACATCTTTTTTCCCTGGCTCTTAATTTGTTAATAAATTTACCGTTATTTTGTTTAAATTTTAATGCGTTTACTGATACATGTATTTTTATAATAATAAAATAACAGTAGTATTTTATGTATTTTCAAAAAAAAAAACTATGTAAATGACACTATTGAATTTGACAGAATGGGCGGAGCTAAAATCTTCTCATACAATGCAAAGCTGACCTTGATCAGATATCTTTGAAAATTTAAACTGGATAATTTTATAAAACTGACAATAGGTGCCGATTGATCTCTATGGATCCTTTGTTAAATGTAGGTAGAACATTATGATAAACGTATGTAAAAATAGAATGTGAGAATATATTTTAATCAAATTGCGATTTCCATTCTCTTCGTACGGGAAAATAAAGTATTATTCATCATTTTGATTGTTATCACTGTCATTATTATTATGATATATTCCATCATTTAAATTCCGCTTATGTCCAAATGTAAAGGTTGTGCTGTGTCGATTTAAATAAATAACAGTTATCCGCAAGAGTAGAACTCGTACAGGTATAGTAAATGATATTATTCGAAATAAACAAAGCCATTTATTATCAACACGGAAAAAATAAGCCAGGATGTAGTTGTGTTGAGAAATTAGCATGATCAGAGTTGGCCGTGCTCAGTGACGACGCGAGGACGGAGCGAAGCTAAACTAGAACGCACAGATAAACCAGAACTCATGGGCTATAATCCGCGATGTGGTATGCCTCGGTGACGACCGGAGCGCTGGACAATGCAAACATGCAAAAAGAAGATGCGTTTACTGTCTTCATGTGAATATATTTGCCGCATCATTGATAAAAATCCAATACTATTCTTACAAATTTTAATTTATTCCTCCAAATCATTTTGAGTACATTAACATGAGCGTTATCATACACATTATGTACCTAATAGTGTATCCTATACCTGTTTAACAAAGGCCATGCGATACAACCGAGTATAAATAGTTTATTAAGAATTATTTAACCTTTGAGTACTCTTATAAAACTAATTGGTATTCTGCAGTTAGTTCTGATAAAGAGGTTATGTCTAAATTGAGAAAAATAAAGGCAAGTACATGCAAATTAAACTTAATTAGATCCAATGGGGACTTATGATTATAGAATTTTACTGTAGCCATCTACTAAGTTCTGAAGTAACCTCTTTAAACAAAGACGATAAGCTCAAAGAGAGAGACAGTGCAATGCTACCATGACCTCTTAAATAGCATATAAAACATTATTTAAATCTGTTAAATAATTTTGTGTTTCGGTATTAATTGTTTTTTTTAGAATTTATCATCAACTAACAAATCATTGTTATAACAAAACTGATCACTCATACAAAATAAAACAGTGCAAATATCAAATCAGATTAGGACAATACGTTGAGAAGAGAGGCCATGGTAATACAAAATTATCTCTCTCCGAGCCTGCCGTCTTCTTCCAAAGACATGTAGTACTGGAGGAGAGTAAGTGTGTTGTTTGACATCAATATCAAGTTCCCATTATAATAAAAAGAACTATAATACTTTAATTACAATTAGTATTAATGCGTTGACACTTACAAGCTATTTTTCCCTCCTGCCGTATATTATTAATTTAGAATATTTCATTATTTATACTTATGTTTTAATGTTAAATCAAATACCACCTCTTACCGTCACTTTCAAAATTGTAAGTTGTTGATTATGTTAAAATAACAGTGACAACTAGTTCCAGAATATTTGAATAGAATTTCGGAATAATAGAAGACAACCTATTCAATCACGAGTTTGGAATTCGGACACGAGCGCGTAGGAGCGATTGCGCGAATGAACGAGTGTAATGAGTAATTAAAAATAAACAAATCCTTGGCTAATGGAAGCTATAATTAAAGCCAAAGAGTCCCACTAAATATTAAAATGTAGTATTATGTGTTAAATAATTTTATAACCACAGGTGTACGAATAATTTTTCAGCACTATTTCACTATAACATACAGTAAATTAAATATTTTTTAAATCTGATGATTATCATTTGATTCTGAAATATCAAAAGAAGACTATGATTATTTTTTTAAGTGAATTTTTTTAAACCCTTTTTATTTTACATTTTACTGATAAAAGTAAAGTGTACGAATAATTTTGTGAGCTACTGTAGTTGATAATTTCTATGAAGGGAAAATTTTGACACAAATAACTGTTACCAACTGTAACAGTTATTTGTGTTTTTATAAATGAACTAATTGGACGACGACAAAATCCCCCATTTGGCTGCCATTTTGTCTAGTAAAGTAGTGATATCATTTGTTGTTTTTACTTCAATCGAAACGATTTAGTGCAAATATTATTTATATTCAAAATAAACATTTATATCACTACACCAACAAATGATAAAAAGTAATGTTTTCCTCATTTGCTACGTTCACAAATCTCTCATCAGATGTCAGCTACTTTGATTTTTTCTCTCCAATTCTACCCGTTGCCAAGATAGTTTGTGTATTTATTGCAGTCATATACCAATCCCAAATAACAAAATATCATGCACCAAAAATCGTTTATGAATGAAGCTCTTTCTGGCATCAATAAGCGTACTAGAATATGCCATTTCCGAAACAGAAAATTATTTCCACTATCATATTAATTCATTAGAAGATAATGAAGTATAATGACCAGATAGAACAAGCTGACAATATATCTACCCATTTATTTTTCGATTCGCTCTAGTTTGAAATCGTATGACGCCCTCATTGACCCCTGACCCGCGCAGCTCTGCATGAGAAAATAGGTGACCAGCTCACAGCACACTATTCTTCTTTCCCTTCGCACTGTCACTCGCCGCCGCAGTCGTCTTGATCTGGATCACCATCTCGGCATCTGTGGAAAACGATGCCAACTTGTTTATTCCTCTGCATTACGATTCATGGCCCACTTTCCTCGTTTCTACATCATGTGTGATTATTTCACGTTTCACAGCGGATTTTCACGATCGTAGTGGCCTGGGTGTTACGTCACTATAAACAAACCAACAAACGAATCATTATTCAAAGAGTAATTTATAATGCGGACTGGCAGCCACTAGAGAAGGAAATGGATTTTCAATTTGTTGTTTTACTGCATTCTTATTTCCGTTCTACGTGTAGGTATTACTCGTACTATGAAAATATTAAAATATTAATAAAAAAAATGGAGATTCATAATTTTCAATAAAATTGATATGTGAACCAAATTAATTAAATGTTATTATTTGCTATTAATTACAATTGTTTGCATTTGAATTAGTACAATTTTGTGATGATCAATTTGCATATGACAATATCTAAATATATACTGCAGAATTAATTACGTTAGAAAGTAAAATAACCAATGTCAACATTTTGTAGTTTTGGGAAACTTTCATCGTTAATAAAGTCGAGACTTCGAGAGTATATCTTTCTTTGACATTCTGCACTACTAATATTGATTAAAAATATTTATTAGTGGGGTATGTGACCGACCATAATTTAATTTGAATATATGGCTCATAGAATATATAAATTAAGCACTATAGTTTATCATTGCAATAATAAAAATCTGATGTGACCAACACAATACCTCCCGCCATTTAATTTTTAATAATTTAAATACATACCTATGGGGTCTCGTTGTCTCGTGCCTGATGTCTGGTTGCGAATCTGGGGAACCCGATTCGATCCCGATCAACGCTAAATATTTCGAATTTTAAATGGCACAAAATTGTCCCCTGTGTTGCACTCTCCAGGCCAGCAATGAGGCGACGCTTGGTAAACGCCCGCACGATATAAATATGTCACTATCATTACCGAAATCTGTGTACAAAGCAGAGTAGCACACCCAGCAATGGGTAATATGCTGTGATAATATATTTATTTTTTTATTTAAATACATACCTGCATATTTACTAATGCTAGAAATTATGTATATTAATTCCTGTCCATATAACTATTGTTCTCTTTACAATTTTCGTTTTAAAACATTATTATTAATTTGAAATTATGTATATTAAGTTCCTTTCCATATAACTATTGTTCTATTTACAATTTTCCTTTTAAACCTTACTGTTATTTTTTGAAATAATTATTCGACAGTGACATTTATCTGTCACTTACAAACATTTGAGATTTGAATTGTGTAACCATGTGTATGAGTTTTGTTTAAAGCGCGGGCTTTGGGATTAAAATTATAGTTTGTTTTATAAATTTATACATAAAATATAAAGAAAATGTATTCATGCAAACCTGTAGACAATTTAATAATCTTTAATTTTTATATTACATAAATCTCGAAAAAATAACATTTAAAGTATTTTTCGAAGAAAAACTATTTTGAGCTTCCAGTAAAGTGCCATTTCTGGGTATCTGATTTACTCCAAAATCTAATGGCATCTTTCCATATAACAGTAAGGTAGAAATACAAGGTTTCAAAAATTTCTGAACGATAGTATTTGAGTTAGAGCGTAAAGAGGAACCTTAAAACCAAAATCTCGATATGCGATTTTTAGCACGATCCCTATACCTCCCTTACCAAGGATAGCGGGAGGTAAAAATAACGGAAGGGGATTTATTTGTATTCCTGATTACATAACTTAGTGTTAGTGATCAGGGTTTGTTATATATCTCTCTCTTGCGTGTGACGTCAATTCTGTCTGTATGTTCGTGACTGGCATTGTATGTATGTATGATACTAAGACGTACCCTAGAGTAAATTAAAAAAATATTAATTAAGAAGATAAACCAATTTCTAGGTCAAAAATCGACATTGATTGTTTTACATTAATATGATTTTAGGCAGCTAGTGAACTCCGAAATTACAAAATTCAATTAAAAATCAATTTCACAAATTTTTCATTTTCCAATTATGACAACATCCAAACTGACTATCCGCCGTATATATGAAAAGTACTCCCCCAAATTATTTAACGAGCTTCAATTAAGCTAGTCAATTAATTTATGCGGGATCGACCATGCCTGTAGATATATGCACATCGAGGGTGGCATGCACTATGCAGGCCGTCCGTCCTCTGTTTGCATATATGCCCTTCATTTCGACGCTGACATGGTACATATGACGGAAATGAATACCGTGACGTTCCAACACAAACATAGGCCTTGTTCTCTGAGCTGACATGTGTGCATTTGATCCCTGCATTCAATTTCGGAATCAAAATATGTGGAGATAAAATAATGGTTTATGTTGACATTTATTTGAAAATGGATTTATGAATTCGATTATACATAACGTAGAATTTGTATTAATCTCGCGCGGTATTGTTGTTTATTTTGTTTGATTGACATAATAATCTATTTGTGTTGCACTGTGGGAGTGCAGGTATGTCTTTTGTTTCCATGGTATAATAATATTTTTTTGTATGATCGTTTTTACCTTCCGTCACCTTTAGGTAAGGAAGGTATTGTCTTTGGTCAAAAAATTCAGTGATGCGTTTTTAGTGAATAAGCATGTTTTAGGGTCCCTATAATACGATTTTACCATTTTTACGATGATGTCTGTATGTATGTGTATGTGTATGTGTGTGTGTGTCTGTGTCTGTGTGCGTGTGACGAAAGTTCCGGATCGCATAACCTCAATACTACGATTCCAAAAATTATAATTTTGAGATGAAGAATATATTGGAAGAATGAATAGCATAGGATTAGAAGGTTCAAGAAACAGAGGAAGACCGAAGATAAGATGGAAGGACTGTATTGCGGAAGACTTGAGTGAAAAGGAACTGAATGAGAACGACAGGCAAAACAGAAATGAGTGGAAGAAGAAAATAAGAAATAGCGACCCCTAACGAATGGGAAAAACTAAAGAAGAAAAAGAAGATGTCAGTGTCAAGTGTAATTTGCATAGTTTGTTTATGAAATAATTTTACTGGAAATTTAGAATGTTTTGCAAGAAAATTTATGTATGGAATTTATACATAATATACAGGATTGACGGAAGGTATTGTGCTGGCCACATCAGATTTTTTTTTAATGTTTACCGATAGGGTTTCCAAGGCATTAAGCTTTATTTACAAATTACAGATTACTGTAAGTAAATATAAACAACAATCAAAGCCTACTTTAAAAATGACAAGCAAAAATTTTCAATGTGTCAAAATAATTTTCAAATCTTATTTTATTTGTTTTGTGCGTCGATCGTACAAAAAACGTAATAAGTATTGCAGTCAGCAAGTGCTCTTCTACCAGTACCGGATGTATTGGAGATATCGACCGTCTTGATTTTCAAAATCATCCTCAACGGTAGGAAGCACGTACTGCCCTTGTTATTCGATGTTTCTTTCGTATTAATATGGAAATCTTTACGACATACGTAAAAGGAATGATCATGACATTTACATAATATATATAGGGTGTTTAAAAAATAGAGGTCACGGATTTAAGC
This sequence comes from Harpalus rufipes, assembly GCA_951394225.1. Classification (NCBI taxonomy): domain Eukaryota; kingdom Metazoa; phylum Arthropoda; class Insecta; order Coleoptera; family Carabidae; genus Harpalus; species Harpalus rufipes. The sequence goes on along the minus strand of OX596279.1, from coordinate 25,974,729 downwards.
GTGGATAATACATCTCAAAACAATAAGAATAGTTTATATAAACATATATCCGGAAATGTCTAGTTTCAGAGCTATAGCGATTTTAATATTTTATTTCTGTCATATTACAACCCATACTTTTAACATTAAAAAGTGAAATTATTCATGATAAAATTGTGTTTGTGACAAATAATAACAATAATTATGACAAATAAGAAAAAAGAAAAGACTTTCTTTAATTGTTTTCCATTGTAAATGGCCACTATGATTTTATTGTAATGTTAAAAGTATGAGTATATGTCATAAATCAAATATTAAAATCGCTATACCCCTGAAACTAGGCATTTCCGGATATATGTTTATATGAACTTTTTTTATTGTTTTGAGATGTATTATCCACCTTTAAATCCGTGACCTCTATTTTGATACAGGTATAGAAGAGTATGTTCGAAAATGATTATCTCTTGAAAGTTTAGAATACGAATATATCAAAATATTTACCACTAACTTCCTGTATCGTAATCGGCAAAATTCCTCCATAAATTAGAGAAGGTAAACCGCGATATAAATACAAACTTCCAGCTCTTAGCTGTGCAACCTTGAGTCACATCAGCATCCTTTGGTCAGTCGACGATATTTCCCGAGGTTTCTCAACATCAATGACGAATGCGAATGATCTACGATCTATAATCGCAGCTGGACCTGACCTTGCACACCGTGTATGATCGGTACACACCTACAATGCAGGGCGTGCAAGTTGTGCGCGTTGCTAAGCCAATCGGAGCCCAGCTCAGCTCGAGGTCGGAAGTGTGACAGTGTGACGTAGTTATGTTGTTGAGTAGTTGAGCTGTGTAACATTAATTTGTTTTTAATTGTCGAGTTATCTAAGAAATCTCGATATGGAGGTGTTGAAATTATACACCAGAAGTAGATGGAATTGACAGCTGGCTTACATACCAACGTGTATGATTTTTATTTTAAACTTTTTTTTAATAAACTTAGCTTTTATTTATATCCTTAATCTTATGCTTGCGGGAAATTACTGCATACGTTTGCCACTGGCTAGGCCGTTTAGGTCCTTGTGGTGATCTAAGGGTTATATATATAAAATGACTGTTATTACATTTTGTAAGATTGTAGAAGAAATAAAAAAATGAAGCAAGACAATATGTCCTTTATACTGTCTTCCTTGTAGGCGTAGAGACAGGAGCCACTATCTAAATTTCATTTCCGTTTTTGGAAAAGAATAAATCTGATTAAACAGAAGCGTCTATCATATGTTCTATATTCTCAGAGGAACATCACTAATTTGACCTTGGGTCGCTTCCTCCTCTTTCACTACTTCAGTAGACTGAAATTATTTTGTATTTTTCATAAATTTGAATAAGTGTCATTCTCAAAAAGCCATATGTTTCAGTATTTTTTCGTCAGGCCTCTTTTGCGAAACATTTTTAGAAGATACAGTACCGGCCAAAAATATATCACCTTTATGTTTTTTCAGTATAACTTTTATAAAAAAAAATCAAATGCGCTCAAAATTTAACAGTATATATTTGATGTAGATTAGATCTTGTACATGATGTGCGATGAGTTTTTAAAAGAAATATCATGTGTTTCAAGCTATTTTTTGAATTTATTTATTTTTCTCGCTTATTCTGCCGTTGTATCTGTAGTTGAAACCGCAAAATTTTGCGTTATTTATTATTTTGTAATATGGCGAAGACAAAAGGTGCTCTAAATTTAGACGAACGACAACAAAAAGCTATTATAGAGGACCGGAAACAAGGGCGGACGCATTAAGGAGCTCGCGCAACAGTTTCACATCGCCAGATCATCGGTGAATAAAATTCTTAAACATTGGAACCTCCAAGGAGGCTATGTTGAGAAGAAGAAAAGCGGCCGACCACGTTGCACTACTTCCCTTGTCGATCGCAACATCCTCCACGTATCCCACAGCGATCCAAGTCTTACAGCGCCCGACATTGCGAAGGAAATAGCGACTCCTGGTCAGTCTAATCCATGCATACGGACCATACGTCGTCGCCTACAAGCCGCAGGACTGAATGGACGGCAACCTGTGAAGAAACCATTCATTTCTGCCAAAAATCGGAAGGCGCGAGTGGAGTGGGCTAAAGAGCATAAAAACTAGACACCTCAGCAATGGTCTAATGTCATCTGGAGCGATGAAAGTAAGTTTATGTTGTTGATAGTGGTGGCATAAAATGGATTCGTCGCCCTAAAGGCAAACGTTTCAATCCAAAATATCAACTGCCGACTATGAAGCATTGTGGCGGTTCAGTCTTGGTGTGGGGTACTTTCTCAGCAAAAGGAATGGGTCCTCTTCACAGAAATCATGGTATCATGGATCGAAAAATGTACATAGACATCCTCAAAAATGTAATGCTTCCATATGGAAAGCGTCTTCATGGTCTTGGCTTCATCTACCAGCAGAATAATGATCCGAAGCATCGAGCGCGTGATTTGCAAGAATGGTTCCGACGCCATCGTCTGACTCTTATGAAATGGCCAAGTCAGTCGCCTGACTTAAATATTATTGAACCGTTGTGGGATGAGCTGGAAAGACATTTGGCCGGCAAACGAGCGGCAAGCGCAGCCAAGAAGTTCGCCCAACTTGAGGAGGAGTGGACGAAGATCCCTCAGCAGCAATCGACACACTCATCGCGTCTATACCAAGACTCATCCAAGCTGCGATCGACGTAAAAGGATTTGCAACAAAATATTAATTTTATTTAGTGTTAATTATTTACTAACTTCATTATTAAATATTTCTTATTTTCAGATATTTGAATAAAATTATTTTTTCCGCGTTATTGTTACTATTATTTAGTGAAAAGTTTTTTATTAGGTAAATTATATCTAATATCAAAATATATTATGATTTTATAGACATCAATTCTCTATAAGTCAAGTTATGTTGAAAAAACTTAAAGGTGATATACATTTGGCCGGTACTGTACATCGACTGAAGTACAAGTAAAACGAACTACGATGTTACAGATACGAAAGTACCATAGACACTGAAAAATAACAAGCACCTGCAAACATACATACACAAACAATATGTGCCTCAAAGAGTAGGTAGTGTGACAATTTTTTTATGTAATGCTATAAAGAGTAATATATTTTAGAAAAATCTGATGTGGCCAGCACATAACCTCTCGCCGTATATTTTACCTGGCTGTATGCATAAAGCAAAGAATATTTTTATAAATACAAATAATATATTCATATAAATCTATGACGTATAAACTTCTTTATTATTCAATAATAGCATGTCTCAACATAAAGATATTTTACCATAAATTATGTTACAATAAATTACAAAGTAGAGTTTACCATATATAAATATTAGGCTGGTAACAGCAATTTTCAATTCGAACAACCTTGTTTACTTTCTCTTCATATTCTTCTAGTAAAAACATTAATTTTGGGCGGTCTAAAATGTATATATGGATTGTGCATCTATTCTTACATATCTTCTTTTACATTTTATTTTTTCATACTTGTTATATCTAAATAACACTAATTCCCTTTAATAAAGTGACGGATAGATTGCACTCCGATTATTCTTATATCGATGTGTAATTTTGTCAATATTTACAACTTACTTGAGAAGAATTTGATAGCTTTTTCGCAATTCAAAGTTACTTTAGTCTACAGTACTGGTGTACATTGTCCCATAATGTTTGAAACAAATTTAAGTCCTTCAACCTAGACTTGTCATCTCCATAATAGTCACAGATCAAGAATTAAGGGATTCTCCAAATACATTTTTCTTTCATTACTCATTATTTCTGACACTGACATTTATCTGTCAGTTACAAATAATTTAAATTTGCAACTATTTTTCATGGCATCCTTTCGGTTGTAAAATTAATTACAACATTATTTTATATATTATATTCCTTTTATCTCTAAATCTATAAAATATGTATAAAAATATTTAAATGTATCAGAAAGAGAATTTATTTTTCTTTAATATTATCAAGAAAAATTTTCAAAAAATAATATTTAGAAGATTTTTTTTCAAGAATCTTCTACTTCCGGTTATCCAATTGTTACCAAAACCTTTTCAGATCTTCCCATGAATGTCCGATTGGGAAATACGTTGTTAAACAAATTTTAAGTCTTATAGTTTTTGAGTAACCGTCCTTCCAACATCCCACACACACACACACACACACACACACACACACACACACACACACACACACAGACATCATCGTAAAAATGTTAAAATCGGATTGTAGGGACCTTAAAACGTGCTTATTCAATAAAATCTGGATATGCGATTTTTAGCATGAATCCAATACCTCTCTTAGCGAGAGGTAAAAAGTAATTAAATTTCACAAACATAAAACTTAAAGTTAACGTTCAAAATTTAAAATTGGGTCACTCAGGCCCATTCGAAGTTATAGGGATAAAGTGGTTTTTGTTCAGGCTTTTAGAATTTGCGTTTACAGATGCCACCGACGCGAATTTCTTGCAACCAAAATCAGATTAAAGAAGAGATTAGAGTTGGAGAACATGACGATACCAAACCATTTATAATCTTAATTCCTCCAATTTTTCTGAACACGAATAACATTACTGGAATGAACGAGATGGTACAGAATTTATTTTTGATAAAGTGGAGTGTTTTCCTGAATATATAGAACTAAGTGGCCCAGAAGATCAGCCGTAATATTATGATATTATAGTTTGGCATCTGGAATCTCAAAAAAACGGATGCCATGACATTATGCGACCACCGCGTATTGTCCATGGTGACAAAGTGACGTAAAAAAATTGTACACATCTTGGTACAACCAACTGTAAGTAATAGCCGTAATGGTATTATAATAATAATCATAAATTAGTTTTATGAATATGCATTAATATAATTATTATTAATTATAAATATAAAACAATACAAATTTTTAGTTGATTATAAAATCTTTGCTTTCCTATTCACACATACAGTGAATAATCTTCAATCTTCATTCTATTTACTGTCTGAAAATTATTAAATAATATGCACAATGTACTGCAATATATTATAATTCGAGATAAATATTCTTGAATGAAGACGCGTTCATAATGCCCCAGCAGGGTTTCATTAATTCTGTCATAAATCATCGTCATTATTTCTCTCTCCATAACAATAAATATCTCTTAACAGAACAACCATCTGAATCCCAAAGACGGAAGACATTTCATCAAAAAGTAGAGCATCGGACAGACAGCAAACAATCACAATCCTCCCACGCTGTCCACGTGCGCGACTGTATCTCCAGCATCAAGTAAGCGAGGGCGCGAGTGTTTTGTTTGTGAGTGGAACAGCAACAGTCAACTCGAGTCGTCTACATGTCGGATGTTTTAATGAAACAAATGAGAATTTAGGTTAGGTTAGCTGGTGATGGTATGTAGCGTGGTCCGTGGTGGTACTGGTACTCGACGTAACGTATCGAGGCTATGGAATCACCTCAATTAAAAGCGTCAACTCGTGGCCATACAGAGACGGATTTAGGAAGATATTTCGGCATATTAATAAATCATCCAATAATGAATAAAATTACATCCAAATTTTCAATAGCACCGAAGAGGCGTTAATGGTGCTCTCACCGCGACAGCTTTGAGAACTCACGAGTTCCCGAGTTATTATTTTGACATTTTTGGCAGTTTTTAAGTTGCCAGAAATTAATTTGACAGCCTTAATAGTTTTTCAGAAATTAGTTTGACAGCATTCCAAAAAGAAGATAGTTTGGAAGGAAAGAATGGTGAAGTGTTATTTTTAAACAGAATTACTTTGAATATATTTAAAACTCTAATACTATGAACCATATGTCTTATTCTGAATAATGCTAGTGTGACCCTAGTACAACCTATAATTTTATATGCAAAAGGTTGTGCGCGTAAACAAATATAAGTAGCTACTAAAATATATTAATTCGTACCTACGTCCAAGAAGCGTAAATATTTAGCATATATTCGGAAGAAAATGGCTAAAAATATTAATACACTATGAATAAACAACTATAAACACTAATTAAAGACTAAGAATTTCATTAAACACTAAGATTATTTATTTAAAGAATTAACACAACGCGCTATTTATTTACACGATATTTATTTCACTATATTTATATCACTAACTATTTATTTACCCATGCGTATATAATCGTTGCCGACATGACTGACTAGACTGGACTGAACTAACTCACACAGAGCCGCTTCGCCTGTATATGGCTGTGCATTTATCTAGAAAACTTCGCGAACGTTCGAGTACAAGGTCACGCGCCGCACGGGTTTGTTTACTCAATTCTCGAGTACGTTCGAGAAATAAGCAGATCTAATCCTGTTACAAGGTCACGCGTCGCCTGGGTTTGTTTAAACTTTAAAATATAAAAATGACACATAGATCTCCTAGAATTTAAATACATACTTTAATTAAAATAGTGAAAATAATACTACGAGTATAACTTTAATTATAATCTAAAATGTAAAAAACTTATAGCAAAGCACAGGACGTAAAGAAATCATCTGTTCCACTTTTAGGTGTTCATATGATACATTGGAAATGCACTTTTTATTTACTTTGTGAAGAAGAAATATTTTAATTTTGTACTATAGTTTTTCTGTATATCTGCTCAGTATAACTTTAGCGACTATTACTATGAAATTCGGATGGACTATACATATATTTACATTTATGTATGAATATGGAAATTCTAAACGTATATTAAAGTTTAAACTTCTTATTATTCAAGGTGTAACAAATAATTGATATTTAATATCAAATAGAAGGTATAATAAATGTTCCTGAACTGCAGATCAAGGCAAAAGGTAAAATGTCCCACAAAAAAGAACTAGAATGTCACTGAGAACTGAAAGTATTTCCGAATTTTACACAATATACTTCAGCATACCGTCCACACCACTTATTACACGTCGTGGTAATGAGAATCTCAGAAAAACATGAGAAGAATTTAAATGAAAGAATAAAATCCGTACCTGCGCATGTCAGAATGTGCTGGATACAGCAGCAGTAGCACACGTTCTTGTACTACAAACCAGAAAAAATAAACTGAGATAAAAATATATCAGCATGGCAGACGGACGGCAGGTCACCCACAAATCGCTGAAAATTTTACAGTTGCCTTGTAAAATCGTGTAAATTCTGAAGGTGCACTCTCCCAAAATATTAGATCTCTGTGATGAAGAGAAAATTCACGATATTTGAGGTTTAGCGTTTTCCATTTACACATTTAATTTTTCATTTAGTGCATGTAATGACATCATGCCCGGCACTCCAGACTATAGTTGTTACAACACATGCGGAATGCATTTTAAATTAAACATGTTACAAAAGTCCAGTACAAGTTTATTAGCTGCCATTGTCAAACGGAGTTAATTATTGTTATATACATATCATATTAGATGATTATACGATATATATCCGACATATCTATGTTCATATATACCTATAAAATAAAAAATAAATAAATATATCATCACGACATATTACCCATTGCTGGGATGACGTCTTTTTACTGTGTGGGTGTTTACCAAGCGTCACCTTACGAGTAATTATTGCTGGCCTCTTCACACAAGGTTCACTGTTGTGCTATTTCGAAATATTTCTTCTATCGTCGGTCGAGATCAAACCCGATTCCCCAGATTTGCGATTAGACAGGCACGCGGCCATGAGACCCCATATCATACATCCTGTTAAATTTTTCAATTCCGAACAAAAAAGACAAGTATAATACTTGGATGTGGGAGAGTGTAAAAAGGACTAGGGAAGGTTCTGAAACATCTGATGATAGTTTCCATTGAGTTTCTTACCTTAGCTTAATTATTACGTACAGAAGTATTATTTTATTTATTTTATTCAAGAAATTGGTTTTTTATTTCAACTTTTGTACATTCCAATTAGTAAAATAAAAATAGATGATATACATCTTTGATTTATCATTTCCTTTGTATAGAATTAAAAAATAAATATTCAAATTTTGACATATTTCGGATATACATACAAGATCTGTTCATAAAATAACCGAACATTTTGAATTAAGCACCAACGGAGATATTTAATGATATGCCGTTGGCAGCATTGCGTTACTCATAACCTCCTCTATAACCACATCTTGATATCTTGTTTAGTTTTCATGATATTGTTATTTGAGTGCAACGTGTGCAAGTCTTAGCAGCAATTTATGAAATGTGCAATTTTCTGAAAGAACGATATAACAAAATTTTGCGTGCAACTCGGGAAAACTTTCACAGAAACTTTTCAACTTTTGAAACAAGCTTACGGAGATGATGCTCTAGGTCGTACGCAATGTTACGAATGGTATTCACGATTTAAAATGGTCGTCAGTCAATTGGAAGATGATTCTCGACCAGGAAGGCCTTTGACTACAACTGATGACTCCCACGTTCAGAAAATCAACGATCTGGTGCGTGCAAATCGCCGATTGACTATCAGAGAAATTACCATGAAATTTTGTTTTGATTGAAAAATTGAACATGAATCGAGTTGCAACAAAATTTGTTCTTCATTTGATGACCGGACAACAGAAAGAAAATCTAGTTGACGTTTGTCGGCAACTCCTTGAACAAACCAATGACAATGAAACATTCTTGCAAAGGATCATAACGGGAGACGAATTAAAATCAGTGATGAAAGGACGCCATTTTCAGACTATGGATGACATCCAAGCAAATTCGTCACAAACCTTAAATGCCATTTCAAATGAAGCTATCCAGGACTGTATCGAGAAATGGAAATACCGCTGGGAAAAGAGTGTAAATAGGGGAGGGGAGTACTTGGATGAGGACAAGGACCAATTTTCTGTAAAATTAATAATAAATTTAAAAAAAATAAAGTTCGGTTATTTTCTGAACAGACCTCGTACGTATATCAATATATATCGGATATTTTGCTGTGTATATAAATATGATATTTTCGAACCCTGCTGTCAAATAGAGAGGTTACATAGCAATAGATATCTCTACACAAGATTCGGACTGTGAAGATTTTTTTTACATTATTGTATTACACAGATACTTTTTACAACTCAAAATATATGTATTTGACAGACTGTACTGGCAAGAATTGACGATCGTAGTAATGCTTGTTTTACATTTGTCAACTTTTCCGTCAACATCAAAAATTATTGACATGAACAGTCATATAATTAAATTGACATGTTGGTGTGTTATTAAAATTACTAGAACACATTAAAAAAATGAAGTTAAAAATAGAACATGCTCGATTTACAACATAATTAGTTTAAAATTGACCCAAAAATTGACAAATGTAATGCAAATGTTTTTTAAGCTCAATTTCTAGAATGGAAAACTTCTTAAAATTAACGAAAAAATTGACAAATGTGAAACAGGTTTAAGTGCAAGGAAGTGCTCACTCAGTTCAGTTCACACGAAAAGTATGAACAAAATACGTAAAACTCAGCTAGTGCGCACTAATTATATAAATAGAAAACGAGTTATGCACTCATTGCGAAAAATTTGGCACTAAATATATACATAAATGGAAAACGCTATAAGAACACATGGTTCCTTTCAACAATATACACTTATTTAGTTATTTCAATGTCACGAAAATTAAAATTTTCATTTTGTGGGTACGCCAGTAGTGACGTCACATACGTCCTTACAATCAGCTGATTTATACCTTGATGCTGTGTGTCCTTGTAAATATTTAAAGTGTTATTCCTACTCAATTCTATTCTTTTATAGCTATTGCACTATTACTACAGTAACATGTACATTGGAAAAGACCTTATGTTAACCGCAGATCGCAAATATTATTACAATATCTTCTGCATAAATAAAAATGATTATTTCTGCCTACATTCATTTACATTTTTTGGTAACCGTAAATAATTATTTGAAATAAAAACAGAAAGGTTACCTGATACATTAATAATAAATTTAAATTCATCTGTAACTTTTTATAAATTTATATTCGAATGTTAATCTATAAATAAATGAGTAAAAAGTCCGTTATTCACATAAATAATTCAGGTTTTGTTCATCTTTGAAACGAGGCGAGTGCTACTGGATACCTTGTTTTGCATCCTATTAAGATTTATTTATTCATTAGCATATATCCGTATAAAAAATTGTTTCAATTTATGTTTCTCACATACATGATAGCTACTTTTTAGAGGAATAATAATAATTTATTATTATAGTGATGCACTGAAGCCCTCAGGCGGCACTGACAACGTTGAGTGGACGGATGTTAAACTGTCCAGTCATCATATCACCTTCGAATGGTTCATCATTCGTCTATTCAACCTAGTCAGTGCCTCCTAGAGGCTTCAGTGCACCACACTGATGAGCTCCAATAAGGGTGATACGCGTCTCTGGTTTTGGTCGAGTGGGAGAGTGTCTGATAAATGAGCGGGAGGTTGATTCAGAGACTAAAATCTTGTGAAACTTGTCAAATAAGATTTTTAAATATAAAAAAAATTAACGCAGCAATGAAAGTCGTAAACTACAATGACATCAGAACTTGTAGAACACTATTCGAGAGGCAGTCGATTACAGCGTTAAAGATAGGCAGGTGATATTTAAAAATGTTTCTCTCCATCTCTAACACGCTGAATGCCACGAGCTGAGTGTTCGGTCTTACAATGTGACTGAAAACAGGAATCATATTTGAATAAGGTCACCTAGCATTGCCTCCACGCAGTTTTTTCCTCACTTTTCTCAGTCACAGTGATTGTAATGCAATAAATCGGTGCAAAACTGCTAAGGCATTGTTGTCCGCTGGTAAATTGTTTTTTAATGAAGTGTTTCCCAGGTCGCCATGAAAGTCAATACTGACTGATTGTTGTAGAATGTGCTGAATGCTGAATGTAAATGCGTTTGCTGGCTACTGTTAAGTCTTTGTTTTTATCAAGGACCAACGCGGAGCAACGAATGACATTTATTCAAGCTCTCGCAAGGGCAGTGTAAATGATTTACAAAAAATATTCTAAGCATTCATCAGCATTAATTGATGTTGAGATAATATTATTGGTACCATTGCAAATTATAGGTAATATAGTAAATACTTGTAATTTTAGCAGACATAGGTTGACAAATGATATTGACTTGTACAGTTGGTTATTTAGTTAATAACTGAAGTATAAGATGTTTCTCTTAAGTAGTTTAATGCCAGTTCCAGAACTTTTATTTCTGACATTTCTGACTTTGTTTACTAGTGTTTTCGTTATAATAATCCTCAATTACTTGTAAGTAATAATTTAACATTCACTTCTTGATTATTATGGGATTCAATTCAGAGTTTTTCTTTCCAAAAATTCATATTTTCGAGAAACAATAATAACTTCTATGTACTTATAATAATCATAAAAACAAGGTCTGAAACATAACCCTTGTTTTGAAAACCCGGTTTTTTTTCAAAATATGTATTGGAATACAAACTATGTTCTCTGTAAAATAATATGTTGATAATATTTGTGTGATATTATTAAATAATGAAATTTGGCATTTTCAATAAAGCGTTTTCAAACAAGGCTTGTGATACCAGCCAAGGTGTTTAGTTTTAAATTTTATTTTATGAATCCGTTATTTATTAAAAAATAAAAAAATCTGGACCTGTTTGGTTTTTATTAAAATTTTGCATTTATCAGGGGTCTCGTTGTCATGGACCTAAGTGAAATTGTGGGCCCGGGTTCGATGCTGACTAAAAGTGACCCCTGTGTTGCACTCTCCACACCAGAAATGAGTGCCAGGGTGGTGAAGCCTGGTACGAATATGTCATCATCGTCACCGATATCTGCGTATAAAGCAGATTGGCAAACTCAGCAATGGATAGTAATGCGCCAAGATCATACATTTTTTATTAAGTAGGAAATGGTGTTATTTTTCAGCTTTTTAATTATTTTAAAAATCTCAAACATTTTACAAAAATATTTTCAAAAACAGATGAACTAATTTGGTTCTTCTATGAGGTAGTGTCACAAATGTTCCCGACATTGGTTAATAAAATTATATTGAAAAAGGTACGACATTTTTACATTAATTTCCTTTAAAGTACACCCCTCCAACATTTACATACTTGATCCACCTTTCGTACAACTGTTTATAACCCTCCTGGAAACCATTTTCTGAAAGTGCCTTAACTGTCTCGTCGCATTTTTCATCTCCTCTGCTGAATTAGCAAAACGTTGCCCCTTCAATTTCGTTTATAGCCATGGGTATAGGTAAAAATCGGCTTGTGCAAGGTTGCAAGAATAGGAGGGGTGTTCCAAAGTGGTGAAATTGTTCTTAGCAAGGTACTATTTCACCATCAGAGAAAGATGTACCGGAGCGTTGTCATACAGCAAAACCCAGTCAATATACCTTCCCAATTTTCATCTAATTGCGTCTCATAGGCGCTGAAGGATCTCCACCAAAGTTCCTTGTTTACAGTTTGGCCTGGTGTATCACACCCTGGTAATCAAAAAATACCTTCTAATTGTTTTCCTCTTGCTTTTACCCAAGCGAAATTTTTGCGTGTGCCGTTCGTGGGTTCGTGTACACAGTTTTTCATCACCTCATTTCCGTATGCTTTTCTTTAGCATCTGAAGGGCTTTAGATGATGATTTATCCAGCATAATGCAGAATTTGATGTTTGCACACTGCTCTGAATAGGAATACATTTCAAAATCCGACGAACGAAAAAAACGCATTCTAAGAAACGACTTGCAACTTTCATAGACAGTAACTATAAGGGATGTCGGCCGGCGCGACGCTTTTGTAGTAGTAACTGTCAACACAAGAAAAAGAAATTTCACCTGCTTGACTCCAGGCAACGATTCCGGGTACTTTTTAACCTCGTAGATAACAGATGTATATTCTAAATTTTTTGTCGATTTGCTTGGCATTTGACAAAACTTGTTGCTCACAATGTAACGCGAACGAAATCTAAAAACCTAGAGTTATAAACCTTCAGATTTAACGTTATAATTTATATATACCAAAACAACTAAAATATAACTGTAAAAAATCTATTGGAATCGGCATCCATCCATTAGACCAATGTCATGTCATAAAACAAAAAAAAAACTCATTGCAATAATAACCATTGTAGAATTCGTGAAAAGCTTTGTGCCATGGACAGTTTAAATTGCAAAATTAGTAGCATTAATAGCGCAGAATGTCAAGTTTATAGAAAGGCACTTTCGGTATTATTAACACTGAAGTTTTCCAGAATAACAAAATGTTGACAGTGTTTTCGCAAATCCTTGCTAATAAATGGTAAAGTGTTTATTTCTCGTCGGGTCACATTGAGGGCACCTTTGTCAGGTCGTCCTGACCGTTCTCTGATCACAACTTCTCAGACCGCGATATTCGCGCAGTATGCTTGGTCTTGCGGCATGACGACCTTGAGACTGGCTCGAAGATTACCGGTATCAAGGTCGTCTGACCCGCGACTGCGGCGACGCAGTCGGTGACAGTGACAACCAATCACTAGCGACGTTACGTTGTTTATCGAAGCCCAATATCTCGGTTCTTAGGAGTATTTTCGGGAATGATCAATCATTTTTCAGACTAGAGACGTCAGTATGACGTTAGTCATTGTTTATATTTATTGTTTCATGTATACAGGGATTTTATTGATATTTATTTGCAGGATCTGACAACCGGTATGATGCCGATATTTCATAATGGCTTCGAATAAACCTGGTAGTATTATAAATAAAAATATCAGTATGGTGGTACTATCATGGAGAAGCATTTATGAAAAATAGAAATGAAATTTAAATATGTTATTTTTCATGAATATTTTACACAAGTGGACAAAATTCTAAAAACGTTTATCACTCGTGAACTCAGATATTTACCTAATAGAGAAAAAGTACATCAGCATTATATAGAAATGGTTTTTTAGTGATGTACCGGCTACGGTTTTGGCCGACTAACAGATTGCCGACTATTTAGCCGTTTTAGAAGCCGATGTAACATGTAATCTTGTTATGTTTTAAAGTATTTTTTTTGTTATATCAAACAGAGTTATAGTAAATAAATGTGCGAGTTAATTTATTTAATCGGCCTTTTTACCAACTATTCGCCAAAAACAAAACTAGTCGGTAGTCGGTACATCTCTAGTATTTTTCTTGAGTATACTTACTGTATTTTATTTTTGTATGATATTTACAATAACAATTTGTCTTAATATAGAACAATTATAATCTTTCTCTTTCAATACCCTTCATATATTTTTTTTCTATCAATCTGTAGGTTATATTACTTCATTGTTACATTATTACGTTACAGGAAATTAAAAAGACAAAGTCCATAAAGTGACGTCAGTTTTACGTGTCCGTAAACTATTTCAATGAAATTATCTAAAATAGCAAATATAATGAACAAGGTCTTAAACAACATAATTTTCTATTTATAAATATTTAAAGAAAAAGAACAACTGGTTATACAACAAGTAGAGCATGTGTACAGTACCGTTAGAATTTAAATTTCAAATAAAGTGTTTTCAACAGTTTTTAAAGTAAAAATACTATGAGACCTCGTGCCAAAATATTTGGTCTAAATTGAAATATGATAAAAGTATTAATTAATATTAGTTTGAAGCGTTTATGAATTATAGACTGATTTAATTATAAAATAATCAGTCAGCATATAACCGAGAACCTAATGAATTTAATGTTTATTGATATAATTATTATTTGAAAATGAATAATTGATATGATGGCGATGCGTAAAGCCCATATTTCACGGTAGTAAATGTACTAACTAGCAAAATTAACAAATTAATGACTCATAAACTACTAGTGAAAAAAACTATCATTACGTTTTCTATAAATAATTGTGTTTATTTAACAAACCTTAATTTTTTAGGGTCTTGTTATCAGATTTTCGGGCTATAGGCCAAAATTTTTTTCGGGCCCCATCCCTCTTTATAGTAAAAAATGTGGCCAACACAATACCTCCCGCCATTTAATTTTTATTAATTTATCTACGTACCTACATATTTACTAATGCTGGAAACTATACTAAGTTAATTTCCATATAACTATTGTTCTATTTACAATTTTCTTTTTAAAACGTTACTATTATTAATTTAAAATAATTATTTTTTTGACAATGTCAGTTACATACATTTGAGCTGAACTGTGTAACCAAGGAGTTGTGTTTAAAGCATAGACTCCGGGATTTAAATTATAGATTTTTTATAATTATAGTCCCATTTCCGGTTATACGTTTTACACCAAAATCTAATGGCTTCTTTCCATATTAGAATAAGGTAGGAATTCTTTAAACTTTGATAGTGTCTATCATACATATTTAAGGTCTATTTTTCATATAAATTGTCAATTTTGTCATATCAATCCCAAATAACAAAATATCACTATTAAATCGTTTAACAATAAAGCATATTCTAGCATCATTATCTCAGTCTTATTCTTATATGTTTAATAATCCTTTTCGTTCATTTTATTCATATTTTTAAGTTTTTGCTGTTTTATATTAAATTATATTTCCGTATTATTCTACCGATGCTATTTACACGAATAAATAAATAAATTCCGAAACAGATTAAAGTAATTAAAAAAGTAAATTCTGTATATGAAAATGATTAATTTCATTCATTGAAGTCTTTTTAAAAATGTTTATAGCATCAGCAGGTTCCATTGTATGTTGAATTCGTAGGAGCGTTCGGTGGTTTATATTGAAACTCTAAATTTAGAGTGTTAGAAACGTCAATGTTAATGTAATCACAAACCAAGGTTGCCGACGATTTAATACAAGAGTCCTTGCTTGGAATTATGTAAAAATGGCATGATCAACAGAATTCGCGAACTTGACACGTGCACTGTTTTTTCTCCTATTATAATTTTATTTATAAACGATGAATTACGAACCTACATCACATGCGAAAATAATGTAATAGCTAGCGTAGTATTGCCGGCAAATTGAAGTTTGATGATTGCTAATGAATTTTACATTTTCGATTAGCGATGTCATTGCTCATTTGCTATTCCACAGGCCTCTTGGTTCTTGGATGATTGCAAATTGCTTGGCCGAGGTCAATTATACTTTGGAAGCATCGTTAAGGAATTTTAATGTTGGCACTTTGTTCTTAAATTGTTGTTCCTGTTTTTTATTTGCCAAAAATGCAAGTGTTACTAAGTGAACTGTAGCCAGATTTTTGCCAGATAATGATATAAAATAGAAACTTGACTCATATCAAACTATTTAAGATTTTTTTAAGCTTTTTATGCAAGAAACATTGACATTTTGACTCTAATGAAATTATGATTGCATTTTATGATGATGTACAGTTATGATGTAACAGAACTGGAATCAACCAAATTTGCAATTGATAACAATTAAATCATCATATAGCAACAGATAAACGTTGATTATTTGGGTAATTATATTATAACAGTTATTTATACAACGAGCTACGAAAGAGGGTCATTTCACAACGAGTGTGAATGTTGATGTTGAAGACAAGCCCTGTGCGTTATAATAACATACTAGTGTGTCAGGATTTTTTTGATACCTACATAAACGATATTGTCAATTTTCGCACGTAGGTAATCGTGTGAAAAAAATATGTTTTTCTTCAAACGTCATAAAAGTAGCATCTTTTGTGACTAGATTCACAAGGTAGAAATGAAATAAATAAATATCCATAGAAACTATACAGAATCAACGAATGAGAAGTAACTTGTATAAAAAAAACTGGTAATATCGCCCTAAATGTCACTGTAACACACTATGTAACCTAAGAATAAAATTACTAAATACCATCAATAGCTGTCAAAATTAAATTAATAACCTATGAATTGAAATGTAAACAGAGTTTATTTTTGAAGAAATAACACATTAAAGAATAGCAGACTTGCAGATTAAAATTACAGGGACGGTATGAACATAAGAATACTTAGAATTAAAGTGATAATAAAAGTTTATGTTGTTTTGCAGTGATTGCTGGACATAGCTTTCAGCCAGAATGTTAGATTTCCATCTAAGTGCACAATTTCAGGGGGCGTACATTATATAGTACTTCAAATTCCGACATAATTGCACACGAGGATATAAAATTGCACAGTTTTTATTTAAACGTCAAAAAGTGAAAAAAAATGCTTCAATGTTTATAACAAGAAGTGAACAAATAAGTATGCATACCCATAGCTACAGGTCAATTGAAATCGCAAACGTAATTTACGTAAAATGTAACGTCAGTACTACATATTTTTCTTTAAATATCTACGTTTGAAGAAAAAATATAATGTGTCATTCGGAACAAAAATGTCTTTGTATGCCTCGTGTGAAATTGTCCGACTCGCTTCGCTCGTCGTGCAAACTTCCACGCTTGCCACACAAAGTATCACTTTTCCTTTTACACAATATACTATTCTTATGTGGTCGTGAGAAAAAATGTTATTAATATAGTTCATGTTTTACTTTCATTGATTAATTAAATGTAAGTAAAATAAATAATTTATCTTTATTTAAAACTCCATATTCTTATTGTCATATATTATGTATTCAATATTGCTTATAATTTTTACAACTGGGTTTTTAAAGTGAGTCTTTTAGGGGATAATATGCAACAAGCCTTATCATATCTTCCACATAGGTATCCTGTGGCAATCAGACTTACGTCGAAATTGCCAAGGAAATTTCGGCTTCTGGTCAGCCTAATTCATCCATACAGATTTGCTGTGTTTTAATGAAAGTTATTATATTACTAATGCGCACTATTACATGAAATAATTACTAAGTAAAACGATACTGTTACAAATTGAATGTTCTTTCTTACATTATTCGATTATATTACAAAGTAAATCCTTTATAAAATATTGATTTACAAAAGAAAAGAGCACATTCCATCATATTTTTCTCTTATTTGATCTACATTAACATGAACCTTTTGTACTAATGATCCATTTAAATTAAATCTTCCAATAAAAAATATACAGTTACGCCAAAAATAAACAAAAATGACTTGCTACTTTATTGAAAGCAGATCATTTGAAATAGCAACGGATACAAATCAGCTCCTTGAGTGACCGCTTATTCTTTGCGCGAGTATGATAAAGACAACAACACTGCCAGAGAGAAACAAGTGCTGGCGTGTGCATTGGAGTCAAGGTCAGGTGATAAGACGCGTTAACGGGGTGTCAAGGACACTGAGAGGTGGCCGTGTCGCTGGTGTCGATGGCAGATATGAGTACGCATGCGCACGCATTAAATCTATTGTTTTCTGTTGTTGCTTGTTCGCTTGTTCCATGCATATCATGATTTTTTTGTACAATATTTACATCCGACGGATTCGTTCACTTCTCATGAACAATAGATCACATTTCTTGATTATTCTCAAAATGAAAGGTATTTGAAACAAACAAAAAAATAATATTACTCGTCTGTGTCCATTTACAAAAAAATCTACCTGAAATCAACAAACCATATCATTAAAATAATGTATTCCGAGAAATTCTTCCTCAAATATTTCAAGTCAAGGCCATGAGTAAAGTGCAAAATCATCGAACAACTAGCTCTGAACATCAATCATCACTCGTACCAACATAATAAGTAAAAAAGGCGTGTTCTTATATCGCGAATCGAGTGAGCCATGAAACACCTGCCAAACGATGCGGCAGTGTATATAAATAAATAAAAACAGTCTTTGAGTATGTGTTTGTGCGATCAGCACTATCTTGACCTTGAACAGTGCTACACTAGCTTTTATTTTTGTTGTGTAAAAGTGTACTTCTTGGCACTGACGTCCGTCAGAAGATCCGGAATTAAAATTTTAGGTAGGAGTGATATTAAATTTGTTAATCTTACGAAATATATTTATATTAATCTTCATAAATTATATGAAATGTCTTAAAAAATAAAAAAATAAAAATATTTGCATTTAAAGTTTACCTAAATATGAAAATTTTGATAATTTTACCCAAAAGTGAGTATTTTTGATTCTTTGGCGTGATAACTCACAACTGGGTAGAGATACATTATTTATGATTTCAAAATTCGATTCTAAAGACAAATTTACAGAAATCTACAAATTTTAAAATAACTAATTCAATTTTTAGAACGAAAATATGGGGTCCCGTGGTCGTGTGCCTGAGTGTCTGGTTGCGAATCTGGAGACCCGGGTTCGATCCCGACCAACAAAAAAAATTGTTTCGAATTTTAATGGCACAAAATTGACATTTGTGGTGCACTCTCTACGCCAGTAATGAGTGTCCGTGAGGACGCCTTGTAAGCGCCCGCACGGTACAAATTTTTCATCATTATCGATATCTGTATACAAAGCAGATTGGCACACTCAATAATGGGTAATGTGCCGTGATGATATATTTATTTTATTTAAATATTGAAAATGTTCATTATAAAATTAGACTTTCAACTTTTTTCGTACCATAGTTATATATTTATTTATTTTATTTATAATATATCGATGTCCCATATATTATATTCTATTGTTTTCTATATTAACATGGTTATAAGATTAATGCAAAATATTTATAGAAAATTATCTAGGCATAAATGAGTATAAATAATTATACTACTTGTGATTCATTCAAACATATGTATGTATATGCAGTGAAGCGACAAATATATACGATGACACATTGATTTACGAGTATTCTACACTAATAAACACACTTACATTTTGAATATTAATATAAGCAAATAAGGGTGGATTTCATTGCAATTTCATACATATTTATTTCACCTTTACAAAATAAAATTCCTTGCAGAAAGTACAAATTACATTCCATTGAATACTTGTACTCAATACGTACACTCTCTAATTACTTTTGTACTCATTCACTAGAAAGGTTATTCTGGTATTGTTCTATAACACGCTAATTATAAAGGCAGAACTATGAACGTGAACATTATCAGAGATTTGAAAAAATATGCCAATAAATAGTGTTAGAATTTCAATTTAAATATTTTTGGACGGCATGCTATAAAGATTTACTGTATAAGTAAAAAAATTAAGGTGATACCATCATGGTATCATTTACAACAAATTAAAATGAAATTTAAATGTGTTATTTTTAATGAGTTTTTAAACAAGTATTCAAAATTCTATAAAGGTTTACCACCTGTGAGCTCAGATATTTAATGCTACAGGTCGATCAACCGAGCAACTCGTTCCAAGGTTGCATGCGCAGTGGCAAAATGAAGGGAAAATTATATTGCACAGCCTCAAGCATAAAGCATAGTACCTACTAACCTACCAATATCTCTTCTAAGCATGAAAGTGGGGCATAGGTTGCCAAGGGGTCGTATACCTTCATTAAACTTGTTGCACGGACTGTACCAATATATAATATTGGATGCCAACGAGCCATTATTTGTGCCACTATGCATTGAATGATTCCTCTACCTGCTCCGTATAGTAAAATAATCCTATTGTTCCTTTAACATAAACGCTATTATTTTTTTTACCTTCCGTCACCTTTAGGTAAGGAAGGTATTGTCTTTGGTCAAAAAATTCAATGATGAGTTTTTACTGAATAAGCACGTTTTAGGGTCCATATAATACGATTTTACCATTTTTACGATGATGTCTGTATGTATGTGTGTCTGTGTGTGTGTAACAAAATTTCCGGATTCCATAACTTCAATACCACGATTCCAAAAATTATAATTTTTTCGTATTCCTCAAATTTACATCCAGAAGAACAACTGATTAGATTTTGGTTATAATTGGTCAACCGGAAGTAGTCTCATTTGAAGATTTAACAGTTAAATTTGATTTATTGACATTTAACGTTATTATAACTTAAAGAATATATTATTCTCTATACGATTTGATTACAATTTATACTTCATATTTAATAGATACAGAGTTAAAGAATTTTAAAGAAATTAAATTTTATAATTCAGCCAGCTATGCCAAACTTGGGATCTAGTAATATATTCATATAATTCAAATTGACAGATGTCAGTATCAATAAAAAGTAAATTCATGTGGCAGATATGAGGATGTTGAGGTAGATATTGGGGAATACAGGGAAAGATACGGTAAGAAAATAACTCTAGTGTTACAAGTTTTTAGAAAGATACAAGAAAGACGATTACATTGGTTTGAACATGTCATGAAGAGAAATGAAGAATTATATTGGAACAAGAATGAATAGATTAGTTAAAGAAACAGAGGTAGACCAAAGATAAGATGGAAGGACTGTATTGCGGAAGATTTGAGAGAAACGGAACTGAATGAGAACGTCATGCAAAAATAGCGACCCCTTAACGAATGGGAAAAGCTAAAGAAGAAGAAGGTGCGAGTGTCAAGTGCAATTTGAATAGTTTGTTTATGAAATAATTTTACTGGAAATTTAGAATCTTTTGTAAGAAAAATTATGGAATTTATACATTATACACGAGAATGACGGAAAGTATTGTGCTGGCCACAACAGATTTTTTTTAAATGTTTGGAGCCACAGTTTATGTTATGTAAAAGAACAGTGAGCGATTCACCGCTGTCATAATTACGATATTTATAGTTTTATTGTTGGAACGAACAGGGTCAATTTTTCTGACTTATATCGCATGTTATCTTTTGCGCAACCCAAATGAGTACCTTGATTGGGCGACTTGTACCTAACGACAGTTCACGGTTGGAAAATATGTGATTTTCGATGGATTTTTCGCAATTATTAAAACAGATATATTTTTTTTAAATTTTTATATGATATTTAACTATTAAAAATTCAAAATATTTATTCTTATTAAGTTCTTTTACTTAGGGAAACTTTTAGATGAGACTGTTATGATAAAACACTTTTATGTGCTACTGATAATTGCTCTTTTACTGCATCTTTTACAATCATATAAACAAAACATTTCATTCTCCTTAGTATAATTAACTCCCCAACTTCAATTTGCAGATTTCAAATTTCATAACCAGCGTAGTAAACCTCCATGTACTTTAATGAGTGAGAACAATGGATCGTAAAGCAGCTGAGCTGGTCACCTCAATAGCGTTTTGTTGATTAAACATGAAATTCGTTCGAATGTGTAACACAACACATTTCACTGAGGCTCGCTCTCGTTGCACAACGCTGCGTGGGGTGGGAGGCAGGCAGGGCTTTATGGGTCGCGGATGCGTTTCGAAATGTTAAGATATTGTGTCGTTTCGCCTTTCTCAATCGGCCTGCTTGTGAAGGCTTATGGATCGCTGTCGCGGCCTTACATGAGAGATAACTACAGACCATATAAATATAATTTGATTATCAATGAGAGATGAAAGTTGATGCTTAAATTTGTTTAGGGGTTCCCCACAAGAATCGAACAAATTAATTTATTGAATTTTGTGGGTTATGGCGCTATATCGTTCGCTTCCGGTTCATAAAGTCATTCCGCTGTATAGTACAGAGCGGACGATGTTCTGAAGCGCACAGGAGATGATTCCTTACTCTCATTAGACGAACCAGAGTCCATTTCTCTAAAAATTACAACAATAACCTAACCTATTGCACAAAAGTCACGCTTAGAAAACCATAACCAACTTGCGTTAGGTTAGGTTATTGTTATTATGAGAGAAATATATTAGCTCTCAGATAAATGCCAGTCTCAGGGCTACCACAATAACAGTGTACCCTGTATTGCTGTGGGGTTTGACGAATAAGAGTCAGGAACCACCTCCGTCAAAGTCCTGAGCGCTTCTTGAACATAGCCCGCTCTGTGCTGTACAGTGGAATGGTGTTACGCGTACCGTCACTTTGTGAATAGCAGGGTTCGGTAAAAACAAAAAAGAGGTAAAAAGTAATAATACTACCATTCACAAAATTTTGAAACCTTGTATTCCTAGTCTTTTAATATTGAAAAAACTCATAAAATTTGGTATGAATATAAATCATCAATAAATCATTTTAATTTTTTTTTATGAAACCATACATTAATGAAAACCAGACATGATAGTTCGGTATATTAAGCAAGATATGATTTTTTAAAGTTTTGCGAAGAGATTGTGACGTCACCAGTGGCATTGAAAATTGAAACAATATTTTTTCATGAGAGGTCCACCATATTTACTTACCAATGAGAATGGATGGAGCGCTGTAGAATTACAGGCGGGATTCTTAGCTTTCATATTCCTGGTCAACGGAATCAAATCGACAGGCGTGACGGTCATAAAATAAAGAATGTATCTTAAAATTATTTATCTTTATTACTTTAACGTTTATTTATTTGTGTGACGTGTAAAATCAGAGATATATTAGTAATTAAATTAAAAGTTTATTAAACGATAACTAATTTAAAAAAATTATAATAAAAATAACGATCACTGAATAAACAAATATAAACACTAATTTAAGAGTAAGATTCGACTCGACTGGCTGGATTGCAGGGCACTAACTAAATTGCCCCTCCAGTGCTGTTTACGGCCTTATATACCCGCTCCACATTTATCTACAGTGTTCTCGAACCTTCGATGCGATAATAACATCGACTTCAAAAGGATAAAGCAAGCGATTGTAATTAAGCTTATCTCTCTATTTGTTTACACAGCTGCTCGCTATACTCAGTGGCGTCGGGTGAGTGCACGCAACATTACTTATTAATCATTGAGTATCTTACGATTTTTATATAAATTTGTTGTATTTATGATTTATGGGGTAATTAGATTACTATAATTGAAGATCTAAATCAGTTTTTATATAATTTGTAATTGACAAGAAATTAACGTCATTATCACAAAATAAATTTTATTTAATATAACTGTTATATTCTGGAGAAAAATTTATAATGCATTGCAAATTAGAACAATATTTATATGCAAAGTAACTTAATACATTTGCCAGCATTAGTAAATATGTATTGTATTTAAATTAGTAAAAATAAGCATAACATTGCAATAATATTGTAATTACAGTAATAATAAAATAATATAGAACTTGTGAGGGCGAGTAGAACCATAATTACAATACTTGCTGTAATAAAACTTGTCTTTAACCTATTTCTGTAAGACTATCGGTGCAGCAGATCATTAATTTCCTGCCTGAAAATAAAATTAAAATGTAACACATTAATGGAACTAGAACTAATGAGTTAAAATCAAAGAATAATATTAATAATGTATGTAAATTGTATAGTACGCATTGATTAATGATATTCATAGAGTAATGTCAGCCGAGTGCTAAAAAAATAATATCAAGGGCATATCAATTTCAGTAATTCTATAGATGAAAAAGCCAACAATGAAATTATGTAAAAATTAATTTGCAGTTATTTGCACGGCCTTGTTGAACCGATTCAAATGTCAGTAATGTCACCTTTGATTGTCATCGGTGCACGTGTGCAAAACCACAACAAAATATTGCACGACAAATCAATAAATCACGGGTTTTACATCAGAGCGTTGGAAAAGAGCTGTTACTGTCATTCGGCAGAACATCACACTTGTTCACATTAAAATGTAATAATTGGAATTTGTAATACACGCACGACAAGGATATCAACACGAATTCGACAATTTTTGAGAAATGAATGTAATACCACTAGAACCTAGCATCCTACGGATTGTGAAATAAAAAAAAAATTGAAATTTTTCAAATATTCTGGTAATAAAGAAATGCATGTTTGACCGTTCACTGTCCAAACTACAAGTTACATCTTTTTGTGTGGCCATTGCGAAATCCTTTTGGCAACGTTAGAGACGTTTCCTAAAGTTTAATTAGTTACAAATGCATTCAAACAAATATAGCTACATTATGAATTTGGATTGACAGAGGTCATTTAGTGTACTTATACATAATAAATTTAACCGAAAGTTTTGCCAAGGACCTACATCATACACTTCAGCTTACATGTACAATAAAGCTATTTAAATTTGATATACAATTTATGATGGTTTCCCGGATTCTAGGGATTTTAAAATATGAAGAGCCAGGGAGAAAAAGGATGAATGTCCATTTTTACCTTCCGTCACCTCTAGGTAAGGAAGGTATTGTATTTGGGCAAAAATTTCGGTGGTGAGTTTTCATTGAATAAGCACGTTTCAAGGTCTTTACAATACGATTTTACTATTTTTACGATGATGTCTGTATGTGTGTGTGTGTGTGTGTGTGTGTATATATATATGTATATATGTGACCGCGGTTTCGGCCACGATATCTCCAATACTAGAATTCCAGAAATTACAATTCTTGCGTATTCCTCTTTCTTACAACCATATGCAGACTTGATTAGATTTTGGTTATAATTGGTCAACCGGAAGTACCCTCATTTGAAGATTTTAACAGTTTTTCTTGAAAAAACTCAGTTAAATATTGTTTAACTTAAACAATATATTATTCTCTATATTTAATTGCATTTTATATTTCATATTCAACAGATATAGAGGTAAAGAATTATAAAGATATTTTCATATATCAACCAGCTATGCTAACTTAACCATGGAAACTGCTAATATATTCAGTAAATTCAAATTGACAGATGTCAGTATCAATAATAAGTAAACGAATGAAAGAATAAGGGAAATAACCCTAGTGTTAGACGTTTCTAGAAAGACATAAGAGAGACGATTACATTGGTTTGAACATGTCATGAGGAGAGATGAATATATTGAATAGCTTAGTAATAAGTGGAAGAAACATAGGAAGACCAAATATAAGATGAAAGGACTGTAGAAGAAAATAAAAAATAGCGACTCCCTAACGAATGGGAAAAACTAAAGAAGAAGAAGATGTTTGTGTCAACTGCAATTTGCATACTTTTGTCAATTTTACTGGAAATATAGAATCTTTTGCAAGAAAATCTATGTATAGGGCGCGTGCAGTGACGTGACTTTGGTGACTTTGGCAAGCAGATATAGGGACTCGTGTCAAAATGACAGCTATTAATTACGTCCATAACTGACAAATGTCATAATTTTTCATTCAAAATTTCATGATTTTCTTATTTAAATAAATAAATAAATAAATATTTCATCACGGCATATTACCCATTGCTGGGTGTGCCAATCTGCTTTGTACAGATATCGGTAATGATGGAATATTTGTACCGTGCGGGCGCTTACCAGGCGTCACCTCACGGGCACTCGTTGCTGGCGTGGAGAGTGCGCCACAAGGGTCACTTTTTGTGCCATTAAAATGCGATGTAATTTTTGGCGTCGGTCGGGATCGAACCCGGGTCCCCAGATTCGCGACCAGACACTCAGGCACACGGCCACGAGACCCCATGTGGACATAAGCGTCCGTAATATGCCTATTTTCTTATTTCATGTGGTTTATTTGTTATCAGGTGTATGGAATTCAGTTGCCGAAAAAAGGAATCATAAAATACCAAAAAATGAAATTGTGTATGAAAAATTATGACATTTGGCAGTTATGGACATAATTTATAGCAAAACAGAAATGCTAAGAAGAGGAAGATGTCAGTGTCAAGTGCCATTTGCATAGTTTGTTTATGAAATAATTTTACTGGAAATTTAGAATCTTTTGCAAGAAAAATTATGTATCGAATTTGTACATAATACACAGGATTGACGGAAGGTATTGTGCTGGCCACATCAGATTTTTTAGGGAAATGATTGGTACCTATTTATAGATCGAAGGTTGGGCTTTCAAATGGTATATTTAAAGGAAACAAAAACGGTAACAATTCTAAGCTATAGGCCTTAGAAATTGCAATACAAGCAGTAGCTTGGTCAGCTGATTTCTGTTCGGTACGAGATTTGAAAATTTAAGAGCGGCATCAGTGGCTATCTGATGATAATTGGACCTATTCTGTAACTCAGTGATTAATTTTTAGCAACTGATTAAATTTAACCAATTAATTATCTTGACATAATATAACAAAAAAAATGGATTTTTTAACCAGTTGAAAATTGACGACTGAGCTACAGAATAGGCCCGAATATCTACTTAATAAATTGGGGCAGCATTAATAAAATCACCAAACGACGCAAAAAGTTTGGACGAGTGACTGATGCAGCGAAAAAGCGCAAAGCCATGCAAATAGTGAAGATTGTTGCTGTAAACATTTGAAATGTTCTATCACCGTTTCAGAACTAATTCGAAAACAATTAATATGCGATTTTTTTAAATTTCAAAACTCTGTGTTGAAGAAGCACAAGCTTACCTTGCTTCATTACCCCACATCTAATTTTAAAAAAAATCCCTTCTGTTTACTCTAATATTTTTAAATTTGAATAAAAATTTAGTTTTTTGTAGCTAAATTGTTTTTTCGTTCTAAAACTAACACGACGCTGAATTTCAGAAATATGTGAATTCATGGACGTTCATCATTTTTGCCCTGTAAATTCGGACTGGTAAAATTCTATTAGGCCCCAATAAGTTGGAACTTGACCCATGGGTGGATATAATATGTTAAGAAATAATCATTCTGAGTTTTGGACTAAGATTGAAAACACTATTATTTCAAAAACATTATATTGAGTTTTTACTTTTAAATTCGCGTACTGAATGCAGTGACATTAATCTCTCCCCCCCCCCTCTCGTAAATTTAAATGTAATGTATATTTAAATCCTGATTCATATCTAAGCACAATGAAAAACCACATAACTTTTTCCAATACTCACTGTATAAATACATAACAACCTATGACCAATATTTTCAAGGAAAACACGTGTTTTGTTTTATGTTCGATTTTTTTCCTTAATTACATTATAAAATATTAATTCTTTCACATTTTAGCGCCTGAGTACAATGTCTGATTGTAATCTTAATATAAAACAAAATCTATAATAATCTCAATATAAACTTGTTTAATAAAAATACTGTTCGGATCTTTCACGATCAGCTGTTATGAATAAATCTACTGGAGATCGTAGATAGCGTCGGTAATTTCCTTTCTTAATTTCTCCTCTCTTGTTTTAATTAAAATATAATTTGAAGTAGAAGATTCTATCTAATCTCCGTCAGGCTATATAGATTTAAATTGTTAATGGGAGTAACATTAGTGAACCTTTTTAATAATTGACTTGAAAAGCTACAATTAAAGTTAAATCAGAGTCAGAAGTATTAATTATTTGAGTGATGAAAGGTGATTGGGGAAAGTGAAGTTGTAAAGTTGGTAAAACGTTGTCAGTGCGTCCTCAAAACGTTTACTTTCGCGAAATCTTTTTAATCATTAATCTACGAGTGTTTCAGTTGTGTAAGGAGCTCGACTCTCCTTTTACAATTTCTTTTTACAAAGATGTTATTTCTGTAAATACAGCTTTTCACCTATACAGAAGCATTTTTTAAACTGATCGCACATCATCAATAATACTGTCAGTATTTTGTTGGAATTATTATTTCATTTTCAGTTGATAAATAATAGTTATTCACCAAATGAATAAAGACATATTTTATTCACAAGTGGACAGCTAATTTTCTTATGGTTATATAGAAATTGATTTGATACTTCATTTAAAATTGTCAAAGAAAATACAACCAAATATTTTTCAAATGATTTAAATAGTTTTGTATTTCAATTCATTTTGTAGTAGTCAAGATTGACAACGATAGGTATGTAAATGATATATCAACTAGAAATTAGATCATCAGGCTTTGTTATACTATGCCGGGTCGGGTAACTTTATTTTTATTTACGATAAGTTTCTGAACTTATTTAGATATTTTAGATAGGGTCATTTTTTCAAGAAATTGTAAAACCTACACATACGAATATGGTGAGAAATTTCTACAACATTCTTTCGACTACTATAGACATAAAACTTACAAACTGTGGGCCAAAGAAGGTTGATAATAGTTCGACCGGCATTTAAAGGATCATCCTCTAGTTTAGATTTATCTTCTACCGAGACCCAGAGGCAGATTTAACGGCGGGCGCATCTGGCGGGAGCGCGCCCTTGGCTCCGAATTCTAAAGCAAAACATCACTTTCTTTTTCTAAGGACAAGTTTGGTTTCTTATGTAAAATTGGATTTAAAAGCAACTTTTCCAAACTTGGAAATTATTTTGAAAATTTTGTTGTGGCCAGCACAATACCTTCCGTCAATCCTGTATATAATGTATAAATTCCATACATAATTTTTCTTGCAAAAGATTCGAAATTTCCAGTAAAATTATTTCATAAACAAACTATTCAAATTGCACTTGACACTGACATCTTCTTCTTCTTTAGCTTTTCCCATTCGTTAGGGGTCGCTATTTTTGCGTGTCGTTCTCATTCAGGTCCTTTTCTCTCAAGTCCTACAATACAATCCATCCATCTTATTTTGGTCTTCCTCTGTTTCTTCAACCTCCTATTAGTAAACTATTCAATCTTGTTCCAATATAATTCTTCATTTTTCCTCATGATATGTTCAAACCAATGTAATCGTCTTTCTTGTATCTTTCTAGGAACTTGTAACACTAGAGTTATTTTCTTACCGTATCTTTCCGCGTGTTCCCCTACATCTACTTCAACATCCTCATCTCTGCCACATTAATTTATTTTTATTGATACTGACATCTGTTAATTTGAATTATATGAATATAGTAGTAGTTTCCATGTTTAGCATAGCTGGCTGAATTATAAAATTTAATTTCTTTAAAATTCTTTAACTATGTATCTATTGAATATGAAGTATAAAATGTAATCAAATCGTGTAGAGAATAATATATTCTTTAAGTTGTAATAACGTTAAATGCCAATAAATCAAATTTAACTGTTAAATCTTCAAATGAGGCTACTTCCGGTTCACCAATTATAACCAAAATCTAATTACTTGTTCTTCTGGATGTAAACTTGAGGAATACGAAAAAAATATAATTTTTGGAATCGTGGTATTGCAGTTATGGGAACCGAAACTTTTGTCACACGCACACAGACACACACACACACATCCACACACACACACACAGACACACATACATACATACATACATACAGACTTCATCGTAAAAATGGTAAAATCGTATTATAGGGACCCTAAAACATGCTTATTCATTAAAAACCCATCGTTGAATTTTTTGACCAAAGACAATACCTTCCTTACCTAAAGGTGAAGGAAGGTAAAAAGAGTAAAAAATTATTTAAGAAATTCAATATCAGAATAAAGACTAAATAATATGGCTATTTTATATATAGAGAGAGAAAGCGATTTACATGAGATTATTGATTGTGATGAAATAGTTAATAATTTCGCAAAACGAAAAGCAAGAAAAAAAAACTATTTAAATATTTCCACATTTGTGATTGTAATTTCAAGGAAATTCTATGATTTTTTTTTTGTTCAAATTTTTGATTGTTATTCCTATGTATACTATCATTAATTATAATTATATTATTACACATGTTGCGTGTCTTTCATAATTTCATTTTCATCAACGCAACGTGAAAAGTGTAAAATTTACATAAGGTACAAAAAATCTGTCTCACCGCTTATATACAGTGAAAATGTATTACAAAGCGTGTAATAATAATAATAATAAACTTTTACATGTGTTCAATTATTAATTAAAAACTTAGGGTGTTAGCATGAATGGTGATTAGGAGAGGACTAGCAATGTTTTAACTCTGTCAATCGTTTATGGTTTATTTTAGAGAAAAATATTTCAAATAAAAGTTGCGTACAATTAATTTTTTTATAACTTTTATTTAAAATATTTTTCTCTAAAATAAACCATAAACGAGTGAAACAACTGCTAGTCATCTCCTAATCACCATTCATGCTACCACCCTTTGCGATAATAATTATTATTATGCTACTCAAATTTTATTGGAAATAAAACACTAATAGTACATAATATTTTTTATTCATTTCATATGGTTAATATGTACTTTTTCCCTGTCTCTCTCTCTCTCTCTCTCTCTCTCTTTTAAGGGGCCCAATATTTTCTTTTGCGCCCGGAGTCTCAACCGACATTAATCCGCCTCTGCCAAGACCCTTTATTTTTGGTACAATATGGAAACTTCGTTAAAATCCGTGCATACAGTAAAACCTACCTTGCAATAGGTACATATGGGGCAATAATCTATGAGAAAAATGTACACGGCTTGTAGATAAAACCTAGTAGAATTAAAATTGTTATTACTAATAAAGACGAAGTAACTGAATAGTAAATAGCGGAATACTTGAATACCGTATTCAGTTTTTGTAAATTTGAATTTTATTGTTTACTTTTTTTATATAGGGTGTTAAAAAAGAGTAAAGAAAAATTTCGGTGTGCTGATTCTCAAACAAAAAGAATTTTTCCAAAATTCTGCAAATTATTTCTTATTTTTTATTTAATTCTTTTTTAGTGCGCCACTGCCGACCTGAAATTTTATTGATATAATGAATTATCGAATCACGTAACAGACATTAAATATGAAATAAATTAATTCCTAATTATTTTCTATTCAACGTCTGTTACGTGACTAGAACATTTTTTATTTTTAATAAAAAATTCATGTTGACGGTGGCGCAGTAAAAAAGAATTAAATGAAAAATAAACAATTTTCCGAATTTTGGAAAAATTCTTATTGATTGAGAATCAACACATCGAAATGTATATACCCCCATTTTTTTACCCTTTTTTATCACCCTGTATGTGCATATTCTCATTCAACGACGTATCCTGTAGCAAATTATACAATATATATACAGGTTGTAAATAAAGATCAAAGATTGTACACACGATCAATACATTTTGTACGGTGATTTAAACATTGATTAGCATTCTAACATTTTCACAAGTGTTGGTAGCAGTAGATTTATAAAGAGATAACAAGGTACTCGTAAGGTTTTGTGACAGGAGAGAAGGCAAAGGCAGAATTTCACTTGCTACTTCCTGGATTTCACCCGATCTGATCTCTATACACCGACACAGACTTTCCACCATCAACATCACAATGTCATAAATTTAACGCAAACAATTATACTTTCAACTTAACTTGGAGTATATATACTTAGCACAAATACTAAAAATTAATCATGAAAACATACTACATAGTTTTAACATTTATAGGATAAATTGTTTAATTTAATAGGTAACCTTGTAATTTAATGTGTACAAATATACGAATTTTATTTTTAATTTGGAAACCATTTGTAAACCGGAAATATGGTTAAATATTTGAAGGATTTCATTGAGATTTGTCATAATATACAATTAAAAGATTTTCCTACTCCCGTTGTTAAAATTTGACTGTACGTACTGGTTTCCACGGCACTAATCATCTTATCACAACTTGACAAGATATGGCTTCGATCCTGTTGGACACAGAGTGAAATTAGAAACTAGTAACAGCTGATTTATTAAGCACGAGTTGAAATTAGCTGCTGTCATTCCGTAAAAATACATAACCTAAAATACCTAGTTATTTTTATATAAAGTGTCGAAAAAGATGTGTTACGTGAAAGTGCAGATGCACATATTCTTTTTCGACACGTTTTATAAACAACATTTTTCCTACAATTGACAATCACATAAATATCAGGATTGATGAAATTTTGACTACTTGACAACGATATTTTACAGCATTGTTATGGTTTATTTGTTGATTGCTTCATTTTTCTACGTTACTTACAAATATTTCATTATACCACGTTAATTTCTTCTAAATTGTTTAATTACTACGTCAGTTTTCTTCTACTTTTACCTTCCGTCACCTCTAGGTAAGGAAGGTGTTGTTTTTGGTCAAAAAATTCGGGGGTGAGTTTTCAATGAATAAGCACGTTTTAGGGGCTCTACAATACGATTTTACTATTTTTACGGTGATGTCTGTATGTGTGTGTGGGTGGGCGCGCGTGTGTGTGTGACCGCGGTTTCCGCCGCGATATCCGATACTAGAATTCCAAAAATTAAAATTCTTACGTATTCCTCTTCCTTACATCCATATGCAGACTTGATCAGATTTTGGTTATAATTGGTCAACCGGAAGTACCCTCATTTGAAGTTTTTAATAGTTTTTCTTGAAAAAACAGTGTTAAATATTATTTACACATTTAATGTTATTGTAAATATTATAGAATATTCTATTATCTATACGATTTAATTGCATTTTATTCGTCATATTCAGTGGATATTGAGTTAAAGAATTTAAATTTCATAAATCAGCCAGCTATGCTATAACCATGGAAACAGCTACTATATTAGGAAAATTCTAACTGACAGATGGTGCAAATGTCAGTGTCAATGAAAAGAAAATTAATGTGATAGAGATGAGGATGTTGAGATGGATGTTGGGGAAGACACGGAAAGATACGGTAAGCAATGAAAGAATAAGGGAAATAACGAGCATTAAAGTTTGTAGAAAACAAGAGAGACGATTACATTGGTTTAAACATATCATGGAAAGAGATAAAGAATATATTGGAAGAAGAATGAATAGCTTAGTAATAGAAGGTAGAAGAAACAGAGGAAGACCAAAGATAAGATATGACTGTATTGCGGAAGACTTCAGAGAAAAGCAACCGAATGAGGACGAGCCGCAAAACAAAAATGAATGGAAGAAGAAAATAAAAAATAGCGACCCCTCACGAATGAGAAAATATAAAGAAGAAGAAGAAAATGCCGGTGTCAAGTGTCATTTGCATAGTTTGTTTATGAAATAATTTTACTGGAAATTTAGAATATTTTGCAAGAAAATTTATGTATTGTGCTGGCCACATCACATTTTTCTACAGTAGGTTACTAACTAACTAAACTTCGAATCTCCGCGCTCCCCGGGATATTTAAATAGCTGTCAGTGTCAGTTTGTTATTGACAGTTGCGTAAATGACACGCACTTGTGCTTTAAGTTTACCAAAATAACACCTGATATACATTGGCCTCTTTTCCAGCCGTAACCAAAACAGTAATAGTTACCCACGTAATAACAATGAAATCGCACAGTTATAGGACAAAATCCCCCATTTTACCGTCATTTTGTCTAGTAAAGTGTGAAATCATTTGTTGTTTTCACTTCAAAGATTAAACGTCGAAACGATTTAGTGTAAAATATCATTTATATTCAAAATAAACATTTATTTCACTACTCCAACAAATGATAAAAAGTAATGGTTTTCCCTATTTACTACGTTCACAAATCTCTCACCAGATGTCAGCTACTTTGATTTTTTTTTCTCCGATAGGAAAAGTGTATTTCTATATTTCTATTGTCTGAAAATTTGCATTTCAGAAAAAGTATACTAATTCAAGGAAACTAAAAAAAATGTAGCCCCTTTGGAAATTCAGAAACACACGATACAAATTATTTTAATTATTGTTCTGCGTTATTGCTATTAAAAATGAAATTCACAATAAAATTCTCAAATAATGCCAATAGGTATATGATTACAATTGCAAATAAGTTGTCTTGAACAAGAAATGAAGTTATTGGTGCATAGAGCATATGGAAAACACAAATGAAAGAGTGACATGAATATCTTGCACCGCGTTTTGAAACCATGCCGTATTATACATTCACACGCGCGTCGCAAGTAGGTAAATAGATATCTAAACTTTCCCACATGCACAAGCTTTATGTATCACTACGAGATTTCAGAAAGTGAAAGTGGTACACAGTATTATTTTACATAATTATTTCGATATGAAATGAAATCGGACATCTTACGCCTACAATACCAATTGCAACTACAATCGACCTGAAATAAATTATAATCTCTGACAACCTTTTGTTGTTAGATTTCACTAATAACATTTACTGAATTTCTTTGAACTTTACACCTTTCAGCATTTTTAGGTAAACTGCTATTGTGAAATAAGTTACATCCAATGAAATTGTGCACATAATAGATTATTTATTGTTGAGAACAATAAACATGAGATGTATCTTTGGATAAATATAACCTTATACATTAAAATAAAATATTTAATGACTAATTTTATCTGAAATTTTGATGTCACTCTACGTCACCAATTTAAAATTGTAATTCGTGAAAAAATGTTAAAATTAATTCAATCGATCATTTTGAAAATGGGGCATCCCCAATTTCTATAGTCGACTTTTTGGCGGATTCGCATTTCTTGATTGTTATTAGCTCTGTTCCAACCTGTCATTGCTGATAGTTTGTGACTGTTAGACACATACGCAGTAACAAAATATCGTTAAGAGCATTGTTACTCCTGTACTAAAATATGAAGCGAAAATTCAAATAAATTGTTCCTGTACTAGAACTATTAACATTTTAAAAAATTCAACATTAAACAAACATACTTCTTATATGAACCTGCATTTAAAAAAAATGATCGAAATCTATTAATACTGGACTTTGATTTTAATGGGAAACTCAAAATTCAGTAGCATTTCTTGTTTTCCCATTAAAATCAAAGTCAAATACTGATAGATTTCAATAATATGTTTTTTTAAAGCAGGTTCATATCAGAAATATGTTTGTCTAATATTGATTTTTTTAAAATGTTAATAGTTCTGGTACAGGAACAATTTATTTGAATTTTCGCTTTATATTTTAGTATAGGAGTACACAATGCTCTTAAGTACCGTTCCAACTGTACCACTGACAAGTTTACAACTACTGGTTGGGTGTTCCAGCGCGTATTGTTCGATTATCACAATAATTGCTGACAGTCAAAACAGCCAGAACTTTTTCTGCTGACTCTGTATAGTAAAATAATCTTACTGTTCCTTTAACATAAATGCTGTTTTTGTTTGAATTAAATTAGTATTCATGTTAAAGGAACAGTAAGATTATTTTATTATAGAGAGTATGCAGGAAATTCATTTAATACATGTCTTCTTTTTAATAGAGCGTTACATATAATGTAGAAGCAAGCAGTGACAGTTATCACCTTTTCATAATTACGATATTTATAATTTTATTGCTGGATCCGACAGATTCAATTTTTCTAACTATATCTGACTATAGCTCATCTAATCCATATGAAAACTGGCAAAATTTTATCCTAGATCCAACAAAAAAAAATCTGATGTGGCCAGCACATAACCTCTCGCCGTATATTTTACCTGGCTGTATGCATAAAGCAAAGAATATTTTTATAAATACAAATAATATATTCATATAAATCTATGACGTATAAACTTCTTTATTATTCAATAATAGCATGTCTCAACATGAAGATATTTTACCATAAATTATGTTACAATAAATTACAAAGTAGAGTTTACCATATATAAATATTAGGCTGGTAACAGCAATTTTCAATTCGAACAACGTTGTTTACTTTCTCTTCATATTCTTCTAGTAAAAACATTAATTTTGGGCGGTCTAAAATGTATATATGGATTGTGCATCTATTCTTACATATCTTCTTTTACATTTTATTTTTTCATACATGTTATATCTAAATAACACTAATTCCTTTAATAAAGTGACGGATAGATTGCACTCCGATTATTCTTATATCGATGTGTAATTTTGTCAATATTTACAACTTACTTGAGAAGAATTTGATAGCTTTTTCGCAATTCAAAGTTACTCTAGTCTACAGTACTGGTGTACATTGTCCCATAATGTTTGAAACAAATTTAAGTCCTTCAACCTAGACTTGTCATCTCCATAATAGTCACAGATCAAGAATTAAGGGATTCTCCAAATACATTTTTCTTTCATTACTCATTATTTCTGACACTGACATTTATCTGTCAGTTACAAATAATTTAAATTTGCAACTATTTTTCATGGCATCCTTTCGGTTGTAAAATTAATTACAACATTATTTTATATATTATATTCCTTTTATCTCTAAATCTATAAAATATGTATAAAAATATTTAAATGTATCAGAAAGAGAATTTATTTTTCTTTAATATTATCAAGAAAAATTTTCAAAAAATAATATTTAGAAGATTTTTTTTCAAGAATCTTCTACTTCCGGTTGTCCAATTGTTACCAAAACCTTTTCAGATCTTCCCATGAATGTCCGATTGGGAAATACGTTGTTAAACAAATTTTAAGTCTTATAGTTTTTGAGTAACCGTCCTTCCAACATCCCACACACACACATCCACACACACACACACACACACACACACACACACACAGACATCATCGTAAAAATGTTAAAATCGGATTGTAGGGACCTTAAAACGTGCTTATTCAATAAAATCTGGATATGCGATTTTTAGCATGAATCCAATACCTCTCTTAGCGAGAGGTAAAAATGAATGAATGATGATTTTGATAGATAACGATTAATAATCTACGTAAAATTAGATCTTTTATATTGAATTTAAATTATATATAAAACAGTTTCTATGTGATTTCTAACACAGAAATAACTGTGACTCACATTGCATTGACATTTACCAAAATACTTTGGACGATTTTGTAACTGCACATCAAATAGAAAGTTTCGTTGAGAAATGAGATGCATTTAAATAGGAACTAATTTGTTTAGCTAACCATCAATTCTAATGTTTTTAAAATTGTTTCATAAGAAATATAGTGGAATTTACTAATGTTTGAACGATTTAAAAATAGCCACCATTTGCAGATGAATAAACAATATTAAATCGAATTTTTGACAGCTATGATAAATTTGTCGTTTGACAGATCATTTCGTTTCAGTTTTATTTATATAACTAATGAGTTTAAATTTTAACCAGAGGTTCTAAGATTGGACCTTAGGAAATTAAAATTTTTGATTCTCTTTTGACTTTGATGACGGCTTGACAAATTCTAAGAAACTGATATCCAAATGTTTTTCAAATTCTCTCACAGCTTATTAATATTGGTAATCACTTGTCTCTTCATTTAGTTCCACAGAAATTTGACAGTGTTCGACGGAAGGCACTTTAACTGGTAGGCAATATTCCTGTACACCTCATATGTTTTTTACCTTCCGTCACCTCTAGGTAAGCAAGGTATTGTCTTTGGTCAAAAAATTCGGTGGTGAGTTTTCATTGAATAAGCACGTTTTAGGGTCTTTACAATACGATTTTACTATTTTTACGATGATGTCTGTATGTGTGTGTGTGTGTTCGTGTGTGCGTGTGTGTGTATGTGTGTGTGTATGTGTGTGTGTGTGACCGCCGTTTCGTGCACGATATCTCCAATACTAGAATTCCAAAAATTACAATTCTTGCGTATTCCTCTTCCTTACAACCATATGCAGACTTGTTTAGATTTTGGTTATAATTGGTCAACCGGAAGTATCCTCATTTGAAGATTTTAACAGTATTTCTTGGAAAACTCAGTTAAATGTTATTATAACTTAAAGAATATATTATTGTCTATACGATTTGATTGCATATTATATTTGAAATTCAACAGATATAGAGTTAAAGAAGAATAAAGATAATAAATTTGATATAAATTTCATAATTCAGCCAGCTATGCTAACTTAACCATGGAAACTGCTAATATATTCAGGTAATTCAAATTGACAGATGTCAGTATCAATAAAATGAAATCAATGAAAGAATAAGGGAAGTAACTCTAATGTTAGAAGTTTCTAGATATAAGAGAGACGATTACATTGGTTTAAACATGTCATGAGGAGAGATGAATATATTAATAGAAGGTGGAAGAAACATAGGAAGACCAAATATAAGATGAAAAGACTGTATTGCAGAAGACTTGAGAGAAAAGGAACTAAATGAGGACGACACGGAAAACAAAAATGAGTGGAAGAAGAAAATAAAAAATAGCGGCCCCCTAACGAATGGGAAAAACTAAAGAAGATGTCAGTGTCAAGTACAATTTGCATAGTTTGTTTATGAAATAACTTTACTGCAAATATAGGATCTTTTGCAAAAAAAATATGTATAGGGCCGCGTGCAGTAACATGATTTTGCTGACTTTGGCAAGCAGATATGGGGACCTGTGTCAAAATGACAACAATTAATTATGTCCATAACTGACAAGTGTTATAATTTTTCATTCAAAATTTCATAATTTTCTTATTTCATGTGGTTTGTTTGTTATCAGGAGTATGGAATTCAGTTGCCGAGAAAGAGAATCACATAATACCAAAAATTTAGAATCTTTCGCAAGAAAATTTATGTATGGAATTTGTACATCATACACAGGATTGACGGAAGGTATTGTGCTGGCCACATCAGATTTTTTTACTGATGAAAATGGTACATCTCTGCAATTTTTCATTGGATTACTGCTTATGGTGGTTTTCCCTTTGTTCCTGTTCGTTTATGTTCACGTTGTGTTGTGTATCTTGCGCGTGCCAGTGAGTGCACGCGGCAATGAACTCTGGCGCGCACGCACGCACGCGAGGCAAATGAACCTAAACAAAAACACATCGGCGTGGCGCAATGCGATGCGCTGTTTTAGCTCCAGCACTGATGCTGCTGCTGCGGCTCATATCAGCTGGCTGCAGATTCACTCTCGAGGCTCGAGAGCTCTCTCTTTCTACCACGAGATTGCGGAGTTTCAATTAGAAATTCTTCATGAGCATGAGATAAAATTAAGTTTATCCCTAAAAAAGCGGTTAAGAAATTTTTAAATGTGTTTGGAATTTTTATTTTATTTACTTTAACTTGTGCGTTATATTAATAAAAGAAGATGTCTCTGCTATCGTTATTGTTTTATGCAGAAAACTTTTTGTTAAATAACTTTAAAACATAAAAATGAAACTTATATCCCTTAAAAATTAAATGCTTCATATTTGTAAGAAGTTTTCGTTACTTGAAGAAAAAAGTCAAAGTAGCTGACTAGTGAGAGATTTGTGAACTAGGCAAATGGGGAAAACATTACTTTTTATCATTTGTTGGTGTAGTGAAATGAATGTTTATTTTGAATATAAATAATATTTTGCACTAAATCGTTTCAATGTTTACACTTTGAATTTAAAACAATAAATGATATCACTATTTTATTAGACAAAATGGCGCCCAAATGGGGGATTTTGTCGTCGTCCGACCTGCCATCTACAGTTCTTTTTTTCTCCTATTGACCTTTTGCAGTGTCGATATGCGCATTTGTTGAGTGAGAGATCCTATGGATGCCATGAAGTGAGATATCAATTGAATCCACCTTCATAGCCGAACAGGACTTTAACATGTAAAATCAGACTTTTCTAATTTCCTGCTTCCTTAATTATTTTAGGTAAAAAAGCTTCAAATAAAAGTTGAAAATTCTGGATCAATAAGCAAAATTAATTATGTATGCATTGTAATAGCAAAAATTAGGTATGAAAATGTCGAAAATCAACTCAAAAATAGCAATAGCCATGGAATTGAGGCAAAATACATAATAAATGTCTTAACGATTTATCTGTCATGTTAGGGTAATTTATTTTTATAAGTTATTCTAATTTCTGTTCCAGGTAACCACTATCTATTAATTTAAATAGATATTTGTTTATTTGAACAGAAATTCCAAATAATAATAATAAATTAACCTAACTTGACAAATTAATCGTTAACATTTGTTAATTTTTTGTTTCAAATCCATGGCTATAGCTATTTTTGGAGTGATTTTCCATATTTTCATACCTAATTTCTGCCTTTATAAGGTACACAAAATTAATTTTGTTTATTGATTCAGATGCCATCCTTATGATAGGAGCATATTGTTGTGTTCCAGGCTGTCGTAGTAAATCTAAAGAAAATGTGTCGTGGCATTTGTTTCTTGCTATATTAGATAAAGCAAGAGTGATTACAAAGAATTAACAGAAGAACTGAAAATGGAATTTTATGGCAACCAAATCATTTTCGTGCATTTTTCACGTTTTCTGAGAAAATAATTATTTTATTTTCATTGTAATTTACCGGAAATCGGATTCAGCTTATGTCTTTTTGGTATTCATTTTTATAATAAAACCATACATCCCCATTTTTAAAACATCTCTCTCTTGAGACTTAACACAATCCCACAGCGAGAACATACTTTTTAGTTCAGAATAAACCAATAGATGTGTTTAAGTGAAAATGGTCAATTTGTTAACGTACACTCTAAAATCCAGTGGCGGTCCCTCTATTAAGTTATTGATCATTGACCTCCCAAATTTGTAAAAGTAGAAAAGAAAAAGCGAAAGAATAAAATAATAACATATTTTGAATTTAGCAATTTTTAATAAAATCAGTCCATCGTGCCGTTAGCGTTACTGTGCAAGTAACGGCGCCACTGTGTTGAAAGCAAGACAAATGGCGCGAGGGCACGCCCTTCTTGGGTTACATCAAAATTGTGAACGCGTTGTGTTATATGCTGCATATATAAACCCATGCGTAGGTACAGACAAACGAATTGTAATTTTGCTTGCGTTAGCCGAAGACAACCACCAACCTATTCGCTTATACCCTGTCAAAGACCAAGGCATCAGTCTAGTAGTAGTAGTAGTAGTAGTAGTAGTAGTAGTGGATAGTGACAGCGTAAGTTTGATTGTGTATTTTATAATGGCAGTTCAAGTAATTAAAAAAAATAAAAAGACAATAACGCATTAAATTATGAAAAACGTTTGGACAATAATACAAGTAAATATTTTGGGAACTACATACTATAAATATTTACCAAATTTGACCCACAATCTTCAACCCACGAGCTGCCACTGCTAAAATCATGCTCCATGAATCACATATTATTACATCTTGTTACATATAATCTCTACCTCTACTCTCTTAGAGCATGACAAATTATTCTTAGAAAAAACTGTGGATTTGTTTTGATTATTGATGCAGAACTTGCATTTCAATATAATGAATATTGCAATTCTTTTTACAAACAAAAACTACTCCAGTTTTTTCAAACTGTGTATCGTTTTTATTCGTCTAGACATGTAATTAAATATTCCTCATTTCTACAATTTTACATGAAATATACAACATCTTCGCAATGATTACACGATAAAATGTAAAGGCGGGCATAATAATTTCCTATATCTGATATGTAATTAGAAAAATTAATCCAATTTTCTAGATAATCTGCTAATTATTTTGCAAATTATCAAGCTGTTTCGTATTTTTTTTTCTGGAGCCCGTATGACTTGACTACAGCTAGTACAGCTGCCACATCCTATCTTGGACAACCAGCTAATATATGTTAAAATTGATTAGTGACCGCATCCTATGAAATACATTAATGTAAAAAATTACATACGCTTAAGTACGCCTTGTCTGCATGTAAAATTCACATAAAATTCCAATTTGTTAAATTGTGTTTTACATACTTTACTAATGACATATTTAAATTATACGCATTCATTAGATCATCGTAAGTAAATTTTACGGTTTTCAAATTTAGTGATTTGTGTTCTTCGGTTATTTATCATGAACGCCGATGAATTATTGATAGTTTTTTTTTTTAGAATAAATTAACTATGTTTGCTCCATTGAAGAATATTGCATAAACTTTCATTTAAAATACCGGCTCATTCTTTTCTGTGTAAGAACTTTTAGGAATTTTCCTTTCTAAATATAACGACAAAATCTTTTATCATCTTATCAAATCTTCGTCTTCTGTCATTTCACAACTTCTCTGATTCTTTCTTCTTCCAAATTCCAATGTGTGTCCACATAGTCTGGTTTACACGGTCGGTATGAGTGCGTTTGCAGGGTCTGTGACCTGGTGTACCCCGGTGAGTGAACTCCGATGGCACCGGTGGCCAGCGAAGCACCACGCGTGTACGTGCCGGTGCTAGTCCAAGGTCACGAACACCATGACGGATCATCTGCACCATGTGGTAGTATATCTTCGTTGAAGGAATGGTGGTAGCAAAATGCTGGTAGCAGATGTCTAGCAATAGATGTGTATTTTAACCTTTCAGGTGGTGGAAGCATTTACGACATCTTGAAGTGATAATGATAAAAACATTTATGTTTTTATGTTTCGCGTTCATAGTGAAGTCATTATGAAACCTAATTGCGTATCGAAAGAGCCTTCATTTCGATACGCATTTTTTTTTGTTTTAAAAGATTGGTACTAAATGACATTTACTTGATTTTTCAATTGTCATAATTGAATAAATGTGTTACCAACTACAACATTACACATACAAATTTCATTTGAAATAAATGTTTATTTTGAATAAAAATGATATTTTGCACTAAATTAATTCGATATTTACACTTTGAAGTAAAAACAACAAATGATATCACTATTTAACTAGACAAAATGGAGGCCAAATGAGGGACTTTGTCGTCGTCCGACATGTCATGTACAGATTCTCCTATAGTATCGTATTTTGAATTCAACTTATCTAAGTAATACTTAATACTAAAGAAGCCTTATATTTTAAGTTTGTTGCTCGGATTGAATTTAGGAATTCCTTAATTCCAAAAAAGAACCTTTAGTAACTTTAGGAAATTTTCTTTTTCAAATATTAAAATCTAACAACTGTGAAATCTTATTTGTTATTGTTTTCAAATGAACGTCAAACGTCGGTCGTCAGTGTATATTAGTACTTATTATAGTAAATAATCATCAAATAATTCCCGGTTTCATCATCATATAAATCTCCAAATAGCTTATTCGTCGAATAAGTGAAAATGTCGCATCAAATTATGACAACTAGTATAAATACCATCATTTATAATATGGTTTCGATGCGATATTGTTCTCTTATTGGACGAATAAGCTATTTAGAAATTTACTTGATGGTGAAATCGGGCATCAGTAATATAATAAGCAATAGCAAGTGTTTTTAACTATACTCGTATTAATAATTATATTAATACGATTGTAAAATTAAAATGGTATCGAAGAAACGATCGAGAAGTGCAAATGTCACAATGACGAAAAATTATATTTACTGAAACTTGCTGACAAGGATAAGCACATTGTAGAAAATAAATATACAAATGCAAATTCGAATAAATTAACGTAGGATAATACCAAAGTATTTTGTGTTAGTCGGAGCCGTTCAAAAAATTGTCCTTCCGATAAATTATATGAAAATGATAAATTTAATATAATTTATAGATCATCCATATCGCCATCGTCATCAATATTATAATAATTTACCATATACTATTAATACTGCAGTATTCACGTATTTCTAACCAATAAATATTGACAGCTTTACTTACTTAAGGAAACGTTAAATGGCCAATAACGGATACTTAACTCAGTTTAAGTGTAGAATTTTAACTGGTGCAACGAAATTTTATTTTTAAGCGTTACTTAAGAATATTAAGGAACCCTTAGCGATTAATTGATCGTGGTGCAACCAGGGCAGTAGTCCTTAAATACTGACATGCTATCTGAGAGACTACCACTATTTTTAAAATTGAAGTAGATGAAAATTTCAGTTAAATGTTAGAATAACTGTTTAAAAATTGCGTAAACAATTTTTTTGGTACACAAAAACCAACAACTCTATGAATGAATTTTTTCTTTCAT
Source organism: Harpalus rufipes (assembly GCA_951394225.1). Classification (NCBI taxonomy): domain Eukaryota; kingdom Metazoa; phylum Arthropoda; class Insecta; order Coleoptera; family Carabidae; genus Harpalus; species Harpalus rufipes. The sequence continues at coordinate 25,930,571 of OX596279.1, read as the reverse complement.
TGAAACGTTGTCTTGAACACGCTACACGTAACATGGTTATTAGTCAACAGGAAATGTCTCAAATTCATCAGGCAACAACTCAACGAAGTGTTTATACTCACGATTCTGACTTAGCAAATAAACTTAATTCACTGAAGGAAAACAGACTATGAATTAATTGTGTAATTGTTAATTGTGTTATACCTTCCTGTTAAGTATTAGAAATATTTAGTCATGTTATTCTATTGATTACAATCAATCCACTGTCACAATATAATTATGTATTGCGATTGCGAAGTCTAAATAGAATTTCTAAATAGAATTGCTGACTGTAACAATACATAATAATATTAACTGTTTCTAAGTCTGTAATAGCTATTAACATACCTAGGATAGTTATGAGTATCATAACTGCCGCAAATGTCGGTTTCAAAGAGCGAGGATTTTAAGACATGTAAGACTGTAAATGAAGAACATCATACTACTTTCATTTTATTTTTTCATTTGTAGACTGTTGTTGATATGGTAAATAAATAAATAAATAAATATTTCATCACGGCATATTACCCATTTCTGGGTGTGCCAATCTGCTTCTTACACAGATACCGGTAATGATGGAATATTTGTACCGTGCGGGCGCTTACCAGGCGTCACCTCACGGGCACCCATTGTTGGCGTGGAGAATACTACCTCCCATCATTTAATTTTTATTTATTTAATAAATAGATATTTACCAATGCTCGCGAATATATTAACTTATTTTCCAGTTTTCAATGTATGTATTAATTACAATATATATTTTACAATATTCCTTGTCATTTATTATATTGATTAGGTATTTTATAAATTCATGTATGATGTATCTGATATTTTTTCTTAAAAGTCTGTCATTAATCAATACAAGATTTCAAAATTTTCTAAGTGATATTATTTGAGCTAGACTACCTACACCTACAGGATCCCATTCCAAGGACAGTGGCAGATAAAAAATTAAATTGTTTACGTATTTATTTTCATTTTAAATTTGTTGACGTAACGTAAAATAATGGAAAACATTGTTCACATTATGTGTATATAACACATAGAACAAATAAACTGAAATACGTTGTACCAAAACATAAATGTGGAATTATTGTATAATATTGATTATCATCTACTGATGATTTTATTTGCAGTATTCAATTAGAAGAAATTATTAAGTCAAGGAAGCAAATAAGGTCCACCTTAATTAAAAATGAAATACTTTGGATAATTAATATTTTTTATTTGAAAAAGCGTTGTTCGTATTAAACTTTGTTTCATTATAAATCTAAAAACGTTCAAAAATTAGCAATTTTTAAACTACTTTTCATATAAAAATACATTTAAAAAAAAGTGCCTTATTAAACTGTAGTAGTAGAATAAGGCCACTGAAGAAAATTTAACAAGTAATACATAGGAGCTAGATTTAGAAAAACTTTTGGTATAATTTTAACGTAAACTGCGCCATCTGGGCATACAATTTTGTTCCTAGTAAGCCCCAACATACAGTTCATGGTTCCATTTGAAGCACCTCGTGTATTGTAACAGCTATGACAAAACCATGTCTCCGATGTTCTTTTCATATTGTTATTTTTTTAACTTGATTCATATTTTTGTCATCAAATTCACTGGGCCTTATTTGCCCCGGGGTAGTAGGATAAATAAAGCATATGATAAATTTAAAATACACTCTTAATTCAACTTATTAATAAAGAAATTAGTTACTCATGTCAACATGTGATATCAACATCTAACATATCATTGCAGTCTGTGACATAACCACACAAAATATATTTATTTTATATTTATAATCTGTGATAATCACAATACTCGCCTACGGCTCGTATTCATCCTCGAGTAATATAACCCTTATTATATGCTCATTAAATAATATACTATACAGGGTGTTGACCGTGACACCGGAACATAATCCTAATTATTTTTGGTAAGAATGCTTCAAAAAAAATCTAATGTGGACACCACACGACTTGCTTGTACGATTATTAAACTATACATATTTTTTTAATAACATGTCATGAGTGATGTGGACACCACACGACTTCTTTGTGCGCCTATTAACCTATACATATTTTTTTAATAATTAAATTACAAAATATTGACAGGCTTAGGCCAGCCCGAGAAATATTTTGATATAGAACAAAGAATAATTCATTTACTACATTGTTAAATTCTCACTAATCTAACCCGGTTCTTTTTAAAGAGAGTTTTGATTACAACAAAGACATATTTGATTACAACAATGAATATGACTAATTTCACAATAAAAATATAATATTTGTCATTGTACGAATCATAAAATTGGACGTATTTAACATAATTTGACATGAACATTTTTTTAAAAATTTTGTCCTAAGTTGAAATTTTGTATTTAGGACTCCTATAACATCTAGTTGTGCACCTCCCTTTCTGGTTATTACACAATTTCCAGAAGTGGCACTTTACTTGAAGCCTATAATAGATTTTAATGAAAAACTGTTTTAAAATATAATCCAAAACTTTTCAAATTTGGTATAAAAGACTTTTATGTCAATCGAAATAACATAATAGATTTTGGTTAAAATAGGCTAACCGGAAGTGGTACATTACTTGAAGTTGTTAATAGTTTTTCTTGAATAAAATTATTTTATTTTGATTTTAGAAATAAATGCTTCAAATAAAAGTTTTAGAGAATTAATTTCTGCGTCTAGCAAATCAAGTATTATTAAATTAGCTCTTTGTATAAGCGAGATATGTAAATTTAAAAATTATATACTTTTTTGTTTTTGTAATAAAGCTTGCTATGGATTACGACAAAAACATAAAAAAAATGTTAATGTCAAATTACGTTAAATACATGCAATTTTATGATTCGTACAATGACAAATATTATATTTTTATTGTGAAATTAGTCATATTCATTGTTGTAATCAAATATTTCTTTGTTGTAATCAAAACTCTTTTTAAAAAGAACCGAGTTAGATTATGGTCGCTATATATCTTACTGTTTTGAAGTTAAAATTAATATTTTGTAATTTATTTATTAAAAAAATATGTATAGTTTAATAATCGTACAAGGAAGTCGTGTGGTGTCCACATCAGATTTTTTTTAGTTTGAATTCCATGGCTATCGCTATTTTTGAGTGATTTTCGATATTTTCATATCTAATTTCTGGCGTTATAGAGTAAGCAAAATTAATTTCGTTTATTGATTCTCATGTAAATTTTCGCTCTACATTTATTTGAAGCTTTTTTTTTACCTAAAATGAATAGGGAAGCAGGAAATTACGAAAGTATGTTTTTACATGTAAAAGTCCTATGTTCCGATGTCGCGGTCAACACCCTGTATAACGGGCTCAGTATATTTAATATTATTTATTGGTGTCATATGAATACCATTCTATAGAATAATAATAAATAAATTGTTAACTCTTTAAGGATCTAATACAAGTCATATCAACTTTTGAAATACCAAATAACAGCAGTACCTAATACCTGATAAGATAAGTAAAATATAAATGATGATTGGTAACTTTCAATTTTAACCATAAAACAAAACTACAAAAAAAAAATGTTTACACTTTATTAATTAAGTCTTTAACTTAATAGTCGTTTTATTATCTTTTATTTTTAGTAAGTAGCAACTACGAATAACGGTATAAATAATAACTACTATACATAACATAAATTATATCTCTCAAAGAGTATCAGCTAGTACGCGCAAAGCATCCAACTTGGATATATTTGAACTCTCAGATCACGTTCCCCAGGTCCCTCAGCTCTCTATCCACTCTTCGGCGAGTTCATCGGCCCTGCACTAGCACTAGAGCATAGACAGGACATACTAAGCGTAGAGTGCAGGCACCGTATCATAGTGATGTCTGGCACGCAGCATAATGACATTGCACGATCAACGCAAATAGATACATGTGCATGAGGATACTTTTTCCATCAGAGGTAGAAATATGTGCACCATAAATAGGAAGAACTATTCCGACTTTGTTTTACTATTTGAGATGTCAATAAATGTAAATAAATTAAGTACAATAGGATTCGTCAGCATGACAGGCGTCACTTTTTGCTGAATTTAAAATATTTTTGCTATGTCCGAGAGTAAAAGTTAATTTCTATGTAACAAAATTGAAAGAGAATTACATCATTTTGCCTCTAGAGGCGAAATGTGGACATAATTCGATTATTCCCCTAGAAGAGTTTTTATTATTTTGACAAGTAATGCCAATCAATTTTGTATCATAGGCGTATTCCATTTGCCACTTGGATCAGATCCAGCTTCTCTAAAAAATCAGTTCAGTTCAGATAAATCAGTTCACTTGTTTTAGATAACTTGTTCAAATAGAAAATAAATATACTAGTGTACAGTAAAATTTTTGAAAGATGTCCGATCAAGGTTGTCTACGAATTGTATGAATTCAGATTTTTGCTCCGCCCATTCTGACAAATTCAGTAGTGTCGTTTGCTTAGTTTTTATGAGGGTACGTAAGATACTACTGTTATTTTATTATTATAAAAATATGTATTACAGTAAAAGCATTCAAGATTCAAAAATAAGTCAGCTGGTAAGTTTATAAGCAAATGTAAAAACCAAATATGTTAAAAATAAGATAATGACACAATGTCAGTGTCAGTGACTTTGACAGAAAATAACGTTATTCGTACGGCTATGAATCAATGTAATGTATCTGAATTAATATATGTATATGCTTACGTTACAGCGAAAGTATTATCAACAACGAGCATCGTTTTAAAGTGGAATGTCCTAACTTAGTCGAAACTATATGAATTTTTGAAAGACAAACGTGTTATATCCATCCTTATCGCACACGCTTATAGACTGCAAAGGAGAGAGATATATGTATGCCAATTTGTTAATTCGTTCATGATACAAATAACCTTGATCGGACATCTTTAAATAATTTTACTGTAACTAGTAATTGATAACTGCTTATTACTGATTTTTCAACCAAGTACAATACTGTCGATGCGACAGCACTATTCCATGCGGTACTTTAGAACTGGACAAGAATACGATTTTGCACAAAATTACAATTATTGAAATCAATTTTCAACCCTTAATAGTAACCTAGTAGTCTATGAGATTCACAGCTTGACAATACAGACTTTTGTTAAAAACAAAGTTTAATTTTCTCAAATTTCATTTCGGGAATTTTTAGTTCTATGTTCTGTCGTTTTTTTTTCTAAAATAGAATACAACTAATAAACTAAACTTATTATAGTGGGCAACTGATCTGTCAAAATAATATAAACACCCTAGAGATTCTGATGCATAACATAACCTTGTTGTCCCTTGTCCCCCAATGGGGTATGTGACTAAATTTTGATTTTTACATTATACTAGACAAAAATAAAATACCCGTATTTTTTTTAATCGATTAATTATTTCTATAGTGGAAATGATTAAGCGGAGGACTCACGTCATCAACCTGAAAAAAACCTTATAAAATGAAATATAACTTGTAGAAATTTTTGGATGTTATTTATTTTTAAAAGAAGAAGAAAAAAAGTACTAGTATTAAGTAATGTATATATTAATGATATTTACAATTATTTCTAAGTCAATCGTTATTCCTTTTACGGAATATAAATTTATTTGAAATAATTGTAGTTTATTTTCGTACCATACGTTGGCACTACTGAGAATGACTATGTTGTGTCAAATAATTTTATATTCCGTAAAAGGAATAAGGATTGACTTAGAAATAATTGTAAATTCATTAATATATAAGTTTCTTTAATACTAGTATGTTTTCTTCTTTTTATAAAAATAAATAACTAATAATTTCTACAAGTTATATTTCTTTTTATAAGGTTTTTTTCAGGTTGATGACGTGAGTCCTCATTTTCACTATAGTTTGCAAGAAATAAATTATTAAAATTTTGGGGAAGGGGTATTGCGACGTCATAGTGTACCGAGCGCGACACTCGCGACAGACAGTCTCATAACGGTAGATGTAAATTTCCGTACATGCACATGTCACCGTATCCCCTCTCATTCATTTGCAACTAACTTTATTATTAGGAAATAATGTTTAATTTTTATTATTATTATGAGAAACATGGGGTCTCGTGGCCGCGTGCCTGATCGTGAACTTGGGGAACCGGGTTCGATCCCGACCGACGCCAAATATTTCGAATTTTAAATGGCACAAAATTGACCCCTGTGGTGCACTCTCCACGCCAGAAATTAGTGCCCGCGAGGTGACGCCTGATAAACGCCCATACGGTACAAATATATCATTATCATTACCGAAATTTCAAATCGAACTAATAGAACGACATGACTACCAGCGAGTAATTTCAAAATTATATTGTTAATAGAAATGGACACATATATGCAAATCGCCTATACTCTGAAATAACGAAAGAATTTTGACAGATAGATTCTTGTGATTACATTGGTTGAATGCGCTGTAGTCAAGCGCGGTTTACACAAACACAATTCAAATATTATGTCAATTATGATTTCAGTCAATTATGATTTCATTCTTTGTAAGTGCTGTGCGTTATTTGTTGTTATATTGTCGTTTATTAAGTTTTACCTGTGTATTTCCTTGTAATTATTATTTTACGGTTTTGTGCAATTGGCGCTTCTTTCATCGAAAATGTTTAGGTGTAAAACAGACTCCTAAACCACGCCCCAATTAATTGTCAAAGTTATTTATTTATTTCAAACAGAGTATATTAACTGTTATTACTGTTAATTTTATTTGACAACTAACAGCTGACGTCTTGTTCTTTTTTTGTGTACTTGGTTTGCGTTTTACCAATCAAAAGACAAAAGTTATTTTCTGTCTGTAAACCTATGATTCATTTTTATTTGAAACGAAGAATGCAATTTGCATAGAGATGAAAAATAAGTTATAAATAACGTTCCATTGAAAGAAACAAGTATTTTCACTTTAACGTTATTGGTAATTAGTCGGTAACAAATTGTGAAGAAAATAAGAAATTTGAACCACTTTCTAAAACGAATCGAAGCTTAGATAACATTATTAGATACGTACCATATAACTATATGAATAAATCAGTAACTCTAAAACTTTCTTACTGTATAAAAATGTTAATTTCGCTTATACAATTCCGCATATCGTTGATCTAAATATGATCAGAGTTAAATGGTGCTTTCCTTAATAAAGTCCGTAAAATGTGAAGATTTAGCTGAACACGGTCAAAGTATATAGGAAGTAAAAGCTCTCATTGTGAGTCGTGAAGAGAAAATGTGATATCGGCCAACGCTTCGACGGTGGAGGCGAGTGAAATTAAATTGTAGAAATGTGTTTCGTGCTGGTGAAATCCGTGGCACTGGCTTCTGGCTTTGCCCTCGAAGGGAGCGATAAATGAAAGTGTGGATTCGACACTCGCTTCCAACTCAAATACAAACATTTAGTAATAATCACTTTCAGAGCTCTACTTTGCTGGTTTCATTTTGCACTTGGTTAAAGTATTTACTAAATGTAATTTTATTTACTATTTAATATAAATATATTAAATGTCTTTTTTGTCTTCATACTCTCGGAAGTGATATATTACGCCTATCATTGATAACCGGAAATGTCAATTTCCCGTGAAAAATTTGAAAAAAGTACTTGCTTTCCCAGGCTTTTTACAACAAAATAATTTAAACAATAACAAAATTTATTATACAATATGTGGCAAGTACGTCTTCCCGCATTTAGTTTGTAACAATTCAGTTCGATTTTTGTCGAAACAGCATAAAAATGCAACATGTCATGTGTAAATAAAGGTGGCAACAATGCAAAACAATGAAACAAAACAAAACATTCATATTTTCATTAGTCATTAGTGTCATCTCAATGTCAGCAGAAGTATTTAAGTGACCTTAGTTTTATATTAAGTATATTTATTTAAATATTTTATTCTAACTTTAAATACAAAAGTTTATCGTACGTATATACTCTGAAATTGTGATTACTAGACAATGCTAACATAAAAACTAGTGCGTAGTGAAATCTTCGTTAATACTTTTTCAGAAGGTAGTATATTCTGTTCTTCACAATATACTCGTAGATATCAAAAATGAAATATGTTCTTCGTGTCAGGTATCCACATTTCTTCTATTTCGTTTATTTTGTTATGATGATGGTTCATTGTAAAATTAAGGTTATTTGAAATTGCACACTTCGCGACAATTATTCTTGTTGATCTAGCAAAACAAACTGTAGATTTTATTTGTGTTTTCCATGTACGTAATACATTTAATCATTCCAATAAACACTATTAGTGCGAATACTTTTACACTTTGTTGATTACAACAATGAAAATAATGTTTTCCTTTGTTGTACCCTCCATATACTAATATATACCTCGCGATTATCCTAAAAAAAATAGTTTCACACACCCAGAAACGAGTATTACCATTTATTTATGTATTTTTTTTTATTCTTGCAGGCTGCCGGTGGTGAGTGACTGCTCGCCAGGGCAGACGGCTCGGGTGAGCTCGAACCTCCACTCGAGCAGCGGTAGCAGCAGCATGGCGGTGAGCCGGGTACCGAGCCCTCCGCCCCAGGAAGTCAACACACCCGTCGCCGAGAATTGGTGCTACACACAGGTAAGCACCACTTTATTTTACTGTGCCCAAATCCCAACATTGCATTGCAACTGATGTATTCTCCTTTTCTTCTATACGTTTAGAAATGAATGCTTGTTAAATATTTCCGCGGTTAAATTTAAATATTTTCGCGGGAAATGACTTAAAAATAGGGGCGAGTATGCAGACATTTATGTTACCGATAACAGTAAAGATGTATTACAAAACTTTGTAATGTGCAGTGTATTCCATTTTTAATATTTTGTATTGTGTATATTTTTTATTTAAATCATTTCGATGGCTAGAACAAGAAGTATAACAAGACGACGAACTGATGATGTTATTTTTACAGGGGAATATAAGGTAACAGTCAAATTTGATTTGTCATTTATACCATTTTTGAGAACTTGTTATTCAATAACAAATTTTCTTTGTCAAAATTATATGGTGAAAAAACAATATATGAATAAAAAACAATTGGTTTACGTCTCATCTGAAGTCTAGACATTTTCTTTATCATTGTTTTATAATAGTTTGTTCTTAATTTATTGTATTAAACATGAAAATTCTTTATTACTCGTCGCATTGAATAATAAAATGCTTTCATTTATATTTTTTTTAGATCAAAGATCTCTTCGCCCTTTTAGTTTTCGAACAAAGGGCAACATATTGAAATATTCATTTTATAATTTATACAATGAAATTTGTTTTTATTTGATTTTATCTTCAAACCTTTAAAGATTAAAGAAACTATTATATTATAACAATGTTACACTCTTTGTCTTTGATTTCAACAATGAATTATATTTGCTTATAATCAATCAAGTGATAGGAATAGGATTTTGTTATATGCGATTTTTAATACAAGAAAACAATACGATTTGTATTTTCATTTGTTGGTAAATTAATGTCGTTTTGAAAATATCTCACCAATAAATGTGATCAAACTTAGTTGAAATAATTTTTGAACATAGTTAAATTATTGGTGACAAATACACAGTGTATTGTATCATAATGTTGTCTACCGGTAAATATAATCAAAACTTAGTTGAAATAATTTTTAAACATAATTAATAATGTCACAAATAAACATGGTTAAATTGTGTCGTCTGTTTCTCTTCTAGTAAATATATTTAAACTTAGTTGAAATAATTGTTAAAACATAGTCAAGTTATTTGTGATAATTGAACATGTCAAATTGTAGATATCCGTAGTCCGTAATGTTTCAATACCAGGAAAGTTAATTAAAATTAGTTGAACAAAATAACGCAATTTGACCATGTTTAGTTGTTACAAATATGACTATATTTAGTAATTAATTTAACTAAATTTAATTATTGTTGCTGGTAGAGAAACTGACGACACAATTTGACCATATTTATTTGTCTCACATAATTTGACTGTTTAAAAATTAACTCAACTAAGTTTAATTATCATTGCTGGTAGGGAAACTGAAGTCACATTTTGACTATGTTTATTTGTCACCAATATTTTAACCATGTTAAAAAATTAATTTAACTAAGTTTAATTACTGTTTTATTATTATTATTTGTTATTTATCGACATAGATACCTACCGGATTGGTGTAAATTTCTAGCGACTTGCTAGAAATAAACCACTGAGTTAAGAATAGTGCCATTCGAATGTAGATAAAGTAGACCCCCGGTCAATAAAATTTGGAAATAAGTTTGGTAATCACTGTATTAAATCCTAAATGCAACATCAGACACGACTTGTCTTCCTCACCAAAACAATCCCCCTTCCTCTTCCATTTGACCTATCTGGGTCCCGTTTGTCCGGCCGGTACATCGAACCCGTGCCCGTGGCTCGCTGTCGACCTGCAGCCTGCGTTCATCGACTTACAGGTTGGTGTGGATGCTCATGCTCATGCTACGCACGGCTGTGGCTGTGTAGAAGCACATGGCACGCTGAACACACGTAGTCCAGACCGTCGCCCGGTCGTTCACCCGCTGCTACGGCCACTAGGCGCCGCCACAGAAATATTAGAGTATTAATAGAACGGGGAGGATTCGGGATACACTAGGAAATAGATAGGGGAAGAAAGGATACTAGGAAGGGACATAATTTGTAGCTACGATTTGAATATCATAGGTAATTGATTCGAATTATAAATAAATAAATTTACTTTGTTGGTTTCACCGTGTCGCATTTGCTGTTCGCACTGTTTATTCAGTGCTTTGACCTCTTGTTTCACTAAAATAAAGTCCCTGTCTGGGTTTGCCGATTAATCCAGTTGCTGCATGAGGACCGGCTGGCGCCCAGAACTATAGTACCCACTCCCGTCTCCATTTGAGACTAGTTGCAGCTCACCGTTCATTGTACGAGCCTTTACAACAGTTCGGTTAATAAAACTGTCTTTCAAACTAGTGGATAGGATACTAATGGCGTTTTCCATTTACAATTTTAGTTTTGCACTTAGTGCAGCTACTAATTTCATGCTCGGCACTAGTTGTTACAACACATACGTAGTGCATTTTAATTGAAACATGTTACAAAAATCCAGTTAAAGTTTGTTAGCTGTCGCTGTCAAATAGAGAGGCTACGTAACAATGGCTATCCTACACAAGATTCGGACTGCAAAGACTTTATTTACATCCATTGTACTGACAGAGATATTTTAACTCAAAATATGTGAATTTGACAGCCTGCACAGCAAGAACTGACGATCAATAAAGTTCGTACTAAATATAAAAATAAAAACGTTATAAGTTGAATAGATCACTGAATTTCTTTATAAATAAATTAATTATAAAATTAAGTACATAAAATAAATATGAAATTCTCTCCTTCACTTTAAAATTGTCTGTCTACGAAATTTATTGATCATGTTTAAAATTATAAGTCTCTCTGGCTATATTTTTATTTACAAACAGAAGACGAATACCTACTATAGGTGAAACTATTGGAATTCAAAGATTTACAATTAAATTTAAATAAAATTTATATTTTTCAAAATAATCTTTCATTTTAATAAAACATTTCAAGTATTTTATTATTGTAAAAAAAATAAAGTCGATCACTTGAAATTAGTTGTAAATGTTACAAAAACTATAACAGTATTTTAACATGACATGGATCTCACAACATTTCCGAGAAAATTTGGCATTCTATTCAAAATGCGATCAGATGAATTTATTTTACCATTATAAAGCTTTTTAACTTATGTTGCCTACAAACGTTATTTCCGATTACATTAAAGTCATATTTATTTTTGTATAAACTAGATAAATTACAAAATTGTGTCGCGTGTAGAATAATCATTTCCAAATTGTGGAAAAAGATATGAATTTATAAAACTAGTTCAGTTAATATCAATATTAATTTAGGCATTCTTATTCAATTAATTTGGAAACAATATTTATCCTGTAATATGATCAATTTATTCTTTCTCGATGTTCGTAACTTTCTGGTATTGGGCTGACTGGTATTCTCCGCATTTAAACCCAATACCATCTGCAGAGGCAGACCTGTAGTATTGATTGTGCTCGGTGCCGTCAGATGCAAGCGTCGTGTCGTGCTCGGGCCCGTGTCTCAAGCAGAGGTCGCTGCACTCGCCCAACGAAATGAAAATTTCATAGGCTCAACAGCAGCGCTAGTGGAACGTTAACGTATACTCCACCAACCGCAACTGCTAACTGCTCCGTCAGCTGATTACTACACGTAATGGCTTCACTGGAAAATTACTCACTCTAAATGGGAGCGAAATTTAATAACAAACATTTTACTACGAGATTTTTGCCTATGTAATTTAATATAGAAGTCCGTTAGTTTGTGCTCACATTTCATATGAACTAAAACTATAAATAGGGGTCATCTCCAACTGTTTAATAGATATGCAATCCTCCAAATGGTAGCTCATCTATTCTTCATGAAAACGGGCCAAATATCATCTTTAAACAAGATCATACCCAGCCTACCAAGAGAAAATTTCTATAAACAGCAGTCAAATCGCGGATATATAGAAACACCATACACCTACAAATATTTTTTCCAAGAAGTGAACAAATGAACCACGTCCGAGAACGAAACAACTGACGTACTATACTTTTCTTCTTTATTTTTACAATGGGAGATCCTGGGCAAAGCTATCGTAGATGGTAGCAACTAACTAAGGCACTTTAACCACGTGGAATTTGAAAGCAGTGGCCATAACACTGACAGCTAGTATTTGTATTTGGGTTTGATTCGGCCACACTAAAAAATATATATGTGAAACTTAAAAAATTATAAAAAGTGACTTAAAAAAACTGAGTAGATAATCTACGTGGTATTAAACAAATACTAATAGATAGGTATTTTTAATCTACACGGAGATACTGAACTATGTATTAAATTTAATAGAGAAACTATAGAACAATATTTAATAAGTTGCAAATATTTATGGAATACAAAGTCATTACTTGTCATACGTTGGTGTATCAAACCAAGAAACCATGAAAGAAACTCAAACATAACCTAACCATAATTGACAAGAACAAACATGGATTTTTTAAATAATCCACTTATTCCAGCAGTTTATTTTATTACATAATTTTGGAAAGTGCCTTAGTAACGTGGTGCCGCAGTTGCACTATTTCGTCGCCAGCATCTCACATTAGTTACATTCATGATTTGGATGTACAAAATGAAGTTCGGACTCTTTCTGAGTTACAAATATACTTCAAATTATTATTTAAATCAACTATTCTTACTTGCAAAAATCCTCGCTATTCCTTTGTTTTAGAGGTAAAAAGTTAAGCAACTTCTTAAAACATTATTGGGCACTATCTATAGGTTAATGCAACCAATGTCAACATTTTGTAATTTGGAAATGAGTGATTTAAAATTAGTAAAAATTATTGAAATATTTTTGTTTGCTCAAAACAATTAAAGGGTCAATTTGTTGATAACTTTTGTTGCAAGATAACTAGAATGCCCAGATCGACAATTTAAGCTGGTTCGTGTATTGTTTGAACATATGAACTTATTTATTTTAACTATGTTATGTCCATACTGGTATTAATCAAAACACAGGCAATGAAATTTAGTTTATTTCGATATTTTGTTAAGTGTATATACTAAAGTATAGAAGTATCGGTAAAATTTTAAGCTACGAATTAAAACAGGCCACGCGGAAGACATTTTACTCAAGTTGCATTGTCTGAAACTGTAATTTTGCTGCAAAAACGGCGAACACAGAAGTATGCAGCTCGACGTCTAGAAATTTCTCAAGCAATTATCTGGAAGGTATGGAAGAAATATCAGGAGACTAATCTTTTAACTAGACGTATTGGGCAAGGTCGAGAAAGGGCAACAACTGCCAATGAAGATCGATTTTTAAGACTTCATACCTCATGCAAGAGCTCCGTTACAGCTTAAGAGTTACAAAATGAGCTCTCTTGTATAACTGGTAACAGAATTTCTGATCAGACTGTACAAAATAGAGTTCGTAAGGGACATTTATCTTCCAGGATTCCTGTTAAAGTACCTTCTTTAACTAGGAACCATAAAAGAGCTTGAATTCTGTTTGCTCAGTAACAAACTGTTTACTAATTAATCGAAATTCAATACACACCCGCAAGATGCACGTCTTAGAGTATGGAGAAGAAAAAGTGACGTAACAGAGTAACAGCTAACACAATACGCAGTCACGTGTTTCTTTCCGAAGTGGTTCAGTTATGAATGTCGATCAGATATAAAATCGAACTTTTCATTATACGGGACGGCACCTTGATTGTTGAATGTTCATCTTTAACCATATGCTCCTTGTAGTGACAAGCGTGAAAATTTTGTATTGGGGCAAGATGAAGGCCTCAGTATTCAGCTACACTAGTTACATAATATCATTCAGGTAATAATATTGAAAAGATGCAATGGCTAGCATGTAGTCCAGATCTCAATCCTATTGAGCACTAATAGGATCAAGTTGGACAACGCATCAGAAATCGAATTAACCCAAATGTGACTATACAGAAACTCGAAGATGACAACAAATTCCACAAGCAGGCATAGGAAGATCACAGGAAGACGCAGCATGCCACGCCGTTACCAAGCTGTATTATACTGAACGGGGGTAATAATTAGAGCTATAATTAACTCTCTAAGGCTCGGTTTTCTCACCTCTGGATAATGTGTCAGTTAACTTTACTGCCAGGTAAAATGAAAATATCGCATCGACATTACAGCGTAAATTGACAAAATTATGTAAACGTCAATTATATGATGCGATATTTTTCTTTTATCTGGCAGATAAGTTAACTAGCACTTTATCAAGAAGTGAAAAAACCGGACCTTTTTTCATTCCATTTCATTCAGTTCAGTGGTATGTTAGCAATTTTAATTTAATAAAATTGATAAAAAATAAATTTAAGATATCTGCATATTAAATTTCATATAAATCCTGCATTTAGGAAAAAAGTTAGCGACAAAAAAATGGCTCTTTAAGTGTTCTGAGCAGTGTAGTATGGCATTGGTTTAATGATTGCCAATTCCTATAGGTTCCTTGTTCCTAAACAGGGGTAGGATTCTGTATCTCATCCGTTATCAAACGGTGCCGTTATCACTATGGTTACGTTGCTATAGTGATAACTTTGTTGTTGTACTTCATTTCACGTAAGAAAATAGCGTTGGTTTAGATAGGAATATAAATTCTGTCCTTTGATTGGTCAGAATGCAATCCTAGTTCACAAATACGAAAAAAAATTATCACCTGTCAGTTGTCAGTTATCAAATAAAATCTACAGAATTAAGTGATATTTAACCATGTTTTGTTGTAATTTTTAATTTCCAGGTCTTGTGCATTTTTACAGATAAAACTATTTATAATTGACAAGGTTTGATTTCACGAATTTAAATTATTTATTTAATGCATGTAAAAACGGTCGGCTCTCAACCGCCATCTAATATTTTCTTACGTGAAATGAAGTATAAGTACATATACAAAATATACGGTTTTTAGCCAAATTAATCTTATTAATCAACAGATATTATTGTCCTTGTAAGACCATATTTCTACCAATATTGAAAATCCGTACTATTCTTTCCATTACATGAAAAACCGTTACAGTTCATCCACCTAGCCATACCCATCCGACCAATTACCAGGAAGGAAGTGAGGTTGTCGGTCGTCAACTCAGCTGTGATCGGTAGCGCACCGTGCACGTTAGATGGAAACACGTTACGGGTTCGCGTTACACGTTATATAGCTAACTGCACATGGCTAGCTGAGCGCTGAGCACTCAACAGTGCTGTTGCTCTTGCTGTTGCTGTTGAATGGCATGGCATGAAGATGGCTCAAGGTCGGGTGAACGCTCGCTGCCAGCCGGCCATGCCGACGACCGGTCACTCGCCGAGAATGCTAGATGAAATGGAAAATGTATGGACGACGGAAGAATTCGATTTCAGCAGGAACAAACATAATGATGAAAGCTTATGATGTGGCGACAAAGAAATAGTCCGGATTTTGATATTATTTGTTACTCGTATTATAACCCATTTTTGGGTGTGCCAATCTGCTTGTATACGCAGATTTCGGTAATGATGATATTTCTGTACCATTGAGGTGTTAATAAAAATAGATTAGTACACAAAAAAAGACAATGCAAGAACAACCAAAATCTAACGGTAAAGGAACTTAAATCGGCATCCACTGCATCCATGTTAAGTGATAAAACATTTAACGACTATTATCCCTATGAAATTTGTATGAACTATAGCTACTGTTCATAATGTCAGTCGTAACTTCTTTCTATTTAATTATTTCACTTGCAGTATCTATGTATTTATGTTTTACCTCCCGCCAACTTACATACATAGGTAAGGGAGGTAATGTTTTCGATTCAAAAATTCAATAGTGAGTTTTTAATGAATAAGCACGAATTACGGTCCCCTCAACACGTTTTTACTATTTTTACAATGATGTCTGTATGTGTGTGACTATTTTTTGTTCCACCATAACTCGAATCAAATTTCCAAAAAAATGTATTTTTCGTATTTAAGCTTTCCGCATTGATTTAAAGAGTTGTTAGATTTTAAGTAAAACTGGAGAACTGGAAGTGGTACTTTACTTGAAGCCCATAGCAGTTTTTAATGAAAAACTATATTAAAATATAAACCAAAAGTTTTCAATTTTAGTATTTAACACTTTTATATCAATGGGAACGACATATTAGATTTTGGCTAAAATTAATAAACCGGAAGTGATACTTTACTCGAAGCTCTGAACAGATTTTCGTAAAAAAAAATATATTTGTATATAATCCAAAACTTCTCAAAATAGATATTTAAAAATTATATATGATTGAAAACAATATATTAGATTTTGAGTATATATGATAAACCGTAAGTGGTACTTTACTTGGAACTCTTAACAGATTTTCTAGGAAAAGCAATAAAACAATCCAAAATTTCTTATTACAGACTTTTCTATTTATTGGAACAACAAATAGATTTTGTTTACAAACGATCAACCGGAAGTGATACTTTACTTAAACCTCATTCCAATTTTAAATATGGAATTGGCGGGAGGTCATGTGCTGGCCACATCAGATTTTTTTTTAGATATTTAGTATTATATATAGCAATTAAATTTTAGTAATAAGAAGTGATTCAAAAACAGAATACGAGCAAGTTATTAAATCGTTTTGATACTCCATTTATAAACTTGGTACTTCACAGTCCGTAAACAGTGTGCAAAGTAAACGTTTTTCGTATCGTATTTTATTTACTTTACACATTACAGAGCTACCACCATCAATACACGTGTGGCATTTAAATTGTCTTGCCTTTAATTTTTCTGTTCATTCATGTTGGTAATACTGACTGAGTACTACAGTCAGTGGCATATTAACATAGAAGCCCAAGAAAAAAAGACAACGGAGACGTATCCATGGGAGCACAAAAGTATTCAACTTCGGATCAGTTATCAGTCAAATGTGAACTCGGTATTCGGTGTATACAAATTGACGTGTGCTCGTCTCTCAAATTTCTAGTTTGTTTCAGGAATGATATTTAAGTTTGTATAAAAAATATTGTATGCAACTCTAGTGTAAACAAGCTTTATGACATTTGGTCAATAATTTTCGAAATACTTGACCGTATGTTATAAAGCTTGTGTTTACACTCTTATTGCATAAATAACTATTATTGAATTTCCCAAAAATTACATTTTCGTTAAATTTAAAATAATATATCTAAGGTTATTCATGTAATTAATTAGTCTTCTTTTCATTGAGGAAGTTATTGAAACAATTATTTTATTACAGCTAAATTACTTTGGTATTGGCCTCAAAAAAACTAAAAATGCTTTCGAGGTCTCTCGACAAAGCTAATCAAGATTTTAAACGATTTATGTGATTTTAAATTTTTGTTTAAACTTTTATTCTAATTTTACGATTCTTACATCATTCATTTAAATATAAAGCTCTTTATACTCTCGACATTTCCTATTTTAGTTAAACATTAATACAGCTCAAGTATACTCTTAAAAATTTATGGCTGAACAATAAGAATCCTATTAGCTCTTAGTCACTTTCATTCCAACAGTTTTATTGCTTACATTTCAACACGCGTACTTCACTAAATGAAATAGAAATATGTCTAATTGATAAGCGTAGAATTTCAAATAGAAGATAACGAAATAAAATTAACAGTCGTCATTGTATATGTGAATGAAGCCGGAATCATTGTTAATTAATAAAAATGTTCCGCTAACTAGTAATTTACTACAAATCTATGGTGATAATTTCTGTTTACATATACATATATTTTATTATGTGTGAAATAGATTGTTTATGACGTCAATTTCTTTCTACGTTGTCGTTAATAAGATGAAAGTTAAAATTTGCTTTCACTTTCTAATAACAGAGAAATGTAATTATCAAGGGAAATAAACTAGGAAAAAACTTTTTAATGTACTTACTATTGAATGAAATTAATTAAAATTTTATTTACGTACAAAGTGGATTATTATATTTAATTATTCAGAGAATATAAATATTAATATTATACTTGTATTAGAATTTTATTCAACAGAATATTTTGTACATTGTAGGTATTCCATTGATTAAATAACATACTAGTAGGAGGTAGCGTCCAAAAGTACCCTGAATCGTTGTATAGAGCAGCACTTCGCGAAAAAAATTCACCGTCCGAAGAAAAATATCTGACGTATTGACTTTAATTATGCGTAAAAGTTAAATAATAATCTGAAGCTACTGTATATACTATGTAAAAGTTGGGATATTTTAGATTAACGATGAATAAAATACATAATCAGAAATATAAACAAATTTCGCAATAGAGAATTTTTAAAGTTTTTCGATAATATCGATCATAAAAAACAAAAAAAAACCGCATGTCCGTAGATTCGTCTCTTTGTCTAGCTTAACAAATTTGGAACGTATATTGATTTGAATCGGTTATGGAACATGAACAACAATCACATTAAATTATGAATATTTTTTCTCTTTACAAACTTGTAATTTTGCGATATTTTCTTTTTGTAATTAATATTGTGTTTATGAAGATCATTTTGTGATTTTCTACTTAACATAAATAATATCAATTGATAATATTTGTACCTATTTCAAAAACAGATATACTGACATATTTATGTAGTAAAGTGTTACATTACAAAATAGATAAATATAATTCATGGCATATAATAACAGGTCCACGTAAAATTATCCGAAATTTTACCGGTCCGCGATGAGAAAAAGGTTGAGAAATACTGTTCTAGAGTCAAGCAGGAGTACATCCGTAAATTTACTTTGAAGTTTGAGTTAGGTAAGGGGTGTGACCATTGAGTTAAGTTCGAGTAAACTCATTTTACGAACGATTGCGAGTTTTGTGTAATTCGTGTAGTCAAATATTGAAAACACCACAATTTCAATCACCATAAACACCTAAAGAATCACAGTATATATACTTAATTTAACCTCTGCGCATGTCGAGTAAAACGTACCCACCTCGCTCGAGGTAGGTCGAAATAGGTAACTCCGAGTAAACTAACATGAATTTTCGAACGCAATTTATAGTAAAGATGAAGTTAACTCTAAAATTTCGAACGTGTGCAATTAACCTGGAGTTAATTTCCAAACTTAATCCTGGTGGTCGCTGGAGAGATTATTTTTTTTCATGCGTTTGGCAACCACCCCTAGTGAAAGCGTCGACCCGCCTGCCGCCCCTACAAAAGCTGCAAGTTGTTTCTTACAATGCGTTTTTTTCGTTCGTTGGGTTTTGAAATAACGTCTTCAGAGCAGCTTGCAAACATCAAATTCTGCGTTCTGCTGGAGAAATAATCATCGGGGACCATTCAGATACAAAAGAAAGCATATAGAAATGAGACGATGCAAAAATCAACTGTGTGCGAGAGCGGCACAAGCAAAAATTTCACTTGGACAAAAGCAAGGGGAAAGTGATTAGGTGTTATTTTTTAATACGAGGACGTGATTCACCACGATTTCATTCCTCAAGGCCAAACTGTAAACAAGGAACTTTAGTGGATATCCTTCAATACGAACGAGATGCAATCAGACTAAAAGTCCTGAAAATTGGGGAGGAAACAATTGGGTTTTTGCTAAGAATAATGTCACCACTCTGGAACATCCCTCCTATTCTCTTAACCTTGCTCCAGCCGATTTTTACCGTTCCCACTGCTAAAAATGAAACTGAAATGACAATGTTTTGCTAATCCAGCAGAGGTGATGGAAAATTCGACGAAGCAGCTGAAGGCACTTTCAGAAAATGGTTTCCACTTCCCAGGAGTGTTTTGAACAGTTGTACGAATGCTGGAAGATGTGCGTAAATTTTTGTGCCAGTTTTCAATAAAGTATTATTGACCAATTCCGGGGAACATTTGACGCTATCTCGTACTACATAAACTAATCCTGTGAAATTTAATTTAATTATATATTTAGTTTTAATATATGCGCAATAGATTATTTCATAACTTTCTAATAAAAATTCAGTTCTTTATGTGAGCAACAATTAATAGTAAAATAAAAGATGGCAGCACAAACTGTTACACAAGTGCTGATAAAGTTGCTAACATACGAGTATACACATTTGTTTTAAATATGTATATAGTATTAATTTTGCTCAATATTTCAATAAGGTTGTTGTAAGAATTTTTATATGCCTTTTAAGTAATAAGTTTTAAAAAACAACATTTTATCTCTGCTGATCATTTATGGATTATTCTAGAAAAAAATACTTCAAATAAGAGTTACAGAAAAATTAATTATACATATTTTTTATTTGAAATGCTCGCTAATCACCCTGAATCAGTTGTTTATACTAACGGTCATTGTTCTTTAAATAGCTTCAAATTTCCATCCATTAGATATTTTACAATTATTGAAATTTGTATATCTAATATTTTGAAAGTCACTTGATCTGAAACAGAACATACGTCAAAGTTCGTACAGCTGAACATGTGACAAACTATGGCCTTGTTTTATTTATATAAATAACGTAGGTGATGAACAAACTGTTTTCCTATTGGCTATGAATGACGTGTTGTATGTAATTTGATGTCACTGGAGTGGGAGGTTAGTTTTCATTATATTTCTGGCACAAATCTTTTATTTAATTATTTACGAAAATAACTTTTTTTTTATTACTATGAAAGATATGTATTTCATAAACTTTCATTTAAAATACTTTTTAAATAATATAAAACCGGCTCATTATTTCTATGCATATGTCTTTATTTTTTTTGGTGTTAAAACATGAATATTTTTTAACGAGACAAACATAGACGGAACAGCTCTAGTCATATTCCTATTTTTATAAATAATATCTACTTGCTGGTTCCATTCGCAAGCCAGTTTCCTAAAACGCATTTTAGTTTAGTCTTTGTTCGTATTTTACACGCGTTGAACATGAGATCAATATTTAAATCTCTATTTAATCGTAAAAACAACGTACGGTAAACCTACATATCTATTTCGAACTTTTACAATAGCAGATTTAACTGAGCTGTCAGCTATATGTAGTTCAAATTAGAAACATTACCATTTCTCTGTGATATCGTGCTAGCTTTGGCTTTAGTGAACTTTACTTGAGGAGAGAATACATTTTATCTGACATTGAGGAAGTCAGCCTTTGACCTAAAATAGATGTAGATTGTTTAGATTGAATTGACATTAATTTTATATTTTTGTTTTCCAGGTCAAGGTGGTGAAATTCAGTTACATGTGGACCATAAATAACTTTAGTTTTTGTCGGGAGGAAATGGGAGAAGTATTAAAATCGTCGACATTTTCGGCTGGTGCAAACGACAAATTAAAATGGTTAGTACTTAATTCTTTTTCACTTCTTATCTAAAGCATTAGTATTATCTTTATCAATACTTTATTTATTCTTGTTTATATTATACATAAACACTAAATATTGTTTACACATTAATGAGATTCTATATTATTTTTGTAATTTACATTTTTGAAAATATATTTGTTATGAATTTTATTCCAATTCACTATAAGTTGAATGTTGAAACAGGTTATATACATAAATTTTAAGAATAGCTTATACCTGTTGAAAACTATTTCATGCTTCTTTGAAAATGTGGCAGGTGTTCATCTAAAATATTTTTTGTTTGCGCAGGTGTTTAAGGGTGAATCCCAAAGGTTTAGATGAAGAAAGCAAAGATTACCTTTCCCTCTACCTGTTATTGGTCTCCTGCAATAAAAGCGAAGTACGGGCGAAATTCAAGTTTTCCATTTTAAATGCAAAAAGAGAAGAAACCAAAGCAATGGAATCACAACGAGCGTACAGATTCGTTCAAGGCAAAGACTGGGGATTCAAGAAATTCATCAGAAGAGACTTCCTCTTGGATGAAGCTAATGGGCTGTTGCCTGACGACAAATTAACCATTTTCTGTGAAGTAAGTTTTCAATATATTTCTTATTAGATATTAGTCATGATATATTAATCAATGCATGTTATCAAAAGTCGAGACATTTAAATTCAAAAAGGTATAAAAGCCATTTTTACCTTCCTTTAGCGAATAAGCACGTTTTAATATCTAGAATCCGATTTTCACAGTTTTACAATAATATCTGTGAGTGTGCGCGTGTGGATTTACTTTGCACTCTATCTTAAATTATTGCAATCAGAAAACTAATACTTTTATGTAAGGGTCAGTCAGTAATATAGAAATGGCACTTAACTTGAAACTCAGGTTTTCTTAAAAAATAACTACATTTATTATATAATATATTTTTTATACTGAGTGGTGGCAGTTAGGGGTGAACAGAAGGATATAACATGTGGTATTAAGTTTATGCAATTCCTGTTCTCCATTTTACGGCAAAAATTGTAGAGTGTAAATTTATTCAGAATAGACGTAGAATTGACGTCAAACGCAAGAAAGATACAAACAAATCCCCCTTCCATTGTTTTTTCATCTGTCATTCAGATTTATAACCTAGTTTCATATTCCGAATTATTTTATTGCATTAAAAATGAGTCTAAAACCAGAAGATGTGCCTGAAGCAACTGATATAATTATCCATAATAATTATCAAATGACATTTACGACGTTTACATCGTTACATTTGTAGACTGATGACAATTCCTTATTTGTATTGCCGTAACCATAGTAACCATTATTTCTAATCAGTGCCGCTAGATGTACTATGTGCAAATTGCACTTGTATGTCTAAAAGAAAATACAATTTTTATTATGATTTTGGTTTTTTCACTACTTTAGTTTAAAAAGAAATATCAGAGTGTCTACCGACCTGGAATACCTTGAATACCTGGAAATAACCTGAAATGAAAAAATGATCCTTGATTTCATTGAATTTTAATAGAATACCTGTAATTTTTTAATATATTTACATTTTGATATTCTAAAATTCTAACATTGTATAAAATTATAAATTTTATTTGATAATTTAAAAATAATAATATGTAGTTACTTATGTATCAAGCTACTGAAGTTCTACTTTTTATCACTAATGTGGAATTTAGTTGCCGAGGAAAATAAATAATATGAGTAATAAAAAGAAACTTCAGTTGCCGAGGTGCATATTAAATTTTATTTGAAATCGAAATTTTGTGAAAATGAAAGGAATATTTATTTTAATAGGCTATGTTGACAAATCTGTCCATTGCTGTAAATCAAACAAACGAACTTATGTTCAGTGTTGCAAACCTCCGAACATTGAAGTTCAACAAATACATAGTAAACACACGACCTCTGGAAGTATGTTAAAATATTGTATACTCTATTTTTAAACTAGGAGGAGTAGGTACGAAAGTCTGATTTACACTATAGAAAGTTACCAGAAAAAGTTACTAGATTTTTTTTCGCGCGAAATACAAAAATTCCGTACACATCAATACTGTATACTTTGCATGGAACTTATTTTAAAATAAAACTGACATTATAGGCTCTTATTTTTCACGCCGTATATTTGATTATGTGAATAAAGATAATATGTAATCTAAATAAACACTCTTACTTGATTTATATCTATATTTTTTAATTGAACATAGCGATAAAATGCACAAAACCTATATATAATTTATTATTTAGTTAGAAGTTAGAAGAAGTAACAAATCCTTTCTGTTTATATTCTTTAACTACCCGATATACGGTAGATTTTGCTACTCCTACAGAAAGAAATTCATCATTATTATGGCACTAAAATACATAATTTTATTTGATTTTCTTACCTAATGTATGAGAAATTTCGCCTACTATAGCTGTCATGTTCTTATCGGAGGATTTTCTCAAACTTTTGAACATATTTAATATGCTTTGCTTTTCGGCAACAGATAAATGCCCCAAATCAAGACGTTTTCTTTTCTTTATAGGTGAAAATTCCGTACTTTTACTAGGCTTTTCATCCATGATTCAAAATAAATAAATTCAAATAAAAAGCAAAACTCGAAACACAAATATAAAAAAGTAAATAAAAAAAAACACGAGTAAAAACAACAATCGAATATAAAAAACTAAATAAAAAATCACTAGTAAAAGAAAACTCGAATATTAGTAAAACGAAATGAAAAAAACACGAGTAAAAACAAAACTCGAATATAAAAAACTAAATGAAAGAAACACAAATAATATCGATACAATCAATATTATTAGTTCTTAAAAGAACTGATTTATTTTAAAGTCACAGAAATTCGAAAAACCAAAACAGAAAAAGATAACCTCCAAACGAATGACAGCTAATACATCAAATGTAAAATATTTGTGCAGTGTAAACCTGACGAAGCACTAGCCAATCAGAAGCGTCAGTTTCGGCGCTTAAAATTTAAAGTACTCCTCTTAGTTTAAAAACAGGGTATAGTATTTTAACTTGTTTATTTACACAACCCTTTTTTCGTAAAATTAGTTATATCTTTCACTTAAACTACTCAAAAGCGAATGGGGATATCAGAAAAAGTGTTTTTTTATGATAGCGAACCATAACTTATGTTTATTTGTAAAAATATTTACACGAAAATAGTATATTACGTACCATGAACTATAAGTGACAGGTATTAAATGGAGACCCATAGGGTCGAGATTTCCTAAACATTCGCGACCTAAATAATCACACAGTTCGAGGTTAGTAAGCTATTTTTTGAAATACCTGCAAAAATAGAAGAAAAATAGGTTTCAAAATTAACAGCTGTCAAATTGATGTCATAAATAAAATTTGTATGATACAAATATTTACTTATCATCCACAGTGAACGGTAAGTATTTATTTACTCTAACCATGGAAACCAATTGGGCAATAAAACTTCTACTTTATGGCCCGTACTACGATCACCGTTTTAACTAAAACGCTGTTTTAAAAAATGTCAAATTCAAATTTCAACATTTAATTTTGCACGTATGTTTGAAGATCGATTTTTAAAAAATATTTGTTTGAATACAAACTATGTTCTGCTTTTAAATCTTATTTTGATAAATTCGATATTATTTATTATTGTTATTAAATAATGATATCTGACACCTTAAAACAGCGTTTTAGTTAAAACCGTGATCGTAGTACGGGCCACTGAAATTATTTATGCCACAATTTTTTTTAAAAAAGCTGGACTCATAAACGTAGAACGTTTTCATGTAAAAATATCTTATAGGAAATTAATTCCCTTTGAATTTAAATGTTTCAAATATTTTATATTTCCTGATAATTTATTTTAATTTTACAATGCGCAATCCTTCACTATGTATTCAATGGGCTACTTACGGAGTACTGAAAATCCGATATTACTATATACCTAATGTTATGATGAAAATGGATTTAAAAATATAAATTTTATTTAAGTAAAATTATATGTTTTTTAGTAAATTAAGAAAGAACATTTTCTGTAATGTCATTCTTTTGAACTGGAGAAAGGGAAGCATAAGAATATAACCTGAAGATAACGATGGCGTGCGAGAATGTTTTTATTTGAATTTGATATTAGTTCATTTTTTCTCTCTGTCTCTCTTGTTTATTATTTGCAATTTGCGTGTTTCTGTTATACTTTGGTTCCCGAAAGATTACTATTCAAGGTCACTCGTTCGAAGAAAGAATACACAGCACTTTATACAACAGAACTTTAGCAACATTTCATGTTAGAAAGTGAAAGATTATTTGACATATGTCTATGTAATTTATGTTGTCTTATGTAAATAGTGACATTACTTAATAACAAATTACAAATAATAGTAACGTATGTCGTAGAGTTACAGATATCTACTACACTGCCCTCTGTGCTAATATTTACCTAGTGACGTTGACATTTAAATCAAATTATTATTACATAGTTTATATCAAGTCTATTCTTTTATGTTTTGCAAAAACATGGGTGAAGAGCATAAATCTTTGAGAAAGGCATTATTTAAAAAGAAACATAATTTTCAAATACATTGTACTTATTTTTTTCAGTTAAAATGTATCCGTAAATATTTCATGTTGCACGTCTATGTATACGAAATTCAGTGAAGTTAACTGCAAGTAATACTATATCAGAGGGCTCATAAATGACCTTGTATAGTCTTTCGTGAACCAAACTATACTTCTGTTACAAATAGGTAGTTACTTGTAATTTAAAATATCGGCACCAAAAAGACAAACTAAATATTAAACTTCCAAACTATTATTTAAACGTCACATCAAACTGGTTATCCATCATGTTTAAATTACCCGCCCATGTCGTTGTGGCTTTACGGCCATTTATTGGTGCGGCGTAATTCTATATGGCGGTAATTTAAATATTTAAATTTCATTATTTTTTTCTGGCTAATTAATGAAAATTTTGTCAAAAGAACAAATATGGGTAGCAAGTTTTTATCTTCTCTTCAAAAATATTAAATAAAAAACGCACGCAAGTAGCCTATTGTATGTTGTATGTATTTTTACAAAGTTTAATTTTATTTTAGGTTAGTGTAGTAGCAGATAGCGTAAATATATCTGGTCAATCAAATACGATACAATTCAAAGTCCCCGAATGCCGGCTGTCAGACGACCTAGGAATCCTCTTCGAAAACCAGAAATTCAGCGACGTTACGTTATCAGTAGGTGGAAGAGAATTTCAGGCGCATAAAGCAATATTAGCAGGTATATACATTATCTACTTTTTTCTTCCTCTTCGTCATTTATATCTGAAATGGAGAATAAGAATATTTTGTGGCCCGCAGCACGCAGTCCTGTATTCGCGGCCATGTTCGAGCACGAAATGGAGGAGAGAAAACACAATAGAGTCGATATAACTGACGTTGATCACGAAGTATTAAGAGAGATGCTTCGTTTCATATACACGGGTAAAGCAGCCAATTTGGAGAAAATGGCTGATGATCTCCTTGCAGCAGCAGACAAAGTAAGTCAACACTAATCACTCCAATATTTTCTCTCAACTCAGCGAGCGATGCATTCCAATAGAACACATTTTTCTATTTATTAAAATAAATTATTAAAGTTCGTTGAAGATGACTAAACGGGCATAAAATTTATTTATTTTTAATAGAAATATATTTTGTAATTAAAACAATCTCATTTATATTTCATTAATAGGAGCTATAATTGATAAACTATCGGTAGTAGAAATTGATGAAAACTATCGACAGTATTGTGTACATTTCAAAAAAAAAAAAAAGTTCAGTCAAAAATACAATCAAAATATGTATTTCAAAAATAAATACAATTATGTATGTATAATATTTTATATTAATTCTCACAGAATTGAATATAATTTTTTTCAACAAAAATTAATATCGTTCAATTCAGGTCGCATCACTATAAGCAACAAGATTTTGTCTAAAACCAATCAAAGCACGAAAAATGTATGTTTGTAATTCTACAAGAACCAAATTGGTCTCCCTTTGTATTTAAAAATATGTTTGTAAGGGATTTGAGATTTTTTTGAACCAAATAATAAAAAGTTGAAAAATATATCTAATTTTATTTTTTAATCATTTCCTTCTTCATTTTCATAATTTTCATTGGGTAAATGCAAAATTCGTACAAAAACAACTCCAAATGTTATTTTTTTAAAAATAAATGGTAGATTATTTTATAGAAAAATATTTCAAATAAAAAATAATCACCCTTAATTAGTTGAAGAACTTTTAGCAAAAATAATCTTACTCAATTTTTTTGAATTTGAAAAATCAAATAGTAAACTTTCTAGATTCCTTACTTCTATATATTTTACAACTTAATCTAAGTCCGGATCATATTTAAATATTAGAATTTTTTTACTGGATGTTAAGAAATATAAAAATAAACATTAATGAGCAATGTCATAAATTTTTTATAGGACGTTTTTGGAGAAACGCTCTAAATTCAAAATGTAATAACTTGAAATCAGTTTTATTAAACTGTTTGGCATTCTTGTAAATATACACGGGCAAGAAAAAATCACGTACACCTATTTTTGCTATATTGAGTTGGTCTTGAATTTTAACCTAGCGAACTTCGTTGAATTCTGAACTATTTTCTTACAAAAAAATATTTGGAACCAATTACCGATCGAGTTACCACGACCGCTACTGTCTAATACTAGCTAGCAGCTATAGAGTGATAAATAACTGATTCAGTTGGCAATAAAAAAAAATACTTGAAATTGGTAAGACTGATACATAAATTTACTTCCTATTGTTGACATTGTTGACAGTGACATTTGAAAATTTAAATTTGAGTACATTTACATTTTTTTTATTAAACTGTTCTTTGTTTCCCTTATCCACATCCTTTTTTTGTGACACCCACATAGCAATAATCTAAAGTATTTCAATCACTCAAAATCCTGTCAGTCTCTTGCTCGGACACAACCTATTTGTATTTATTGTACAAATGACATGTCAAATAGTATTTCTGCCCGCCTACTGTTGTATAAACTATAGAATAAAAAGATCCCCAGTAATTTTTAATCACCCTGTAGATAGCTGCTGGGTTAGATGCGGATGAACGCGGCCAAAGTCACTAGTGTCAATTAAGATGCCAAAATTAACAGAAAACGAGATATACATACTTGGTGGTTCTTTCATTTTTCTGGAATATATGTAGTATATGTAATTAATTGTAACTTAAATACAATGACGAACTTGCTTTGCAACAGATAAAATAGTAACAACTCCTTTGAAAGGTAAAAACTCAGTTATAGTTTGGTTCACGGGAGATAACTATTCAAGGTCACTTGTTCGAAGAAAGAA
This sequence comes from Harpalus rufipes, assembly GCA_951394225.1. Classification (NCBI taxonomy): domain Eukaryota; kingdom Metazoa; phylum Arthropoda; class Insecta; order Coleoptera; family Carabidae; genus Harpalus; species Harpalus rufipes. The sequence goes on along the minus strand of OX596279.1, from coordinate 25,901,334 downwards.
TACACAGAACTTTATACTTTAGTAACATTTCATGTTAAAAAGAGAAATATTATTTAACGTATGTTTATGTAATTTATGTTGTGTGACCGATATACGTAAATAGTGACATTAATTTGTAACACACCACTAATAATGACGTATGTCGTAGAGTTACAGATATCTAATTATCTACTTCCTCTGTGTTTACGTTTAAATCGAATTATTATTCCATGGTTTTTGTCAAAATCATGTATTTCTGTTTTGCAAAAACGTAGTTGAAGAACAGAAATCTTAGAGAAAGGTTTTATTTAAAAAGAAACATAATTTTCAAATAAATTACACTTATTTTTTTAGTTAAAATGTATCCATAAATATTTCATGTTGTACGCCTATGCATACGAAATGCAGTGAAGTTATCTGCAAGTAATATATCAGGCGGCTCTTAAATGACTGAATAGTCATCTTTCGTGAACCAAACTATATTTGATTTTTAAGGTGTACGCGGTTTTTTTTGCAAGCTGTATGTAACTCATATTTAAATATTTGGACTGTTTTTGTCAAGAGCTCCTCAGTTGTTCATACTACCAGCCCTTGTTTTAAGCATATCATATGTACAGAGAAAAATTGCCAGTCATGTTCGGTTTTAGTAAAAGAAACTATCAATGCTCACGTTCAGCCCCGCTAGCGCTGCTAGATTATCAAAATTATTGAACGGTTCGCTAGAATCTACCGCTGACACAGCGCTAGAAGAAATAGCTAGCGAGAAATATTTCGCGAAAAAATATCTAGCAAAATAGTGAGGAGCTGCATGCGCAGAAGTAATACATACAGATACAGTTGGATTCACGAAAGATGACTATTCAAGGTTACTTGTTCGAAGAATGAATACACAGAACTTTATACAGCGGTAGCTTGGCAACATTTCATGTTAGAAAGAGAATTATTATTTGACGTATGTCTGTAATTTATCTTGTGTGATAGATATACGTAAATAATAACTTTACTTTCTACTACACTCCAAATAATAATGACGTATGTCGTAAAGTTACAGATATCTATATAATTATCTAATACACTGCCTTCTATGCTAATGTTTACCTAGTGCCATTGACATTTAAATTAAATTACTGTTCCATGGTTTATGTCAAACTATGTTTTTGTGTTTTGCAATAACATAGATGAAGAACATAAATCTTTGAGAAAGACATATAAAAGAAAAATAATTTTCGAATAAATTACACTTTATTTTTCAGTTAAAATATATCCATAAATATTTCATGTTGCTCCCCTATGCATACGAAATGCAGTGAGGTTATCTGCAAGTAATATTATATCAGATGGTTTATAAATAATCTTGAATAGTCTTCTTTCGTCAACCAAACTATAGAACTGGCATATTATGGTTTTTTTTTTTACTTTCATCTGCACTTGTGCGATAAGTTCAACAAATAAGTACTGTTCAGTTCAGTACGCATCTAGTGTTAACAAATAGAACTACATTTTTGCTAGGCTAGCGCTGGCGCTATCCCGGCTAAACACGAGCAATTATGCATTTTCGATAGTATGTCGTTAATACAATCAATAGTTTATCACCTCTTGTAGAGACCACAGATGTATACATATTTAGTAAAATGTTATACTACAATATAATTTATACTTTTTCATATTAAAATAAAATAGATTTAAGTAGCGCATTGCATTCCCAGTTTATTAATGCATAAACGGTGAATGTTTCAGGTATCATTTAGTTATATATTTTATTATTCCTTTTAGTATGCCTTGGAAAGGTTAAAAGTGATGTGCGAAGAAGCATTATGTACAAATTTATCGATAGAGAACGCAGCAGAAATTTTAATCCTGGCTGATTTACATAGTGCAGATCAGCTAAAAGCGCAAGCCATCGATTTTATCAACACGTGAGTACTTTGATTATATTAGTTTTATAACTTTACATTTGTGCAGGTATTTAGTGTTGAGTTTGCATAACCAAAGTATGTTTTTTGTATTTGTACCAGCAGTCATGGCACGGACGTCATGGACACCCCGGGCTTCAAGTCGATGATCCAAACGCACCCGCACCTGATAGCGGAGGCATTTCGCGCGCTAGCAACGCAGCAGATCCCCCCAATTGGGCCGCCCCGCAAGCGTGTGAAGCAGAGCTGAAGGCAGCCCGCGGGCGTCCACGTGTTGTCCCCTCAAGGCTCTTCGTCCTCGACGTCCTCGTGATAGCGTAACCCGTAACCCAGCCATGTGATAGTGCGCCTGCGCGTGCCGTGCGTAGACTTACAAGTGTTGCCGATACTGATGATACTGATACTGAGAGACGCATGATGATGATAACTATTTGTGTTCACGTTGAGTGCGTTTACGTTTGCGTTAACGACGTACCTTTCCCACCAACTGCTCTACATTATTACAATACGAACTACTACTGTAATACATAATTAGTAATTACCAGTCAATCTCCATTACTATTACTAGCTGCTGCGTATTTTGGGCCACCCTGTACAAAACATAACATAACGTTCTGCTACTATATCATTGTGTGTTTTGTGTGTTTTCCATGAGTGTTCAATTGCCAAGTAAGTAGAATTTTGTAGGTAGCGCAAAGCTTTAGATGGTTAACTATTTGTTAGATTAATTAATCAAACAAACAAACCGAAAGAAACCGAAATGTTTCATTCGTTGGTTTATTCATTTGTCGGAAATTCCGTTTTGCGTTATAATAGCTAAATATTCTCATATATTATATATTGTTAAAATGAAAATAGAATTGTGATATGAAGACCACGGCTTTGAAAAAATGTTCTATTATTGATGTTCCTTTTTAATCTAAATACAATAAAATCGTAGACAAAAGGGACTGTCCGTCATTAAAATGTATAAAATTCTTATTCTTAAGTTAGCAAGTAGATATATTTATGATCTCTTTGAGCAAGCAAGTTGATGGTTTGATACGACTATGATAATAATCATAATGTAAAGATATTTCTTTCCGGCTATGCAGCTTCAGTCTACACCAAAATCAAAACGTTTTCATTTTTATTTACAATTGAGACTCACAGAATCCGTTGGCGGCGCTCTAAGCGCACCTGTCATGGCGGCCAATGGACATGTTAGATTTGATTACAATTTGAATAAGTGCTTTTTGACCTGGTTTTTCGCGATGCATAAATGTTTGAACCTGGTTAGTAAATAACTCCAAAATGCTGCGTTTCAAACCGTTCGTTCGGGGTTGTTTAAATTTTAATGGTTATTTCGAAGTGTCAATTTGACAAATAAATCAACTGTTATTTTAAAATCCTTTAACTGAATTTCCATCATTCCCTTAAATTTATGTATTCTTAATTAAAAATAAATATTTCACTCAACACAGGTTATGAATGTAAATTTCTCAGCTGATCAGCTGTTGAATTAATACCACTCTCACGAACCAGGTTCAAGTCGACCAAGACGAGCGGTTTAAAAACAACGAAACTGATTGAACCGATTTCGTTCGTGACGTCACCGATGCAAAATGAAATGCATTGGTTCGAACCACTACGAAATAGTTTCAAACCAGTGTATCGCAAAGAAAAGCTATTGTAAACAATTCAATTCATCACGTTTTTTAAGTTTGTTGAGTCGTATCCTTAATCAAGAAACATAATTGAGGGGAAACAATTCATAAATTCAGGATTAATTACTGTTTTACGAAAATTCTGACTGGGAACTGCAGTCTGCAGGGACAAATATTAGTAAAATCATTGAAACTATAAATTTTATTTATCATTACTATCAATAATTGTATTAAAACTACATACATATAGTAAAAATAAATAGGCAGAAGACGCACGCCATCAAGCTAAAAAAAACCTTCTAAAATATAATTTGTAGAAATTATTGGGTGTTATTTATTTTAAAAAAAGAAAAAAATACTAGTATTAATAAACGTATATATTAATTAATTTACAATTATTTATAACGATTGATTTAGTAATAATTGTAAATATCATTAATATATACGTTACTTAATACTAGTATTTTTTCTTCTTTTTTAAAAAAAATATAACACCCATTAATTTCTGCAAGTTATATTTCATTTTATAAGATGACGTGCGTCTTCTGCCTTTCATTTTTACCTGTAAAATTGTATTATAATCATTCTGTGTGATTTGTAAAGAGCAGACACATTTATTTATTAGATTAGAGTTTTACGATATATTTAAATTTCTTTCCCATTAGTTCAGTTTGTCATTTTTTTCTTATTTGCCGAAAATTATGGAATACGAGGCCTGTCTAAAAAGAATCCGTCCTTCGGCTGAGAAAAAAATATTACGTACCTAATGAGGTTGGGACTCTAATCCACTTCAAAGTAGGCCCTTTGCGCTTCCACCAATTTAGCCCACCGATCCTTCCCCTGCTGAAAACACCTCTGGAAGCCTTCTTTTGGAATGGTCTGCAACTCCTTCGTCGCGTTCCGCACTATCTCACATCTACTTTCAAAACGGGATCCTTTCATTTGCCTAAGAAAGTCTGGATTAGATGCATTATCATGATGCAACTGCTAGTTTTTCGTCGTCCATAGTTCTGGTCTTTTGCGTTGAACTATGTGATACAGACAGCGGAGATCTTCTTGATAGTACTATTTAGTCACTGTTTGTCCTTCCGGTGCGTATTCGTGATGCACAATTCCACGGCTTTCAAGCATGGGGTAGAGAGATGCTTCCATTGCGATGACTGTGGTTTTTTTTGGGCCGTACCCGTATACCCATGACTCATCTCCCGTTATCACGGTGCTAAGAAACTTAGGATAAGCGAATGACGTACCCGTTGGCGAAGCGAAAATTCAGGCATGCGCATAAAGGTGTCTCCCTCCACTGTGGAAAGTGGCGCCGCCCTACCGTCATTTTGGGCGGGAAAATTGAAGATCGTATTCTTTTTAGACAGACCTCATATAGTTTGAATTTTTAACATACTCGTACATCATTTAAGGCAGTTCTTATTAATATATATTTTGTTTATTATCTTTATTTCACTTATTTTTCATCCATTTTCAAATAAAATAAAAGCGTAATAACTTGTTATTCTGTTAAATGAACCGATAATAATTCTTGACGTTTACATATTTAACATGTCCTACTGGCCGCCATTAATTTAGTTCTCAAAAATTCCGCTGATGTCGCATGCTATTCTGCGGGTCCCAATAACAAAACTGATGAAAAAAAATAACATTTTTCTGACTGTTTCTGCATAGTTTTAAAGATAAGTTTATGTTCATATGTACGGTATACGGAGAAAAATTGTTTTTGTTTGGAGATATTAAAATTGTATTTAGAATTAGTAGTTGAATAATTTGTAGAAAAACAAAATCGACAGTCTAAAAGTGTCGCTCAATTTGGATCAAAGAACATGAAACATGTCAAATCCAATCAATTCTTGTATAAATAAAAGTTGTCTATGATCGTGTTTCTTGTGTTTACGATCTACTCATGGACAAACAAAATTTAGAAGTTAAAGGTCGTTCACAGTTACAGGTATTAGGTTATGTAATATACCTGTACAGACGAAACCACTGTACCAATATATTTTGTAATATATTTTTGCTTCTTTTGCTGACAAAGGAATTTTATCTTTAAAATTGGTACAGAATGTGCATTCTAACTTCAAATCATCTTATACCACAGTCTCTGCTTAGTGCGTATCACTATTATAACTGGTAATCAGTTTTCAGTACATTTTAATAAATGAATCAAAATGAGGTATAAATAGCGTGATTATCAAGATTGACAAAATATCAAATTTTATTTTCCTAATTTATTAGTTTTAGCGTAAATGTCATTTTTAATTTATTGTTTGTTTTATTGTAATCATCAGTGCATCATGCTGGTCTTCCATGTTTCAACATAATTGTTAAATTTTGAAAATCGTGCGTATACCTCACAAATCATTTCTCCAGATTTGGATTTGCAGTTGAAATAATCAGATAATGCCATACATGTTCTGTGATAAGTCCATTGATAATTTCCCCTGTCACTTGTTCTTATTTAATTTGTCAATTTGAAACTAAATTCAAATCATTGTTGGGAGTGTCTTTGTGCAATTTTTGTTCAACTATTCAATTGATTGTTTTGTTTTATTTTTATTATACGAAACAGTATCAGCTAGAATATTCGTAAAATTATTATTCCTAAACGTTTTAGAGCAAAAAAGCTGTAAAACAATCTGTTGAAATTGACAATTAGGCACGCATTTCTAGTGTACTGTTTCCGTTTCAGATAACCAGCATAATAGAGTGATAAGTCAAAACTTAACTCATTGATTTATCCATGAAATATGTCTTTCTTTACTTTGACTTATTCCTCTGTCGTGCATATTGAATTCGATTGAGATGTCATGAAAATGCAGTATGGACAATTAATTAATTAGTTCTTAACTGTAATTGTGTATAAATAAACAAATGTGTGTATTTAGATTCACAAGACTCTTTCAGCAGTACATGTTCATTTATAGGTAATAACTCTGGAACCAATGAATATAAACAAATGACTGGATTAGATTTTAACATAAGTACAAGTAAGACAATGTTACCTCATTATGTCATTAAAGCCAGATCAGTGATTGAAAACTGCGATCACGTTATTCACACTGTCTTTCAAATGAAACTGACTGTGCGTTTGTATTAATTATAATTTAGTATTAATGTCGATTTTTACATTGTTAGATTTGTTGAGGACAGTGTGTAACTGTGATGCGCGGTACGAATAAATGGCTAATCATTAAATTTCCTTAGTTAACAGTTTTACTATTACATTCAAGCATCAATTCATTGTTTCCATTTTATTTTAAGTCATTTGCATTGCACATGTAATGAATAATAAACATTTTCATGATTACACTTTCTTGTATATTTCGTTTCTTTTTTACAATATAAGATGTAAAAATACTGATTGTTTATTAATTTTTAATTGCGTAACATTCCAGATGTTTACTTATAAAAACTGGAAATAGTTGCAACATTGGTTTATCTTTTTTTAAATTATTTTTCAAAACAATTTCTCAATTTTGTTATTTATCAATATACGTGCAAATAAAACCATTATCCATTTCATTCTTATACAGAATATCTCGAAAGGCAGTCCTTAGGGTGGATGTGGCTAGAGTCCCGAACGCGGGACCGTGTTCATAAAATTAAAATTCAGAAGAGGCGTGGCTTAACGTTCAGGGCCAATTAAATTACGAGGCGTGGTTTAGTACTAGAAACGTTCGGGACTTGTGCAAAAAAATAGAAAACTCGAACGCGGGACCGTTGTTGACCTTTCTTAGCTTTTATATTTCTCTAAAAACAACAATAACTCATCTAACGCACAAACTCGGCCCTGGTTTTCCAAGCGTGAATTTTATTCGTTAGGTTATTAGACGTTAAATAATAGGCGTTTTCGTTTATTATCTGTGAAAGAGTAGTCAGATTTGTCTAATGACGTCATCAGATGGATTAATAATACTCTAATATTTATGTTACGATTTCATATTTGATATCAACACTTAACAATCAAATTATAATGTCTATTTTAAATGAATGTAGGGAAATAGTATTTTTAATTGCAAATATATTAAGAAGAATTATGAGAAAATAGAAAAAAATCATTTTGAAAGAAATTATAGAAGAATTTCTATAAAAGTATTAAAATACATAATTATATAGAGAAAACTGATACTTTTTGTGAGAAACAGTTATAATGTGGACGATAATATATTAGATCTGTCAGAGCGCTTGAATGTTCTCGGAGCATTTCTCTCAGAGAGATATGAGATAAAAAAAAAAAAAAACGCAGATAGGTACACTATGAGATAATAAACGAACGCTTAAGATCCGGAGACAATAAACGAATACGTCTAATGTTGAAGTGTATTTAAAGAAATTGCGTAAACCACGGCTATTCGGGATTTTAATTTTTTTTTAAACCATCCCGCGTTCGAGACTGTAGATCCTTTCTGTTGGGATTTGATTCAAGGGACTAAAACAAATCAATAATTACAAAATATTCTGAATGTCTTTCGTTATCAAATTAATTAAACTTTATGAAAAAGAAATATTAGAAAATAAATGTGTTCAAATAGTTTGCCGTGAAGGCAAATATTCACACGATTTATCAGGGAAATATGAACGCTCTGTAACATATTTTAACTTAGTTACACTTTTATCAATAACTTGACGAAGGAAAGTCAGAAAATTTTCGATTTGTTTTAGACTTTTCATTCCATAAGTGTGGCCTTTGAGATATCCTACTAAGAAAATTTTCACATTTCAATTTATTATTTAATAACAATATATTTACATAATTTATAATATACAATATTAAATAAATAATAATATAGTTAAATAATATCAATGCTCATATATAAAATTCACTATTTACAGTCAAATTTGGTTCTCTCCGGGACTGACTTTCATTATTATTTTCAGAATTATTTGGGATAGTAAGTAAAACTGGATTAACGACACCTTCAGAAGTATGGTAACTAGGTGGGGAATCCGTGTCACTTTCACATTCCGCATAAGGTAAATCCAGATCGTTATTTACATATGTAGTTGGCATCTAAAATAAAATTGGATACCATTCATGCATGGAATTTTGATAATTCATTACATTATTACCTTGGATGATATTGTGTATACTGGGGGAGAGGTAGGTACACTTGCTGGAGGATTTTGTGTTGATAAATTAATTATTTCGTTATAAGCAGGTGGGTTAATGCTTTGAACGTTTAAGCTAGTTTGTGATTCGTGATATGTTGGTGGTCGATCTGATAATCGTTCTCTAATTAATTCTTGAATAGAATTTAAACTTGGAGAACGTGTAAACAAGGATGCATTTCTTCTTCTATAAATATACAAATAAATAATATTTCTTACAGATGCTGCGTGATTTATCGATCTGTTCTTTTTTAATAAGTCGTTTATTTTAAATTAAAATGTGTTTCATTTTTACGCAGTGGTATGTAACTATATCATTACTATCTTTTCAAATGTAACATCCTATATATTTATTCAAATTTGAAAAGTAAATGAAATTTACTATCGGGTCTCGTAGCTGCGTGCCTGAGTGTCTGGTTGTGAATCTCGGTGCGATCCCGACCAACGCCATATATTTTTCAATTTACTATCCAACAGTATAAAAACAATAATGTTATATTAAAAAATACAGTGGCGAATTATTTAAATATTACATTTTTATACATAAGAATTTGCATTTCATTTTGTTTACATTACACCTTTCAAATTTAAAGAAAATTAAATATTCCATCTATTTCAATGCGATATTTCATTATTATACCTACTATTTAATAGGAAAAAATGAACTGTGTGTAGATGGCAGGTCGGACGACGACAAAGTCCCCCATTTAGCCGCAATTTTGTCTATTAAAATAGTGATATCATTTATTGTTTTTATTTTAAAGTGTAAACATCGAAACGATTTAGTGCAAAATATTATTTATATTGAAAATAAACATTTATTTCAATTTTCGAATAATAAAAAGTAATGTGTTCCCCATTTGCTACGTTCACAAATCTTTCACCAGATGTCTAATTCAAAAAATAGTATTGCAAAGTCTTCCATATATAATAAAAAAACATTTTGTAGATAATTTTATACTGCCGATTTATAGACATTTTAATTTAAAATAAACTTCGTTTGTAACTTTTTGCCATAATATTTAAAATAATCTAGTTATTAAAAAAGAACACACCGATGTATCATTATGTATACTTCTTACAGACTTCATAGGACTAATAATCATTTAAATTTCTATTTATAGTTAAAATATTCAGGGGAATACTTGGTTTAATAGGTATATTACTAAGCGTTAAATACGAGCCCCGCGCCATAATAATTCGTCCTAAAAACGTTTAATATATGATTCAATTTTTATTGAATATAGTAAAGTGATTATTCATTATTACATTTATCAACACTGAAACAAAATTGAATTTTTAACTATGTACAAATTAACTATGTAATTAAAATTGATTTTGGCTGGATTTTAGAATACCCACCTCTTTGAAATTCTAATTTTTTGTTGCAATGTTTTCTTTTAGCTAAAATAAAACAATGAAACACAAAATAAGAGCGCGAAAGCAGGTATTTATGTTTTTTGTCAAAATAAAGAGATTCTAAAGGCTGTACTAGTGAATATTATGACTTTTCGCTTCGGTAACCTAACGCACTCAAATTTACGAAATTCAGTTATATAATGTAAATAGATAATGTTGTCTCTGTTCAGGGGATTGCGTGCATATCGCGACAAAATTATTAGTATTTTAGACTATATTTGTGAAAAACGTGACTTTTTCGGTTGTAAATTTTCAATAAAATGCTTTAACGTAACGCACAGAAATCAATTTGACGAAACTTAGATCCGTTACATTCATTTTATAGGAATTTAACTTTTTTTTTCAGAAAAAAAAATGTCAAAATCACTATAAATATTGCTTTCCGCGCCCTAATTTTTGTGGAGTTTACAGTTTTTAATGATTTTGCAACTATATATAACCATTAAAATAAAATTCTTGAAGGGTGGGTATTCTAAACTTTGCCTAGATTGAATTATTATGACAATGGGCTGAACAGTAAACTTTATTTTATTTACTATCTTTTGAAAGATTTTATTAAATTTGTGGTTTAAGAAGTACTCCCGTAACATAACTAACGATTATTATCCATAGGAAGTCTGTAAGAATAATAACTAAATATATTACGTACCTTTGTAGCTGTGAACAACAAATCTTGAACAATAATAATCCTATTAAAAGTAATATTAAAATACATCCAGCAAAAATTACTATTTTAATGGCTGCATGATCAGTTGGCTTTGAATTATAACTGAAATAAAAATAACTTTTTCCTTCTATAGAATTATTATTATATTTACTTACACTGGTGAATCAAACAGAACACCGAACCCTCTTATAAATGTTATATTCCCGAAAATTTCACTAGAATTAAATATAAATTCGTCGTCTACAGCTATATTTGTATTAAAATATGAAAATAATAACAGACATAAACTTAAAATATCCATTTTACAGCAGGTATCATATTTACTGCCAGAGTTTTAGATACATTGATATGATTTATCTACAGATAAACGCAATTAATGATAAGATAAACAAATGCAACTTATCTTGTATGTTTTATTTAATGTATACACAATTATACAAAAACATTTAAATCATTATTAGTAATTATTTTGAGCTAGAAATTCATTAATTTGTTAATGCTACCAGGGCATCTACAATATTTCCATGATGTTCTCGTAATGTTCTTTCAGCTATAAGTCTTGATATTTCTAATTCCTTTACCTATAGCGAAATATTAAATGTTATGCCATGCTTACAAGTTTACAACACATGGAAATAAAATAATTCCATGTACTTAGTACTTACAATGAGATCAACATCTTCTTTCTTAATAGATATCTTTAAAAGTTCTTTCTCTTTGGCGAGTTTTTCAGCTGCTTCTTTATTACGTCTATCACCTATTGCTGATATTGCCTGCAGGTTATAATATAAATATTCCTGAACATGTGTTTGATATTTTTAGTATGACCATTGGTATGACATTGTATATTTACCCCTGAGAAATCTTGTGTTGATATTTCTTTTTCTTCGGCATAATCTGTAACTTTTTCTAAATCTGCTGCTCCGCTATCATATTTTGCAGTTTTCTTTTGAGATTTTTCTTGAATTTCGTCTGAATCTCCATTTACTTCCTCTTCTGCCATTTTTACTAACCTCTAAATTTTAATAATTATGATAAAATGTCAAAGTTGCATGGGCACCAAAGTAATACCAACATTAATTATAATCTGTGACCAACACTATGATTTTAAAGACCAATGTTTTTGTAACTAGTGATTACATAAATGTTTACAATTTTACATTTTTTTTTAGATAAACTGTGAAATTTTATTACATTAAACTTAACTTATAACAATAAACATTTCGTATTCTTAAGGATCTACATATAAAGAAATAATTACATTACAAAGTAATATTTATGGCCCAAATAACATCTGCATTAACTTCATCAAATATGTATGTAGTTGAGAAAAAAAATATCTGAAAATCTCGTCTTTATCACCATAGAAACCTTTATTATTGAGCATTATTGTAAATAACTGTTTTATACATTCATTCTGTACATATTATTATAAAGAATTTAACAGTTTGTTGTAAGAAAAGAATTACAAGTTATTTATTGTGCGTCTTCCCGCCATAGTTGTGTCTCGATTGCCTTTGTGTTATTGTGGCGATCCCTCTAGGAGTGCATTGCAACGCCGCAATTCTCGAACGAACCCGAAACACCGATTCTCGTCACTTCGTCAGCTCGGCACTGCTGTTGGCGGCATAGTCGTTAGTAGACGTTGTTGTGTACGTATTGTAGGTGAAGGATATTTTAAAGCTGTATACGTATAATTCGTTGCTTCTTTCGCGTGTTTCACTCGTGTGCCGTAGTGGCTGAATATATTGAAACCGGTGTGGAATGGAGAAGCGGATAGAACTTGAAAAACGGGGAAGAAACCCCGAGCAAGTAAGTTCAATTGCTTCTTAAATTATAAAATGTGTGTTAACGTACACATGTGATACACATTACATGTAGAAATAATGCAATGGTGGCTACTTGTATTATATTGTTTGGTCATATTTTCTCGAATATTACATACATTCTAAATGTATTTTGTACTTTAGGACGAGAAATAATCTTTATATGAGGATGGAGTGCAACTCTTTTGTAAAATATGGGAATACTTCATGTGTTATTGGAACATTTTTACTGATCTTACCCAATACGAAATTCAAATATTTTGTTGTGTTTATTAAATATGTGAATATAAATAATGCAAAATATTTATTTAAATTAAAATTATTAAAAATTTATGTACATTTTTTTAAATTTTAATAATTTTTATTTTTTTAAATATTTATATAATTTTTTACATATTTCTAAAATAATACTGCATAAAAATAATTAAAAATTATGAAATGAAAATTTGTTTTTTTTTTAAATTTAATTTTTATTACAATATTCACCTGTATACCAATAACTATTAAAAATAATATAATAAAAATCTAATTCATCGCCATATTGGTTTCTTATTACAATTTTTTTAGAGGGTAGAATAAATTATTGCATATAAACAACAATAAATGAATACATTATTGCAAACGCTTTATTGACATCTGTTTATAACAATAAGTTTTCATGTATGTCACGTTTGTTTAGTTCTGCATCAAATTTAAAAGAAACAGTTTAGATTTTGTTAAGTAGTGTGTGGTGAAAGCATAACTAAAAATCTTGACATTGCATAAATTTTAACATATATTACAGGTTGTATATGAATGTGTTCATATTTATTGAAATGTAATCGCGTCAGTTGATTTTAGCGGCAGCAAGCCGCCATGATGAAATTGCGACGTTAAAAGTAGTGCATGGTTTTATTTATTTTCGTACTTCTAGCAAAGATGTACTGTATCATCCCTTATTTTACAATAAAATAGTACGTATTGTTTTAAGTAATTAGTGAATAGTGCATATTTTTAGTAAAACTACGTTAATCAACTTTTTAACGATGGGGGCGTGAACAAATGTTATCGTGACCTATCGTTGTCATTCGGTTTGATGCGCGCGATGCACGAATCAACATGATAATTTGGCGCTTATTTTTTAAACTCTAATTTTTGTTGTAGATCAAGGATCTGAACCTGGATAACTGTCGTAGTACAAGCATAGTTGGTCTTACAGATGAATATGTCAATTTGGAAAATTTGAGTCTCATCAATGTGGGTCTCACGTCTCTCAAAGGGTTCCCTAAACTTCCAAATTTGAAAAAGCTCGAACTTAGTGATAACAGGTAGATATTTCCTTTCCTTCATTGCTAGTGTGGGTGCTCTAATCCATGTATATTGTACATATAGTTAAGAGATTTTATGTAAATAAAATGCGAGATTATTTTCTTTCCCAACATTCCTGTTGTAAATATTAAAAAGTTTTTTTTTTATTATTTATTTACAAAATACAGAAAACAATAATTATTCCGGCTGGCCCTATTTTAAGTGGCCGTATCCGGGCCTGTTTTCTTGTACGAGTCAGTTCTTTTCTCCGATCCGACGCCTCAATATCTTTCCTACACGCCTCGCGCAAACAAAAACTATTCGTTTATCAAGTACCTCGACTAACCCTAACACTTCTCTAGATATAATATTAATATAAATGTATTTATTCCAGAATATCAAATGGCCTAAATCTTTTGATTACCAGTCCAAAATTGACACACTTAAATTTAAGTGGGAACAAAATAAAAGATTTAGAGGCATTACAACCTTTAAAAGAATTCAAGCATTTAAAGAGCTTGGATTTGTTCAACAATGAAGCAACATCAATTGATAACTACAGAGAAAAGATATTTAGTCTTATTCCGGGCCTTAAGTGTTTAGACGGGTAAGTTATTAAACATACAAATACATATCAAGTATTGATGATTATATTTGATTTAGTTACGACACAGACGATGAGGAAGTGGACGACAGCGAATGTGAAGAAGACGAAGTAAACGGCAATGATAATGATAGTGATGAGGAAGAAGGTAAGACTTCGTTGCCACTGCTCTTATACACGGTCTACGGTCTAATCTTCCACCTAGGACACCTCTGCTGTAAGCATGATGCAGTTGTAACATTCGTGTTTTTGATCGTTGCTAACTTTCATTCCCTTACATTTCTTTAGTTGGTCTGAATTGGACACGTGGAAGTTTGGCCTACACATCATTTTTTTGTGTGTGTCTGCATGCTTAATGTTTGTCGTTTTTCCAAAGCATGATCCTTGTTTCAAAATTAAAAAAAAAACTAAATTAAATAAAAAAAAGTATAAAGAGCACTTTTATATTTCCATAATTGCAATGTTTAATAAATCTTGTAAATAAAAAAGTAATATAAAATTAACTTTTAGTGAGTACAGATGACGAAGAAGAATACGAAGGAGATCTCGGCTTGCAGGCTGTGTACAATGAAGATCTTGAAGACATGAGTGATGAAGGTGACTACGAGGGTGAGGAAGTCGAAGAAGATGAAGATGATGGAGTAATTGAAGAGGAGGAGGAAGCTGATGGTGAAGCAGATGAGGAAGAAGACGGTGAAGCAGGTAAGAAAATATTTCATTAAGTGTTCTTTAAATTGACAATAACTTATTTGTAATTTCGTTATTGAATATTATTGTCAAAACGTCGAGTTGTAATATATTGTGGTTTCATTTGTGCACATGGTTATAACGATATTATGACGTTAGTTTGCATAACGATTGCGAGGATGTCACGCACTCTGGATCTCATATGTGCGATCGCCAGTTTTTAGACAGAGGAGAAGGGAGTGGTCCTTAAAAGATGATAAAAGAGCGCCACGTAATTTTTATAATAGTGATTTAGATTATATTGCAAAGGGAATTACAGTCTGCAGAAGTTATCTGTTGATCTGCTCAGAAACTTTGCAAGATTAAAGTATTCAACAACACAAATTCTCGAATATTTGTGTCGAAAGTATAGTGGTTTGAACACACATTTAAAACATGACTTATAATTTATTTTATTCGCAAAGGGAATTACAGTCTTCAGAAGTTATCTGTCTGGCTGCTCAGAAACTTTGCTAGAATAAAGTGTACTACTGAGGTACTCTCGAATTTTTATGTCGAAAGTATGGTGGTTTGAACACACATTTAAAACGACTTATAATTTATTTTATTCGCAAAGGGAATTACAGTCTTCAGAAGTTATCTGTCTGGCTGCTCAGAAACTTTGCTAGAATAAAGTGTACTACCGGGGTACTTCCGAATTTTTTTTCGAAAGTATGGTGGTTTGAACACACATTTAAAACGACTTATAATTTATTTTATTCGCAAAGGGAATTACAGTCTTCAGAAGTTATCTGTCTGGCTGCTCAGAAACTTTGCTAGAATAAAGTGTACTACCGGGGTACTTTCGAATTTTTTGTTGAAAGTATGGTGGTTTGAACACACATTTAAAATATGGTTTCTTTATGATTTACTTTTGATGCAAAGAGGATTACACAGTCTGCAGAAGATATCTGTTGTACTGTTCGAAACTTTGCTATAATACTATGCTTTTTTTGGAGTACTCTTGAACATATTTTGTCCTGAGTACTGTGGTGAAAGCATTACATTAGTTATTGATAGCAAAGAGAATTACAATCTTTAGAAGTTAGCTAACTGATTGCTCAGACACTTTGCTAGAATGAATATATTTATTCCGAATACAATTACAGTTTTTGATGTACTTGTTTGATGGTTGAATATGACATTTATTTCCATTAATTTTTCCTACTAAGAGTATAAACATTTTAACTAATCTCGGAAATTATCACATAAAGATATATCTTTTCTCATTTATACCATAAATAACTTATTCCGATGACAATGACAGTTTTAGAAGTAATTATTAGATAGTTGAATAGGACATTTATTAGCAATAAATTGATTTGTTTATTACATGTTTGTGAAAGAACTAGAAATATTATAGTTTAATTCAACACAGATCGCAGTGAAAAGTGGCTAGCGCTTAAAGCCCCCAAATAATAATAATAATAATAATAATTAAAATACTTGTTTGCTTTTGTTCTGTCAAATAGTTTTTGCCCTGGAAAAGGCAGAAGTATACGCTGCCGAAATGTTGGTTTCTAAATAAATATAACACTGAACTGAAACTAAAAGGCTGTTTTTATACTTCGATGTGTACTGCAAACAGTGTGTAAAGTCAACGATTTTCGTATTTTATTTACTTTACACATTACAGAGCTACCACCATCAATACGTGTAGCATTGAAATTGTCTTTCCTAAATTTAGTTTTTTCTGTACATTCATGTTGGTTATACTAACTGAGTACTGCAGTATTCAACTTCAGACACTCAGATTTGTTATTTGTCAAATGTGAACTCGGTATTTGGTGTGTTCAAATTGTCGTCCGCTCGACTATCAAATTTCTAATTTGTTTCATGAATGCTATAATCGTATATAATATCTTATATGCAACTCGTGTAAACAAGCTTTACGACATTCGGTCAAGACTCGCCACGAAACACTTGACCTACATGTGTGGCACTTAAGTTGTCTTATCTATTTTTTTTCCGTACATTCATGTTGGTAATACTGACTGAGTACTGCAGTATTCAACTCGCCAACTATCCATATACAGACCGGACAGTATGTGTTTTGTTACCATAGTGTAATGGCCATCTGCGCTATCTAGCGATGATTTTCCCGAATTAACATGGGTTTCTCAATTTTAATCTAGCTTTTCGAGCCCTGTCCATATTCAACTTCAGATCTGTTGTCTGTCAAAAATGTGAACTCGGTATTTGATGTATTCAGTAATTGTCGCCTGCGGTAGCGTTATCGCTTCACGCTCCAAGGGTTCCGGGTTCAAATCCCGGGTAAGGCATGGTTGTCGTGTGTGTCTTTCATTATTTCATCTTCATCAGCAACGATCGTAAAGTACAAAGTTTCAAAAAGCTTCGAAGAAAAACTGTCTCTTACCCATCATGTCACCGCTTATATACAAATGTAAGAAAAAGCGAGTAATAATAAATAAAATAAAAAATAATTGTCGCCTGATCTGTCAAATTCTTGTATGTAGCTGTAATGTAAACAAAGACGATATTCGGTCAATAATTTTCGTGACTCGGCAGTCTTCGTGGCATAAAGCTTGTGTCTACAAACTTGTTGCATAAATAACAATATTATTTATTTCATTATAAGTTCTAAAAGATATTTTACAAATTTAATTGTTTGTGTTTTGTTACAGAGCCTACAGTACGAGGCAAGAAGAGAAAGATAGAAGACGGTGACGGTAACTAATTTTTCGTGGACATTGCTAGTGTGGTTGGTGAATCTGAACACTGCCGCGCGCGTCTGTACGATATGTCTGTGAACATGAACTTGAATGCTAGAACAACACACATGTAATATGTAACTGACCAAGGCTGGACTAGACGCGGCGTAGCCGACTCAGTGCGTTTGCGTACGGTTCGGTTCGGTTCGGTTAGTTGACGTTGGCGCAGACTTTTCTCGGGCGGCCCAACTCGGATCTCGAAAGTGACCCCTTAGTCTGAGTCAACATCGGAGTCGACCGTTTCTTTTATAGAAATAGAAACATCATATTTTGTACAGGTTTAAATGAAAGCTGAAAACATTATTATTATTATATAATTATTATTTCTTACTATTAATAAAAATATCCTTTGCACTTGTATTTTAGCACGTTTATTACATTGATTAGTCTTAGGCAGGACATCATTTCAACAGATTTATTTTTAATTATTGAAATATAATAATATAAAATATAATAGTTGATATTCTCGTGTGTTTAACAAATGAGATGATATTTTTGCTGTTATTGATGAACCCAGGTTGAATCTGATTCCTATCAATAGATTTCTGCATATCTTTTATAGCAAATCATTTTATAAATGATGTTCGTTTATTCTGCAAGATTTATTTAAAGCTAGCGAGTTTGGATTTTTGTTATTACAAGATATCAGTTTGTTTTCCTTTTTATTAAAAATTAGATATATGTTTTCCATTATTTAAAGAAATTGTGATATGACGATGAAAAGGGAAAAATAAATATTAGTTATCTTGTAAATGTTATTGAATTTACAGTTGAGAAGGATGGGTAAATGATTTGTAGAAATGCAGAGAATCTATTGATTATGTCTGCGCCGTTATTTACAGAATGTTTGTTCATTTCCTAGGAAACAGTATCTGCGTTCTGTTATTTGTTATTTTAAAAATCTCTCAAACCAACTAGGACGGGAATGCTATTCGCGAAAAATATGAAGTCCAGAGGGCAGCAGCGTTAGTGCTGAAATGGGAAAACAAATACAGAATTTTACGGTTTTATTATTTTTTTAATGGGTCAAAACGTTAAAACACCTTAATAAAAGTTTTATCGTAAAATATATATTAATTATTTTAGTTACTTGTTTCCCCTATTTCAATAGTTCAACCAGATGTCAGCTACTTCGATATTTTTTGCCAATACCTTTTCAGTTTCTAATTCAGTAAAAGTAAATTCAATTTCAGAAAAAGTAAATTCAGTTTCAGAAAAAGTAAATTCAATTTCAGAAAATGTAACTTCATTTTCAGAAAAAATAATATTAATTAACCTTTTCCGAAATTGAATTTACTTTTTCTGAAATTGAAGTTGAAATGGTTAGTACCAACTTAAACGATTGTGTCTTCAATTCAAAATGAAGATTTCTTCCAAATCATTTCTCGTCCACGCGTTGGTTTAAGAGACCTTTAATATTGTGCTTTCAGTATGTTACTGTTCTTTGGTGCAGAACCCAGAAACTTGTTTGCTCATTTGTTTGCTGTATTTCATTCGTTCATTGAATAATTTATTAATTTTGATACTATTACAATGTGCTTTTCGGATATTTTTGTACATATTCAGAATAGATTTTATTAATATGAAACAGGTTATACACAAATATATTTCGCGCCGAAATTGCGAGGTCTTAGAAATTTGAATGTATTTTGTCGTAAATTTTACTATATTCTTGTTCAGAATATTTTGTTTGTTTCTAATTTTCATGTTTTGTCACAGAAGTGTACGCCAACAGATATAAGACGAGGCAGTTCAGTAATTTGGATAATCGTAATAAAAGTAATAAAAACATTGTTCTGTCTCGTTTTTATGTCTTATATTCATACAATTTTTTTTTTTGTATATATGAATATATGTAACCATGACAAAAGTACAAATTAATCAGTATCTTGTCGTTTGTGTCGTTTCTTTTTGTAATGATTTTATAGTACATTTCTGTGGCATGTGTACCAATATTACAAAAATATCACCGGCGAAAAATGATCACATATATTTTATCCATTTTTACGCAAATATTTTTATTGTTAACTTTGTTTCTCATTTCTTGTTCTCTGATTCATTTTCATGACATTTGTAATAAACTCTTTTTATAATTGTGTTTGCAGTTTCATGTATACTGTTTAAAACAAGTTGTATGATCGATAACAAGTCTTCATTTCTTTATTTACATTTTGATGTAAACAGTAAGTTTTAATATCGTTTCATTTTAGAAAAGAAGTCTTGGGAATCCATTAATATAATTTTTTACCATTCGTCATAAGTAATATGTTGTTGAATCAAAATTTTATGAGTGATTTATATTTGTAAATTTAAATCGAAGTTGTACAAATATAAAGAAATTCTTAGAACTTTGCTTTTTATAAGTTGAATGAAATAACTAAAGCCTGAATGAAGTTTGTTCTATTTATGACTGTAGGTAATAGAATTTATATCTGAAGTTTTACAAAAAATAAAGTTAATTATCATTATGTTGACTACTTTAGGCTAAAGTCTAGAATACCTACCACTCAAGAATATTATTTTGATGGTTATAAATATGGTTGCAAAACCTTCAAAAACACTAAATTCCACAAAAATTAGGGCGCGAAAAGTAATATTTATAGCGATTTTGGCATTTTTACTTAAAAATAAGTAGAGTTAAATTTCTATAATATTAATATAACCACCCGAGTTCTTTGTGCGAAAAAGTCACAAAATGCATGCAATCACCCGAATTGCCGAAATTCGTCAAATTGAGTTGCGTTGGATTACGTTACATTCAAGTCATTTTTGTAAATTTGCAAGCGTAGAAGTCATAATTTTCACAAGTACATCCTTTAGAATAGGTAAAATGTGATTTATTTTTGCAAAAAAAATATACATAAATATCTGCTTCCGCGCTCTAATTTTGTGTTTCTTTATCATATTTTAGCTAAAAGAAGACTGCAACAAAAAAAAGGAATTTCAAGGGTGGTAGGTATTCTAGAATTCAGATCTAATTTATATAAAATATTCAGTAAGTATTTATAAACAAAAGTAATATTTAAGAAATGAGAATACCGACCGTCGTAAAAGAAGTATATATAACGAGAATAATTTTGAAAAATCAATTAACTCCGTAATAGTAATATTGTTTTCAGGTTGTTATTTTAAACATATAACCATCGCGCCACATTCATTTGTTTCAGGTAGTTGCTGCCCTCCACGGCTGTGACGTGAACCCAGTTGCTAGCAGCAACGCCTCTCTGAGCAACAGCTGCGATACATCTCATTAGTTTCCTTTTGTAGTGTGTGGAAGGTGGTTAGTGCAATTTCTGGATAACTGTCGGGAAAAAGTAGTGAATATGGCAGAAAGTAAGGGATCATTGTTGGCGAAATCAGTGCAGAAACATGCCGGTCGAGCGAAAGAAAAGGTTAGTGAATGTTGTCAGTGTTATTATAATCGAGTAATGCAAGTAAAAAATCTGGGTGACCAAGATCTATTCGTGTTAGCTGGACTGTATTTTTAAATGCCCAAGAAATGGGTTTATCCTTGTTTAACTTTTTGTTGGTATTTTTACAAATTGTTATAAAAATTAAATATGTTTTCGATTGTTGTAATTTGGAAATTTTTGTTCAAATATTTCAAATTCTCCGCTACCTGTTATACATACACCTGTAGCTTGCAAGACAAATTTTATTTTTGTTTAAGGTTATTTATTTAATTATTGTTTTAACAATATATTTGAAACAAAATTGACAATCAGCTTTATTCTAATAACAACGATTTTGTTAATAATAATGAAAAATGATTTTTTTGCATTCAATTATTAATAATTTGGGTTTCGTAAAGATCTATTTCTATAACTATATCAGCTGATTTTTGTCGTTACACATATTAATTTTCTAAAAAAAAAATTAAGATGGAAATTAAGGAATTGAAGAAGTAAATCACATGACTATTTTTGATTTTGATCTATTTTAAAAATAGCTCATCATACGTAACGTAACCTGTCTACATAATATTTCATTTTTGAAAATAAGTAAGTAGTTTATTGCTTTATTTTAAAATATGCATTTAAAACATTCCACCACACCTAGGTTTCTGTGAGAGGTTTGAAATAACTTGGATTTCGTTATGCTGTATGCTCAGATAAACACTACTTCTGATTGTCTCTATTTCGCGGAATTGAAATTGCTTAGCTCAGTGATAAATGAAACAGCATTAAAGACCAGTGAGTCAAGGTGTGAAACCTGACAGAATGCAGATGTCTGATTGCGGATTAGTGTTGAATCGAGTGTAGAATGTTTAGTGTAAATATTAATACAACGTACCACTTTAACTATAGATACATATGTATAAAGTGTGAGAGAGGAGTGACTTTTTACTCATGAAATATTTAACTATTATCGATTACTTTCTCTTCAGATCATAGTAATTTGTGTCTTCTTCGGATAGGAACATTGTCTAAGGTTTTTTATTATACTCCATCCAAGAGTTCAGATTGAGATTGTTTTTAAACAGTCTTTTAAATGTATCCACAACTTTGAAAATCATAAAGTTTTTGAAGAATTGTTTTGTCAAACAAAACGAGATAATAAACTTTGGTTTTCCAAGATCAATTTCAGTTTTATTACAATCATTCTGTATTTTTAATAAAAACAAGAAAAAAGTCTATAAATTGTATTAGAAAATGTTTTTTTTAAATTTTTCACCATTTTAATTTCATTTTTGCAAGGGTTGAACATTAGTCAGTTCGTGATTAGAAAAAATTACCTATTTATTTGTAATAAATGTTTAGATATGAAACGATTTTGTTGATAATGTACAAACGTAGAAACATAAACTTTTGTTTTAAAGAAATAATAACTTTGTAATCATAAAATTCATAATTAGTATTGTAAAAAACATGTGCTGTTAACAAAAGAAGTGTTTGTTATTTTGTGCACGTCACATGACATAATTTATTTTTGTTTACGTTTATTCTTTTCATGCATACAACTCGAAAATTGTCAGATTATTTATTGGCTGTTATAAATTTTAATTTGCATTTATTCAATATTTTCTTTCTTGATGTATGTACGCGTCACTTCGGGCTGTAATAAAAATATGTACCTGTTATCTAAGTACTTACCATAAAACAGAATTTATCTTTGTTTGCAAAAAAATTACGCTACCTACTATTATTGGCAGATATACAACTTTCGAAGATTAAATTTGACTTCAATAAATCTTCTTCTTCCTTGATGGATGCTGGTAGAAATAAATGGCTGAAAGAAGAAAGAATATTATGTATTGCAGTTAGAATGAATTAAATCGACGCACGTCAGTCAAATTAATTGCAGCATTAATCAGTTTGAGTGATCCACTTTATTATTACAAAATAATGTAAACAAGTTATATCTATTTACCGCATGAGTTGTTAGTTACGGTTTTGTTGTTGCTTATTTGCTTCAATAATTCACGAGATTTTTTAAGATGCTTAATTTTAGTTGTACCGTTGCCTTAAACGATGGCACACTTGTTAGATTACAAATTACAATAATTTAGTATTACTTCAAAATTTACAGTAAATACAATATTTATGATAGTATTCACTGTGCTAATTAAAAAAAAATAATTTAATGTTGTTTTTACTTGTAAGTACATACTTAATATTCCAAAAATATTAGCTGTTATTCTGTTGAAAAAAAAAAACTGAAAGGATCGTCATAAAGTAGTTAAATGCCTGTCAATTATGTTTAGAATCCTAATATATTATCGTGCGGAGTGGTCCAAACCTTCTAACAAAATAAAATCACTCGTAAAATCACTTTTAACATGTACATTATACACTATCTTTTCTACAAACACTATTTTTACCTTCCGTCACGTTTAGGTAAGATGAAATGCGATAGTAAGTTTTTAGTGAATAAGCACGTTTTGGGGTCCCTGAAATACGAATTTACTACTTTTACGATGATGTATGTATGTGTGTGTCTGTCTGTGTGTGTGTATGTGTGTGTGTGCGTGTGGTGCGTGCGAGTGTGTGTGTGTGTGTGTGTGTGTGTGTGTGTGTGTGTGTGTGTGTGTGTGTGTGTGACGATCGTTTCGGATCGCATAACTCCAATACCACGATTCCAAAAATTATATTTTTTTCGTATTCCTCGAGTTTAGATTCATATGCAGACGTGATTAGATTTTCGTTATAATTGGCCCACCGGAAGCACCCTCATTTGCAACTTTTAACAGTTTTTCTTGAAAAACGCAGTTAAATATCATTTATTGACATTTAATGTTTTATAAATTTTAAAGAATATGTTATTCTCTATACGATTTGATTGCATTTTATACTTCATATTCAGTAGATATTGAGTGAAAGATATTGAATTTCATAAATCAGCAAGCTATGCTAACCATGGAAACTGCTAATATATTTAGATAATTCAAATTGGAGAGATATCAATATCAATGAAAAGTAAATGAATGTGGCAGAGATGAGGATATTGAGATAGATGTTGGGGAGGACACGGAAAGATAGGATAAAGAATAAGGGAAATAACTCGGGTGATAGAAGTTTCTAGAAAGATACAAGAGAGACGATTGTATTGGTTTGTACATTTCATGAGGAGAGATGAAGAATATATTGGGAGAAGAATGAATAGCTTAGTAATACAAGGTAGAAGAAACAGAGGAAGACCAAAGATAAGATGGAAGGACTGTATGGGGAAGACTTGAGAGGAAATGAACTGAATGAGAACGACACGCAAAACAGAAATGAGTGGAAGAAGAAATTAAAAAATAGCGACCCCTAACGAAAGGGGAAAGTTAAAGAAGAAGATGTCAGTGTTAAGTGCAATTTGCGTAGTTTATTTATGGTATAATTTTTCTGGAAATTTAGAATCTTTTGCAAAAAAATATGTATGAAATTTGTACATAATAGGGCGCGAGCAGTCACGTGGCTTTGCTGACCTTGTCAAGCAGATTTGGGGCCCGTGTCAGAAGGAGAGCTATTAATTTTGTATAACTGATAAATGTCATAATTATTTATTCAAAATTTCATGATATTTTCATTCAATGTGGTTTATTTGTTATGAGAAGTGTGGAATTCAGTTGCCGAGGAAAATAGATCATACAATAGCAAAAATTCATGAAATTTTGAATGAAAATTTTTGACATTTGTCTGTGGATAATTAATAGCTGTTATTCTGACACGGACCCCCATATCTGCTTGTCAAGGTCAGCAAAGTCACGTGACTGCACGCGCTCTACACACAGGATTAACGAAAGGTAATGTGTTGGCCACACAGATTTTTTTTTCCTTTAAATTTGTATTTCTAATAATCTTTTGACTGGTGATTTGTTGTTCCATTCTTCATTATCAAGGTAATTAATTCACTTTTAATACTAGTGTTAAAAGTAACAATGGTCTATCAATTTTAACACTGGCGTCATGAAATGATATTTTTTTAACCCTAAAAACAAACTTGTATAGGATAAGTTTTACACCATCAAAAATATGGGTTTCTCTCATATAATTTGTAATGAAAGTTCTGTAGGATGAACTATTTAAATAATTTACATTTGGAAACCAATTTCTCGCAATGTTTTACAAAAAACTTGTACAGAGAATGTGTTTTTTTCCCAAAGCATTGAAAAATTCATTAAGTGTTTTTTGAGTTAAATAACAATGTTTTATTTTGTTAAAATGCTTATTTTATTATTGCTTTTCCCGAAATTATCAGGTGTACCTATATTTTCGGACGTTTCTTTATTGTTTCAATCAAAATTCATTGACTAAATAACTTTACATCCATTGTTATACATCCAACAATCGGAAAAGCGACCACTTTCGCTGTTCACCATCTGCCATCAGTATGGCAACACTGCCAACAACTAGCTTCTGTTTCATCGGCCTCTTCGATCAACAAACATCCCAGAAACCGTTGGTTAGCGAGCGTACTCTGATCAAACCCTTGGGGCGTTCTGATCACTTGCAGATCAACCGCTGAACGCACAAGTTGCTCTCGTGGAATGAGGAAATGTGAACGCCCCTTCGCGTTCCAATTTCTGACTTGTTCTTGTGCGAGCTCTTTCGTTTTTCTTCATTTCTGTACTCCTTCGATTTGTTTTTGTTGCCTCACAAGGTCAAGGACTTGGATTTTTCACGCGGAGAGTTGAAATGAGTAGAAAAGTTGGTAACCCGGTTTGGATTTACACTCTAAGATGTAATTAGTCATTTGATGCTCTTAACTAATGATGATACATTGGAATCGATCTTTTTTGCAATATATTAGATAAACAAGTTTATTTCCACAGAATTCCTAGAATTTGGCCTCATTTTCTAACCGTTTACATCAGGTTTTATTGAAAAATAGTAGAAAAGTTTTTAATATTTTGTTTCTCAAAAGTAATTTTATCGTTGAATATTTCTAAAATTGGATATAATTTTGCAATATTGTCCATAAAATCAAATAATGAATTTCCCAAGTTATATGTAGTTACTATTTTTTAAGTTTTACTCAAAAACCCATATTCACCCAATTTTGGGTAAAGTTCAAAATTTTCAATAATTCAATTTTTATATTTCTGAATACTTCTCAACGTGACGATTTGTGTTCAAAGTTTGTACCCCAAAATACCTATTTTTGGGCAAAAACTCAAAAATGGGTCCAGATACAAATTTGGCAATATCACCATTAGAGTCTACGGACAAAATTACAAGTATACCAATTTTTATATTTTCTTAATAATTGGTTTAATTTTTATAAATAAAAATGGCTAAAAATTAAGAAAAGAGACACTTTTTTTGCGATTTTTGGTCATTTTCAATTATTTAACTCTGGAAATTGTATCCATTGTTAAATATCCCGGAAAGACCCCATTTTCGCCCAATTTGTGTTCAAAGTAGTACCCCAAAAATACCCATTTTTTGGACAGTAACTCAAGAATGAACCCAGATACAAATTTGGTGATATCACCATTCGATTCTACGGACAAAATTTGAGATTTTTAGTTATTTTCAATTTTTTTGGCTCTGAAATCCATTGTGAAAAAATTATGAAAATATGTATACTTAATAATTTTTCTCTTAGAATCGATTGGTGTTATTGTCAAAGCTGTATGTCGGCCTATATTTGGAATAATGCCCAAAAATGGGCATTTTTGGTTGAAATTTTTAATGCAAATATCTGAGAACGAAAAGAGGTATCGTCATCGACTTGCGGTTTAAAAATTTGGATCAGCGCATTGGGAAGTACCTAAATTTTAAATATTGGATGTTTGACAATTTTGACCTTTTAATCCAAATAATTCAAAAGTTGAAACAGGAACATGGTCATTATTTAATTGTATACATAAAACAAACTAGTTATACACATTAAAAAGGAAATTATTTCGCGTATACATAGTGTTCATTTTAAATGGGCCACCATTGCTATCTCGAAAACTATAACTGCTACAGAGACCGTTGAATGGGCAAACAATTTATGTTTTACAAGAAAAAATTAAAGAAAAATTAATTTTTCCGACCAGTGATTCTCAAAATACGGGATTTCACTTTTTTATATTTTACATGAGAACTTATGTTTTTTATTTGCACAATTTATTATACATAAAATTAGAATGTCATGAAAGAAATATGTATATGAATATTTTGTGCTTTGTCAGTTACGAGAAGAAAATATGCACTTCTTTCTGTCAGGGCACTCTAATTCTATAAAGAAAAATAACATGCATTCATTTATTCCATTCGTAGCACTCTTACTATAACTAATATTTTAATGAAATTAGTATAAAAGTTTATATACATTTTTCTCAAAAAATATTACATCACTGAATTCAGAATTAAATTGAATGAGCAATTACAGAATGTATGTTCTCATATAAAATAAAAAAAGTTAGGCCCCGTATTTTGAGAACCACAGGTTGAAATAAATAAATTTTCTTTTCTTTAAATTTGTCTTGTGAAATAAAAATTGTTTGCCCAATTAACCGTCTTTGTAGCTCTTATAGTTCTCGAGATAGCAATGGTGGCCCATTTAAAATGAACACCCTGTATATTTGTCATATTTTTTCCCAATTTCAAGGTTAATCTATTAAGTAAATTATTTGCTGTATAAATTCTGTACATCTTTTAAGATATTTTGTCAGGTAATTTTTGGAACTATAAAATATAAATTCATGGGCTATAAAATATGATTAGGCTAGGTTAATGTTTCTGTAGATTGCCAAAAGTTTTATGGGACAAGAATTTGATATCATATTTCGATGTCCAGCTGGGTCCTCTAATAGCATTCCAAATCCCTTGGACTTGACTTTTTAAAATTCTTTGTTGAAGGTTATCCAAAGAAAAAAAGAACTAAATTCTTAAGTATTTATGCAAAATATAAAATATAGTTTCTGCTCTTGCTGTGAACATTTTCTGTCTATCATCTCTCTGTGTGGAGGTGGTTTAATGCTTCATAACTCTGAAATATTAAATATGATTTAGGCTGAGATGTCTGGACTGCAGCCGAGTGTTTATGTATGTATGCATGGACATTTTCCCATATAGCCTGTGGCTTCTACAAATTGGCTTTGCAATATGGAAGCACTGTATGCGACTCCACAGAGATTATTTCTAAATTAATGAACGCAAAACCATTTCGTGATATGGAATTTTATACAACATAATCTATTTTTGAATGACATCTAGCCACATGCAATAAACCCAGGTATTAAGAGCATTGTGTACTTCTATACTAAAATATGAAACGAAAATTCAAATAAATTGTTCCTGTACCAGAACTATTAACATTTAAAAAAAATCAATAGTAGACAAACATACTTCTGATATGAACCTGCTTTTTTTTAAAAAGTATTATTGAAATCTATCAGTATTTGACTTTGATTTTAATGGGAAAACAAGAAATGTTACTGAATTTTGGGTTTCCCAATAAAATCAAAGTCCAGTAGATTTCGACAATTTTTTTTTAAATGCAGGTTCATATCAGAAGTATGTTTGCCCAATGTTGAGTTTTTTAAAATGTTAATAGTTCTAGTACAGGAACAATTTATTTGAATTTTCGATTCATATTTTAGTACAGTACACAAAATGCTCTTAAGGGGGCCGTTATTTTGCACATAACTTTAAGGTTTTCGATAATTTGTGTATCCATAGGTTTTTGGGGTCGCTGAGTTCAATTTTTACATGCATGAAATATAGTTATTAGCGTCATTAGGCCGATATAAAGCAAATAATGGACGCGACTGATGTTCGTAAACTGAGTCCGTTATTTGCATATCGGCCGTGTGGCATTCAATTTTTTTAGTTATACCATAAAGCTCTTTACAATAACAGTGATTTTTTTTTAGAAATACTTTATCCTTAATTGTAGGCGTCTGTTATAAACCTTAACGGCCGACAGCCATTATACACACCTTTTCACTTTTGTTTTTCGTTCGTGCGTCCGTTATAATCAATCCTTAACGGCCGGCGACCGTCATAGATCCTTTTTCACTTACTTGTTTAGTTCTGTTAAATTATAGAAACGGTATGATTTTACGAAAAATTATTTAAATTCGTGAAATCAAACTTGTCAATATTAAATATTTTTATAAAATTAGTTTTTATAAGCTTTTAGTCAAAGGCTCCCATGGATTTGTGACAAAAAATAAACAAATGCGTTGTTTTTAACTGTCAATTAGAACTAAAACAGTTTATCTTTTTATGTTTTATGTGTTAATTTACTACTGCAATCTAATTTAGTTGTAATGGACAGTTAAAATAACGCATCTGTTTATTTTTTGTCATATATCCATGGCTGCGAAGCTGCCTAGACTAAAAGCTCATAAAAACTGTAATTTTATAATTTATTTTTACGTTTATATGTAGAGCTAAAATGATAGTTTCATATGACTTAGATGCAGAATTTAAATATCTATAACTTTTTTACCTTCCGTCACCTTTAGGTAAGGAAGGTATTGTCTTTGGTCAAAAAATTCAGTGATGAGTTTTTACTGAATAAGCATGTTTTAGGGTCCCTATAATACGATTTTACCATTTTTACGATGATGTCTGTATGTATGTATGTGTGTCTGTGTGTGTGTGACAAAAGTTCCGGATCCCATAACTTCAATACCACGATTCCAAAAATTATAATTTTTTCGTATTCCTGAAGTTTACATCCAGAAGAACAAGTGATTAGATTTTGGTTATAATTGGTGAACCGGAAGTAGCCACATTTGAAGATTTAACAGTTAAATTTGATTCATTGACATTTAATATTATTATAACTTAAAGAATATATTATTCTCTATACGATTTGATTACATTTTATACTTCATATTCAATAGATAACCAGCTATGCTAAACATGGAAACTGCTAATATAGTCATATAATTCAAATTGATAGATGTCAGTATGAGTAAAAAGTAAATTAATGTGGCAGAGATGAGGATGTTGAAGTAGATGTTGGGGAACACACACGGAAAGATACGGTAATAAAATAACTCTAGTGTTACAATTTTCTAGAAAGATACAAGAAAGACGATTACATTGGTTTGAACATGTCATGAGGAGAAATGAATAATTATATTTGAACAAGAATGAGTAGTTTAGTAATGGGAGGTTGAAGAAGCAGAGGAAGACCAAAGATAAGATGGAAGGACTGTATTGCGGAAGACTTGAGAGAAAAAGAACCGAATGAGAACGACACGCAAAAATATCGAC
Source organism: Harpalus rufipes (assembly GCA_951394225.1). Lineage (NCBI taxonomy): Eukaryota > Metazoa > Arthropoda > Insecta > Coleoptera > Carabidae > Harpalus > Harpalus rufipes. The sequence goes on along the minus strand of OX596279.1, from coordinate 25,870,767 downwards.
CCCTAACGAATGGGAAAAGCTAAAGAGGAAGATGTCAGTGTTAAGTGCAATTTGAATAGTTTGTTTATGAAATAATTTTACTGGAAATTTAGAATCTTTTGCAAGAAAAATTATGTATAGAATTTATACATTATACACAGGATTGACGGAAGGTATTGTGCTGGCCACAACAGATTTTTTTGCAGTATTTTTGTATAAAATAATTAGGCAACGTTAACGTTTGGGCAAAGAAGAACTAATTTCCCATGTTACACGCCTATGGTGCACTTTTCGATTTACACCTTGTACAATACTGGAACATTAAAAAATTCAAAATCGATATCAAAAATATTGTTAAATATCATTTACTCTCTTCGATTTTATTTGACATCTGACTGTACTAACAGGTGCCTTTCTGAGTTAGGTGTGCATTCTGACCAATCATGCAGAGGGCAGAATTTATTTCCCTATCTCAATCAACGCTATTTTCTTTTTACTATACGATTACATGTTTATTTTTTTGTAATAAGTTCTGTTTGGCATGACATCACGAATGTTTTGATTTACGGTGTCAACATCAATTTGTATATTATACCGATACCGGTAGGATGAGAGATATTTGCTTATACTCCATTCGTGTAATTCAAACCACAATACTTGATACTTGCGGTTCGAGTATGCTACACATTTACACTATAAAATCCATGGCATTTATTTATTCTGCACTAAAAGTGCTTTGCATAACAGTTAAACAGTTTCAAGGAAATATTTTCGTGTCGATGTTTTCCTAAACTTGGAATTTAAGGTTAAGATGCGAGCAGGTAAAAAACAGAAGTGTAAATAACCGATTTACATGTTAAAAAGTTAGATAGCTATTTTTTTTAGCTGATTTTTATTAATTTATACTTTGAAAACAAGTTTTTCTTATAAACATACGCATTTCTATTTTTACACTTTAATATTAATTTGCATTTATTAATCTTATCCTACAAAAAAATTATCACTAAAGTAATAGTATAATCTATAAATTTTATAATATAAACAAATTCACTGGTTCCAGTCAATTTATCAATAAAATAATTCTATTCCGATGTTTCTGCTGTAATGCGGCCTTCTTCAGGGAATGCTATAATTTTTGTACATTTTACAAATATCTACATAATTCATTAATTATCATTAATTAATTAACCGTAGAACATATATGTGATTATTTCCAATATATTTTAACTACAATTATTTATACATTTTGTATGCAAATGACGATGTTTTTTTTTTACTACATTTATATGTACATATTATTTCTATATTAACAACAACAACTGACTATTGTATGTATTAGATGTTAAAAATTACTCTACAGTTCAGTCAAACAGCATTTATCCTTACTATCAAAGTTTTGGTGCACCCTTGCAACCTGGTTGTCGTTTTTTAGAGCAAATGGATGTGTGTATGCTCTTTGAATTTTTTGGTACGATTTTTAATAAATTAAATGAATGTTTTGTACGAATGTATTTTGTGTACATGTGTTGTAACAATTTGTAAGATCTTACTACCCTGAAGAAGGTGCAACGGTGCACCGAAACGTTGGTAGTAAGAATAAATGCTGTTTGACTGAACTTTCGAGTAATTTTTAGCACCTAATCCACATCACTGTCGAGAAATTTACCCACAATTGTATGTATTAGTTTAATTAATGTATTATGTATTTGCAAAATGTACGAAAATTGTAGTATTCCTTAAAGAAGATCACAGTACAGCCGAAACGTCGGAATAGAATTATTTTTTTAATGAATTGATTGAAATCAGTGAATTTGTTTGTATTATAGACCAGACATTCACGATCCTTTCCACATATAAATTTTATATTTACATATAAGATCTGCAATAAGTTTTGAAGTGTAATGGTTCAAAAATAAATAATTTCAAGTATATTTCTAGATGTATATGGTCATCAATGACGCAGATACTGAAGAGTATCAAAAAAAGATGTTTTGAGGAAAACGGTATTTAAATTTTTAATCTTATGTTAAACTTAATACTGATTGAAGTCTTGATTTTTCATCACACTTTTACCTCCAATTAATTTTGGGATACATGATTCGTGGCACTCAAATTCCGAATAATACCTACTTACACTGGAGTTAGTATATAAGTTGACAGTTAACAATTATGAAAATAAGACCAAGATAATGAATAAATTTTAGCAAGAAAATAATGTTAGTATTAAACCATGATTTCTTCAAAATTACGAATTCAACTTCTATAAATATGTTTATATAGTGAGTTAAAAAAATCCTATCTTGGAGTAGGCTATGAACAGAGAAACGAATATATCTGATCATTATTCAATTCAAAAGTCAAGCTGTCAAAATTGATCTCGAAATGTAATGTTATGGAAACAAGATAATAAAGAAGGAAACAGAATAATGCCATTCGCCGTTTTCTAATTTATTTCCATTTCTAAACTAAGATTCAAAAAGAAAAGCTTTGATTTCTTTAGATAACATTTTTGACAATATCTCGTGTTAAACTGATATTTAATTAATTACTTTTAAATTAAGACATTCGTTTCTCTGTTCATAGCCTATTCCAAGTTAAGGTTTTGCAGAACATACTGTAGAAAAATAGAGACTATGGAAGAAATGACCAAAAAAAAATCTGATGTTTCTGCACAATACCTTCCGTCAATTATACGTATTTTGTACAAATTCCACACAGATTTTTTTTTGCAAACTGTTCTATGGGCGTTTTCTTTTTAGGGGACAAATGAACTGATCTTGCCTCGTACTGAACTGAACTGAATTACTCCTAAAAAGAACAGTATGTTTCTTAAAATAAGAAGTAGAAAATAAAAACATATATAGCATTAAATTTATAACATAACATAATAATCTGCTGAATTGGCTTATGGCTATAATGTGATTTATTTTTGCCACCTTAAATCATTTTACCTTTTTATATTTCCAGTAAAATCTTTTCACAAAGATATTATGCAAATTTTATTTGACACTGACATCTGTTAATTAGTAATATTTGAATATTCTGTTTCCATTGTGCAGCTTTTAGCTACATTAGGTTGCAAGTTATTTCTTTAAATTCTTTATCTCTAAATTAATTGAATATGAAGAAAAAATATAATTAAATCGAATTATTTTATTTATAATAACATAAAAGGTCAAAAAATTATTTTTAACAAGAAATACTGTTAAAATTATCAAATTAGGGTATGAAAGAATTATAACTTTTGGAACTGTAGTATTGGAGTTATCGAAGGAGAAATATTTGTCACGCACACATACACGCACACACACACGCACACACGCACACACACGCACACACGCACACACACGCACACACACACACACACACACACACACACACACACACACACAAACACTCACACACACAGACATCATCGTAAAAACAGTAAATTCGTATTGTAGGGGCTCTAAAAGGTGCTTATTCATCAAAAACTCACCATCGAATATTTTGACCAAAGACAATACCTTCCTAATCTATAGGTGACGTAAGGTAATTATAGAAACAAACACAATATATATGTTTTTTTTTAATATTTACAATAGTAACTGTATTGTATTGAACAGTACTTTAGTTATTCTTATACATATGATGGACATAACTTTCCAATAGAAAATGATTGTTAAGTATCTAATAAATTTTTCCTTTTATTTGTTCTAAATGTTTATATTTATTCATTTCTATAAATATTTATTGAAAATTACGGTGCTATTATTGCGTAGTGAAAGATTCTAAAGAGGAAGAAGACTATTGCAGAAATGCAATTTTCACTTTGTGTCTCGATAAAGAATGTATAATTTAGTCACATTTCATAAGGATAAAAATCTGTAGCTACGAAAAACTCGAAAACTGCAGCTGACGACGTATTCATCAAAATGGTACCCATTCAGGGAGTTTTCATGCCGTCGGGGTCAGGGTTATACAGTGGTTGAGACTTGCAGCAGTGCTATAAAGAATAGCTCTATTATTTGTATTTAGTGATATAAAAATATAAAAGTACTTAATAAAAAAAAATAGTATATTACGTTATTAGGAGTAGAAAGCGTTCTTTTTGTGTTCAGCTATAGCGGCAATCTCGGTAAAACACAAAAACGGCATTCTACTATATATACTATTTTTTCTTCGTGTTTCAAAGAAAATTTTGATTTTTTTAAATGTTTTTTAAAATTGTTTTAATGGAGTCATTTCACATTTTCTAATTTATTTTTTTTCTTGAAAGAATAGGTCAAATTAAATATGTAGATGTATGTTTTACACCTTACAAGTCTTTAGAATCAGAGATATGATTATTTTGAAGTTGTCTTTAATTTCAAATATTTGGACGATGACGTCACGGCTATATGTCACGGCTTAGCGGATGCGGCAGTAGCTCTCTACCCGATGTGTTTGGAACTATGATTGTTTGGGTTATCACTTGTCAGTTTGATTTTGTGACAGCAATATATTGTTAACGAAAAACATATTTCATACAACGTTTGGTATTTATTTTAATAAATGTTTTATTTACATACCTTTACTCTTAACTCTGCTGTCACCTGTCACAATTTTAGGTTAGTTTGTTTACAACAGCAAACGGAAACTACGTAAACCGTTGTGTGTGTGTGTGTGTGTGTGTGTTTGTGTGAGTAACAAGCCGCGAAAGTTTATTAGCAAATTTGTGAACGAAAAGTCGCATATTTCATGATATTTTATATTACTATATTTATTAAATGAGACGGATTTCACGATTTTATAATAAAAACAACGAAATTTTTTAATGACCCCATTATAGAGTTCGCAATTATAGCCAAAACTAGCTGTGTTCACTACAAAAAATAAACGATACAACTGTCAATTAACAATTTTCAATGTGGTCTGTGTTACTGTGACAACTGCTGATGCCAGCGGTGAACTGACAAGTTAACAAGAATGAACAACATATTGTACTAGTAAGATAATGACTATCTTCTATAGTGTGTGTACAGCAGCATAATTGAATATTATAATACGCTTAAAGAAAAACATTTTTTTTTTTAAATATCATCCCTATGAAATTTGGTGAACTATACCTGCAATTATTTTTGCAAACAACTACGTATTTTCAGAATAAAACAAAATCTCTTCACAAAGTTTATTGTGTATGGATCATTTGTTTTCATACCATCAATACTATGTAGTTAATCAGGTGAAACTGTATAGTTACGTAGCGTTATGTGAGAAGGTTACTTATATAATCACTGTTCATCCCAAGCTATTTCCGCGGTTGAACACTGCGAATTTATATAAAATCCTAGGTTATTTTCAGAGGTTGTAATAAAAATACTGGGATATATTTAGGAGGACAACTCTGGTTCAATGTTCTAGGCTTGATTCTTTGAATCCTTTACTCATTATACACTTAACGAACCTAATTATAGTTCATTCTAAAATGCACTGCTAAATAGTATCGCGTGTCGTGTTCGTTACATCAGGTCAGGTTCAATGTAGCCAGCACATTACCGCCGTCAAATATAAATACAAAGTGTGAATAGCAACATGTTGACTAGGATTTATATTTTTTCAATCGTTTATGGATTATTTTGGCGATAAACACTTCACATAATAGTTATAGGAAAATTAATTTTACGCATCTTTTTAATATTCAATAACCTATTTACATAGACAAACAATGTTATTGAGCTGCTCGCTAATCACCCTTCCTTAAGAACATTGTGTCCCCCAGTATTAAAATATGACGCGAAATTCAAATAATTTGTTGTAATACTAGAACTATTAATAAAATGCTGTCGATTTTTTTGTTGTTCCTTTTAAATCAAAGGTATTTTTTAAAAATGTTAATAGTTCTATTACTAGAACAAGTTATTTGAATTTTCGCGTCATAATTTAGTACTGCTCTTAATCAGTTGTTCATAATAGCAGCCAATGTTTTTTAAAGTATAAAATAATACAATAAACAATTTGAATAATAAACAACTGTCACAAGCGTTGATGTTTCTACATTTCAGTAGTCTTCAAATCGAACTGTCATCGGCCAAATCTACGACATTCTGGTAGAATTCATAAAATCATCATACACTTTTTTTCCCATTTAAAACCGATGAAGTAAGTGCTGATAATATATATAAGTTCAGAAATCGGCACTAAAGTAATCCATTATACGATGATTTCATGCAAATGCAGTGTTGCCAACCTCATGATAATTATTGTGCATGTAAGATCATTTAGGCAGGTGTACGATGCGCAATGTTAAATTTGTACGTAAAATGACAAAAAATGTGTGTAAGAAGAACGAATTAAATAATTCCGATGAATAAGTTTGAGAAACATATATAATTTTGAGGTATTCATTACGATAACTTCAATGTCTAGAACTTCGCAACACTATGAAGATATGCCCGTGTGACTGACAGCAACTGTTGTTAACATAACCTATAAAAGTAAAAATTCCTTTCATTTTCACAAAATTTTGATTTCAAATAAAATTCAATATGCACCTCGGCACTGAAGTTCGTCTATATCACTCATATGGTTTGCTTTGCTCGGCTGTACGGCCTCGGCAACTAAATTCCACAATCGTGATAAAAAGTGGAACTTCAGTACCTTGATACATGAATAACTATTTGTAAAAACTAACATTAAATTTTGTGAAACACTATGTAATTTTTTTAAAGAAATTTCATTTTACCAAGATCAATACTTTAAAATCTCAAGGTGGTAATTTTTCGTGATATTTAGCAGTGGATGGTTGCATGCATATTTCTTTGTATTGATAATTACATACTAACATTTAAAGTGAAATACATAAATTTGTGTAAATGTGTTTTTTTAAACAAATACATCACGTATGCAGATTTTCTATTGTAAGTAGAATACCATCATTTAATCTATGTATTGCCGGAAAAGTATTTTATTATTATGATATACACTGTAACTTTTGAAAAATACATTAATTTTACATCCTTTCTCCAATCTCTCCAGATGAACATTTAATAATCATGAATAGTGTCTTCAATGCAGGTACCCGCATTTTACATACAATATGAATGTATAATATATCTCTTTTTTAATGTCTGAACCCTTTGAATACATAAAAATACAGTATCATAGAGAAAATTGGAAAGTAATAATAAAATTTATTATCATCATAATATATGAGATACGAAAATTAGCAATAAATATTTATTTCATGTTATTGCTATAAAATATGCAACCGATAATAATAATTTAATACAGTTTTCTATATTCAACATATCATAATTGTACAGGGTGTTGACCGCGACACCAGAACATAGGACTTAATATGTAAAATAGTATTTTCGTAATTGTAGAGCTTAAAATTCTGCAACTGAATCAATAAAAAAAATTTTACATGCGGTAGAAATTTGGTGAAAATCACTTTAAAAATAGCAATAGCCATGGAATTGAAACAGATAAATAACACATGTTTGACATTTTATCTGTCAATTTAGGTTCATATATTTTATTAAATATTATTTGTAATATCTGTTCAAGTGAACAATTATCAATTAATGAAAATAAATAATTTTTTATTTTAACAGAAATTACAGTTTCAATTCCATGGCTATCGCTATTTTTAGGATGATTTTCGACATTTTCATACCTAATTTATGCCGTTATAGAGCATGCAAAATTAATTTCGTTTATTGATTCAGATACAGAATTGTATACTCTACAACATTTATTTGAAGCTTTTTTACCTAAAATAATGAGGGAAGCAGGAAATTACGTAAGTATCATTTTACATGTTAAAGTCCTATGTTTCGGTGTCGCGCTCAACACCCTATATATATGTCTAGATAGAATAGTTTACAAACAAGTCAATATTTATTATATTCTACAACCAATTTTTAACAAATAATTTAATACTTACATTGATTTTTTTACTTTTTAAAGACAACTATAATTATGACAAAGATTATCAGTATAAACTGTAATTCTTTATAAATTTGTCTTCAAATGCCAAGGTTAGTATTTAATTTTAACGTCAGTAATGTATATTATTCTACCACTCCAAATTTTTATGGCTCATTTGATCCATATTTTAATTGCCGAATATTATGAAATTGTCATTTTATATGCAAAAGGAAGTTACGAGAGAAATTAGAACATTACATGCATGACTCATACGTTCGTGAGAAAATTATTTGACAGATATAGTTTAAGACACAGAAAATTACTATATGTATTTGGTCCATATCGTTCAAATTTTATGGAGATATTAATAATTAGTTCGAATCACTATAGAATGGAGTTCTCTATCATAGTAACAAATTAGAACATGGGTCATTTATATGACAAGTAGACTTAAAAACTGTATGTTAAAAATTATTAAAGTTTAAAAAAGGTATATAATCGAGTTTTTAATATCATTTCCTCATCTCTAAACGTCACATATTTATTTTATTCCAAATTCTCATAACTTATAAGCCTTCTGCTATCACCGTTTGCCTTTTTGAAACCTGGAATCAAATTTTGTTAATATTGTAAATTTTGAGAGAAAAGATGTTTATTTTTGTAAAAATCTAATAGCAATATTTTTATGGAATTATATGCACTTACAGTATTTTTTTCAAAAGATGTCCTATCAAGTTCATCTGTATCATGAACGAATTAACACATTGATATACATTTATCTCTCTCATTTGCAAACACTCTTGTTGCAACATACGCGGAAAACGTGATTCTGAAACTTCATTCCGCTTGTAATTATTTCAGAATCACTTATTTTCCGCATTTGTTACAAAAATAACTATTATAAATACTATTTCCCGCAACGAATTATTTTTGTAGTACAAGAATCATGAAAAGCGGTCAATAGGCTTTTAAAATGGGAAAACAGTTTTTCCTTGCGAAAAAGTGGCCCTTAATTGTAATTATGTTATTTTTTAGTTTGCCGAAGAAAAATCGAGAATACGATTTTACCTACGTGTACTGAATAATCACTAAGTTTGTTAGTCCTGTGTATGAGTATGTGATTTTTTTTTCCTTTACATCATTGTTATTTTGGCCTCTCATATCCTTCCGCTTTAGGCCTCAAAATTTATAAAACCGGCACTGTACGCACTTACCCTCCATCATTGTTGAAAGTGTGTTCTAGTTGAAAAAAAGGTCAATCTAAATAGGAATACAAAACCTTTGATATAAACAGTCTAACAAATAATACATATAATGTAAAATTCATTGTTCTAGAGTTTGGAAAATAAAATGGACCGCAAAGTCAGGCTTTGAAAAACGTTGTACGCACTACCCCGAACACAACTTAAATAATAATTATTAATTAACTTTAATTTGTTTTCCACGGCCTTTTTGATTTTCTTATTCTGAATAATTATATTTATAAACTATAATTAGTATTGTCAATTTCCGCTAATCCCCAACCATATCCCTGCTTTTCCATTTTGCATTTTCGTTCCGATCATCTAGTAGGCCATGTGGATGTGTCCTCCTGTGTAGATGGTCTGTGGTCCCCAGTAGCCGGCATAGGCACCGGTTATGAGCGAGTAGTATTTCGGTGTCGCCGGGAGCCAGGAATAGCTACAGGAACCCGCGGCTGTGGCCGCTGTTGCCGGTGAGTGACGTCGCGACGCTCCGCGCCGTCTTGGCAAGGGACGCGGTGCACGGGCATCTAGCCATGATGCCGAACCGTGTCGAGGTTGCAACCAGGAAGTGACATCGCAGAGGGAATAACAATAGGGGGTTTAAACAATTATGTATACAAATGCAAGATATTGTAAAAATCAGTGTACTTACGCAAATATAACCGGCAGTGATTAAAAACTGTGGCTCGGTGAGTCCGGTTAGGAAGGGTAAGCGGGGACATTTATATAGAAGCCATAGATTGAGATCAGTTTTTCAAAAAAAAAATTGGACCGTGCGGCTGTGTTCGTTAGGTGAGCGGTTTGTGATTTGGACATGGGTTCGATTTCGAACGACGTCAAACATGATATATAGTTTGGTTCACGATAGATGACTACTCAAGGTCATTTATTAACCGTATAGTGTAATATTACTTGCAGATAGCTTCACTGCATTTCGTATACATAGACGTGCAACCTGAAATATTTATGGATACATTTTAACTGAAAAAAATAGGTGTAATTTATTTGAAAATTATGTTTCTTATTAAATAATGCCTTTCTCAAAGATTTATGCCCTTCACCTATGTTTTTGCAAAATACAAAAACATAAGACGTCAACGTTACTGGTTAAATATTAGCACAGAGGGCATTGTAGTAGATAATTAGATATCTGTAACTCTACGACATACGTCATTATTATTTGTAACGTGTTAGAAAATAATGTCACCATTTACGTATATCTGTCACAAAACATAAACTACATAGATATACGTCAAATAATCTTACTCTTTCTAACATGAAATGTTGCTAAGCTACTATTGTATTAAGTGCTATGTATTCTTTCTTCAAACAAGTGACCTTGAATAGTCATCTTTCGTGAACCATAGTATACTTGAATAGTATATTAAAACATAAGTTACAAAAAGAAGAAATTCGAACACGAGCCGCGTAGTAACGAGCATTCTGTAACAAGTGTTTACATTACTTTATAAATATAGCTGGTGGAATAGTTAAGTTGGTGACAGTGATTTGGGTTCTTTATTTTGTCCATTGTCCAGATAATAACACCAATTCTGTAAAAAAGTCTTAGTAACATTGTTAAAATTATAACTAATAGAAATAAATATGTATGAAATCTGTTTTATTCGAAGTTTGCAATTATTGGTTACTTGCTATAACAATGATACAGTCTTAGGAACTTTGTTACAGAATTAGGGTGTATTTAATGCAGTCATACCAATCCTAAATATAAAATATCGCCAAAAATCGTTAAAGAATGAATCTCATTCTAGCATCAATAATCGTGCTAGAATGTCATTCTTCTGAAACAGAAAAGAGTGACTTTTGTGGTACATTTATCATTATAGCATTGAGAGCCCGTGAGGTAATGAAATTTGCGAATAGAAACAGATTGACATCCAGAGATGCTGATATATTTATTTTCTCAAAAACTAGTTATCACTTTCTTAGAATGCGCACACCCTATTGATAAGTTATCTTCACAAAGAATTTGTCGAGTAAAAGTAGAATATGATTCATTCAATACACTTGTTTATTTTATACATATTACAATATGTATTTACATATTTGTTATTCCATAATCCTGTAATTGTTGCCTCTGGGATCTTTAAAGCAGCTAACTTACAGCATTCTTTGACATGAAATGTTAGAATCGTGACTCAATGACGATTGCACAGATGATCTTAAACTGGTGTGTGTAGGTACGACCACATCCGGATTAATGAAATACGTTCCAGATTTATTTTAGAATCTTGTTTAGAATGTTCAACAAGATTTTATTCCGATGTTATTCCTGCTTGCAGGATTTTATGTAGCTTAATTACACGATATTTTACAATTAACATTATTGATTAGGCAATAAAAGAAAATTATTGTTACTTCACAAATAATTAGAAAAGTAGATAAATTATTTTAAACCATTACGTACACTAGGAATACCTAAAAGAGGGACACCGAATTTTTTTTTCGGCAATCATTTTGTTTCGCGGCTATGTATATATATATGGAGATAACATTCTAAATAATGTTCTTAGCCGTAGCCATGATATATCGATTGTATTGATTCATATCTAAAGATCCTGTATATTATTTTAAACGAAATATCGCACTTAAATCTATTTTTAAATGAAACGCTCCAAAAGTAAGCTTGTTACTATTTTCGGTGGTCCGGTGTCCGGTATTGTAATCTTTATAATATAAACAGAAAATTTATGAACAAAGTTAAGTGGAAATGATTTTAAATAAAGTTTTGTAGCTAACGCAAATTTAAAATTACATGTAAAGTTTGGAAGAGAGTTATAACGATTACACTTTAAGGTTAGAATTATAGTGGAAATGTGGATCCCAAAATAGTTTTCAAGGATGAAGATTAGAAAAATTAAAGATATAAGATGGTGCAAAGGAGAAAGCTTAAAGTAAGCACGTGTCATATTTACACGAGGATGATATGAAACTGTTCCTATAGTTACTGTTAAGTGCCTTGCATCTGTAGCGTATTCTTTTATGAAGAATTTTAGAAAAAGTGTAAAATTGTGTGAATTCGGTACACACATGGCTATAAAGTTTGAGGACTAGCTTTCTGTAGCGTCAAATAACAGCGCCATCTGAGAAATGGAACCCGAACTATTTCTTACTAACCTTCATCAATATCCCCCTCAAGTTTTATTAATATTGGTATTGGTTCAGTGCAGTTCTCGTTAGGGCGTAGTTTGTTTGATCTCAGATCTGCTTAGTCATGGATGCATTCGTCAAACAGCAGTACGCAATCAAATTTTGTGTTCATTTGTGTAAAGAACCAGCTCAATCGTTTGCTGTGGCCTAACTAGCTTCATTTATTCGTTCCAACGTTTTTGGGTGGCAAACACAATTTCGCGATGGGCGAAATGAAAATAAAGATGACCCAAAGAGTAACCACCACGTATCAACCGGAAACGCCGAAATATCGAACAAATTCGACAACTTTTAACTATCGATCGACGTGTTACGATTCAGATGGTTGCAGAGCAGTTGAACACTGACAAAGAAATAGCTTGATTGACTATCGTTGTGCGCGCGGACGATAACTCACCGGTGTATAAAGCAACAGTCAGACGTCTATTTCTGTCCTCCAAAAACGTCACTGTTGCATCATCCTCCATATGCTACTGATTTGGTCCCGGCTGACTATTCTTCTTCCCCAAACTTAAATTGAAGCTGAAAAGAACCGTTACGACGATATAATACACACTCAAACCAGCGTGACGAAGGATATTGAACAGCATTACAGTTCCTGTCTTCCAGAACATCCCGAATGAACTGGAGAACCGCGCCAAATGCTGTGTGGATGGATATAAAAGGATGTGTATTGAAGAATAAATTGTGATTTTGATGTAATAAACGGCTTTTGTCTTTTTTGTAGGTAAGGAAACTCTTAAAACTTTATAGCCTCAATGTTTATATTACCTTCATTTATTATATTTTTCATCATCAATCAAAATCACGAGAGACTTGATTCCACGGTATAATGTTTATCAAACTTTACATCAAACTTGAACTTTAAACTTAGATTATAGGTAAACTATAATTTATCATTATATTACAATTATCTTCTCTGTTTCGGAATTAGAATACCACAATCTAACACGCATGTTTATGTTAGAAGGAGCTTCATTCTTAAAAAGATTTTTGGTGATATTTTCTTATTTGAGATTGGTATGACTGCAATAAATACACTAAATATTTAGGCAACAGACATGCACCGATTAAAAACCACTGTCACCAACCTAATAATTCTATCAAAAAAATCCCTTAATGGAAAATATCTATAATTTTTATAATGATATATAAAAGAAAGCCTCAACAGAGAAAATAGTGTAAAACACACGACACACCTTACTGAAGTCAATTCAAGCACTCGTTCGTTCGCCCACTCGCCGCTGTGCGCTCGTGAGCGAATTTGTAACTCGTGCTAGAATAAGAATATACTATTCTATTTTTGACAGTATCACCTATGAATTATTCTGAGATTTGTACACTAAGTTCATGAAAATTAGGGACATATAATTTATAGCCCTAATATTCTGGATACGATTCGACGTACTTCTCGTTTTCTGTATATTATTCAGTTTAAGAATACCTCTTTAAGTAAACATTGTTATTATCAGCAACCTGAATACAATTCTAACTGGACAACTAATAATTTAAGTATTTACAGTTAAACAAACTGTTTAAAATTATACCCATTAATTTTGATCAAACAAAATTTATTCCTTCGATAGAAATTTATGTCTTTTGGAATATATAATGCTGTATACTTAAAACAAATACATATTCATCAGCTGGAAAATTTACGTGTTAAAGATATGTTAACTAGTTGTTCGCGCATAGCATAAAGTTATTAATTTACGAGACTATTAAATATCATTTTGTTAGGAAACAATACGTGTTATTTCGCACTACAAAATGAAGAGCCAGAGTGGAAAAAGTTGAATGTTACAAATTTTTTTTTTAAATTTCAATGCGCGAATTTTATAGTTTGAAACCTTATGAAACGTTTTTGAAGTGAGATTTTGTACTCAATGTTAATCCAAAACTTAGATTGGCCATTTCTTAACATTACGTACCCACAGAAGAGTAGAGTTTCAACTTATTTGCGTCCAGTGAGTGGGTTCTAATAGATTTTTGCCAATTTTGACTACCAAATTTACTAGATAAAAATACTTGGACCGTCATTCTTTTTAGGTCTTATATTGCAATTTCTAAGGCCTGTTACCGTTGTTGCCTTCTTTAAACATACCATTTGAAAGCCCCCATCTTCAATCTATTTGTAGGACCAATCATCTCATTTTACTAGAAAAGGGACATTCATCCTTTTCCCCCCTGGCTCTTCAAATGTTAATATTGGTTGTTTTTGCATTTATTCACATAAATATGAACATTGGAAGTTATATTTACATATGTGATATTATTACAAATGTTTATACATAATTGAAAATTCTCCTACGTTGTGGTATAATAAAGGAAGAAGTATGTATAATTACAAATATTGAATATAACGGAACTAATATTACAGAATATGTAATAATTACAAAATGACTAATAAGAAATGTATGAAGCTGCTGAAAAATGTTTTTGTTTTATGTCAGCATAGTATGATTAAATTTAACTAGAAGTACAATTCTTATTGTCTATTTACATGTGGGTAATAGAATTTTTATTAGTTTTGTCTGTGTAAACATCGTTAACATAACAATTAGAGCATTCATGTGTTAATTATATATTTGAATATTACAAGCAGTCTTCTTCAAATTCTGTTTACCACTTTTGTTTGTATCTAGGAATGAGAATATGTAATAAATTTCTAAAGAAATTATAAATTGTCGGTTCCGGTAGCTCAATGGTTGAGCAATGCTTCTTAATCATGAGGGCGGTCGGGGTTCTGGGTTCGAATCCCACTAAGGCATGGATGTGTGTGTAAACCCACTCTATAATTGGAATTTAATCCTGTTGAGGGGTTAAAAAAACCAGTCACATACTATATTATTTCTACGACTGTAAATTAAGAAATACTGAAATACACTTTTTAGGTTTATTTTTATAGAATGACAGCTATCGACTACAACAGCTAACTTAACCCCATGCTTAAGAGGATAGACTCCAAAATTGTGAAAAACTGTACTTTTTAAACTTTTCTAAAGTTGATATCCATATACTTCAATTTTCAATCAATTTTTTAATGGTTGCTAGTTTCACTCCATGTCCGGTAGAATTGAAGACTTAGCTTTTCAAGTTGTGATGTTTTTTAGCGCCTTGGAGACTAGTAAATTAATGGCCAGTTATCCTATCATAACAAATTTTAAACTCGGCTTAAATTGTCATTATTGTATTGAAATGAAATGCCAAATGAATTATGATATATTGCTGTCAAAATTTCTATTTGTATTTTTTATTTAAGCCTTGTTGGTGCAATTGGGCATTAACAATGGTAGTAGAATAGTATATTGTAAGACAAGTATTACAATGACCCTTATTATAATACGAATACAGTTTGCGTAATCGAGCCGTAGGCGATTTACGCAAAGTACGAGTATTACAAATGAATATTGTAATACGTGTTTTTCATACTATTTTTCCTATTTCGCATTAATTTAATTATTATTAATTATTTAAAAAAATATTTTGAGAAATATTAAAATATCAAGGTTGGTACCATTGACAGTTTTAATAAACATTTGAAATTTAATTTACTTTCACATTTGACAACTGATACTTTACAAGTTAGGTTAGAGTTAAAATTTACATTTATTATGGCCTACAAATAAATACTGCGAATTTTAATTTAAAAGAGTGCTTTATTGTTTGATGTAAATATTTCACTATAAAAAATCTAACTAGAGTAAATTTCCATGAGTAATGACAGCTAAAATTAAAGATATTTATTTGACACTAAGTTATCAAATTCACAATTTAAAAAAATCCCTAAAAATTTTTGCACAAATTTATTCATTGTATCATTGTTTGTGACACAAAAACAGTTGTACAAAATTCACTTTGTGTACGCAAAATAGGAAAATGATATTTGTGTAAAGTATGAAAATTTTCCTTCACTAACGAAACTAGTATTATATTGTACATCTTAATCTGTATAAAAAACGCATATATTTTTGTTGATTAATAAAAAATTATAAATACATAAAAGTGGCAGCTTTCGTTGTAATTTTGTTCACTATTTGCAGGTTTAAGACACTGTTTTGACCATAATACGGCCATAAAGTTTACTGTTGCAATGTGATCAATAAACAACTTTATTTCTAAATAATACCATGTTACATTAAATATTACACAAATATGTATTCATGCGAGCAAAAATAGATTATGTATAAAAAATATGAAATTGCATTTTACATTGTAAACATTACAATAAAAGTAAATCATCCCATAGCATTACATGAAACATCACCATCGCATCTAATGTTCAATTTTCTCGTAATTACATAATGAAATTGCAATTACACCAATTATTTTTATTATAACGTGTACGAGAGGGAACGTATTTCTTGTCACGCATGCTGAAAAGGAAGATACACAATTGATTGCATATTCTTGCATTGTTGAGCGTCATCTTTCCATTGTTTGCTAATTTTTACTTTCGATTTCAACAGCGCTCTATGATCTGTAAATGTCGGTGAGCTATTTCTTGTGATTCGGTAAAAACATTTTGTGAGGTTAAATCAAGTCATTGTTCATTACGAAATTTATTCGCCAAACGTGGCAACAGTGCGATTTTGTTTATTTGTTTTGAAGGATTGTTGCCAAAATAATATTGGGAACTGTGACAATTGTGGATTACATTGTTTAAAGTTGAAATATCTTTTACTCTTATGACTTTTAACAAGAAGGTAATAAAGATCTTTATCTTTCAGGAAGAACATTGTTAGATACTCGTGTACATTTTTTAAAATTTACGATCATTAATTAATGTTTACACTTTACAAGACGTTAATATGTTTTAGTAGTTATTTTCTAATAATTTTTGCAAGACTGTTGACAACTGTGACAACTAGAGTATCGTCCAAAAATATTGGTATATTTGCTGATTTGTAAAAATCAATGTACAGTATTTTTATTAAAGATGTCTGATCAAGGTCATCTGTATCATGAACGAATTAACAAATTGGCATACATTTATCTCTTTCCTTTGCAAAGGCTATAAGCGTGGACGATAAGGATGGATATAACACGCTTGTCTTTCAAAAATTCATATTGCTTCGATTAAGTTAAGACATTCCACTTTAAAACGATGCTCGTTATTGATAATACTTTCGCTGTAACGTAAGTTTATTTTTTAATTCAGATACATTACCTTGATTCATAGCCGTACGAATAATGTTATTTTGTGTCAGTGGCACTGACATTGACATTGTGTCAGTATCTTATTTTTCACATATTTGGTTTTACATTTGCTAATAAACTTACCAGTTGACTTATTTTTGAATTTTGAATACCTACTTTTATTGTAACATATATTTTTATAATAATAAAATAACAGTAGTATCTTATGTACCCTCATGAAAACTAAGCAAACGACACTACTGAATTTGTCAGAATGGGCGGAGCAAAAATCTGAATTCATACAATTCGTAGACAACCTTGATCGGACATCTTTCAAAAAAATTACTGTACTTAAATTGTTTCTCAACATACAATTTTCTACTATAGATTTCATATGGAAGTTTGCTTTTACAGACAAAAAAAGATATTTTGTAAAAAAAAATCAAGCAGCTTTATTTTTAATAAGGACAGAACAATCACGGCTATTGTGCCTGCGAATAAAAAAATAATTAAATATCATTATATAAAAAAATTAAGCAGCTTTATTTTTAATAAGGACAGAGCAACCACGGCTATTGTGCCTGCGACTAAAAAAATAATTCAATATTATTATATATTTTAGCTTCCCTGTTGTTATCAGGTTATAGTTAATTGTTCATTGCATTTGTTACATTGAGGTGGGTCATCTTTTAGAAAATTATACGAGTTATTTTACAATAACCGACTGATAATCTTGTTATGATCACTTTTATTCTTGTCGTGATAGGGATTCAAATCTTCCCTTGTTCTATGGTTTATAGATTTTAACCAGGATGGGATCAAATTATTGTACATTGTTTGACGCATTTGTAGGACAAATTATTCAGAGTGTCTTATTAGATCGTCTGTAGAACCATTTGTTTTGATTTGCAATATATTGTTGTTGATGTTGGTTGAGTAAAGTTACTGCATAAGTATCTACTTTTCCATTTCCAGAGATGCTAATATGACTTGGAATCCAATAAAGGATGACTTTACTATTGAATTCATTTTGTAGATTATTAGTTCTAGTTATAAACTTTTGGTATAGATTTTCATGATAATAGTGAAACGTATTCTCAATATATTGTACAGAGCTCAGCGAATCAATAAAGCAATTATATTGTTTAGTACAGTATTATTTTCAGTTCGTAAAATACCGAGAGTGTATTGCAATGAATTAATAATTGCTAAGTATTCGGCAGTAAATATACTAGCAATGTTTGATAATTTCGTACCTGATATCTTATTCCAGTTTGGTATTTAGAACGCATTACTTACCCCTCTATTTGGGATTTTGGAACCTTCAGTGTAGATAGATTAGATTAGTTTCGCAATTTAAGTACTTGCCCGTTAGGCGTAAACTCACTTCTGATACGCAGCTCTTGTTAACATTGCAACAGTTTAAATCTCAAGAAAAAGTAAGAAAAATATTAGAAATTAATATGTATTAATAATTTTATTATTTATTTCTCGTATCATTAGAAAAAAAGTTCTTTTTACCGTTACAATTTTAATGTTAATACTAACCTACATTACTTACCACCAATTTTTATATACTATACGAGTATTAATCACCTAAATATCAAATGGCATAAAAGTAAGTTGATATTTGTCTGCGTATAATTTTAGCATCGAGCTATTAAATTCATCTAATGGACGATGTATAAATTGTGGGTCAACTGTGCAGTCCAATCCGCCCAGAAACCGAAACCGCTAAGTCGGACATCGACTGCTCTTGTTCGTGATCGTGAACTTGAAAGTTGAAGCGGATTCTGTAGTTTTGCTTTCTTTCAGCCGGCAGCTAAGGAAAGAACACTGTTGGGAAATTGTTTGTTTTTCCAAAATATACAAAACTTCACAACGTTACTGACTTGAAGAGTATTAGTTGTTTCAATATACATAGGTGTAGATTAGTTTTAGTTGACTCTGAAAGGAGGCAATTTGTTAATAACATTATAAGGGTTATTTGAGGTTTTAAATTTAAGAAAATGTGAAATACATACATAAACTATTTAATTTTTTTGCACCATACAACAAATTTTGTTGTGGTTACTAAAATTAGTCAAATTTTGACAAAAAATTTGCTGCTGGCACTAAATTTTAGTAATCACAACAGTTTTTTATACCGTGCAGGTATTGTTCAGTTTCTGTTTCTAGTACATGCATACAACACACGAATACTAATATTTTTTTCTTATTCTCAGGTAATGGATTCATCATCTGTAACCTATTTGCGAAATTATCAAAGAAAATTGCATTCATTCGGCTTTTACTAATCACATAGAATTGGTAAGTGAAAAAATAATATATAACATTTATTTATTATTGCTATTTTTTAACACATGATGTTTATTTTAAAATAAATATGTGTCATATAACTGACTTGTAGATATTGAATTGTATGAGTAATATAAATGTTTTGTCTGAATTAAACTTCGAATATAGTTTGAACATATTTTTTACGTCAGTAATACTTGAAAATATAATTTTAGTGGTCTGTAATCGTCTTACTAATGGAATATTTTAAATCTAAACTTTTGGCTAAGTTCATTACAGTCGACTCTCTCTAAGTCGACCTCCCTAATTTGAATTTTTGCCTAAATCGAATTATTATTTTGACATGTACAACCATATAGAATGAATTCTTCTTCTTACACCGACCCCGCAGTGCACCACTAACATAAACTATACAGAATACTCTTAAAGGAATTAAATTATTGGGCATTTGTCATCAATTTTTCAATTTATATGAAACTTACCTCTCTATAAATCAAATTTAGATACAATTCTTAGAAGTGTTCGTCCTCCCCTCTAGAGCCTTTACCGATACTGTTTATGGATTTAATTTTCATTTGAAAATTATGACTGAGGCATTTTTGGCTGTATGTGGGTCATCCAACCGAGACGAATTTAAAGAACTAGAATCGAATCTTCAAAAATAATACCAAAATTTAATGCATACATAAAGAGAATATCTGTAATTAACAACCTTCTCTTTTATTTTCATTATTTAAGAATGTTTAAAATGTGTTTGATATCTTTAATGTTATGTTCCGAAAATACAATATATATATATATATATATATATATATATATATATATATATATAAATAAATAAATAAATAAACAAAAAAAAAATATAGACAACCTTTAGGTTTTTTTTTTATTTGATAATTACTTCAATGACTTTGTGGTTTGTGGCAGTTCAAATAATTGAGATAAAAAAAATGAATTTTACTACGATTAACAAGTCACTATAGATCACCAATTCCCTACCCCTAATGTACATTTCTTTTTTCTAACAAATTATTGTTACCGTTACACATATAGCTGAATAAACATTTTTTTATTGCATATATGTTATGTACATACATACTCTGTAATTTATACAAATGTTCATTTAATTTTCTTTTACTTTCTCTAGTTCGAATTCTCTCTAATTCGAACAAAATTCAAATACCCCTTGTTTATTAATTATAGAGAATCGATTGTAATAGTTTTAAGAATCTTTTTCACATTGTTTGACAAATATTTTGACACTTGTGGAGAAAAATGAACAAGGAAGCGAAGAATTATACGCAGTACCTATTATTTATCAATTAGTTAGTGGTAGCGCCCAACTTCTTTGTGACTTTTAAACCTTCCGTCACCTTTAGGTAAGGAAGGTATTGTATTTGGTCAAAAAATTCAATGATGAGTTTTTAGTGAATAAGCACGTTTTAGGGTCTCTATAATACAATTTTACCGTTTTTACGATGATGTCTGTATGTTTGTGTGCGTGTGTGTCTCTGTATGTGTGTGACGAAAGTTTCGGATCGCATAGCTTCAGTACCACGATTCCAAAAATTATAATTTTTTCGTATTCCTCAAGAGTACATCCAAAAGAAGAATTGATTAAATTTTGGTTATAATTGGTCTACCGGAAGTACCATCATTTGAAGATTTTAACAGTTTTTCTTGAAAAAACGCTGTTGAATCATTTTTTGACACATATTATTATCTACACGATTTAATTGCAATTTATACTTCATATTCAATGGATATAGAGTTAAAGAATTATAAAGACATTAAATTTCATAAATCACCAGCTATGCTATAACCATGGAAACAGCTGTTATATTAAGAAAATTTTAATTGACAGATGTCAGTGTCAATGAAAAGAAAATGAATGTTGCAGAGAGATGAGTGTTGGGAAGACTCGGAAAAATAGGATACGGAATGAGAGGATAAGGGAAATGGCTCGAGTGATAGAAGTTTTGTAGAAAGATATAAGAGAGACGATTATATTGGTTTGAATATGTCGTGAAGAGAGATGAAGAATATATTGGAAGAAGAATGAACAGCTTAGTATAGTAAAAGGTAGAAGAAAAATAGATGGAAATGCTGT
Organism: Harpalus rufipes; assembly: GCA_951394225.1. NCBI lineage: Eukaryota > Metazoa > Arthropoda > Insecta > Coleoptera > Carabidae > Harpalus > Harpalus rufipes. Next base: position 25,848,933 of record OX596279.1, on the reverse strand, counting down.
ATTGTGAAGGACTTAAGAGAAAAGGGATTGAATGAGGACAACAAGCAAAATAGAAATGAGTGGATGAAGAAATTCAAAAATAGCGACCACTTAACCAGTGAGAAATCTAAAGAAGAAGGTGTCAGTGTCAAGTGCAATGGGCTACTTGCATACAAGAGGATTTTGAAAACTATTATATTTTTCAAGTTTAGTTTACTCAACTACATTATTTACATTATAAATTTTTCAAATACATTGTGTTATTATTTAATAAATTTAACAGAAATGTATCCCTCTTATCTTGATGACGACACAATCACTAGCATTTGATTCGTTAATGTGAATGGGAGAGGTGAAGGGAAGATCGAGGATCAGACAACGTTCCACTATCTCCGTCTCTGTCTTCCCAAACTACAGAACTAGGAAATATGTCATCCGTGATTGTGACGTCATTAAAAGAAAATATTTATTTTTAGCCGTAAGTGACAAAATTTTGAAAAAAGATTTTATATATATATTCCAACAATTTTTTTTCTTAATATGATGCAAGTAGCCCATTCACATAGTTTGTTTATGATATAATTTTACTGGAAATATATAATCTTTTGCAAGAAAATTTATACATGGAATTTGTACATAATACACTGAATTGACGGAAGGTAACGTGCTGGCCACATCAGATTTTTTCTATAATGAGAAACGCTAATCTTCTCTGTGCGTACCTACACATTGGGTGCATCACTACCTCTAGTATAAGAAACCGTGTATTTGTAAACACGTTAACGGAACTGGTTGTTATGTACTAAAGTGCAATCCAAACTTCCAAACGGCACTTACATGGATTTTGCATGTGTACCTTGCACTAAAATCCTTCATACACTGCTATGCTAATGTGCTACTTACTGCAGTACCTACAAGATTCCGCTTTCTTGTCAACAAGTATGTAGTTGAGTTTATTTAGAGTAATTGTTATTGATACAGGAAATGCCAGCAATTTTGGAATTTTGCTGCTAGCATATAAAAAATAGTCATGCATTTCTGGCACAGTCGCACTGTTTCATACATAAATATGGACGCCCTGAACGATACGCCTCTTTTTTTAAAGATTCACGGCCGAAACGAAATTCATTGTACCAAGGTTTTATGATAGGTAATGACCACGACTCACATCCAAACACCTGTAACTTATCATGTTCTGATACAAGAATAAGCATGATGAAATAAGAATGAACTATTTCTTGTCTTGCAGCATCAAAGCATCACTAACTACTAGTATTTATTAAAGACGGTACTTCTCGTATAACTTTTTTCTTTCAATCCAGTGAAGACCGGTTAAGCAAAACAGCAAAAACTAAACTAGTACAAAGAGAAAACGTATTATACGGTTAGTTCAAATTACGCGGGAAGTTGAAGATGCTATTTCCTCCCACTTCTATTACCGGAAGTATCCAGTTTCTAAATTTGTCAAAAGTTGCACTTCCTTCGCAACCATAAAAGTGGTTCTCAATTCTCGTGAAACTAAATCCAATTTTATTATATGCAACGACAAAAGCGATTCTTCCCTTACAGAAAGACAGGTTCTTAGTTCATTGAATGTTTTTCCCACCCGGTTGCTTAGAAAATAAACAAATCTTTATCTCTGTTTTTATTGAAAGTACTTAAACTTCGTAAAGCTTGTTAGAAATTTTTGCATTATTTTCTAATTACTGGTCTTGTAGTTGTATCAATAAAATAAATAATCAGTACGTTTTATTGCTGCCAATTACCTCAAGTAGTCTAGCTCAAGATCACACATTCTAAATTTGAACATACTTTGAAACGTATATTGTTTACCCATATCTTAAATATACAAAAAATACTTATGCTTGTTATAGTTGCTAGTGATATTTTTATTGCTTAAGATGTTACTATCCATATACAAAAGTTTCGCTAAGTAAAATAATTTATAAAAATAGATATTTTAAATATTTAGAGATTAGGATTATTAAAAGAATGAAATTGTTGTTGTAAATATGATATAAAAATAAAAAATCATTAAGTATATACAAGAAAAATATATAATTAATTGTTTAGAATTAGAATTACACTGACTATTTCACTCATAACTTTATAAACCAATCCACATTGAGGATTCTACCTAGTAACCAAATTTTATTTTGACAAAACACCGTCACAAAAAAAATTTCGTATCCTTCGAACCAATAAGGTGCTGTATTTTTACAAGTGAGTTTAATAAGCGATTTTTTTTGACGTTTTAAGAGAACCTAGAAACATTTTGTTTATATACCTGTCAAAGTGCGTATATTTTCAGTGTTTTCAGTTTTTATTAAAAATGAGTCGATTCGGACAGGAATCTGTTCAGAACATTAAAAAAGTAATCTTCAATATAACACCTAAAAACACAATAAAAATTTAAAGATTTTATTACCTGATTTTTATTTTGGAAATAGTCATCCGAATACCATTCGTGGTTAAATTTTATTCTGGAAAAAAATTCCGATTGCTTTACTCGAGCCTGTTGCTAATTTATCTCGTGACGTTGATTAAAAATCACTCGCTTAGCAGCTTGTGATTTTTTTTGTCAATGTCACGAGATAAATTGCTAGGCAACCAGCTCTCGTAACAATCTGAAAAAAAATCCGGCAAAAATTTACCACTAATGATATTATATATGATAATTTTCACTAGTGAAAATTGCCGCTGTAATTTCACAACTAGGCGTTGCTTAGACACAACGTACGTCAAATTTTTTTGAGTGACAAGTATTTCGGTAAAATTAATTGAAAAAATATATATTTATTTCGAAGAATTGTCATGGCGAATACCATCATTCGTGACTAGAATTTTACTGGTAATTTATGCCTAACTCGCACCTGCTTATTGCATTAGTAAATCATCACTGTGCTGTCGCACTTGTTTCTATTTTCGTCGCAACAAGCAGTCATGATCATGGCGGCAAAAATTGCCGGTAAAATTCTAGTCACTAGGATATTATACATATATGAAAAATTTCATCGAAAATCAAATATTTTTCAAATTTCGATGAGAGTTACTATAGAAGCAGTTTGTTTCTCGTCAGTTTTTTAGTCTCATTTGTAAACTGGCACACGAGTTGTAGTTAAGTAGTTCCTTAAGCAAATCTGTCACTTATATGAATTATTAAAAAAAAACACTACTCCGTGTAGGGAAATATATAGTTAGCTTAGGAGAGCAGTTGTTATGAGGATTATGTTTGATGATTGACATGTATATATGAATTCAATAAAGTATTGAAATAGTATAATTCTACACTCCGAGGGATACCATTTATAGTGCCAATGCAGTTTTGCTCTATTTGTGTATTAAATATCTGCGTTCACAGATAGTAAACCTTTTTAGACTTTTTGCATACTTGTGTAAAAACTCATGAAAAATAACATATTAAAATTTAATTTAAATCTGTCGTAAATGCTTCCATGATAGTACCACTTTAAATATGGGGTAAAGCTTCTTTCGATTTTACGACTGATATTTTTTTATTTCGACTACTCGAGGTACCCTATTAGTACACACTTACGAGGGGGTACCCAAAAATAACGGGAATTATTTTCTGGTGGGTGGTACGGCTCTAGTTTCAACTTCACCCGTTAGGTATATTTACTAGACACCCTTATGGATCTGTTGCCCAATCATCATCCTTGGGGAAACATCTAAGCAGTCAGTGTGATTTTTTTCATAAGCGCTGTTTAACGTGTTCGGCGATTTTACATTGGCAGAGTTTAAAAATCAATGTGTTAACATTAAGTTCTGTTAGGTATTAACAATTACTCGAAAGTTCAGTCAAACAGCACTTATTCTTACTATACCTATATTACAGTAAGAATTAGTGCTGTTTGACTGAACTTTCGAGTAATTGTTAACACCTAATCCACATTACAGTAGAGATATTACCCACAATTAAGTTCTGTTTCCTGTTAGGGAAATCTGCAGCAATGCTTGGGCGAGCTTACAAAAAATCTGGATCATCTGATTGTTCTATCAATTCCTAGCACACACTCAAACGGTTGGCTCTCGGGCTGTTGACAAGCACACATGGAACGAATTTCGTTACGCCACGTTCCATCTTCAATTTTTCAGTCAAAATTCGTTGGCCCAAACTCAAGGAATTCAAGTGAGTTCCTCCAATTCATCATTGTTCTACGACGATCGGAAATGATTGCATCACGGATTTTTCAGTGATTTCAGACGTTGTGGAAGTCGAAGAACGTCCCGGTTAAAGGGCATTTTCGGTTGATATTCGACCACTTATATAATGAGAAAACTACTAGCAAAGCTTCGTTTAGCTCAAAGCTTCATTCCCATAAGCCCTCCGAAGCATTGTGACAGTTTCCGCTACTGATTTCACCGAACACGTCAAATAGCGCTTTTGAAAAAAATCACACTGAACGCTTTCCCCAAGGATAACGCTTGGACAACAGATTCAAAAGGGTGTTTGGTAAAGATACGTAGCGGGTGAAGTTGAAACTATTAGAGCCCTACCACACACCAAAAAATAATTCCCGTTATTTTTGGGTACCCCCTCGTAAGTGTAAACTAATAGGGTACCTCGAGTATACCAGTCAAAATTTAACTACCTTAGATAAGATAATAGATAATTCAACGTCCCCTTGCCCCCCCCCCCAACCCCATAGTCGGCGCCTATGTTCCTAATTCTGAATTCTGTTCAACTGATGAGATATTTTTGTTGTAGATTATAGATAACTATGTCAATATGTTCGGTTACAATGCTGAATATTTTTAGTTGGCCATGGTTTGGGGAATTATTCGCTGGTCAAAACAATATTTCTTTTTGTTTTTGAATGGTGGTGGCTGCTCGCCAACAGTTGTAGCTTAATTATATTATAGAGCAATTTATTTTAGATGCGAAATTTATTTCCCTTCACACATTCGAAACATGCAGTGTAATGAAAGGAACAATTATTTGTTACAAGACTTTGGTATTTCCTCTTTTCGAGGTTGTATTCTACAGTTCGCATAACGGAGTGTGAGTGTGGAATTTATTTATGTACTTAGATATTTTCCTTTACATGGCATAATTTTTCTAAACATTGTTTCAGACTTTAAAGATGCGGAAAGATATTTTTTTTATGTTCGGAAATGTATGTGATACATGGTAAAATATACGTATGAGAAAGGACAAAACGAACAGTGTAGTATTGTAGATAAAAATTGAATAATACCATAGTAACAGTTGTTTAGTTCGACGTCAACTTAATTTTGTAAGTTTCTGAAGTTGGCAAGGAACAAAGTGAATTTTTGGCAACCATAGATGCTTTTAAATATAATTTGAAAGGATTTTTTACTTCATTGATGTTATGAGTTTATTGTCCGTAATATCTACATTATATATCCAGCCGGTTTATATTTCTTTACATTTAAAATTTTATAAAAAATGCGCTCAGATATAATAATTAATCAATTTTTTCACGAAATATTGTATTGTTTTCGGAAATGCGCATGTGTGCAAAGATTAAAGTCGATCGGATAGCTGGAAATTGGATTACAAGATTTGACCGTAACTAAAGCGTTCATTACACGTGAAGTTTTTCTTTTCAAGTATATTAAAAGTGTCTTTATAAGTGGCCTTCCAAGTCTATTTACACGATCAAGTTGTACGTGCATTAAAATGTCACAAGTTAAGTTATATGTAAATAAATTGTAGAATTTACATCTCTTGAAATTTTCGCATAATTCATCAAGATTTCAATAACTTGTAATTTTTAGATTCAAGAAGAAAAGCCTTGATATCTCTAGATAATATTTTTGACAAATCCCGGGTCAAATTGATATTTAGTTAAAAATCAAAAACTTTTAAATTAAAATTGTCGGCTCCGATAACTCAGTGGTTACAGCAACGCCTCTCAGTCATGAGTGCGCTCGGGGTTCTGGATTCGAATCCCACTAAGGCATGGATGTTTGTGTATGTGAACCCACTCTGTAATTGGGATTTAATCCTGTTCAGGGGTTTTTAAATAAAAAATCTGATGTGACCAACACAGTACCTCCCGCCATTTACCTATGTATATAATTTTTATATTACTTTATAAATTTATCCTTACAATATATAGAACAAGTATTAAAGAAAACTTGTAAAAAATGGAAAAATCTTTAATTTTTATAATAAATTGAGAAAAAAATACATTTAAAGGTATTTTTTGAAGAAAAATTATCTTGAGCTTCAAGTAAACTGCCATTTCCGGTTATCCGATTGCCACCAAAATCTAATCAGATATTTCCATTTTAGAATAACTCGGTTTGGAGGTTAGATCCTTATTAGTTTTTTTATATGTTTTAGGGAGGCAGTAGGATCGTTTTTCAATACATATTTATTAATTGTACATTAGTTTTATTTTTTGGACGTTTCGACCGCTATGCGAGTCATCATCAGCTGTTTACTTGTACATTATGTGTATATATATATTTTTTTTTATATTATAAATTAACTAAGTTACATTTGGAACATTATAAGTTTGATGTTACCACTACGACATCTTGGTTGGATGTGCAGAAATGTACATTTCTGCACATCCAACAGCTGATGATGACTCGCATAGCGGTCGAAACGTTCAAAAAATAAAACTAATGTACAATTAATAAATATGTATTGAAAAACGATCCTACTGCCTCCCTAAAACATATCATTTTAGAATAAGGTAGAAATACATGGTTTCAAAACTTTTTGAATGATAGTATTTGAGTTAGAGCGTATACAGGATACACACACACACACACACACACACACACACACACACACACACACACACACACACACACACACACACACACACACACACACACACACACACACACACACACACACACACACACACACACACACACACACACACACACACACACACACACACACACACACACACACACACACACACACACACACACACACACACACACACACACACACACACACACACACACACACACACACACACACACACACACACACACACACACACACACACACACACACACACACACACACACACACACACACACACACACACACACACACACACACACACACACACACACACACACACACACACACACACACACACACACACACACACACACACACACACACACACACACACACACACACACACACACACACACACACACACACACACACACACACACACACACACACACACACACACACACACACACACACACACACACACACACACACACACACACACACACACACACACACACACACACACACACACACACACACACACACACACACACACACACACACACACACACACACACACACACACACACACACACACACACACACACACACACACACACACACACACACACACACACACACACACACACACACACACACACACACACACACACACACACACACACACACACACACACACACACACACACACACACACACACACACACACACACACACACACACACACACACACACACACACACACACACACACACACACACACACACACACACACACACACACACACACACACACACACACACACACACACACACACACACACACACACACACACACACACACACACACACACACACACACACACACACACACACACACACACACACACACACACACACACACACACACACACACACACACACACACACACACACACACACACACACACACACACACACACACACACACACACACACACACACACACACACACACACACACACACACACACACACACACACACACACACACACACACACACACACACACACACACACACACACACACACACACACACACACACACACACACACACACACACACACACACACACACACACACACACACACACACACACACACACACACACACACACACACACACACACACACACACACACACACACACACACACACACACACACACACACACACACACACACACACACACACACACACACACACACACACACACACACACACACACACACACACACACACACACACACACACACACACACACACACACACACACACACACACACACACACACACACACACACACACACACACACACACACACACACACACACACACACACACACACACACACACACACACACACACACACACACACACACACACACACACACACACACACACACACACACACACACACACACACACACACACACACACACACACACACACACACACACACACACACACACACACACACACACACACACACACACACACACACACACACACACACACACACACACACACACACACACACACACACACACACACACACACACACACACACACACACACACACACACACACACACACACACACACACACACACACACACACACACACACACACACACACACACACACACACACACACACACACACACACACACACACACACACACACACACACACACACACACACACACACACACACACACACACACACACACACACACACACACACACACACACACACACACACACACACACACACACACACACACACACACACACACACACACACACACACACACACACACACACACACACACACACACACACACACACACACACACACACACACACACACACACACACACACACACACACACACACACACACACACACACACACACACACACACACACACACACACACACACACACACACACACACACACACACACACACACACACACACACACACACACACACACACACACACACACACACACACACACACACACACACACACACACACACACACACACACACACACACACACACACACACACACACACACACACACACACACACACACACACACACACACACACACACACACACACACACACACACACACACACACACACACACACACACACACACACACACACACACACACACACACACACACACACACACACACACACACACACACACACACACACACACACACACACACACACACACACACACACACACACACACACACACACACACACACACACACACACACACACACACACACACACACACACACACACACGGTCAAAACTTTAGGGACTTTTAAGAACAACCCTTGGAAACTTATATGGCGAATGCCAGACTGCCAGTAGTACTCAATTCCGGTCAATAGATGTCGCTAACGTCGGGTTGAGAATCTACATAATTTATATCGACGCAACTATTGGCCAACGTGTTTTTCTGAGGTGGAAAATAAGGATGCATGGGAAACATTTGAATTTAACATGAATTCGTGAATCTGATATTTGAAATATTTGCGTTTTTGATTCTATTTCATTTGCTTTGATTATTAATTATACCTTCTGTGTTTCTACTGAGCGAGTTTTTGATGTAATATTGTTTAATTTTGTGTTCATATAAAGCTGCGTACACACTTGAGCACGAATACGAACGAGGCAGGCCGCGGCCGCACGAGGCATGCAGTGTGGACGTTGTCCCGAGGCACGACGAACTGTTCGCCGAACAGTTCGGAACGAGCCAACTGCTGTCGGTCTATCAAAGGGATTCGTGCTCAGTGTGGACGTGTTCAAAACATTTGAACACATGATTTTGAATACATTGTAAAAATGGAGTGGACTCAAGAGTTATGTTTCGATCTTATAAATAAATATAGAAAGAAGGAAATATTATGGAACCCTCGGGATTCCAATTTTTTAATAAATTAAGAGAAAATAAGATGCGAGGGCAGAAATAGCAGCATCTCTTGAAAAAAGTGTTGAAGAAATAAAGAAAAAAATGAATAGTTTAAAAGGTTCTGAATCTTGTATCGTTTTTCCTTATTTTACTTTTAAATCTTCTTTTGACATTCTGGTGAAATTTTTAAATTTGCCAAAATCTTCATCATCACGTAAGTCATTTAATAAAACAGTACTATTAACATTATTAATGCAGCTTCGTCTCAAATAAAGTTGTGAAGACCATCTTCGCCTCTGTTTTTTACGATTTTTGATTTTTATTAACTTTAAAAGTAGTATAACACTGATACAAGCTACGGGCAGTAAGTGTTCATTCAACATTTCGCCTATTCGCCGCACAACATTGGAGCACTGCCGCGGCATGCCTCACGCGCTCCTATGTGGGAAAACGGTTATCCCACACGAGGCATTCTGTTCAGCCTCGATCTGCCTCATTCGCATTCGTGCTCAAGTGTGTACGCAGCTTAAAATATCCGTGTTTTATTTTCAATCCTGTTATAATTATTTCAATTAAATAAGTTGTCGAATATATTTTGAAATTAAAGTTTTATTATGTATATTATTGAAAAAATATAATTTAACATTATATTTGTGCACATACATTTTAATATCAAAATATATTTTTATTAACTAACAAAACTAAAATATTTTGAATAAAATTAAAAGCGAATTGCCTAATTTACATTTTAGTTCTATTCCAATCACCAGGTAATGTTCAGATCAAGTTCACATGAGTTTCAGGTCTAAAGAGTGAATTGTCTATTTTTAAGAAAAAGTAGCGCTTGTTCCAGTTTTCGTTGTAAGTTTTAAGTATATTCATCTGTCTCGTACACTTACATCATTGTGCTAGAGAAACAACTTTTAAAGTGACTTGAAAAGAACAACTTTATCGAGTAATGCACACTTAAGTATGTAGTGTATTCTCCAGTTTAACTTTGAGTGCCCCTACACGGATCTGTTGGAATTGATCAGCACTACAAAATTGTAATAAATTCACCTTTCAACTCTCCCATCTTCGTTCTCATAGTTACTAACCACTCTGGCACGTGTGGAATGCCAGTTCTCGTGGCCGGGCCGTACTTTTGCATATCCTCGGTGATAGCAACAGGCAACAGCAACGCAAAGACACAGAGCCGGCGGCAGGTAGCAGGTAGGGCTTGTTGTTCTCCTCCGCCGCCATGGCACACTTCCTGGAGGAAAGTGGGCCAAGCAGCGGCCAATGCACTTGTCCACAGAGCCCGACAAGAATGTCCAACAAGGCAGGTTGATAAGGTTTGGTCGTTGGCAAGAGGATTAATTAGAAATTAGAATCAAGAATTGAAAAGTGATGGTAATACAATATACCCGTAATGAATAGAAGATTTGTTTATGGTTTTAAGAGATAAAACCGGATAAATTAATTTTAGATACTTTTTTAGAATGGTTGGGCTGAATTTTTTTTTTGTCAAAAATTCATGGACTTCATCGGGACTTGAACGAACCCAAGACTTCCCTATACACAGTATGGTTATAAAGTTCTAGGACTTTCTTTATAAATAAGACAAAAGCCGTTATATCATCAAAATAACAATTTATTCTTCAATATACATTTCTTTCCTCGCGCTGTCCTCTAGTTCATTCACGGCGTTCTGGAAGACTAAAACTTGTTTAATTGTGTGTTACAACGCTGTAACGGTTCCCATTCAACTATTTTACTGTAAAGATGGAGAATAGTCCGCCGGGACCATTTTTGGAGGTCAGAAATTGACACACGACTGTTGTTTTATAGGCCGATGCGTTATCGTGCGCGCGAACAACTTTTGTTTTCTTCAAATCTTCGGCAATGGTCAATCCAGCTGTTTCTTTGTCGATATTCAACTACTCTGCAACCATCTTAATCGTAACACGTCGATCGAAAACTAACATTTGTCAAACTGCTTCGATGTTTTCGACATTTCTACTGGATGCGGTGGCGGCCACTCTTTGGATTATCATTGTTTTCATCTCGTCCATCGCGAAATCGCTCTTGCCAGCCAAAAACTTTGCAACAAATCAATGAAGTATCCTCAAACACTTTTTAGACGGTTAGGTTGGTTCTTTGCTGAGACGAACACAAAATCTGATTGCGTACCGCTGTTCGACGGATGCATCCATGACGAAGCAGATCTAAGAGGAAAAATAATTACGCCCATACGAGAACTGTACTGAACCAATAAAACTTGAGGGGATGTTGATAAGATTAGTCAAAAATAGTTTGAGCGCCAATTCGTAGATGGCGCTGTTATTTGGCGCTACAGAAAATCAGTCTTAAATCTATATTGGGATATTTCATTAAGAATGCGAACATGGTGGCAAAATTTGGAACTAAAAACAAGGGAGCAATTTTATTTCATTCGTATTTTTACATACTCACATAGTGGAAAATAGATAATAGAACTAATATTTACAATTAATTAAACTACTGTTATCTAATATTTATTGTAAAATTGTCCCTAAGAAGAAACAAAACTATGTACATAACCTAACAACTACTAACTGAAGTATTTAAAACGAAAAATAATAATTAATCTACCGCCACAATTAATAATAAAACAGTATACAAGGCAATATACTCTACCTAAAATAATAATAAACACTGAGAGAAAAATCAAAATATAAGAAGAATCAAAGAAAAACTATTGACAGCAATGTTACGCTTATGGAAGTTACACAAAAGTGCTCCCTTGTTGAAGGTTTGACGTTGGTACATAATGCCGTCTCTACGTAGTGAAATATCCCAATACCAACACTGTGTATATCTAGTAAGTTAGATGTTCTATTAACTGAGCTATGAAATTCACTTGAGTCAATGAATTTTTCACCTATCTTTTAATGCATGCTAGTTTTAGGTCAAGTATTTTCATCTCTGGTTAAACTGTCTGTCAACTTAACTATCAGTTAAAAATTTAAAAAAAACTGACAGTTAAGTAAAATGACTTTAACTAGAGTTGAAATACCGAGGCTAAGACGAGTAAAGGAGCGCAAAATGAAAATGGTAGTAAATATCAAATTTACTTTGTTATCTGTGGAAAGAATGCAATTTTTATTAATACTTTACTATTTTTGTATTCTTATCGGTAATAGAATTCACTTTCTTGAATGATATTGTTATCGAAATTGTAGTATAGTACGACACAAATTTGCAATTTATGCACTACACGTATTTTACATTTACTTTCCTATTTTAAATTTCTTTTACATGCGTATACTTTCTTTGTAGCAAATCAGTTGACTCGTTCATTAATGTGTAAGAGAAATTATTTGCCATACGAAGTCAAAACTGTTTAATTTAAAATTTTATCATATGTTGTAGCTAATTTGAGTTTTGTTATGTCAGACGTATATTCGTAGAGTAGAATGTGTGATTATTTTCAAACAAGAATTCTAGGAGTTCAAGAAAACTTGGCTTCGAAGTCTAGGAAGCAATATTTTATTGTAGAAATCCGGAAAGTTATAGTACACTTTATAAATTGTCGCATCACAATCGCGAATGTCATCTTTCATACAGTAGAAATGACATATTTATACATATAGAAATTTTATTAGTTATTTTTTTTAATGATTATAATTTAATATGATATAACCATAGATTTAATGCTATATGGTACTGCATTTATACATATAAAATTTATGTTTCATTTTATATTCAACAATATTATATTCCATGATTTTCCAATAGTTTAAAAAAAATGTTTATCATTTTTTCACGTTGAACAAAAGTATTATTAGAAAAAATCTCACGTAGCCAACACATGACCTCTCGCCATTTCCATTTTATATTACATAAATAAATAATAAATAAATATAAATATATCATCACGGCATATTATACATTGCTGAGTGTGCCATTATGCTTTGTACGCAGATATCGGTAAATGATGAAATATTTGTATACAGTGTGGGTTACCAGGCGTCACTTCACGGGCACTCATTGCTGTCGTGGAAAGTGCACCACAGGGCTCAATTTTGTGCCATTAAAATTTGAAGTAATTTTTGGCGTCGATCGGGATCGAACCCGGGTCGTAACCAACGAATTTAACATTTCTTGTACATACAAATAATTCAAACTGTATCTTTTCTTTCGTTCTATGAGGAATTTTCTCCTACTCTTCTTATATATTCAAAATTCGTTATATTCACTGACGGTATTAGCGGTATTTCTTAAGAATATATGTAATATTAATATACCTATAATTTTAAATATTTAATTAATAATACAATAAGAAATTTTTAATGTGCTTCCCAGGAAAAGCTTTCTGTAATATTAATAAAACTGTTGATTCTTGACACTGGCATTTTGTATTTATCTGTCAATTATAAACATTTAAATATCTCAAATGGTTTCCATGGAGTTGTTTGGGCAGCGAAATTTATTATAACATATTATTCTATATTATTATATAATATATCTCTAAATCTATAGACGATATAATAATTTTTTTAAATGTGCCAGATTGAGAATTTAAACATCTTTATTAATGTATTAACATAAATTTTCAAAATATAATATTTAGAAGATTTTTTTAAGAAACTACCACTTCCGGTTGTCCAATTTTTACCAAAACCTATTCATTTCTTCCCTTTAATGTTAGATTGAAGAATTCGTAGTTAAACAGGTCTTTAGTTGTATAGAATTTGAGAAATCATATCTACAACATCCTAACACACACACACACACACACATACACACACACACACACATACACACACGAAAACACAAACACACACACAGAGAGAGAGAGAGAGATCACTGTAAAAATGTTAAAATCGTATTCTAGGGACCTTAAAACGTGCTTATTCAATAAACTTCGGAAATGCGATCTTTAGCATGACTCCAATACCTCTCTTAGCGAGAGGTGAAAAGTGTTAATTAGTTAATTTGTTTAAGATATTAACACATATTTACGTATGTTTTCACCTGAAATATTGCAAAAAAAAAATATTAGTAACAAATTAGGTTAAAGAAATAAACCACATTTATAGCTTGCATAAAGTCAAATCATCTACGCTTCTACAGTAAATATGCATAATTATTGTGCAAACATAGAAAGCTAATTTCAATAGTTCATTTTTATTGGCCATCAATATTAATATGATTGAAGAAAGAAAAAATATTGTAAATGTGTCGGAAAACATAGCTATGTTCATATAAATATTTTTTTAACCTTTTGATGTGTAGAATGCCAATTAAAATAGTACATATTTTTCTCAAATGATATAATCCGACTTCTTTACCATAATTTGCATGAATGCCATCGTTTAATGAATGAAATAACTTAGCTACAATTACAATAAACCGCATTCAGCTTAGGTATTTTATTCACACAATATTAATTAGTACATTATTCAAGAGTTCTCACGCTTCTTCTTTACTTTTCATTTCATTATGTTAATTATTCGAGGCATTTTAGAACAGATTATGTGCACGTACTTGCAATATGTCGTCTTTGATTATATAACAGCAAGATGGTTCGTAAAAAAATGGCAAGTAATGCAATAACAATGTTTATCTAAAGCCATCATGGTTATTCGACAAGTTTTAATATAAAACTATCATTTAAGTATCATGTTCTTGAATGCTTTGCATAATTAATTTCTTGTAAACAATTTTAATGGAAACATTAATGTAGCTTAAAGATAATAATAGTATTATGTTTCATCTAGCGAAAATAGAGATAGCGACGTGAGCCGTAGGTGAATTATGCAACCTAGAATCTAAAAAGAGAGTCACGCATATATTGCACACTATACTTTTCCTACGAACGATTCAACAAAATTGTCAGAAAACAAACACAGCAATCAATTAAAAACAATATCCATCCTAAAAAATATAAGAGTTGGGCATAGTGTGTAAAATAATTTATAAGAAATGCATTTTACTTTACGCATCGCTGCTAAAAATCAGACTTTATGTACTATCAATGTGTGAAGCTATGAAAAATTAAAGATACAAAGGCAGAAGTGGCCCCACGAAGATTTGTTTCGGAAAGTTGGCATCATTGTCGTGTAGAGGGGCTCCTCCTCTTTCAAATGAGTGGTCTAGCGAACAGTTTGGCAGTAGTACCCGTTTGCGAAGAAGCAACTGAAGCATAACTGAAGGCAGGGAATGCTGACTCGCGCGTGTTTCTGCTTCACGATAATGCATGCCCTCACAGCCTCACACAGCGCGAATCATCAAAACTTCACTGGACGATTTTGGATAGGATATTGTGGACCATTCACTATATAGCCCTGATCTGGCACCGTCTGATTTTCATCTCTTACTTCATTTACATAAGAACCTGATAGGCAAAAAAGTTTAAAGACGAAGATGAGGTAAATGAGGAAGTGGAACGTTGAATAAAACAAGCGACAATGGCGCCCACAGAAGTTGAATGAAATTAACGGGAACTATGCAGAAAAATACTTATATATACTTATACCCTCCTGTAACATTTTTGAAAATAGTTTCTTTTGTCGATTTTTGCTAGCCTATGTAGCTTTAATTTTTGGACGGCCCTCAGTTAATCTGACACTCAGTTTTTCATTGATGATGTGTTTCTTTAACCTTTCGAGTGCACAGTGTTTTTTTGTAGCATGGAGTGCACGGTGGGGTCGCAGCGACCCCAAGAATTAACATTAAAAATATTATTCCGACGGTTAATATTTATTGAAATTCTACAATGTAACGTAACAATGAACTATTTTAAGTACTATATTTAACATTAGATACATTTGAGCAAGGAGTTCTTGCTCACATAAACCTTTATTCATTTTGTTCTTATGCAGTTGACAACACCGATACTACGTTCAACACAATACTGGAACTAAAATGAGCCCCTTCGCAAAGCACATTCCGTAGGATACCGATTAGACAAAAATGCGTAAATCCCCTAACTTTGTGTTGTTAAAACTCGGCAAAAATTAGGGGAAGTACAATTCTTCACAGTTATAAGTAATATAGTCAGTTAAAAAAAATTCCACTGGAAAATTGTTGTAAAACATAGAGTGCATAGTGGGGTCCAGGCGACCCCAACAAACTTTGGCAATTAATCTAATTAGTACAAAAACAATTAATTTTGCCTGATGTGGCTATTATGTCGACTGTGATGTGAAATAAGATTAGCTAAATGGAAATTACGATAGAACCTACTACTACAATTTTATCAACAAAAGAATGATACATGGGGTCAAATAGACCCCACTGTGCACTCGAAAGGTTAAACAGAATTTGTTGTTATGTTTTATTTATTCTCATGTATTTAATTATATAAAAGAAACTAAATGAACTAAATCTTGCAGTTCAGCAAAAGAAAGTAACAAATTACTGATTCTCTCTCGTCCATCGTTTGACCTAATAACCCTTCTCACTCCATGACCTGCGTGATTGCTATAAGACAAACAACCCACACACTACACAATTCACAATATTTACGCTTCCTACATCGTAAAGCTTTTTTTATGTAAGAAAAATGCGAAATCACTTAACAATTTGAAATGTGAGAAGAAATATTATATTTACGCTATGCACTTTTATTGGAGTAATGTTTTCAAATCATTATTGATGAAAGCTATAAACGCAATACTGAAAATAAGTTGACAGGTAATAGCTCTGAAAGGATTGTGAGAAACGAACATTAAAAGGGTAATAAATAACAGCTAATATGCTTTTCAAAGACTTCAACAAATCTGCGATTTATTTTACAAATCTTTTTCTTTCGTTCTTGCTTCTATAGGCCTTTCGCCCATTGGATCTTTAATTGATGCCCTATTTTGTCAAAATCTTTACAAGTATAATGCATAATTTTCTTGTAGATACCCAAACCTTTACAGAAACTCCAAAACCTCTTTCAGTTTTAACCAAACAATAACTTCGACCTAATTTTTAATGTCAAATTTTACAAATTACTAATAAAATACTAAGGTATTCTGTTATTTTATCAGACAATTATTCTATGGAATTTACTGTCAACAAATCAAGCTAACCGAAGATTTAGTCGGTTCCGTGTTGTTCTCACTTGGCACTGCTTTCTAGTGATTTGTAGGATTGTGTCAGTCAGAGAACTGGATGACCGTGTGTGCGTGTGTTCGTGTGTTTGTTCGTGGGACGCTGCCAAACGCTCAAACGCAAAGAGCGTCGGTCGAATGTGGGTGGAATGTTGGATAAATGTATGAATAGATAGCAGGAAAAGCGGAGGATATGTACAGGTGGAGTTGAGTCAATATATTGAACAAATATTTATGTTATATTGAAGCAATAACATTTATTGTTATCGCAAGATGTCCAATATATGAGTTGAATTTTTTACTTGCGTATAGGACAGTTATACAGGGTGTTAATTAAAAACCTGGCCATAGGGGTTTAACATGGGAAATCTGCTTTTCCTTGCGCAAAAGTTCCCAAATTATTTTAGACAAAAATACTTCAAATAAATGTTGTAGAGAATTAAATTCTGCATCTAAATTAGTAATAAGATTTTATTTTCAACATTGCATAACCGAGAAAATCAATTTTAATGTATTTTGAAGATTGCTGATTTATACCCACGGAATTCAAACAAAATTACGAACAATTGTATGACATCTTAACTGTCAAAAATATTTCTTTGAAAGTATGGAACAGTTTTACGTGAAGAAAAGCTTTAGATTATAAAATAGTGTTACTCTGGACAATTTTTTTTGAGTTTCATGGCTATCGCTATATATCAGCAATCTTTCAAAAAAAATTGAAATTGATTTCCTCGGTTATGAAATGTCAAAAATAAAATCTTATTACTAGGGCCGATTCTGTTCACATCTGTAAGTTTTACAAATTTGTAAAAAAGCGACAAAAATACATATATTCTTGTTGATTAATATAAAATTATACATAAGAGTGGCAGCTTTCATTGCGATTTTGTTCATTATTTACAGATATGTAAGATTTACAGATGAGAACAGAATCGACCTATAAATCGGATGCAGAATTTAATTCTCTACAACATTTATTTGAAGTATTTTTGTCTAAAACAATTTGGGAACTTTTGCGCAAAAAAAAAACTGGTTTCCGATGTTAAACCCCTATGGCCAGGTTTTGAATTAACACCCTGTATAACGTCTAGATACAAACAATCCCCCTCCCGTTTTCAATCAGTCAGGTACTGTGTAGGACTGACAATTCTTTATTTGTATTGCCGTAATCTCGCCCATCCACTTCTGTAGTTGCCACTAAAGTTGATGTTATGCGCGAAATGGTTGAAGGCGATCGGCATGTGACATACCGTGAAATTCGACATCCTTGGGTATTGACATGAAAGTTATATATATATATATATATATATATATATATATATATATATACATAATCATCTAAATGTACGTAAGTTTTGCACTCGTTGGATACCACACAATTTGACTGAAACTCAAAAATGGTACACAAATACAGAAATGCTCAAAAATCTCAACCGAGGTCGTTCAAATTTGGTCTACATTATTACTGGTGATGAAAGATTTATTCGTATACACCCGAAAGTAAACAGCAGTTCACGATTTTGCTGTTTCAAAATCAGCCGAAACCAGTAAAAGTCTTTCGATAAAATACGAGAAAATAATCGAAATCGTCGAATTATTCATCACAATAATGCAGATTTATCGCCTACTGCCTTCTTTTTGTTTCCGAACATAAAAAATAAAATGCGTGGTGAGCGATTTTCATCACCTGAAGCAGCTATGAATTCGCTTCGAGCACTGCTTTCTAAGGTAACAGATCTAGAGTAGAAAAACTGCTTCCAAAATTAATCCCAGTGCATGCAAAAGTGTATAATTGTCACAAAGGGGAATATTTTGAAACACAATAAAGTCATTTATATAATTCTTGACGTCTTTTACATCGTTGGTAGAATTTTTTCCAACAACAAATGGTTAAGTAACGCTCGGTATTTTCATTTCTGGTTAAATTCCCTGTAACGTAACTGTCAGTTAAAACGAAAAATATCCTGTATTAATTTTCGATTCGACATTTTTCGTTTTAACTGACAATTGTATTAACAGATAGTTTAACCCGAAAATAAAATACCGGATCTAAGTTCCAACTAATTTAACTTTTTCAATTTGATTTCAAAAGACATAAATAACTTTATAAACATTTAACCGAGAAAAATTACGCCATTGCAGTAGCTGACAAGGTTTTTCCAACAACATACTATGTTTATTTGTGGTTTTTATTGTATAAAACCAAACAATATGAAATTTTACTGGAAAGTTCTCATAACTCTGACCTATTAGCCAATTATCCTTGTAAAAAATTAATCGAAAAACAAGCACGCAAAGATAAATAATTCGACAGGTCGTGTAGGACAAGCGTATTTAATAAATTATCGACAATTATAACTCTCAACAAAAGAAAAACCACTTATGTCCGGTAACAACTGCCGATCTGTTATTTATTCATGCAGACATAGCGTTGCATATCC
Organism: Harpalus rufipes; assembly: GCA_951394225.1. Taxonomy (NCBI): domain Eukaryota; kingdom Metazoa; phylum Arthropoda; class Insecta; order Coleoptera; family Carabidae; genus Harpalus; species Harpalus rufipes. The sequence continues at coordinate 25,828,688 of OX596279.1, read as the reverse complement.
GCCATAACCTAACCTAACTTTAAACATCCGACGATCGACACGAGACTCGATTGTTGGAAGGAAGTGAACGGTTAAGAGAATTGCCAGTGCTTTGGTTATCAGCTATAATTCACAATAATCAGTCACAAATTGATTTTATGTCTGTAGATACAACTCGAGAGAATTATTTATGGCCTTATCGTCAAACTTCATATAAAATTTAACTATTTGATTTAGATCCGTAATAATGTTACACTTCAATGGGTATTTTAGCTCGATGACAGCTTTCGGAATAATTGTTAACAATTTTCCGACAGTATTATAATAACAAGAAAATCATATATAATTTGTGTATAACTGTACTTATTGATAGAAAGTAATACTATTATTAATTTTTATATACAGGTGTTTACTACGAGTAGGATAACGAGTATATAAAATGCAATTTTTTTTGTTGAATCTATCATTATGAAAGAAGTGAAGTCCTGTTTATATTGGGCGCATTCAGCAGGTATGTGGTTACTGAACAAGTTCATCATTTTCTGCTGAATGCACTGTTCACCAGTGACCGTTCTCTGAACGGCCTACAGCTGACCGTAAAAAAGTAAGGTCAGGACTATATACATTCGGAAATTTTCGAGTTAACTTCATCTCTACAGTAACTTGCGTTCGAAAATTCTTATTACTTTACTCGGAGTTAACTATCCCAACCTATGTACCTCGGGCGAGGTGGGTTTCTACGTTTTATGCGACATGCGCACAGGGTAATGGCACTATTCTGAACAAATCTGTAAGTCTTATAGATCTGTAAATCTACAAATAATGAATAAAATCGCAACGAAGCTACAACTCTTATGTATTATTTTATATTAATTAACAAAAATATATTCGTTTTTCTCAGGTGGGTTCATGCGAGCAAAATTTAAGAATAAAAATAGTGATAAAGTTAAAACAGTTATAACGTGAGTCGGTTTATGCTGCAATAATAAGAATAAGGAATAAGCCAAAGTTGGTTAACTTTTAACTTTACGGCTTATTCTTATTCCTGTTAGGGTGCGTGTCAACTGTCAAATATTTCAAATAATCAAACAAAAAGTTTGAAGTTTGAACATAATATATCGGTGTTGGTGGGTGTTGGCGAGACCTAGTATGGCAGATTTATCTGTTATGGATGGATAATATTTTGATTGTACTCCATACTGACAAATTAAAAAATAATTTAAAATTAATAAATGTCAAATCAACGCTGCTACCATTATTAGAATAATAAATGTAACTACTTTTCACTAACCTAAAAAATGTAATATAACTACTTTTATTCGTACGCTTATTCTTTATAACTGGCAGCATAAACACCACTTATCGTTACGCTAAAAATTATGTATTCTTACACTATTCTTATACTTATTTCTGATTCTTAAATTTTTAAGCATAAACACATCTTTATAGTTTTGTTCAGAATTGGCCTAAAAATCAAGGAGATATAGGTACTATCACTCTTTAAGTGTTTATGGTCAGTGAACTCAGTGGTGTTTACAATATTTGACTACATGAATTACACAAAACTCTAAGTCGTTCGTAAAATGAGTTTACTTGAACTTAACTCCATTGGTCATGCCCCTTACCTAACTCTAACTTCAAAGTAAATTTGCAAACGTACTCCAGATGTTCCTGGTCACTTGATACCAGTATTTAAATTCACTGCATTTTTTTCTGCTTGTAGAAATAATCCAATATTGCCATCCATTATCCGTGCGGTAAAACAAAATAATTTATTCACATGTAAAGCACCAAAAATGTATTATTTATGTTATTTGTTAAACAAATTAAAAATTGCAATACAAGAAAATTTTAAGATTTTGATAATAGTTGTAGTTATTTAACTTTTCAATCAATTTACTTACCTATTAATGATATACGCAGAATATAATGACAACAAAAGTTATTATAATTTGTGAACAAAATTAAAGTTAAGACTATTTGACGTTTGAACCACGTGAATCAGATTGATTGTAAAAAGTGCATTCAGCAGGGACCTCCTTGTTGGGCGATTGTTCGGTCAGGTGTTCACCTGTTCATTGACCATAGAAATCTGCTGAATGCGCCCAATAACTGAATATTATTGGGTCTAGAGCTCACTGTCTACACTGTCACTGTTACAATATAACTGATAATAAAATTAAAAATTACCCCTAATTTTAAAATTAATTTAATAAAAACTATAGACAAATTATCAAAACCAGATCAACCAATGATCAGCTGTGTTTGAATTTGAAAATCATTTGGAAATCAGTTTATATTTAACAGTTTTTGTGTTTTTAATATTCCAAAAATTTCTTAAAATATGTCAATTAGCTGATTTTCATCCATAAGTATAAAAACACCGTGCATAATATAAGAAAATTTAAACAAACTGAAAAGTGTTTTATGTCTGTGACCAGATGTAAGTATCATGGAAATATATTTTTGTAGCAACTATCAACAAAATCACATTCAAATTAAAACATTTACTGTTTAACAAAATTAAATTAAAAGTTTAAACATGCACTGCTATGTTGGTTTTATGTTTGTAGCCAGATTTCCAAACTAGCCCGGCAAAAAATATAAATAGGGAGAGTGTTATATCTATGGCCACCACTGTACCGTATATTGTATATTGTATAATTCAGTTTTCGGTTTAAAGGATATTTATCCCCTATGCAACAAATATCCTTTTGGCAGTAGCGAAGATTAAAAAGAATATTGTTTGCATCTAAGTAAATATGGAATATTGTATTAAAGAATTTACACTACTTATACGGTACACATTACGTAAGATGAAGCACCGTTATTTCTAGAGATTCCTACGCAGTTCTGCGTTTTCTCGTCAGGTTTGTATCTAGCCTTTACCTTTAATCAACAACTGGTTTAGGTATTTATCTGCAATCTATCCAGACAAAAACCATTAAAAGAAAGACTTATGTTCGCATTTCACCACTTTCAACCGTGAATAAATATATAATAAAGGAATCGTCCTTAGATTTGCTGATGTCACAGAGAAAATTTTCATAATTAGTAAATAATTATTTTGTTATTACCATGCCATGAATACTTATAATTTAATAATATTATTGCATTGTTTACCAATTACATAATACCGTGGTATAATTTTACAAAATAAATGCTTAATCATAATAGCATTTTAGTGAATTTTTATATTTTACTTATTCATAATAACTAAATTTTTGACACTGTTGACAAGCCGTAATGTGTCACTTTATTGAACTACTCAATAAACTGTGTCAAAAACCATGAAAGTAATTATTTGAGGCCTATAAAAAGATACAGTACGAACCCGTGAAAAAGGAATACTAATCAAATAAATATAAACTATTTCTGACCATCATTTTTTAAATCAAATTTGGGCATATGTAGTTCGATGTTACTATATTTTCCATTAATACGTCCTATATAAAACCTATAGATATGTTAGATATTCATTTCATAAAGATCAGTTTAAAAAAATACATAATTTATAATACTATACTATACAATGACGTTATAATGGATGCTCTTATTACCGAGGATGAAATTTCCAGCACGACCGAGAATAGCGAGCAAGGGTTGTAATATTAGCCATTATAGCGAGTTGTATACTATACTTTATCTACGACTAATGTATTACACACAAGATTTTTTTATAATTAAAATTAGGTTAACATTGCAATGTTTCCTGACGCAGGTAACTATGGAGATGGACATGTCATTTTGAAATGTCAATATTTTGCATATTTATTTTATTACAAATATTCTGTTTGGTGCATCAGAGGGAATAATGACCATTATTCCCTGTGGTAAATAAAATCAATTAATAAATACAATATGTTGTGATTGTGAATTTCTCTCTTTGCGTGAAACTATGAAGGTTATGTACTAAGATGAAAACAATTAAGTCTGAATGTAATGCCAAACTGACATTTAGACGAATCACGCAAGAATTTCACCAAGATATCAAGATTAGTAATATCAATAAGGTGCAGAAGATCAACAGAAAGTGAAATTTAGAACATAATGAGAGAACAGATGCTCTGCAGATTGAATTATTGAAGTTGATTTTTAAATTTCAAGACTAGCATAGTATGAGAATGAAAGAAAAGTATAATACATATTATATACGTTGTTATTTAAGGGTATAACGCTTAACCGATGGTAGAACTATCCCCATAGATAGTAAATCTGGCAATTATTTTTATTTTACATGTTTTTTACAAGAACTCGGGCCCTTTAAATTGATCAATTATGTCAAAGTTCAACATTTTTTCCAGAGAACACTTATTTTTATTTATTTTTTTACAAAATTTTGAACTATGACGTAATTGGTCAGTTTTATGGGGTTCCAGTTCTTATAGATAGCATACAAAACAAAAATTATTGCCAGATTTACTATCTATGTGGTTCTATTATCAGTTAAGCATTGTACACTTACTTAAATAACAGCTAATAGTTAAGCCCTGTAAAAAACATTTTTACGCATTAATTATTACCAAAATTATTCAATAACTTCAAGTGGTATAAGTTTTTTGATTAGTTAATTTTTTTTTCATAATGCAATAAATATATGAATGACATTTTAATTGAATTTAATTCATTTAAAAAGGTTGAACACTTAATTAAATTAAGTGTAATATCATATACTCAAAACATCTGGATATCTTAAGACATCTTGTATAATTATCTTATATGAAGATGTTGAAACATCAATAGGTGGTATTCATTGAATATAATAAAATAGAGAAAGTTTATATATGTGCTATATAACTATTAATGAAATTTTTAGATTTGTAATGATACTCTTTGAAAATATAAAAATTTCATAATTATTCATAACACATAACTGTTTATATAAATATTACAATTACAGATATTTAGCTCACATTCAGGCCTGGTTTCATAACTCAGTGGTTAATTTCTAACAACTGGTTAAAAAATTTAACAAGTATGTTGACGTATAACAAAAAATTGGATTTTTAGTATATATTGGATGAAATTTTCAACCAGTTGTTAAAAATTAAGCACTTTGTTACAGAAGGCTCGAATGATGGTTGATTTTCAAAGATGTTAAGGTTGATAAGTTCGTAGCGTTATAATACTTATACATATATCACACAATGGAAAGGGCGAGAGGTATTGTGATGGCCACAACAGATTTTTTTAATTCCAAATCCGAAGAAATCCGATGATTTGGAAGTGAAGAAATTGTCAAGCCAAAATGGCTCTCCTTGAAACTTTCCCCAATGGTGTTCTCTTCGTAAACGGCATAAATGGTTCTAGTGACATCCGATGTCTTAATTCCTCAATTAAAAACAAGCATTTCAATTTTTATTATTTATTGTCAATTATTTTTGGGAAGAAACGTCAAATTTTATCCCGATACATATTTATATTAGTTGTTTCGCTTAAAAAATTATATGAATGCATCGGATTTTTTGAAAGATGTCAAATATCGAATTCCGCGCGGTTATTAAATTCTTCACAAAGCAAGGAAAAAGTGTAGATATAATTAAAAACGAAATGGGGATACCTGCCCTGGTAAAACCAGGATTTATAAGTGGTCACGCTTATTCAAACAAGGTAGGAAACCTTAAAAGACAATGAACGCCTGGAAGACCAAGTGACCTGACGACATGAAATGGTGATGAAAGTTGAACTTGCTATTATGGAAAATGGTTCACTTTCAAAATTTTTCATGAACACTTTGGTATGTCAAAGGTCAGCGCGCGATGGGTTCCCCGAATCCTTACACTTCATCAAAAACAATACCGCGTTAATTGTTGTAAGCAATTTTTGGAGTTCTTCGGGGTTAATAAAGGCAGATGTTATTGACAGGATTATGACAGGAAATGAAACATGGGTTCATTTCTATGATCCCGAATCAAAAAAAAATGTCGAAGCAGTGGCATGTAAATCTAACATTTTACCAATTTACATGTATTTGGTGTCATTTGATGCAGATCTTTCTATTGATACCACAAACATTATTGTCTGTTGAAACGGCGAGCAACAGTCGGCTAAAAACGATTTTCCCGTGTTAAGGGGGTATGTTCGGGTTTAAAGTATTCACCCGGTATATAAATGTATAGCATTTTTCATGTCAGTTTGTAAAAACTTTCAACGGTTTGCAGAAATCTCGCAAGATATTAATTAATAGATATGGAAATGATCAGGTTAAAATGCAGCATAAATTAATTTTAAATGGATAAATACTAAGTATGCTGTGAAAGGAGAAATATTAATAACCAAGAAAACAGTTACATAATAAATATAATAAAATATTTTCCAATAGTTGCTATTTAAATGTTTCTTCGACACATGCTTTTACAGAGAGACTTTATATATTGAAATCACGTTACTAAAGCAACAATTTAATAGAGAAATTAATTTCTAACTACTCGAGAGTTAAGAGATTTCCATTTGTGAATAAAATACGCTTTTACTCACTTGTGTCGTAAATAACTCTTAATGTAATTGATAAACTACAAGGATATAGGAAGCAAAAATAAAAACTTTCGCGAGTGCTTAGTCAGTCGCACAGTTCAAATGTTTAGAACAACGTTTCATCAGCCGAAAATACATCCAGACTTCTCTAAAAATAAACCAATGAACAAACATTTTACTTCGTCTTCTCTCCATTCAATTAATCAAGAACATTGGCTATTGTGCTCCTTTTAAGCAGCAAAAAATGCAGCAACACAATGCATATTATCTGTCGTTATATTGTTAAGCAAACGACGAAGTTTGAATCGAATGAGATTGGCAAATTGTCGGCGTTAAGTGAGAAATGGCCCTTGAAAGCAACCGGCTTTAAAAATAGTAATAACGCTAGTTTCATTGTATGATTCAAATATAGCACAGCGATATGTTGACCTAGAAATGCTGCGGTTCATTATATTAGTCGCGCTTACCGTATCTCTAAAGCTGATCATGTTTATTTCACATTCTAACATACAGGTGTTCTAAAATTATGTTTCTGAACGCATATTCTCACATACAGGTGATCTCAGACCCAAAAATATGTTTTTTGTACACACAACCTCGGAAGTGACATATTACGCATGCCTCGACGCATGCTATTGACAACCGGAAATATCAATAGGTAACCTGAAAAAAAATCAAAAAGCACTGACTTTCCCGGGTATTTTAAAACAAAATAGTATCCCGCACTTTGTTTTTAGTAGTTTATGTGCCATTTAATAAACACAAACCTGGAGACCAATTTTCAATTTACCAAGTTACACTTTTATTGAATGGAAAGTACATGAAACAATTTCAGGCAGTCTTGGCTTGGCTATCTTTAAAATAATGGAGTCATTTCACATTTTCTGATTTTTTTTCTTGAAAGAATAGGTCACCTTACAAGTCTTTTAGAAACAGAGATATGATTTTTAATGTGAAACATCTAATGGCACGCCTTTACTTATATGTATATCGGTGTATCTGAGTGAATTTGAAAAAGCAGAGGGTCGTTTCGAGCAATAAATACTTCAATAAATATAAATTTTGATGTTTCACATCTGCCAGTCGTCCGTCCCGCGACGGCTCACTTTTTTTTAAATAGTTGCCTTTTATTTCAAATATTTCAACGGTGAATTCACAGTTTCACGGATACGGCAGTCGAGCTCTATCTGCGTGGTTTGGAATTATGATTTGGTTTGGTATTTATTTTAATAAATATTTTATTTACATACCCTCTACTGCACTAGCACTTTTAAAGAAATACACAATAATAATACTCTGCTGTCACCTGTCACAATTTTAGGATAGATTTCTGTTTTATTTTGCCAACTGCTAAAAGGGGAAATCACGTGGAGCGTAAATGTGTGTTCGTATGTAAAAGAGAAATGCCTTTGTGGGAGTACGAGTATGAAACTGTGACGTCACAAATTTAGTCCATGTTTACAACCGCGAAAGTTTGTTATAAAAATTATAAATGAAAAGTCTTATATTTCAAATTATTTTATATTACTATATTTATTAAATGACATGGATTTTACGATTTTATAAAAAAAATCGACTAGTTTTTTTTTTAATTACCCTATTAGGAACAATTTAAAACTATGTCAGGGAATCTTTGGCTTTAGAATAGTTGAGGGCTATTTAAAACAGTTTCCTTAAATAATTTAAAATTGCATGAAAGTGTGATAAGTCGATTGTACAGCAATAATAAGCAAATAACCTTATTATAAACTTTTCTAAATTATAGTTTCAGTACCAATATTACAACTCTGTTTATCTTTGAAATTCAAAAATCTGTTTAAAAATAATTATCATTTTTTTCTATAACTATCTCTGTTTACGTCTAGGTATCAATGGTCTAAAGCATTTACTGCGATAATAATAAATAATTTCCTATTTCCAGATTATATATTCCGAGAATTCTCTTAACCCGGTGTTAAAATGACCTTTATGGAGAGTTTATTCTAGAGTTAAGCCATATTCCATGTTTATTATTATACATTTGTGGGTTAAGCTCGTGATAAACTAGGAATAGCTATTCTGAACTTAACCTTTGTTTATTATTACCGCTGTTAGAGAGTTAGTGTTGACAATTAAGCCTATAAATTATTGCAAGCCTACGTGTAGGGTCGATATTTGGTTCTAGATGCCATATGATACTCTGCACCCTTCAGATATCCTCTCATCTGTGTTTGATACTCATGTCGAAAAGACATGTACAGCGGTAATAATAAACAAGGGTTAAGTTCAGAATAACTTCCATTTAACACAGGAATAGCTATTCCTAGTTTATCACGAGCTTAACCCACAAATGTATAATAATATGAAATAAGACTTAACTCTAGAATAAACTCTCCATAAACGTAATTTTTACACATGGTTAAGAGATATTCTCGGAATATCTAATCTGGAAATAGGAAATTATTTATTATTACCGCTGTTAGAGTCGGATTTTAGTTTCATTAATAGGTCATTAATAATGAATTAGTCCAAATGTAAATATGCGTAAATAATAAGTATAAATCTCAAAGAATGCCCGTATCCCTATATATACAAACAAGTATGAGTATTCTCCTCAATAAAGTGGTCGCCAGTAATCCACCAGGAGGCGAAAAGTCATAGACGGTAAAACAGTAGTGCATCAACAGAAGAACCTCGTCCCTCCTCCCACTCCTGTTACAAAAGACAACTGTTTAAATTAATAATCAAATTAAGTTTTTTTTTATTTCTTAGCTAGAAGTTAGTCATCCTTCGCTACCATCCTGAGAATTTCATGATGAATCAATCATCTGTTATTGAATTAAATTTAGTTAATAATCTTTAACAGTTATCTTTTTTGTAATTTTTTGTACACGCTCACGGAAATAATTGGAATTGTGAGAAAAACGCGCATGAAAGAATTTAAATGAATACAAAAAATAAAATATGAAAAGAATCATAGTATAATATGCAAATTGTTAAAAAATTACTGTAAAAACTTTGAAACTAGGAAAGTAGCCATCATCGTTGACCTATTTAGGGAAACTCTGTGCATGTTATAGACTATTTCGTGCAAAACGCCCCAGATAAAATTTAAACTTGGAAAACCATATCGTGCAATTGGTTCATTCATTAAGGCAATTCACACTTTATCTTCAATCCAGATGCATGCAAGCGCCAATGCAAATGGAAGAATTATTTTGCAATTTGCGAAATCGTGATATGCTACTACGCTTTTGAACTTGAATTGTTCGAACTATTTTTAAGCGCCAAAGTAATTTTAATAATTGCTAAATTTAGAAGGATTGTAAAATCCGTCTTTGTATAAAACGCCTGTGAACGATTATCAAAAACCTTCGTTGACTAGCGACCTTTTACAATCTGGCTAGAAGTTTCATAACACGACGAACAGCTTACGATCACATTGACATTATAATGAAATTTCACATGCAATTTCTCTAAATACACATCGACATAACCTAACGCAAAAAACTCACAATTGGAGTTTGAATTACATTAAATAAACAAATTTGTCTGTTTTCATTATTGCTTCTGCTGTTAGCATTAGTATAACCACCTGTGTTGAAAATGTGTGACATTGGTTAATGCCAAAACCACAACATTGAACAAAAATCGTGATTCATTGAACAGTGGAAGTTTTTTGTATCCGACTTGCTTAATTGTTGTGTAAATACTTAACAATATAAGTTAATAGATATACTGTAATAAATCATCAATAGTACTTTTTTCAAATTTTACTACTAATAATAGATTTAATAGTACGTGCAGTGTCTATTAGTCGACATCCATTAGAAATAGCTTACACGCATACGGCTGTGATAACCAAATAAAATGTGAATTCCAAAATTCTGTGGCCTCTAATATGTGAACCATGAGTAAGTTATTTCAGAAAACATTAGATATATGACATATTTTAAAAGGTGTCTATGACTGGTAGATTTATGTATCAATTTAAAAATTTGATAACTTACAAATATCAACAACAAATTCATTATCTCATTTTGATAAAAAAAAGATAATTATTTATATATATTTTCATGCATATTACCTCCTAAGACATCAATGAATGCGAATAATAGTTTGTATTTTTGCTAAACAATAAACCATGTTTTTAAATAACAACATTACACATTTTCATCTCGTAGTAGCAACAACCGGTGCTTTTACTTTATAGGTGTTTTGTAAAACATCGTTAAGTCAACACAGGTTTTACCATGTGGCCACATTTTATAAAATGTGTAGGTGTTTTATAAAAAAGCGGATTTTATAATCTGACTACGATAAAAGTATAGTCTCACTCAATAGTTGCCTAATGCAGTATTTTAAATAAATGATCAGTAACTTATTATTAAAATGTAATTTAACCTATCTAACCTAAACTAATCTAATATAAACTTACTTTAACTAAGCTAAGCAAAACTTAACCTAACCTAATCTAACCTGGACATAATATTCATATACATATTTATACTGATTACTAATTTTACAAAATACTGTAAAAAAATACTGATCAAATAAACATAAACTTTATATTTTTAACCCTGTATGACTTTCTGAAGATTTGAATTGTCAGAAATTTTTATCAATTCTAAACAAGACATTCCTAATAAAAATGTATTTATTCATGTAGGAGGCAGACAGGTAGGGAATGTACAATGTCACGTATTGAATTATTTGCGACCTTCGTGAGATATTTTATTCCACGTCAGATTCGCGTGCACTTGATGGAGGTTATTATATATAATAGCCGCGTGCAGTGATTACTCGCTAGTCGCGATGCTTTGCCTCTTTACTTTTCTTTTTATTTCTTTAATTAGATAAAGCATGGTTTATCTCCTTTTCATCTCATAAACAACACGAACTATCAACGCAATTTACAACAATAATACAGTTATCATTATCAAATTTATACTTTCTCAGCCATTGTTCGGAATTATTGTGATGTAAATATTAAGAAGGATAACTTTTTCTTAAATTGGGCGGAACATGCCATCGCTGTTTGTGATAAAATGATAAATTTATTTCATATACAAAATGTACTCAGGTTGAAGTCAGCTTGCGACATATAGCAAAAAAGTTGATGTTTCATTGAATGGTGTCAGAACAGTTGTTATCAATCGTAGTTGTGAAAATACATATATACATACATAAAATTCACGAATATCCCAATTGTTGGTTGACAATAAAATCTAAACTGACTCATTCCACTCTTTAAATATAATGAAAATGATTAGGCAGAAGACGTACGTCATCAACCTGAAAAACCTTAATAAAATAACATAGAAATTATTGGGTGTTATTTATTATTAATAGAAAAAGAAAAAATAGTACTAGTATTAAGTAATGTATACAATATTAATGATATTTTCAATTATTTCTAAGTCAATCGTTATGGAATATAAAATTATTTGAAATAATTGTAGTTTATTTTCGTACCATACGTTGGCACTACTGAGAATGACCATATTGTGTCAAATAATTTTATATTCCGTAAAAGGAATAAGGATTGACTTAGAAATAATTATAAATTCATTAATATATACGTTTCTTTAATACTAGTATCTTTTTTTCTTCTTTTTTTTAAAAAATAATAACAAATAATAATTTCTTCAAGTTATATTTCATATTATAAGGCTCTTTTTTAGGTTGATGACGTAGGTACGTCTTCTGCCTAATCATTTCCACTATAACATTCGTACATCTTTATACACAACAAATATTCCTCACTCTTAATGTGACCGACTTTCGATAGCGAAATACCGCATCCGGATCGGTAAGCGATACAATCCGATCTAATTAAATAGATCCGATAGGATGACGTCACAATCAACAACTAAATGATAGTAATTTTAACGTATTTTGAAACTGTCAGTTTTTTGATAACTGTCAACCAGTCTGTGAACAGAAATGAATTTATAAAATTGGATATTTGTTATTAAATTAAATGATTCTTGTCAACATTGATATATATGTACTTTATTCTCTTTACATATTTGTAAACTAGGCTTAGGGGCTCACAAATCATGATAGTTGGCATAATGTTAGCACTTCCGTTTTTGCCGGAAATGACATCAACTTTCATATTTCAAATGGGACATCTATATATTTTTATATATTTGGAATCTACGTAAACTTACGAATTCAATGATATGCTTGAAGTGCCTTTTTATTCAAGAAATAAATTACAAAAAAATAAGAGAAAATTATGTATAATGGCTTGGTAAAGCATATCAGATAGGCTGTGATAGCAAATTGATTATTGTTTTTTGGAAAAAAATATGGAATTTTACTAAAATAACTTACTATTTAAACAATTAACGTAACTATTATTTAATATTATCTCAACTATTTTCACAGCTTGCAGGTTAATTATTTATCAGTTTCTCTTATGTTTTTGTAATTTATTTCTTCAATAAAAATACAGTTCAAGTATATCGTTGAATTCGTAATTCTACGTAGATTCCAAATATATAAAAATATATAGGTGTCCCATTTGAAATATGAAAGTTAACGTCACTTCCGTTCAAATAGGAAGCGCTACCATCATGCCAAATACCATTATTTGTGAGCTCCTAAAACTAGTTTACAAATATTTTGAGAGAATTGAAAAATAATTAAAAATAAAAAAGTTATTTTAAGTGGCCCGTTTTTCAGTGTCACTTTACAAGTCGTTCACTTGTCATTCTGTCCATATGACCAAGGCCAAACCATGTCAACTGACTCACTCCCACTCTCTCAATAACATTCTTCATACAACAAATTATTTCTCATTGTATTTATTGAATGAATAATCCATCGTCATTTTATAATTAACTAATAAATATCATCATATATACATCCTCATTCACCCTCCTCTTGATTTTTTTTGTAAATTTAATAATTGTTTCTTGACAGTAATTTACGGTGGTATTAAAAACCAATTAATAAAGAGATCGAAAGTTTTTTCTCAATGTCAGTCTAAATTAGGAAGCTATAAAAAGCTGCAGGTGAACTATATCCAGCTTCTCTCTTGGTACATCGTCTAGCAAATCCGAACACTTTGCCAGTCATTAACTCTCACGTGTGTCAGCACGTGTTACATAACACACACGTTTTTTGACATATTTAGGAACTTCATTTTTATGTTACATTTACGTAAGAAGTGCTTACACAAATGTCGCACTTAATACGTAAATGTTTGTGTTTTTCTGACAATCAAGTTGTTTTTCTGTCTGGGTTCATTTTAGTAATGCAATAGAAAAAGAAGACAAACAAGGTGTTTTAGAAATTATTTTCGTTATTTTTTGAACCATTCTCGTTTATTCCACTTTTTTCTTTATTTTTAATGAAACTTCATTAAAAGCGACATACAGGGCACTGAAAAACGGGAAACTCAAAATAACTTTTTTATTTATAATTATGTTTCAATTTTCTTGATATATTTGTGAACTAAGCTTAGAGGCTCACTAATCATGATGCTAGCGCTTCCGGTTGAAGTTTCATATTTCAACTGGGACACTTATGTATATATTTTTATATAGTATTTGAAATATACGTAAAATTACTGAACGATATGCTTGAAGTTCATTTTTACATTCCGTCACCATTAGGTAAGGAAGGTATTGTCTTTGGTAAAAAAATTCAATGATGAATTTTTAGTGAATAAGCATGTCTTAGGGTCTCTATAATACGATTTTACCATTTTTAAGACGATGTCTGTGTATGTGTGTCTGTCTGTGTGTGGCGAAAGTTTGGAACGCATAACTTCAATACTACGATTCAAAAAAATATATTTTTTTCGTATTCCGCAAGTTTACATCCAGAAGAACAAGTGATTAAATTTTGGTTATAATTGGTCAACCGGAAGTAGCCTCATTTGAAGATTTAACAGTTAAGTATGATTTATTGACATTTAACGTTATTATAACTTAAAGAATATATTATTCTCTATACGATTTGATTGCATTTTATTCTTCATATTCAATAGATATAGAGTTAAAGAATTATAAAGATATTAAATTTCATAAATCAGGCAGCTATACTAACCATGAAAATTGCTAATATATTCAGATAATTCAAATTGACAGATGTCAGTATCAATAAAAAGTAAATGAATGTGGCAGAGATGAGGATGTTGAAGTATATGTTGGGAAGACACGGAAAGATACGGTAAGGAAATAACTCTAGTGTTAGAAGTTTCCAGAAAGATACAAGAGAGACGATTACATTGGTTAGAACACATCATGAGGAGAAATGAAGAATATATTGGAAGAAGAATGAATAGCTTAGTAATATAAGGTTGACGAAACATAGGAAGACCAAAGATAAGATGGAAGTACTGTATTACGGAAGACTTGAGAGAAAAGGAACTGAATGAGAACGACACACAAAATAGAAATAAGTGAAAGAAGAAAAAAAATAGCGACCCCTAACGAAATGGAAAAGCTAAAGAAGAAGAAGATGTCAGTGTCAAGTGCAATTTGCATAGTTTGTTTATGAAATAATTTTACTGGAAATTCAGAATCTTTTGCAAGCAAAATTTATGTATGGAATTTATACATAATACACAGGATTAACGGAATGTATTGTGCTGGCCAGAACAGATTTTTATTGAAGAAATAAATTACAAAAACGGAAGAGGTAATTATGAATAATGAATAAACTAAAAATATTTAATATAAATATTCGTAACTCATGTTCTAAATAATTTGTTCCTATGGTGAAGGATCCCCATACAGAGCTTGTAAATAAATCAACTCTTATTTGAAGTACTAAACGAAACTCTTGCATTGTTATGCATTGTAAGTGACAGTGTCACTTATGATTTCCTGTGAACCTTGACCCCAGCGTGATACGTAACGCAGTATGTAGCAGCTGATTATCAGCCATTAATGCAATTAGTCCCCTGTTTGGAGGCAAAGTGGCTTGCCACGTGATCTCTACTGTAAATCAAATGATGAGGGTAATCAACACCAACACATACTACCTGAATTTAAAACCAAACAGGGAGGGAATGGCCCACTTGCAACGCCATTGGAATTCCACTTAAGGAGGAGATAATTTCGAGAAGACAAAAAGTTTTGAACAGTTTTTCAATCTTTAATGAAATAGTGAAGTTGGCTAGAGTATCTTTATTAATGATAGGAAAGACCTATTTTCAGCGGGAGATCTTGCGGTTTGAAAATTTAACCTTTTTCTATAAGTATACTCGTATTCCATTTATATAATCAGTGCGCACTAGCTGAGTTTTACGTGTTTCATTTATACTTTTCGAGAGAACTGAATCTTACTGAGTGCGCACTTTCCTGCACTAAATACGATCGTCATTTCTTGCCCGTGCAGTCTGTCAAATTCATATATTTTGAGTTGTAATAATCGATGTAAAAAAGTCCTCACAGCCCGAATCTTGGGTAGTGAAATCGATTGCTACGTAACCTCTCTAATTGACAGTGACCGCTAAACAAACTTGCACTGGACTTTTGTAATGTTAGCTCCACTAAGTGCAAAACTAACAGCGGTAATAATAAATAAGGGTTAAGTTATTTTAACACAGGAATAGCTATTCTTAGTTTATCACGAGCTTAACCTACAAACGTATAATAAGAAACATGGAATTATACTTAAGTCTAGAATAAACTTTCCATTTTAACACAGGGTTAAGAGATATTCTCGGAATATCTAATCTGGAAATAGGAAATTAATTATTATTACCGCTGTAAATATATAAATGTATTAGTTTCAGAAATTTCAACAAACTAAGGCAGTGGGATCAATTGACGTCGATTAATTGCGTTCGATTAAAAATTAAAGTAACACTACCTTATGGGAATGGTCACACTGCATGCATCCACTATGATCGAACATTGACGAGTGGTTTGATACATCAAACATGTTTGATTTTCTAGTAGATCGACAGCGGTTGATGTGTTTACTTACGCTCAGTTTTCTCATATTTTTCATACCAACTTAACTTGACATTTATGTGTATATAGGTTGAAATAAACTGTTAGAATATTACAGCGATATTAATAGTATGAAAAACTGTGTAAGAAATAACGTAGAATTATATGATCAAAGCACACCAAGATACAGTAATAATTATATAACAATGAATACATTATGGAAACAAATTTCTCTAATTTTAAAAAGAAATTGGTATTAATTTTGTGGAAATATTTACGTCGATTCTTCGATTGTTCTGCAACAGTCGATCTTGGTTGATCGATTGCATTCTATTCAGTATGACCACTGCCTTATACAGATTTCAGCGCACGGTATTTTTATCTAATTTGTCTGTAATTATATTACTATATTTTGAACCTTTCTGAATCGAATAAAGCAAAGTTTACGTTGATATCTCTAATGATTTTAGAGGTACACTTCAATAATAACAATTCAATTTTTGTTAGATTATTTTTGCACTTCATATTCAAAATCGTAATTCATGTATATTTGGAGAACGAGTTGTTTTTTACGTAAATTAGACGCAAACAGCTAATTATTTTGTGATTGCACTTGTTAACCGGACATAATACTAACTTGAAGGACACAAAATTGTTCAAATATGGACATAAAAACAATAAATCATAACCCTTGTTCACAATCAATATCAATTACGAAAAATAAACATAAAACTTAATTGTAAAAAAACTCATTTTTAAAATATTTGTAAAATGCACGAATGTAATTGTATTTGACTCATACCGATATTAAATAATAGATCTATAAACTTTGTGTAACATAAAAAATAATGTAAAACTTTTACCATACTTGTAGCATTTTAATTCAAAAAGATTTAAGGGTAGTAGGGAAATAATAAAGGGTGTCCAGAAATAGTAATAGCTAATCTATTATCGTAAATATATTACTACTAGTACTCCTTAAACTTGTCATTTTCACTCCTAACTTCTTGCACTATAATTTACAAACTTTGAGAGGGTTAACCTTCAGTTTACAAATTATCCTTCGACATCCCTTTCCACAACTTATCAAGTACGGATCTGGAGCAAGTTTATAGCTACTTATTAAATAAAAGTTCGATCGCCTGTTCATTATTTGGTTACAGAATTCGTTGCTCATTTAGCTGGTAAATTATAATTTGCATAAAGTCAGAAACAGCCTGATAGGGAAATACGAGTAGATTTCATCAGATGACCGTGATAATTTGTGGATTTTAATTAGTTTTATGGTTTTAATTAATTTCCAATCTGGAAATGGGATGCTAATGGTTTGTGATAGTAATAAAATCTAGATATAGGAATATGTATTAAAAGTTTCGTCACATACTAATTTCCTTAGAGTAAAAGCATTGCTACTTTTATAAAAATCATAAGTGGCAGATGGAAAAAGTTGTTGAAATGAACATTTAACATAAAAACAACACAGACTTTTTATTGCATTGTTTGTTTACTGCCTTTTTTTAATAAACAAATGACTTTGTTATTTAAACGACTGTATATTCAATGTCATCAACTGCAACGTTGACATTCAAAGGGATCTAAGAGCCAAAATAATAGCTGTATTCTTTTTGCTCAAAATCTCAGTTTGTCTCAGCTCACTTCAGATAAATTCAGTTTGTCCTAATTGAGCTGAGCGGTACTGAATGTACTCACATCCACTACCGATGGTGCAACACGCGCGAATTCCATTCATTCAGTTCAGTAGAAGAGATAATGTTGTGAGAAGAAATGACAATTTGTAGTTCATAAATGTGTTATGAAAGTTGAGCCTTCATGATTGATAAAAAAAATGGCATACGATAATGAATTTTGTATAATGTAAAACGTTGTTCTTTTTATATACACACGAGCATACATCTTAACTCACTTATCAACTGAGCTGAGCAAAAATATTCCAATAAGAATAGTGAATAGTGCCGATGAAGTTCTAAGACGATTGATCGGAAGCGTTCAGTTATCATCGCTTCTTGATTTAAAATCGAATGATGACAAGTGGGATTATAGTTTTTTGTTTTTCCTCACGAAACATATTGTTTTACACGATTACCTAGGTACGAAAATTGACAATATCGCTCATGTATCAGAAAAAATTCTAACGCACTAGTGTGTCATTATTGAAGAAAAAAAAACTAAGTAGCTGATTTCTGTGAAATATTTGTGAACGTATAGCAAATGGGGAAAACATTACTTTTTATAATTTGTTTGTATAGTGAAAAAAAGTTTCTTTTGAATATTTTGCACTAAATCGATTAGACGTTTACACTTTGAAATAAAAACTGCAAATGGTAACACTATTTTACTAGGCAAAATCCCCCATTTGGCCGCCATTTTGTCTAGTAGAATAGTAATATTATTTGTAGTTTTTACTTCAAAGTGTAAACGTCGGAACAATTTAGTGCAAAATATCATTTACCCATATTCAAAATATACATTTATTACACTACATCAACAAATGTTAAAAAGTAATGTTTGCCCCATCAAACAAATCTCTCACCAGATGTCAGCTACTTTGACTTTTTTTCTCTACTAACGCGTTGTTGCCAACTGACCGGTAATTTGGGCTTGTCTTTTACGAAAAATTTCTGAATATCCAAGTATGAAAATAAATAATATGAGTGATAATCTGCAAATGTAACCCTTTTTCTTTACAATAATTATGGTTGGTACAATAATTTCAGATTTATAAGGTACTTATAAGTAGAATAGTTGGTAAAATTGCTACACTTGACTGTTCACTTCCGTTTTACGTTGAGTTATTTAACATTTGATTTATTTGATTTGTGGTTAGGGTTAGAATCGTTCGAACATATATAAAACAATGAATACATGTACGTGGTTAATATAATAAAACTTACGTAATTATCACAAAAACGGATTGCAGTGACAGCGATTCGTCTATGGGTCTTGTACCATCAAGTGTCGTGCAGGTGACAACTAATTTGAGAATAAAAATATATAAAATTTTGCCGTTTTTTTGTGGTCGCGAGTAAAATAGTGTACAGAACTCAATAGAAAGAGGTTTTCATACACTCGTGTGTTTTCTGCGCTCGACTACTCGTTATGATATGACCTTCTGTCTTAGCTTTTGTAAAAAACTATTATCAGGGCACACTTTATGCTGTTATATCACTTCTTCTTGTTTCCATAATGTCGATAGTACTGATAGTTATTTACAATATGTATACTTAATAATATAGCATGTAATGATGATACCTAACTTCACATATCATCATATGCAAATGATCTCTTGATCACTTCCATCTTGTATTTCGCAACAAATCAAAATTTCCCTGTAGAATTACCTACAGTTTCTCATGTGCAATCATGCATTTAATTAGCACCAGTTGCATCATTTGCAAACATCTGTGAGTGTAAGTGTATGCAAAACATCAACGTCTAAAGCCGTGACGCAATCGCGAGATGTTGATACTCCTAGGTGCGATCGGGTGGGCCAGCTGCCCACGAACCCCACTTGGGACGCTTGTGGGTCGTTGACTGACAATGAATTTGGATTGAGGACACAGGGGTTTTAAAACTGTTGAGAGTGAGAGAAAATATCAATTAAGAATTAAAAGTATAACTAATATTTCCGGCCAAATTTGATATATTGAACATTGATTATGTTATAATTAATTATTCATAATAATAAGTTATTTGTGTAAATTTAACAGGAACCTTATAAATCGTGGGAAAATATTAAAAGTGATTATGCAAGTTTTTATAAGAGTATGTAAATGTGGAAAAAGCATATTCCATTTTTTTATTGCTTTGTCTAAAGTACTGAGTGATAAAGCGTCTCGTTTAAATCATGATGTAAGTACAATTTCACGCATTTGGAGACAGTGGATTGAGACAGGTGTAGCAAGAAGGCAGACAGGACCTGGGGCCCATAAGAGGACATCAGAGAGAGAGAGAGAGAGGACCATAATCTTATACGTCTAACTTTAAAAGATCGCACATAAAGTACCGGCTTTAAGGTAGTTGTCACTCGAGCGTACCTATTCAAAAACTTGTTCTATGTTCAAAATAAAAATTAAGCTAATGCAGTTTATATTTGCAATAACCTATATTTTTTAACTTTATATTATATATATACAGTTTGCATCAAAATAGTTAAAAGCTAATATCAAACACTGTAACAGATGAATATTCTTTATTTTTCCGTAGAAAAGATTGTTTTTTTGAAATGTACCACTCGCACTAACTGTAACACATACACAAGTGTCGTATTTCAATATACTCACACTACATTATGAATGTTGAAGAACAACTGTGGCAACGTCGCACCTAGACATTTATTGGTAC
Source organism: Harpalus rufipes (assembly GCA_951394225.1). Classification (NCBI taxonomy): domain Eukaryota; kingdom Metazoa; phylum Arthropoda; class Insecta; order Coleoptera; family Carabidae; genus Harpalus; species Harpalus rufipes. The sequence continues at coordinate 25,807,974 of OX596279.1, read as the reverse complement.
ATTCGGGTATAAAAGTAATAAGATATTTTGAGATATAATACTAATTCTAAATTACAAATGGAAACTGCAAAACAAATTAATATATTTCTTTCTTAAAATTACAAAAGTAGTATTATACTGTTTAAAGTTTTCATGCTTTTCACGTAAAATACCAATTTAAAAAATATTTCCTTCGAATGTACGTCTGAAATTCCTTTAACCAAAGATCACCTCTTATTCGTTAATACCAAGCGGGCGTTGTTAACTTAACTGATACTCCATCTGGAACGCTTGTACATGGTTGTCAAGTATAATTCTATCTATTTATCGTATCTTCAGATTATAATTTTCTAGAGGCAATAAAATTAAATCTGGATGGTAAATAATTTTCCAATTTTTACATAAAATCCGTTAATTAGTTTTCTACAACATACTAGTTTTTCGATTAAATATCGGTATGGATATAAAAGTTATAATTTAAAATGTTGTGTTTATTTTGCCATTTCCTATTCTTCACGTGTTAAAAGGCCAAATTCAATTGCAAATATATCAGATACCGCGTGGTCAATTGTTTTAAAATTGGATAGCAGGTAGATTATACTTCAGTTAAGATGTAATTAAAATTTCAATTAATTCTGGGTAAAATGGTTTCACGATATAACTACCTTAACACAGCAGTGGTGGAGTTTACAAGATACCCTCTCTCAATACGCTTGGCACTATTAGGAATTTCTTTGACAGCGCGCCATAGATCTTTGCGATTGGACTGGCGTGCAATATTTTATAACTAGAAACCTCGCTTAACACGCAGTCCCAATCCTCTAGACAGTCAGCGGTACATTAGTAAAATTCTAGTAACGGAAGTTGCTCCTCAAATGCAACTCAATCCGAAAGTCATATCTCAACAAGACAAAACAAGACCAGTTGCGAGAAGTCTTTAATCAGCACAGATTATCAGTACTTCCATGGCCTGCTCATTCTCCAGATTTGGCACCAATTGAAAATCTGTAGCATGTCTTAGGAAGAGAATGTGGACTGCAGTTGAAGGAGGATGGAATGAAATACCGCAAAATGTTATTCCATCTTAATGAATCCATGCCTCGATGTATAGTAGCGATAATTAATGCGCGCAGAGGACATAGTTTTTATTAATTTTCTGTTGTTCTTTATTATTTCGAGTTGTGAAATTTTAAGTGATTATTCTAATAATAAGCAACTTCTACGCTGTACCTCATTTATTTATTCCTAATATTTTTTGGTGTTTCATTTTCAACGTCCGCTAATATAATAAACAAATCTATGCTTTTGATTGGTTAGGGTCAGCCTTGTTTACATTGTTCTTATGATACGATATCTACTGAAACTTCAATAATTTAAATTTCAATAAACAAAATTTTATTTGTGTTTTTGCCAAATCAAACAGAAATTCCAATAATCCGTTTATCTGTGTGTAAGTGATAATATAAATATTTTGGTGGATCTAAAAATATCTCCTCTTATATTGAGGAAATGTAGTTTTAGCAGCACTGTCCCATCTCTACCGTAATATCGCATAAAATAAGGCCTCTGGTTAGGGTTTTATTTTGGAGAAGTGTTTCTTACAACAGCCATACATATGAACACATGTGACTCACTTGGCGTGGGCAAGTCGTAATGTCGGGTTTCCATATGTGCGCAGTTGCTGCAACCCATTCCACGACTTGTGGATAGAAACATACACAAGACACATTCATTATTTAGATTTAGATAGTTTAGGGGACTAAATAATTTTAGGAGTGTCTATTTTCTCAATAATTAATATTCGTCGTATAACCATTGATTAAATAGTATATATAGATTGGCAATGCTATAGTCAATCCGCGTAACACATTTTAATTCTGTACGAGTAAGAGCCATCTGCGATGTAGTTGCACACTATACATGTGCCTAATTCGCTACAAGATAGCAGCATGGTAGTACACATCGCCGGGCGGAGCATCGGGATCGGGCGGAGCCAAAAAAATTTATAATGAGAATTTGTTAAACTTATTTCGTCATTTCTTCAGATATATTTAATTTAATTATAAATTTATTTCTAAAAATAAGCTTACATTCTTTCATAATTAATAAAAATTTATTTAACATTTCATTGAGAAACGATTTAATATGAATTTACAGGGGATATGCATTCATTTATCATTTAATAGAGAAATGATTTAATATGAATTTACAGTGGATATGTATTTGAAGGTTTGGACCATCCGCTTCGTGTCATACTCCAAACTTCCTTCTCACAAAATAAAATGTCACTTTATACATCATAAATAGTTATTCTTTTTAAATAAGGTGCTTACCAAGCGGCATTGAATTAGGTTGGATTAGAATTGAATCGGAGCTGCTAAAATTACACCCGATAACTTGAAGCACATAAAATTATTAATTTTTAAATACTGCTAAAAGCGCAACTTTTTAAGATATTCCGCAAATAAAACAATGTACCTATTTTAATACAATAAATCTTCTCCAAATAAGTTTTCTTGTTGTTTTACTTAATAATTATAAATTAAAAGCAATTTTTTAATATCTTCTTTGACCACCAATTAATAACAAAAGAAAAAGTACCAATTAGAAAAAAGTTTATATTTATTTAAACAAGAATAATATAGAACTATTGACCTAAAAATTTATTACAATATTCAATGTTTTAATTATTATTTGTTCAGCAAAATATATATTTTTTCTTCTACAAGCTTTTCTTGTGATATCTGTAGATTTCCATTTCAAAGTTTGAAAAAGTTTTATTTTAATAAATATTTTTATAATAAAAATTTTGACATAGCATCCATTACTTTTATTTTAACCAATCACTATAATGCAAATTTATGCACTGTATACTATTTTTTTAAAAATTGCTGGTTATATTGTTTGAATGTAAATGTTCTTTTCTAAATTCACTAAAAAAAATTAAAAATTCTGACACAATTTTTACTGTTTGTTCTTTCGGTCTGCAAAAATATTATATTTAATTCACTTTGCCATAGTCTTTAAGAACTAAATAAATTTCATTTTCATCAAGAAGAAGGTTATTTTTCCTTAAAATTTTATTACAACTTTCGCAATTGTATTGTTTAATACGAAAAACCAAATATCTAGAGAAGTATACCACACTACATTCCTCATATAAAGTATTTGGCGATTGAAATTGAGATTCATTGTCATTGTCATTACTATTTTTCACATTTTTTGGTCGTACAATTTCAACATTGTCGATCATTTCAATAGGCGCTGTAATGGATTCCGATATTTCTATTTCAATAATTTTGTCGTCATCTATTTCTATTTCACAGTTTCCGCTTCCAACTGGTTTTAAAATTCTTATATGAATAATTCTTTGCAATATTTGCCTAAATTGTTTTACAGTTTGAGTTGGATTGTACCCCTCCACTATTTCTAATTATTGAAAAGTGGTTTTCCATACAATCTTGTTGCAATCTATTTGTTAATAAAAACAAATAATTCTCTTCTTTCATGTCCGCAAATAATTTTGAAATGCCATTAATATTTTGAATGAAACCATTAATATATATTTCTTCTTTCTTTGTCATCTTTATCATAATATGGAATCTTACAAAAATAATTTCCAATTCATAAAATTAACTTAAATATTATTTATTATCTCAACTGTTTTCACATCTTGGCTTAGCAGGTTAATTATGGATCACTTTGTAATTAATTTATTCTATAAAAATACACTTCAAACATATCGTTGAATTCGTAATTTTACGTAGATTCCAAATACATATGTAAAAATAAATAGGATGTCCTATTTGAAGAAAGTTAATGTCACTTCCAGTTAAACCGAAAGCGCTACCATCATGCCAAATACCATGATTTGTGAGCCCCTAAGCCTACTTTACAAATATGTATAGGGAATTAAAAAATAATTATAAATAAAAATGTTATTTTGAGTGGCACTTTTTCAATGTCACCTGTATATATGTAATATACTAATATCCTATGCACTATTCATTTGACAAAAAGGCTTAATTAACTTTTTTATATAGTTCAGTATACAGGGTGTTAAAAGAAGAGTAAAAATAATTGGGAATATATACATTTCGATGAGCTAATATTTAGTCAAAAATATTTTTTTCAATATTCATAAATTTCTTGAAGTTCATTTTTGGCGTCCCTCAAAATAATAACGAATTAATTTATTTGTTGTTCATAAACAGTTACGTGATTAAATAATTCATTATTTTTTATTAAAAATTTCGTGTCTCCGACTCCAAGCGACTTGACACGAATACATCCGAATATAATTACCGCCAGCCTGATCGAATGTTAGTACGGCCAAATAATAAAATTATTAAAGGTGGCAGCATAATACGTATCTTTACAAGGCGGTACGCAAATGCTCATAAGGTTGCCAATCTATATATATTATTTAATCAATGGTATAACTCTTATCCACAATTTATTGTAATGGTATAGTATATTTCAAAAATCAAGATACATTAGATTGAATTTAGTTGACATTTTAAAAGATAAGAGTTAGGAAACAGAACCGCAATCGAATTATCCAATAATAATTAATTTAGTATTTGCCCTATTTTTTCCAAATTAATAAAATTATTCGATCTGACTGAGTTCGAATTCCGATTGAAATTTTTGTATAGTCATTGTCTAATTTAATTTATAGTGCCCTTTTGCTGACGGCTCGTCAGAGGAGGCAAGGGAGGCACATCCTCCTCAAGAAATAAAGAAAATGTGTGCGTTTAATAAATATTTTCTGCAAATAATATATGGAATATTTTATGAATTATATACTATTTAATATGTAATATTAAATAAATAGTAGTCGTTATTAAACTTAAAATTTGGCTATCTCCCTTTAAAGCGAACAAATAGCTAATTTTGACCTTGACACAGTTAGAAGAAGTAAGAAGCAACATATGAGTTATATAGAGAGAAAACAGCTTAGGAGGCAAGAATTCCCACCAATAGCATCACTCGGTAACTCCGTGCACATCGAGACGAGATTGTTCGTTTGGGTATTGGTAGGGATAGTCAGTGTCTCAGTGCAGAATACAGTTTTCAGTTTCCGAGCGAAGAGTAACGATGCGAATTGTGCGATCTCCTATCTTCATTCACAGGGTAGGTAAATAGTTGTTCTTATGTTTATACTTTAAACTAGTAAGTAACAATACTTAAATATTTGTAGGGTTTTTTCAATCTAGCATTTTTTATGATTTTTTGACAGAGTTTATTTTATAGTTTTGAGTACAAAATTTTCCTCCTCATTCCTAAAGAGCACAAGTCGCCACTGTTGCTGACTACATAGCATGTAATTTCTTAAGAAATTTAGAAAGGTTAGGAAATAACCATAATTCGAGTTTATCTTACTTATATATGAATAGTACGAATAGAAGCAGATGAGCACATCCAAAAATTGTTAATAAGCCATGATGATATATTTATTTTTTTACCAATACTTTTTGTATGTAGTATATACCTATACAGTGTGCCCCATTTAGAGCTGCCACATTGGGATCTCGAGACCTAGGAGAGATACAATGTCGGTTAAATGGAACTTTTTGTGCACCTATAGGGGCCCATGTTAGAAGTGCTTGTTTTTCCAAAAATTCTCGTAGGGCACTAGATAATGGCGAAGAACTGAATTTTGTTGATTTTTTCTTTTCAAATAAATTTTTATTGCCTAACCAGTGGCGTGCGAAATAAATTTTAATATCCGTAAATTTCCGAGATATAACACAAAGTTATATTTTTTTAAATGAAAAAAATATATATATATTTTCTCTTTTCAATGATGTAAATGTTATTGTGCTTTGTATTTATTTTACTTCGAAATTTTATTTTTTTCCTTATTTTATTATAAATTTAGTGTCATTTTGGAAATATAGATAAGAATTCTATTGAGAAATATTGATCTTATTTAAATAATTTATTTCGTAAGAAAATTTTGCACAAAAATCAATCAAATTCTAATAAAAAAAAAAATTATCAGGTCGCTCTTGACATGTTATTGTAATTTACAAGTAGAGAGTTTAAAATAAAAATATTGAGAAAGAAAGTCATAAAATGAATTATATCTATCAAATAGAATATAATTAATAATAATAATGATTTTTTTGTGAAATAATTACAAAATTCGGGAAAAATAACGTAAAAAATAAATTTTATGAAACACAATAACCATTACATCATTGAAAAGAGAAAAAAATTGATATTTTTTGAGACTAAACTCAGACATGGGTTCCATTTAAAAAAAATATTAGTTTGTGTTGTTATATTGCGGAAATTTAAGGATATTAAAATATATTTCGCACGCCACTGGTTAGGCAATAAAAATATCTAACCTCTTTATTTGAAATATTTTTCTCGATTACTAATAGTTTAGAAGTTATTTGAAAAAGAAAAAATTAACAAAATTCAATTTTTCGCCATTATCTAGCACATCTGAGATGACACCCCTATAGGTAGACAAAAAAATCCATTTAACCGACATTGTATCTCTTATAGTTCTCGAGATCCCAATGGTGGCAGCTCTAAATGGGACACACTGTATTGCGTATGTAATAGGCATAAATAATATTTTCCATATTTCGTCGATCTTTCAATAATTGTTTGCTATACGCAGTGTGGCTACAAAGATTTAGTACTGATTTTCTGTAGCGTTAAATAACAACACCATCTATGAATTAGTACCCAAACTATTTTTGACTAACCTTCACATCAACATCCTCAAGTTTTATTCATATTGGTTCAATACAGTTTTCGTATGGGCGTAGATCTTCTTCATGGATGCAGTTCGACAACTGTTCGTTTATAACCGACGTGTTACGATTAGAATGGTTGCAGAGTTGTTCATTGACAAATAAATAGCGGTATTGACTATCGTCGAAGATTTAAAGAAAAACAAAAGTTGCGCGCGCGCACGTCCTATAAAGAACAATCGTCAATTTCTGCCCTCCAAAAATGTAACTGTGTTACATCATCTTTCGTATGTTTCTGATTTGGTCCCGGCTGACGAAATTTAAAGTTGATATAACGCACGCCTAAACCATCGTGACGAAGATATTATAGCTCGTGCCAAATAGAAATGACCTGCGCGTAATAGTATATTACGCACCATGAACTGTAAGTGACAGTTCTTATGTCGCGAATTTTTAGGAAATCTAGACCCTACTGGTGTCGATTTCCCAAACTACATTCTCGACCTAAAAACTGTCATTTACAGTTCATGGTACGTAATATACTATTACGCGCAGGTCATTTCTATTTGGCACGAGCTATAAACAGTATCCCAGTTTTAGTCTTCCACAACGCCGTTAACGGACTAAAGGACTGCGCCAATCACTGTGTGGATTTAGAAGCAATATACAGGGTGTTAATAAAAAAACTTTACACACTTTAGCAGGTGATAGTAGAGATGAAAACAAGAAAAAAATTCTAATACACTTAGGTCCAATACTCATTGGTTTTTAGAAAATTTACGAGTATGTATGGAATTTGTACATAATACACAGGATTGACGGAAGATATTGTGCTGGCCACATCAGATTTAACAACTAAGGACTCTAAGTGTTTACGATCAATTGTAAACAAAGTTGCAGCCGTCGTCGAAGAGACTCACGCACTTGATCCTAAACACCTAGAGTCCTTAGTTGTTAAATCTGATGTGGCCAGCACAATACCTTCCGTCAATCCTGTGTATTATGTACAAATTCCATACATAAATTTTCTAAAAACCAATGAGTATTGGACCTAAGTGTATTAGAATTTTTTTCTTGTTTTCATCTCTACTATCACCTGCTAAAGTGTGTAAAGTTTTTTTATTAACACCCTGTATATTGAAGAATAAATTATGATATTGATGAAATAACGGCTTTTGTCTTATTTATATGGAAATCCTAAACCTTTACAAGCACACTGTGTACGTATAGGTGAGGCATATATTTCATAGATTGTATTTGTATATTTAAGTTTATATGTAGAAATATGACAAATGTTCGTATAAATGTTAATTCTGCGTTTATGCTTTATGATGATGTAGTTAATTTGTAAACATGTCTCGGCATTTGTGTCATTTAGAAAATATCAATATTTATTTATGGGAATTTACACATACTCGTATAATTTTTGCAACACGTTTCACATTTAACTTTATTATTTTGTTGTGTTAATATAAACATCAAACTTTCTACACTATGCAGGAGTGGTATATGCACATCAAATTATGTTTTATTAATGATTGAATACTTAAATTTAATCAATCAATCATTAATAGTGCACAATATTATGTTTTATTATTAGAGAGAGAACTGCATGACTGATTGATTGTACAGTATACTCTTAAAAAACAGAAATTGGACATAATTATCTTTAAATTAATTAGTTTTATTACTTTATCAGCGTTAATCACTAAACTTATCGTTTTTATTTATCTATAAATTGTACAAATTAAATGACTTATTTTCTATTGAAAAACTTCAAGTACAATTTTATAACAGCAATATGTATTTGGTTCAGCTAACAGCTACATATGTAATATATGTAAAATATTGGCATAACGCCGATATTTCAATATTTAAAGAAATTGACAAGTTTTCTAGTTTTACCAACAAGAAAAACAAGTGCGTTTGAATATGAATACGCAGTTTTTGAAACAAGTTCAATACTCTAAGGTGAACTTGAAATTTTGATCAATACGTATACAATTTTGCCAAATACCACACGGTACATTACCTATCTTATGAATAAAAGTGCTGCATTATTTTTAGAAATTATTTTAAAAATAGAAAAATAATTCGTAAAGTTTAATATAAAACACAACCAACAACTGATATACAGAATTTAACGGTTCTTCTGGTTCATATTTTTTTCTTATATTATAGTTTGTTTTTAAACTAGAATTAGTTACATTCAAAATATTCCTACATGTCAAAAACTTACAACCCTTGTTTATTACACATCCCTTTGTAATAGTAGTGCCATCTTTGGCTTTATATTTTAAACCATGGAATTTTATGACTTTCAAGATCTTTTAATCCGTATTTCGACTCACTATTATCATAACGCTATTATGAAGTCACTTTTAATAAAAGCTGTAATAATACAGATCTTTGAATTTAAATGATCCTACAATTTAATTTTTTGCCTGGTGTAAATCTGTCTTTGAAGTTCTTCCTTCTATACAGCATTGGATTAGATAGAAAAATAAATTTTGCCCTCCTATTGATCAGATTGCACACCGAACTCACAATAGCGAAGTGGCCAGCACTTTACCTTCCGTCTATGCTGTGTATTATGTACAAAGTCCATACATAAATTTTCTTGCCAAACATCCTATATTTCCACTAAAATTATTCATAAACAAACTATGCAAATTGCACTTGACACTGACATCTTCTTCTTCTTTAGCTTTTCCCATTCGTTAGGGTTCGCTATTTTTTATTTTCTTCTTCCACTCATTTCTATTTTGCGTGTCGTCCTCATTCAGTTCCTTTTCTCTCGAGTCATCTGCAATATAGTCTTCCATCTTATCTTTGGTCTTTCTCATGCTCTGTACCTTCTATTACTAAGCTATTCAATCTTCTTCCAATATATTCTTCATCTTTCCTCATGACATGTTCAAACTAATGTAATCGTCTATCTTGTATCTTTCTAGAAACTTTATCACTCGAGCCATTTCCCTTACCTTTCATTCCTTACTCTATCTTTAAGCGTCTTCCCCAACATCTATCTCAGTCACCTAGTCTCTGCCACATTCATTTTCTTTTCATTGATACTGTCATCTTTCAATTTGAATTATCTGAATATATTAGCAGTTTCCATGCTTAGCATAGCTGGCTGATTTATGAAATTTAATATCTTTATAATTCTTTGACTCTAAATCTATTGAATATGAAATATAACATGCAATCAAATCGTATAGAGAATAATATATTCTTTAAAATATATAATCATTAAATGTTAATAAATGATATTTAACTGCGTTTTTTCCAAGAAAAACTGTTAAAAATTGTAATTGAGGGTACATCCGGTAGACCGATCAAAATCTAATCACGTCTGCATATGGATCTAAGCTCGAGGAATACGAAAAAATTATAATTTTTGGAATCGTGGTATTGGAGTTATGCGATCCGAAACGGTCGTCACATACATACATACAGACATCATCGTAAAATTAGTAAATTCGTATTCTAGGGACCCCAAAACGTGCTTATTCATTAGAAACTCACTATCAAATATTTTAACCAAATACAATACCTTCCTTGCCTAGAGGTGACGGAAGGTAAAAAACGATCTGAAGAATGTAAAATGCTATCAGAATTTCTATAAAGCGGCACTACAATTAGAAATATTTTACTATGACTTATTATACGCAAAACATGAACCGCTTTGTCGATCAGAATTAACTGCAATATACCACTGGTATGTACACTATTTCATAGAGACGTTATTTCGAGACTACAATTGGTCGACTGCTCCCCATTTCTCTTGTAAACGTTTGTGATTGGTGGAACACAGTACGTGGAATATCCTTTCTTACCCGTGGAATATCCTTTCTTACCCGTGGAATATCCTCCCTTACCGCATCAGCTTTCTTTGGTGTACTATTATGTCGTAATTTGGTTTCAAGAATTTAAATTTGTTATATAATGTGCCATATGTTATTTTCTTAACTGAATTTCTGTATACCTAGTTAAAAAAAACTTGTGTTATAGCTATTATATAGGTCGTGGTCGATGATAAAAACATTTTGTTGCGATTCTATTTACAGTACGTAGTAAGACTTATTTTTATCAGAGTCCTCAAAAACAGCGGAAGTGTTACAGACGACTAGTAGATAGTGCTACGGTACCGTGCAATGAAACGCGAGTAACTTGAAATGTGGGTGTGTAGTTGATAATAACTATTATCCATTAAACTGTTCTTTACTGAAGTTAACTGTTAACATAATGTTTTGGTCGTAGCTCATTTGTATTCCGAGGAAATAATTTTAATGCGTACTGTTAATAAAATCGCGTATGTCATTCGCCTTATAATAATATTCCAGACTGCAGAAGTATGACTAAACTTAAACAATTACGACGCATACTTATTACTAATTCGACATGGTTTGTTATAAAGTACTATTGTAGGAAGATAATTATAATATTATGATTGGGTGAGCAAATTGTCAATATTTGAATGGGGTATTTAAACATTGCGAAGAAATAGTAAACTTCTATAATTATAAAGTAGCATACTTCAAACTATTTTTTTACTAAAATACAAATCATAAAATATTAAGTCTTTGTAATAAAAATGATTAATTATTGTGAACGTCACTGTTTCGAATAGATCATTATCGCAAAAATTGAATTCGATAGATCTAGACTTGTTATTCGTTGCTTTAGTTTGAATTCAAATGAAGAAACTATAGCAACACTATTGTGATCCTAATGGCAGTTTCAAAATGTTTCATGAAATAGATTGAAATAATATTTATTTTAAATATTTTTCTTTATTGCTGTATTCATTAATGTAACGTTTATTTATTTAGGGGGTGTAAACATCAAAGATATATACAGGTGACACTGAAAAACGGGTAACTCAAAATATTTTTTTAAATTTATAATTATGTTAATTTATTTTTTCAATAAAAATGCACTTAAAATATTTGTAATTTTACATAGATACCAAATATAAAAAAGTATATAGGCTATTCCATTTAAAATATGAATGTTAATGTCACTTCCAGTTAAACCGGAAGCGCTATCATCATACCAAATACCATAATATGTGAACCCCTAAGCCTAGTTTACAAATATATCAGGAAAATTAAATAATAATTATAAATAAAAAAGTTATTTTGTGTGTGGCCCGCTTTTCAGTGTCACCTGTATATAATAATTAAAATAAAAGTTTATTTTACGACAAATAAAATGAAAAAAATAATAAAAATAACGAACACTATTATTAAACAAATATAAACACTCATTTAAGACTAAAATATTATTAGATACTAAAACACTAAGATTATTTATTTATTTAAATAATGAACGTTGTGTTCATTCATCACGCCCTATATATTTACACGATATTTATTTCGATTATGTTTATATCACTAATTATTTATTTCACGCCACTCAACTGTCTGACTTCAACTAATTGAACTGCCCCTCCAGAGCTGTTTACCGCCTGCTGTGTATTCATCTAGAGTATTCTCGAACCTTCGATGCAATAATGGCATCAAATACAAAAGGATCAGGCGAGTGCGAGTAATTAAGCTTATCACAACGTTTGTTTACACAGCTGCATGCTCCCAACTGGTCTAAACCTGCCCGATCAGTGGCGTCGGTCGCGGCTCACCAGTTCGGACCTGTGACGTCACAAATAATTTCAAACATTCAAAAATTTATATCTCCCTTACCAACTCGAATTTTAACATCGTGTTTTCACCTACATTTCTAGATTTATATATATTATCAGAGAAAATATTTTAAAAAATCGGTAGTGTACCCCATTCATTGTCAGTATAAAATCACATTATCTAAAGAAATAACTTACGTTTATATATGTTTAACATGCAATAAACCCTCAACTGGTATGGTGGGTCAAATCTGACCCAAAACAATTTTATTTCAGTTATTACTATTGCTATAACTGTTAAATTAAAACCTTAAAAAATAAGTAATCACCAACCTAACGTTATTTATGCCAAAAGTTTTATAATAAAACAAGAAAAAAAATAGAGGGTCAGTATTGAACCCACCATACCTTAAGTGATTGTCGAACATACCATACCAGTTGAGGGTTAACCATGCCATACATTAAATACCATTTCTATCAGCATTCTTCATGACGATCTGCGATCCTTACTAATTCCGGATTCCTGCTACATTATTTATAATACTCTTGTCTCATTCAATGTCACTAGAAGACAGTGTTTTGTTAAGGAGTGGAACTGAGACATGCATTTGTTTATGTTAATAACTATTTTGACATTCACATTTTCTCTAACCGGTTTTTGTACTGAATGAGGTTATTTCTATTGCTTACAATTACAAGTGATTATTGATGTATTGTTTTTATTTAGCAAATTGTCTCGTAATTATTCTAGAAGTATTCAAATGAAAGTTAGGATAAACAATAAAATATGGACGTTGTAGGTAGTTGATATTGGAAAATGTAAACATAGTTAAAATATGCAAAAAAAATAATAAACATGTTATTGTCTTGAGATTATATCCCAAAGTTTGTTTACAATATACTCTCAATAACGGTGATTAACATTTGAAGAGCCATCAAGAGGAAAAAGGATGAATTTCCATTTTTTAGCAAAATGAGCTGATTGATCCTAATAGATTTAAAGGAGGCAAAAACGGTAACAGTCCTAAAATACAGGAGCTAAAAAGGATGACAGTCCATGCATTTTTGTTTAGTAGATTCGGTAGTCAGACTGGTAAAATTGTATTAGGTCCCACATAAGTTGAAACTCGAACCATCTGTGCGTAGGTATAATAATGTAACATGCGCCCATGACTAAGAGTAAGCGACCGCCGGCACTGGTAGAATATTTCCAGAACGGCGTCGCGCTGGAGGATGACGCAATCATCGACGTAGTAAACTCGTTACGACCTGTCTAATTACTAAGGGTCACCTGATTGTTTGTAGTCGATGTTATTGTTGCGTCGGAAAGTTCCAGAAGGACGTCGCGCTATATAAACCCGTCAGACAGGACAGCCGCGGACATTCTGATTTATACAAGCATCGTGAAATGTTCAGTTGGTGATATAAATAAATAGTCTACGAGTGGTGAACATAAATAAATGTACTCGTATTTATATAAATAAATGTAGTGATATAAATATTGTTTAAATAAATAATCTTAGTGTTTAAGTATTTATCTTAGTTTTAAATTAGTGTTAATAATTATTTAATCATAGTGTAATTACTTTTAAAATAAATGAAGTTTTATTTTAAGTTTTGGTTTAAGATGAATACACTATCTCACTCCAAAAACGTTCCATAAGGTTTCAGACTTAAAAATTCGCGTATTGAAAAAAAAACACATTTCGTAACATTCATCTTTTTTCTCCCTAGCTCTTCCTTTTTTAATAATTTGTATTTTTACGAGTACTTCCCAAAAATTTATAATATTTCCCTAAACCAATAATTAGCAGATTAACTACTATTTCTACAATTTTTAACAGCAATAGTCTGGCTCTGGACCTCTGGCATGGTTGACATGTTGAGACAGACCTCTGAACGGAATCACTAGATGATCTGGATGTTCTAGTTATTTATTTCAGTACACCTGGACCATATTTCCGATCATTTTTTTTTTGTAGGAGAAATGATATTTACGTTTATAATTTATAATAATAATAAATGTAATGATATATGACTATATCATGCAAATTCAAATGTGAAATTGACACGTAGTTTCTTTCCAGACTTGGAAATGTCATCTAATAACACTAAACCTCTTTATTTATTTCATCAAAACAAATTTCATCACATTTCTAAAATCGTATGTGTGACATTTAACACCTTGTGTATCCTTAAATCTACTATGTTCGAACATTACGCGATATAGCAATATACCATAAGATAAAAACTAAGGTACATGTTGAAAAAGAGATTTAAAATGTGAATGGAATGGGTTGAATTCGGGATCAATATTTAGTGCGGAGTGAGTCGGATTTCCACGTGGGTTCACCGGCCCATGTATGGGTTCCAACTATAGCAAGGTTGTACCACACATCTTACGTCAGGTGTCGCCAGTGACGGAGACATACAAATGAAAATTAGCGCAATGATATATAAAATATTTACAATATTTCAAAGGATGAACAGAATAGTAAAATTAAAAAAAAATTGAAAGTATTGAAAATTAAGTATTTAAATACAAGGGTCCGAACCTAGTTATAGCCCGGAAAACCCAAATACACACATTTTCTCTAAAAATTTCAGAATTCTAATTTTTATATATGCGTGCTGATTCCAAATTTTCAAATCGCATGGGGATATAGTTGGAGGAAGAAATATTTGGAACTGACTTATGCAGGGTTTACAATCTTTTATGGACGGTTGGGTTTGTTTGTGGTCAGGACTCATAAATTATTCGAACTTGCAGGCATCAATTTTAGGGTTAGAAATGGGCCGTATTTAATTATGATGTTAGAAGAAGTGTATTTTAAACGCATTGTTATTTGAATTTGCACAACCAAAAAACTGAAATTCCTGAAAATGGCATAGTCGCAAGGGGCGCACCTTAGACTTTTTTCGATTCTTTCCTATTTTTGTTTTTGTGCTATAGAAATTGTATCCATAGTTTAAAAAATATGAAAACTTTATATAGGTACTTACATACATATATAATTTTCTCCGTAGACTCGAATAACGAAATCTCCAAACATGTATCGCCACTCATTTTTGGGTTATAGCTAAAAAATGATTTTTTGTAAATTTTTAAAATTGTCTTTTTGGCGATACAATCCAGCTTTAAGTATACGAGGCCTGTCTAAAAAGAATCCGACGTTCGGAAAAAAATATTGCGTACCTGACGGGGTTGGTAATCTAATCCCCTACAAAGTAGCCCACCAATCCTTCCACTGCTGGAGACGCCTCAAGAAGATTTTTATTGGAATGGATTAATTTAGGCAACAACCAGAATTCGCAAGGAGCCATTGCCTGGAGAGTAGGAAGCTTGACGAATGACTGGATTTCCATTTTTCGCATTATCATGATGCAACTGCCAGTTTTCGCCATCCGGAGATCTTCTTGACAGTACACTTTCGTCGCTGTTTTTTTTTCTTCCGGGGCGTATTCGTGATGCACAATTTCATGCCTCTCAAAGAAGATATTCAGCATCACCTTGATTTTGCTTTGCACCTGTCGCTCCTTTTTCAGCCTTGGGGACGAGGGATGCCTCCATTGCGATGACTGTGCTTTTGTTTCCGGGTCGTACTCGTACACGAATTGTTTCGCTTATGATAAAACTTGATGCAGCTACCATGCTACCAAGCAGCGAATAATTAATGCACCCGATGACGAAGCGAAAATTCAGGCATGCGCATGAAGGTGTCATCCAATGTGCAAAGTGGCGCCGCCTTGTAATCATTATTTTGCGCGAGTAAGATTTCGGTTTCCAAATACGTTATAAATTAAAATAATTATGAATATAATATATCTATTTTGTGTAAACTTTTATTTCTATACTGGCATAGTTCATATTGTTCAACGTGGTGGTACACACACACACAGACGTACTATATGTCAAAAATATATCATATTAAATGTCAAATACACGTCATATTAAATGTCAAAATTAAACATTGAAATTAGACATAATAAAAAATAATTAGAGTATGAAATAAAGAAAGAAATACTATAGAAAAGTTCTCGTAGCTACTCCAGGTTTTAATTATTAAAATTCAAACGGAAAACCAATGAAAAGATACCGTCATAGAGTGAGCACATAATTTTATATTTATTATTAAAACTTTGTAAATATATAGTCAAATTTTAATCAAAATATTAACCTAGATAGCCACAAAAAAGACACAAACTGAAAAGTGTTGATTCTTCGAAATAGACTAATGGATTCTTTTTCTGTATATGGCAAATGAAAATGATTAATGATGTAATTTAATTCGGCTCATATTTTTTCAAAGAATGAAGACAATTCAATTCAATCAAGTAAATCAATGTTTCTTTAATCTGATACAACACTTAAACAAATTGATGGGGAAATAATCCATTAAGTAGCTTTTCAAAACAAATATGACTCATCTTATTGAGTCAATTTATCTAATATAAAATATGTTATTATTAAATAAACTGTTGCATCTTAGAAAGCCCAATTGGTTTGATTGGTTTGATTGTGTTGATCTAAGGAGGCTGTTGATACGCCACTGTCTCTTTGTTGTCGTACTCCACGGAGACACTTTCCAGTGGCCTTATTTGGTTTCTGTTTGTCTTCAAACTGCTGGATGGGGATAGTTGAAAGCTATTCCGTAGTCTGAGTGGTATTTCTTTACTGACGTACGTTAATGTTTTAATTCAATTTACCTTTTACGTGGTTACATTAGCATGAATCTGCTACACACTGCGTCATATAAACATAAATGTTTTCTGTAAAAATAACAAGATTTTGGATTGCAGTGTCCAGGTTCAAATCATGAAATGGAATGTAGAACTATAAAGTCTCATTAACCTATTTTTTTCCTGAAAGTTCGACTTTGCCTAATTGCACCGACAAGGATTAAATTTTAAGCTAGATGTAAACAAAAAATGCAAATCGAAATTTTAACAGCAATATATTATAATAATTCATTTGATATTTCATTTCGATGCAATATTGTTAATTTAAGCGAAGTTTAATTTTTAAGTTACGTTAAAAAACCTTAGTAGGTACTCCTTGGAAAATTTAAGAAGAAAAACGCTGTCATCTGTCACATTTGATTTTTTAACGGAAGTATTTTTGAAATAAAGACACTTTTAAATAAATTAAATTAAAAATAATAAGTACCATGTATCAGCAATATTTCACAGAAGTTTAAAAATTTATAACAGTGTATATAAATATAAAAAGAAGAAAACACATACTAGTATTAAAGAAACGTATATATTATGTTGGATTTATACAGTGTAAGCCGTAACGTAACGTACCATGCCGAGACGTATCGTAACGTGTGATTTTTCTAAGCTATTTTATACAGAACTTTTACGCTACATTTTCGTAAAAAGTATGCTTATGCTCTGTTGATACAAGTGTCACTCCTATTAGTCACAGTCACATAAAACAGACTATTCGTAATGCAGTATTTTGTATATTTATTTCCATTTAATATATTAACTAAACTTTGACACATATTAGCCACACAAAACAAACTATAGCGCAGGGTAGTAATAATTTTCGTAATATCGCAACGTAACGTAACGTGCCGTAACGTAGAAAGATAAAAGTTGGCGATCTTTGGGTTTTTGACAGGTTACGGCACGGTACTTGACGTTACGGGTTACGTCTATATAAATTGTCACATATATTTGCATTGTTTTATTCTTTACGTTACGTTATAGCACGTTACGTTACGGCTTACGCTGTATAAATCCAGCATTAATTATATTTACAATTATTTCTAAGTCAATCGTTATTCCTTTTACGGAATATAAAATTATTTGACACAACATGGCCATTCTCAGTAGTGCCAACGTATAGTACGGAAATAAACTACAATTATTTCAAATAATTTTATATTCCGTAAAAGGAATAACGATTGACTTAGAAATAATTGTAAATATCATTAATATATACATATAGATAAATAACACCCAAAAAATTCTACAAGTTATATTTCATTTTAGGTATCTTTCAGGTTGATGACGTGAGTCTTCTGCCTAATCATTTTCATTATATCATTTTGACAAGAACATTGTCACTTTGATAGCAATAATATTTTGACATTTCGATTTTGAACCGCTAAAAAGTTATTATTTTCAGGCAGTCAAACACATGAAATTAAAAATAATAACTGTAACAGTTCAAAATTAAAATAAGTCAAAACATTGTTCTTTTGAAAGTGACACTTGCAAACAAATCAGCTGATTTCAAGCGATCTTGTAGATCGCTTGAGTCACGTCCTTGCTCAGGACCTAAATAAATTTGAATAGTATAAGGAGTAGAGATCTGTTGTTAAACTTGCCGTGCGTAACTAAATAAAAAACAGATATTACTAATTTCTAATTTAATTTTTATAATGCCAATATAATGTAGTAAATTGCAAATATGTATAAGTAGATGACTGGTTTCTTCTACTATATTTTTTTACTATGTATAATACTGATACAAAATTGGTTTGAGGCAAATATCTATTGAATTTGAGGCTTACAAAGGCTATCATGCTACAAGTTAATAATAATGTTTACATTTATACATACAACAAATGATTTTTTTCTAATATTAATTTTCCTTGTCAACAATCGTATGGTATATGAATTATGTGTTAGGAAATACAGTTAGAATTATAATAATTTAATTAATGTATGTTCAAGGTTTCGTCCTCTTTACTTCCTTAAGTGCAAGTTAATTATCATTATATAGTTTATCATGTATATCATCATACCATTAAAAATACATTTTTTATTGTGTTTTACATTTTACACCTAGTAAAAATTCAGTTTCAGCGAATTGAATTTCATTTTAAATTTAATCGGGAAGAAGTAGAAGTACTAACATGGAATTATAAATATTTTATTAAAAATCAGTCGTTTCCTTCCTGGAATTTGAGATGACCTACTTTTCAATTCTAATAACTACAGAGATTAATTTTAATGAGACATAGCTAATAATAAACTGCATCACGTTATATTTCTTTACTACTTTTTATTTCTTACGTTTTATTTGTATTTCAAGACGTTCTAAACAAATATGTACATCTACCAAGGTTTCATAACTGAATGTAAACATAAATATAAGAACAAATTGTTGTTTCCCTCTAGCGAATTGTTGTACCTGTACTGTAACAAGTCGTTAGAATTAGATTTGTAAGAATGTGATTATCCTTGAGAATAAACTATTTTACGTCTTATTGTAGCGGTAATAAATTAACTCTGTCGATATGATATTATAACAAAGCAATTTTCTACTTCATGCAGGTGAAATATTTGATCTCTGGTCATAAATTTATTGTTTGACTAGTTTGTTTTTAACAAAAAATATGACTATATTTATTACACTATCAAATTTACAAACATGTATTTTATTACCTATTATTTATTATGTTTTTGTTTATTGTAACACTTAAACTAATTGTTTGTACTTTGTTTCAGATTTTACAAAACCTAGGAAAAGTAGACCGCACAGCAGATGATATATTTGATGAACATTTACAAAATTTTACAAAACAACAGAATGCTGCCAATAGACTTCAAAAGGAATTTAATAATTACATCAGATGTATCAGAAGTAAGTTCATCATTTATTTATATTGATTCAATCATGCCCCCAAAATAATAAATTAGAACACGGGTCGTTTATATTAAAACTAAATCTTAAAAGGGGATGATAGGAAGGGACTATCAAAAATTTAAAAAAAAGTTTTTAAAATACATATTTCATTTTTTAATATCCTTAACATTTACGTCACATATTTACTCTATTCCAAATTCTTACTATTTTCAAACTTTGAGGTATAGCTGTTTTGAAATCTGAAATTCATTATTATACAGATGACAAAAAAGGGCCTCTCAAAATAACTTTTTTATTTATAATTATTTTTTAATTTTCTTGATATATTTATAAACTAGGCGTAAAGGCTCACAAATCATGGTATTTGACATGATGGTTGCACTTCCGGTTTAATCGGAAGTGGCATTAACTTTCATATTTCAAATGGGAAACCTATATATTTTTATATATATGGAATCTACGTAAAATTACGAATGTTTGATAAATTACAAAAACGTAAGAGAAAATTATGAATAATTAACCTGCTAAGCCATGATATCAGGCAGGCTGTGAAAACAGTTGAGATAATATTGAGTAATATTAAAGCTAATTGTAAGTTATTTTTGTAAGATTATATATTTTATTCCAAAAAAATGATCAATTTGTTATCACAGCCTATACCTGATATGGCTTACCATTTTAGTTTTTCATAATTTTTTCTTACGTTTTTAATTTTAAATTTTATGGCTGCAAAACTTCTTGAATGGAAAGGTGGTTGGGAAGAAGAAATTACTGAATATCAGTCAATTATTATTTATTTCCGCCTCTACCGGCTTAAATTTTATAATTTATTTCTTCAATAAAAATGTCAGTGGCAGACTAAGAACAGTTAATACCCAGGGCGGAACATTTTTTTGCGATTAATTAACTTTTTTTGTATTGACATAAATTTGAATAGGTGATTAATTACACTTTTTTTATAATTTCACCTAAAAAAAATCGGTGAAAAAACTATTATTAAGTGAGTTATGGTCCCTTAAAATTTGAAAAAATAGATTTGATGTCACGAATACAAGTTTTCATATAAAACTGTTTTCTTCATGGCCCTAAATGTTCTTGGAGTATATCTATTAATATACACTCTTCCGCTATTTGAAACTCTTTACTTCCACTGGCGGATTATCGAAAAGGCTGGCTAGGCTACAGCCTAGGGCGCATAGTTTTTCGGGGGTACCCAATTTAACATATCAGCATCGTGGGGCGCATTTATCAAATTTTGACTTAGTTGAATTAAAAAAAAAAACTTCAGTAGGTTAGGGCGCACGAAGACCTTAATTTGGCCCTAGCTAGTACGAATCTACTCCTAACACGTTCTTCATCACACATTTTTTATAGGCGGTCTTTCAGTCATCAATTAAAATACATTCATATTCGTGACGAGCCGCTATAACGAAAACTTCCTTATATCCGAAGTAATTCAATTATAGCATTTAATTTCTTTATTAATTAATATTCATTATTACGTATGTATATATTTTCACCTTTTTTACTAATTTCTCTTAATTCGATTAAGCTGGAATAGCCCATTATTGTAGTTGTTCGTATTTTTATAAATTTAATTAATAAAATTGTTAACCCCTAATCTATACCCGAGTCGAGAAAATTCCCACATTTAATTAATAATATATTAGTTAATAATATTTTAACAAAAAATTGTTACTAAATAAAAATTGGGGAAACCCACATCTAGTAGGCACATCATCTGTTCATGGCACCCCTAGCTACCCTGGCACTCGGGACGGACCGCCCCCCGCTTAGCACCCCATTGATCTTAGTCACAAATTATTATAATTGTAAAGTTTGAGAGTTTCTACAAAAACTTCCTACAAAAAATACTTAATATGTTACTTAACATCCAGTGAATATTTTAACTCTTAACAGTAAGGAAGCTAGAAAGTTTTATTATTATTATTATTCTCAAATTCAAAAAAATGGACTTATGTTCCTCAATTACTCAACTTTTTTTTTGTGGATTATAATGTTATTTTTTGCAGATGTACAGACAGCGTCGAAGACGCTTCTGGACGCCGTGACGGACATCTACGAGAGCCAGTGGAGCGGGCACGATCTTCTCTACATGCAGACACAGAACATAGAGATGCTTTGGCAGGATTTCAGTCATAAGCTCGCCGATCAAGTCCTCATTCCGCTCAACACATACCAGGGACAGTTCCCTGAAATGAGGGTAAGATATCATCAAGTTATTTATTGAGGGTAAGACATTTATTTGGAAACATAAATACAGTAGGGAAAAACAGTTACACAGTATTAACTGTTTGTATGTCATATGAAAATGCTACATAGCGTAGGTATATTCAATTAATTAAAATTTACGACAAATAACTGACATAATTTCTTCGTAAAAGGTAACATGTGTGCACAGTAGCTGGTTTCAAAGTTGACAAAATATGAGCATATCTATTAATATTCAGCACAAGTAATAATATGACTAATACGACATATTTTAAAAATATATAAATTTATACATTAGTTATGCTTAATTTTCTACAAATGGGTTATTTTACTATGCTAAAATGAAATTCAAGAACTATACTCTATTTCAGTTAAGAATGGACTTGGTGGCGCTTCTGAGCCAACCCGTTTGACATAAAATTTATGAATTATACTTCAGTTCACGCAAGAAAATAACAGATAGCGCTTTAAAGCCGACCGTTTTTACATGCAATAAATAAGTAATTTAAAGTCGTGAAACGAAACTTTGTCAAAACTAAATATTTTTAACTGTAAAATGTACTATTTTAACACGTGGGGAGGGGGGCGATGCTGGTGCTCTCTGCTATATAATATATAATATCATCTGTTAGTTGTCAGTTATCAAATAAAAACTACAGAATTAAGTGATGTTTAACATTATTGCAAATTAAATATTTATTATTGACAAAGTTTGGTTTCACGAATTTAAATTATTTATTTAATATATGGAAAAACGGTCGGCTCTCAAGAACCATCTATTATTTTCGTACTTGAAATGAACACTTACGACGTCAAAAAGCTGGCCTGAACGTTTTGTTACAAATTTTTCGCTATTGTTTCGCGTTTAGACCGATCAGGGCACTAGGCCCTATTTTACTCTTAAGTCTATTCTTAAGTGAAATATTAATTATTATTAGATCAAAATAAAAATAATAATGTAAAAATATCAAGTACTCTTAATTATTTTATTTTGTCTAATATAGTTTAGCGCTTAAAACAGTTGACGAAGATATCCCTCTTAATGTTTCTGATTTGCCCAAAAGTGATACATTTTGTTACAATTTTTTTTACAAAACGTGTTTTTATTGAAGTGTCATTTTTTTTTATAGAAAAAGATCGACAAACGTGGCAGAAAACTAGTAGACTATGACAGCCAACGACACAGCTTTCAAGCTCTTCAAGCCAACATGTCAAAGAAACGCGATGATGTGAAGGTGATGCGTGGCCGAGAGCAACTGGAAGAAGCCAAACGCACCTACGAAGTCCTCAACTCTGAACTACACGACGAACTGCCCGCCCTCTACGACTCCCGAGTTCTGTTCCTGGTCACGAATTTGCAGACGCTTTTCTCTTCTGAACAAGTCTTCCACTCCGAAACGTCTAAGGTAGATACAATTTTTTTTATTCTAAATTATTAATTCTATTAAGAATAAGATTAAAATACTTTGCGTACAAGTTGACATTTAAGAACATTGAAATGCAGATAAAAATTTTCTTTGTACAAGTGGAATTCTTACGGCATAATATTCTAACCACGAATAGAAAGTTACATTTGTTGAAAATTATTTATAACTTTATTTATCGTTACTTATGTAACATTTCATATTTAATTAATTAAATTTTGTGCTTCATTAATAATTCATAATTATTAATTTATGTGAATAATGAACTATATATGGTTTAATAGATCATCTATTAATCTGAATGGAGATTACCAAGGTGACGCCTATTTAAAAAAATTAAAAAATGTACATTGCATAATAATGTTTAATTTTAATTATATATATTTTATTAAAAAATAAAGTTAAAAATTATTTAATAATGTCGTTACGTCACGGCCTCAATATTGCTAACTTCATATTCTTGAAATATGCGCGCATGCTCTGTTGTCGCGAATGGCTCAGATCTGAACTTATTTCGCGGTCGCGGGTGATGCAGCGTCGGTTGAGGAGGATGTGAGTACACTCAGTATCGCTCAGTTCAGGACAAAAAGAACAACAATTTACTGAATTTGCCTAAACTTATGATTTTAAAGCAGAACATAGTTTGTATTCAAATAAATATTTTTATAAAAATCGTTCTTTATACATAAGGATGAAATTAAATATTGAAATTTGAATGTGATATTTCTTAAAACAGCGTTTTAGTTAAAACAAGGCTTGTGATACCAGCCATTGTCTGGTAAAGTTGGATTCACGAAAGATGACTAATCAAGGTTACTTGTTTGAAGGAAGAATTCACAGCACTCTTTATACAGTAGTGAAGAACATAAATCTTTGAGAAAGGCATTATTTAAAAAGATCTAATTTTCATAAAAATTAGTAATTTTTTTTAGTAAAAATGTATCCATAAATACATATTTCATGTTATACGCCTATGCATACGAAATGCAGTACAGTCATCTACACTTCATTTCACGTAAGAAAATAGCTTTGGTTTAGATAGGGATATAAATTATGCTCTTTGATTGGTCTGAATGCAAACCTATTTCACAAAAACGAAAAAAAATATCACCTGTCAGTCGTCACTTTTCAATTAAAATCTACAGAATTAAGTGATCTTTTACCATGTTTTGTTGCAATTTTTAATATTCAGGTCTCGTACATTTTTACAGATAAAAATATTTATTATTGACAAATTTGATTTCACGAATTTAAATTATTTATTTAATGCATGTAAAAACGGTCGGCTCTCAAGCGCCATCTACTATTTTCTTACGTGAAATGAAGTACACGAATATATTAGACGGCTTATAAATGACCTTGAATAGTCATCTTTCGTGAACCAAACTATACAAGCCAATATGTCCATTACTATTTTTTTTCTCGGATATTATTAATTTATTGGAAAAATAAAAAAATATAGGGGCCTATTTTTTTATTAAAATTAACATAAAACTGTGGAAATTCCCATTAGTCAGTAATTAGGAGGAATAAATTCAGAATTTTTCTGGTCTACTTCCCTGATTTCTGAATTCATCCGCCCTAATTAAAAAAATATATATTTCTAATTGTATAAAAGTAAATTATTTTGTAGGTATTTGCTGAACTGGAAGCGATAGTAGACAAATTAGCGACAGAAAGCCAGCGAGGTTCATACACAATCAAGAAAAATAATGGAACGACATTAGCGCCTAAATCTGCCACAAACTCAAGTCTCGTCATAAACAACGGCCCTGCTTCTCCCACAAACTCAGTCGCACGTAAGTATCTGCTCAAATTCAAAGCCTTCCTCTCACTTTATGCATGAATATTATGTGCAGGCAGATAATAATGTATTATTTCGTTATTCGTTAAATTTTTGTTTTTACTCGTATTGCAATTTTCTCATTTGTAAAAGAAAGGAAATAGGGAATATTATCAGAAAATAACATGGAAATTCAATTTTTGTTACCTCAGCAATTTATTTATATAAGATAAATATACTAGTTTTTCAAGGAAAAACATTTGTTAGTTTTCAATTAAATTTATAGTTCTGTGTTATCAAAAATTGAAATGTATTTATTTAAAGAGAAATAAAACTTATACATTGTTTCAGCTAAGAATGGAGTTGGTAGATTTTACATGCATAAAATAAAGAATTTAAATTTGTGAAAATCAATTTTGTTCTGTCTACACATTTTTGCTTGTAAATCAGGGCAAGAAACCGAAAAAAATAATTGTTAATAGTTGCCTAAACTCGAAAACGTAATTTTTAAAATGGCTTATGCAAAAGCCGGTTTCTTTTATACTTTTAACCATTTTTTTAATCGGTTAGATTAAACGGCAAAATAAACCTGTTAATAAGATCGTTCAGGAAACAAAAGTACCCTCATATATTTATATTTCTACGCTCGTTAATTAAAAAAAAAGAAAAAATACGTTTTAGTATTCACTGTAGTTAGATTGTATTACAATTATTATAGAAGAGCTCTTAGCAAAAACAACCTTAGTCCATTTTTACCTCCCATCATAGATAAGGGAGGTAATGTTTGCGGTCCAAAAATGCTATAGTGAGTTTTCAGTGAATAAGCATGAATTAGGGTCCACAACACGTTTTTACTATTTTTACAATGTTGTGTGTGACGATTTTTCCTTCCACGATAACTCTTATATCAATCCTCCAAAAATTTCTATTTTCCGTATTTAAGCTTTCTGCATTTATATAAGGAGTTGATTAGATTTTGGATGAAATTGAACAACCGTAAGTGGTACTTTACTTGAAGCCCATAACTAGTTTTTTTTAATAAAAAACTATATTAAAATAGAATCAAAAACTTTTCAATTTAAGTATTTAAAAATGTATATCAATGGGAACAACATATTAAATTTTGGCTAAAATTGATGAACCGAAAGACACTTTAATTGAAGCTCTGAACAGATTTTCGTGAAAATTTTTTTTATGATATAATGAAAAACTCAAATTTGGTGTTTAAGACTTTTATATTAATGGGAACGACATATTAGATTTTTGCTTAAATTGATAAACTAAAAATGGTACTTTACTTGAAAATATATTAAAGTATTATCCAAAACTTCTCAAATTTGGTATTTAAAACTCGTATATGATTGGAAACAACATATTAGATTTTGACTATATATGATATACTGGATATGCTACTTAATTTGGAGCTCGTAATAGATTTTGTATTACAGAATTTTCTATTTATTGGAACAAAAAATTATATTTGTTTACAAACGATCAACCGAAAGTGATATTTTACTTAAAATTCATTGCTATTTGAAACATGGAATTGGCAGGAGGATATTTGCTGATTACTTCAGATTTTTTTGAATCAAAAAATATTTTTTTTAGCTTTCTTACTTTTATAGATTTCTGCAACTTAATTTAACTCAGGATCATGTTTAAATACTAGAAAATTATTTACTGAAGGTTAAGAAATAGAAAAATAAACATTGATGAGCAATTATATAACTATTAAACATTTTTAAATTCTAGAAATTTTTTTGTAGAAACGCTCAAACTTTAAAATGTAATAAGTTGTGACTAAAATACCTTATGCGAGAAACAAACTGTTTGGCATCCGTGAAAAGTACTCATATTTACAATATTTGAACTACGGTTGTTTTTGTCAAGAACTCAATTAAAAACAGCAACAATAGTGCACCTGTTTTTAGAAACGGCTTAAAAAGTCGGATTATTTGTTTCAGTTAATAGTGAC
The DNA here is from genome assembly GCA_951394225.1 of Harpalus rufipes. Lineage (NCBI taxonomy): Eukaryota > Metazoa > Arthropoda > Insecta > Coleoptera > Carabidae > Harpalus > Harpalus rufipes. The sequence continues at coordinate 25,780,615 of OX596279.1, read as the reverse complement.
TGGTTCTATAGTAAATAAAAATATCAGTTTCGGTTATATATCATAGTTTTGGGGTTTATCGGCTTTTAAAACTAGTTTAAAACCAGTTTCTTATTCTGGTGTAAATATGTAAATTATAAATACAGAATCAATAACGTTAGTTATTTTGATGATTCGTTAGAGAATTTAATTTTAAATTCAGTCATATAATATTTTTATACCCTTGCATAACGTTTTTTTTTGAGAAAAATGCATGTAAAATATGGCTGTAATAAGAGTGTCATGAATGGGTAAAATGAATGTGTTAATTTGTTCACATAGAATTAGAGTGCCCTGACGGAAAGAAGTGAATATTTTCTTCTTTTAATTAATCATAAATGTCAACGCAAACGAAATATTCACGTATTTCTTCCATGACATTCTAATTCTATGTAAAAAAAAATCATTCATTTTTTACATTCATGGCACTCTTATTATAGCTATATTTTAATCAAATTAATATAAAATTTTACATCCATTTTTCTCAAAAAAAAAAAATCATGTAAAGATATAAAAATTATCCCACTAAATTTAGAATTAAATTCTCTAACGAATGAGCAAATAAAAAATATATGTTCTCATTTAAAATAAAAAAGTTAGGTTCCGTATTTTGAGAAATACTGATCGAAGAAAATAATTTTTCTTTTCTTTACGTTTGTCTGTGAAATAGAAATTGTTTGCCCATTTAACCATCTTTGTGGCTCTTATAGTTCGCGAGATAGTAATGGTGGCCTATTTAAAATGAACACCCAGTGTATACAGGGTGAGTATGGGAAGACGCCTCCCTTTAACATTTTTAATATAAGTAATAAAAAAATTGGCTCATATAATTTTTTTATTATTTTACAGCAGATGTAGATATTTTTTTATAAAATCAGGTTATAACTATCAACTTTTATTTTTTAAATAGCAACCTATAATTATTTTACTAAGTTAGGGGGGGGGGTCTTCCTAGACTCACCCTGTACATACTCGCCAGTTGTTAGCGAACGATTTGCGTTTTGTGAACCATTCTTATCTGAAACGAAATATGTTTATGAATCAGGTATAAATTATAAGTAAAATAAATGGGAAAATATCAGTAGCGTAGTTAACTAGTTGTACATCTAACACTGTTTTAGTAATTAACATGTGTGTTGTTTGACTTAGTTGTTGCAGCCCCATCTGAAGAAATTCCTGTAACTCCTACTAAACCAGATAAAGCGCTAGATAAGGGCACTCCTCCACCATCCCCCATGAACACATCCCCCAGCACCCCTCCAGCTCTGGACTCGAGTCCAGCCGTTTTTCCAATTCCCGACCCTATCCCAGTTTCCACCCCCGCCCCCGTGGTGAACGGGAACAGTAGCCCCGTCCAGCCGGCCTCGCCCAAAACTCCCAACGCCAACGCAAATAATAATAACATTTCCACTACCACTGCTACAGCTACCGCTCCGACGACCGAAACCAATCAGACTACCACGGTCGCCAAAAATCTTGAAGAACTTTATGATATCCCTGTTGGTAAGTTCACACTGGAGAGGATAGATAGGTACACGAACACGAAACAGTCACTTTTATATAATACTAGCTGTGCCCGTTGCAAGTACATATTTGCAACAAACAGTATTATGGAGTAATGTTACTAAATTATAAAATATCCAATTATTCAATTTTTGCTACTCTTCGGTTTTTTTTTTTTTAACAAGCGCAGCTTTGTTGGGACACATTGACACTCTGGTTAATTATGTGACATAACACAATTAATAATAAATAAATCATTTATGGCCGGTTTGTTAATAATTTTATTGCTAATTATTTGATGAGAAATTGAAGATATTATTGTATTGTACAAATTGTATAGCAAACTGTAGCAATGTTCAATTTTCTAACACAAATATATTTAAAAAATTCTATTTACGGTTAACGAATACTAAATAAAACAGTAATGAGCAACCATCAAACAACAAAACAAAATGAAAGATGTTATGATAATTTATAAACTGCAAAATTTGGTGGCTCATAGGCGCGTTTTTATTTTATGGGCGCACTCTTGAGTGTGCTTACGAATACTCCCGAATCTCGGTCATTAGCAACGTTTGCGCCGCTCTTTCCGTTCTCGAAACCAATGCCAATGCATTTTTATTTGAACTTTGAGTTATTTATAAAAAAAAAAAAAACTATGCAAAATTTTGAACTCTACTTCTACGACACATCCGGAAACTGAAAAAATAGCTCTACAAAATTTGGTGTAGATATGTAAAACGGTATAAATTTGTATAGACGTCAAACTTTCACTTTTATATATAAGAAGATTGTTTACAAAAATTAAATAATATGTAAGATTCATTTTATTGTATAATGAGACAAACATTTTTAAAATTGTGATCTAGTAAATTACTTGACTGGGATAGATGATGGAAGATAACGATATTTTTGGAATTCAGTCAACTTTATTTCATTCCCGACTAGGTTCGACACCACATGTGTCTTCCTTAGGGGATGAGTTTTCTCAACTGTTTGTTGAAAATAGTGAAAATCTTTTGTGATTTAACATAAACAAAGTATAGAAATATATGGAAATTATGTATTTTTTAAAAATACAAGAATTAAAAAAAACATAATTTCCATGTATTTCTATACTTTGTTAAATCACAATATATTTTCACTGTTTTCAACAAACAGTTAAGAAAACTCATCCGCTGAGAAAGACACATGTAGTGTCGAAACTAGTCGGGAATGAAATAAAGTTGACTGAATTCCAAAAATCTCGTTAACTTTCATCATTTTTAAAATTATTACAAATCAGTGTCATTAGAAAAAATAGTTATTTGTGTATCAAGACACTGATATTCTATTTTATTTTATCAAGAAAGTGGTATTTATTTGCCGAAACCGGTTGGGCCGAGGAAAATAAACCATATGAATAATAAAAAGGAACATCAACGCCAAGGTACATATTAAATTTTATTTGAAATCGAAAAATTGTGAAAGTGAAAGGAATATTTATTTTTATAGGTTATGTGTACATTATCTATCAGTCTGACACTGAATGTTGTTTACTCAGATATTGAAGAAATTGTAAAGAATAGTAAAGAACATTCAAAATTATATATTTTTTTCTCAAACTTTTTCATCGGAATTGTTTAGTTCGTTCTTCCTGCACATATTTTTTTGTCATTTTACCTATAAATTTACTATTGTACATCATACAAATGGTGTCTGTCGATTTTTTTTTTATAAAATCGTGAAATTCATCTCATTTAATAAATATAGTATTATAAAATAATTTGAAATATGCGACTTTTCATAGAGTATATGAGAGAGAAAATTATTATTGTGTAATTCTTTAAAAGTACTATTGCAGTAGAAGGTATGTAAATAAAACATTAAAATAAATACCAAACAATCATAGTTCCAAACTAAACTGGTAGAACTCGACTGCGGTATCCGTGAAGCTGTGACGTCAGCATTGAAATATTTGAAATTAAAGGCAACTATTAAAAATCGTATCTCGGATCTTAAAAACTTGTGTATAAAACATACACCTACATATTTAATTTCACCTGAAAAAATAAAATCAGAAAATATGAAATGACCCTATTACCTTACATGTGCAATAATTACCATAAGGTTGACACCACAGCATTTGCATGAAATCGTCGTATAATGAATTACTTTAGTGCCAATATCTGAACTTTTAATGACGATTTGTGTTCACTTTTTGACGATTTCAAATAAACAAATATATAATATACAATATGTTTTATGGAAGGGGGCCTCTACTACTATATATCTAATTTAGAATCAGCGCGTTGAAATGTATCTAAAAGTACATGTAAAAGGTAGATATTTGAAAGTTTGACCCAAAGGTAGGTTGATAACTGTATTTGTGTTTGGGGGGGGGGGGCATAACTCAAAAATAGGTATAAACTTATGGGTATAGGTATCAGCAATATATTTTATGAAAGGGGAACTCCACTTTCTTGTAACAAAATAAATTACAAAGAATATGATTGAAATTAAAAATATAAATGTGACTTTTTCGTTTTTGTCTAAACCATAGGGGTTGCATCCATAGTATGGTCGTTTTGTAGTAGTAAATGTTTATATAACTATTATAGTAATGTGTAATGTAGGAATTTATATATTTCATTTCCAGCAACATAGCTATAATTGTTCCCCAAAAAAACTATTTGAAAATTGTGATTGCATGTGCTTGTTATATTTTTGGTTGATTATTTTAATATCCATTACTTTACTAACAAATACAGTGTGTTATTAAAGTTAATTATTTTTTTGTAGGTGCTACTACAGATAATCTGCCTCCCGGTGTTTTGTACAGAGTGAAAGCTACATATAAGTATACTCGTGAAGATGTTGATGAACTATCATTTGAAGTCGGTGATGTTATCAGAGTTGTTGAATATGATGATCCCGAGGAACAGGTAAAGTTGATTAACATAATTTATTCTTTAATTATTATTTGTATTAATAAAGCTGAAATTATTGTCTGTGTGTCTGCTCCACTATCATTTCTATTTCTAAACCTTTCAAAGGAATTTCATGAAATTTTACTCAAATATTCTAAAACGGTATGTTTAGAAATTATATTTCGTATGAAAATATGACTGACATTAATATAAGAAATGTGAAATATTTCCGACAAATACATTTTTATGATCGTAAACAATTACCCAAAAACTGTTTATTTATAAAACACGAAATAAATATCTAAAGCTCCATACAGACTATTTGTATTCGCAATTCATGATGCGCGATGCATGTTTCGCGAGCAATTTGTGAATAGTGTGTAGGGACTTTCTCGTTCAAAATCGATTCGTGATTCGTCTGTTCACAGTGATTCGCTCTTTGAGGCGTTAAATTGGCGAATATCAAAGACCGCGCATTAACACGTATCAAGTTCGCATTTGATGCATGCCAGTTCTTTAGTGCGCGCTAGTTCGTGAATTTATTTTTTTACTCGTATTTTATTAATTCTAGAACGTCTCCAGGGTCTCCTGTATGATATATAGTTTATTATTATAAGAATTTTTTTTTTCGTATATTATTGACCCGTTAATTTAACCAATTTAAAATAGAGTAAACCGGTGTTTGGATGAAAACTTATAAAAATTACATTCTCGATTTCGAATAACCATTAATACACCTCAGCGGTCGTTGATAGTTGAAAATATAACAATGAAAAATATTAGGAATTAGGAATAAATAAATGAGATTCACTGTAAAAGTTGCTTATTATTAATATTGTAAACATTTAAAATTTCACAACCCTACACAATAAAGAACAAGAGAAAATTAATAGGAACTATGTCCTCTGCGCGCATTAATTACCGCTGCTACTACTGCAGTCCACATTTCTTCCCACGTTTGCACCGGTGGCTGAGAACGCCTCACTGCTCCTCCTAAGATATCCCTGACATTTTCAATTGGTGATAAATCTGGAGAACGAGTAGGCCATGGAAGCACTGATATTCTATGCTGATTAAAAAATATTAATAACTTTTCTCACAACCTTGCTGAAATACGGCTGTCGGATTGAGTTGCATATGTGGAACAACTTCCGATACTAGGATTTCACTAATGTACCACTGATTGTCTATTAAGCGAGATTTCCAGTTATAAGATATTGCACCCCAGATCATAATGCCTTGTGACACACCGACTGCAAGCCACATTCTTTCAACCCGACGTCGTCTAACAAGTATCCGAGAATCATTTTGGTTAACAAAATCGCGATTTATCACAAAAGATAATGTTATGCCATTCATGATTCCATAGTCGTCTTTCTCTGCACTAGTCAAATTACAAAGATTTATGGCGCGCGGTCAAAGGAAGTCTTAATAGTGCCCGGCGTGCATGCAGCCCAAATTCCGCCAAACGGTGATGAATACGTTACATATAAAGAGAGGATATCTTATTACCCTCCACTACTGCTTATCTAAAGCAGGAGCGCTTTGAGTGCGAGCTAGACGACTAAGATGACGGGCCCTCCCTCCTATGGGCCCCAGCTCCTGTCTGCCGTCTTTCTATACATGTCTCTATCCACTGTCTCCAAATACGTGAAATTCTATTTGCGTTACGATTTACACGAACCGTTGTATTACGCTGTGATAAACCACTCTCACGCATACCCACGATACGGCCTCTTTCAGAATCATTTATTTGACCAAATGCACGTCGTTGTCTTCCACGAGGCATATTTACTTGATAAGTTAAAATCGAACTGAATTTGAATCATCATTTTGCTAGAAACATTTAATAAAAAAGTTTTTGCGGTAATTAAATTTGAACATGTGTATTTCTTCAACGACTATACTCATCGATTCCAAATTTTAATCGTTTACATCACTAATAATAAGCAACTTGTATGCTGAATCCATTTAATTATTCCTAATATTTTTTTGCAAATGATTGGAGAAGAATACATGCTGTATGACTGAGATTTCAAGTAATTATTAACACCTAATATACACCAAAGTCGAGAAATTTACCCACAAATAAATAAAATAAATGTTGTGTTTACAGAATGTAAATTGTATTAAACATGTTGTTATTCTCAGGAGGAAGGATGGCTAATGGGCATCAAGGAAGGAACCGGCGAGAAAGGCATGTTTCCGGCCAATTTCACACGGCCTCTGTGAACCAATTTTAACTAACGTTTAACCATTGCCAACATGATTTGTTATTGTTGGGGTTTAACCTACAGAGTATTTGAACATGAGGTACCAACTAGAAACTGTTATATTTTTATGCGAAAGATTTTTATCATTGATATCATAAGGTATTTAATTATATAACAATCTCATTTATGCTCATACCAAGATAAGAAAAAATATTTTAGACAATGATAACAAATATTAGATTTTTAGTGTATACTTGAAGTGCCTTTAACTGAGAATGTGTGAGTCCAATAAAAACTTTATTTTGTCTTCCAAATTCTATTCCACTGTGAAACTTTTGGTACAAGTAAACAAAGTCGTTTCGATATGAAGAGATCTTACACATTTTATTTAATTAGCAGTTGTGTTGAAGAACTGCAGGAATGTCATGCTGCAGCTGGGAATTCTAGGTATTATGCGACTTGTATTATATTATGTATCTGTGTAATCCCGTCCTAAGTTGCCAAATAATTGCGTACTAGTATCCATTATCGAGATAGTCATTTTATGTTGGTGTTTGTATAGGTAGACTGCGTGGATTTGTTAATTATCATTTGTTTGTGACTTGTTCTGTGTGGTTTATACTTTTGTTTCAGGACTAAAGAATAATTGATTACTATGCAAGTCACTTTTATATTTTTCATCTATAAATTTATATTGGTGTCTACCTTTTTTTCTGAACATAGAAAATACGTCTATTTGAAACTTACACAAGTGCAATTTGCACATAGCGCGTCTAGCGGTTCTGCGTAGAAGTAATGGTTGCTATGGTTACGGCAATACAAACAAAGAACTGTCATCAGCCATTCACAATACAAATTCAACTATGCAAACCATAGATTAAGGAAAATATATAGTAGAAGATTGGGTATCTCCCTTATAAACCGTGATAACAAGTTTTAGTGCCGTCTATGAAAAGGTCAGAGAACTAAATTTGACAGCCGAGAAAGTTGCGGGAAATATGAATTCAGTTTGAATTATTCGAAACTTAAAATTTTATTTCTTGATAATGTTATTAATAAAAATCTATCGAAAATAGATAATTTATTATAGACATTATCAAGAAATGTGAAATATATGTTGAGCTATAAAAAAAAATTACAGTACTTAATATGTTAATGTCTTTATTTTAAATTATATCATTACATTATTTAAATCAAATAATAAATAAATAACTACAAATCTCAAACTACACGGCGACAACTATTAAAATTTAAGAACATACTACTCAAGGAATCAAAAATTTGAATTATTATTATTACAAGAGGTAATATTATTTCAAAAAAAGGGATGTTACTTTAAATGTCTGCCAGAAATGCACTGCTTCATTGACCTCGTTATCGATGTTCGTCCACTTTTTAACAAATCTACCCTCTTCTATACTATTTTTTTCTTAAAACTGACACCATACTATTTCAACATTCTTTCAAGAATCTTATGAAGCTTCACGTCCTTTCGCCTAATAATGTAATATTTTGCTGCTCTTCTACGGTGTAAATATCTAAGAGCACCACCATGATGGAAATTCTCCCGGTCCACTTACATAAACCATTTCTTCTATTGGGCACTGTCAACTTCTGCAAGAATGTGTCTTCACTATGCAGGAGTTACAAATATTTCGAAATATTATTAATTTGTTGTTGTATTTTATATCATCCCCGTATAATAATGCTAGTATGAGAACTAATATACTTACCGAGAATATATTGAATGATAAAGTAATATATTGCAATAAAGATACAATTTCACAAATAACAGTTTTAAATGTCAAAGAATTTTGAACGATGCAATAGAGAATTGTGAGAAATTTACAGCAGTTCTCAAACATATGTTACCTTTTTATAGTATTTTGACATTAAAGTTTGAGAATCCCTGTAAAATCTGTACTACTAAAGCCATCTATGAAAGGGTCAGGAAGTATTTCCAAACGCTACTAGATTGAAAACTTGTTATCACGTTTCTGTATGCAGTTTCACCCCCTTGATGCATACGTAGTAAATGTCATTTGATAATTATTATGAATAATTATATTAGTTACTTCAGGCACATCTTCTGGTTATAACCCTGATTATTACAAACTGGATATGAGAAAACATATGCCTTACAATGCTATTCTGAGGAACGCTTAGGACCAAGTGTGAAAGATTTATACGAGTACGTAAGAGAAAAAGGGATACCATAACTTTCCTAACGAAATGCGCAGATGCCGCGGTAGATCATAGAGGTCGGCATGGACAAGGAAGAAGTTTGATAAAGAACTATTATTTTTTTAAATTCATTTTTGAATAAAATTAATGCATTGTATGTGTCTGCCGCAAAATAATAAAAGAAGAGGGAAAAAGTCGAATAAAATAATATTTTTGAAATCATTTCTGAATAAAAGTAATAGACCTTTTCAATTTAACAGCTATCTCTATCGCTGCAAATAGTAAGTGAAATGGCGCCAACAATTGCCAGCTGAGCTGTTAAACGAAACGTCAAAATTATTGCAATTACTAAAATACCTATATTCTTGGTGAAAATTTACATCGTTAGATATTTTAGCTTCAATAAAAGCTTTTGTAACCTCTTTCCCGAAGATTTTTGAAGTTGTCAAAGACTTTTCTCACATTTTACGTCTGAATTTGGAAAAAAAACAAACGCCATGGATCTCAGGAAGGAAGCATGTATCCATGGCTCCCGCCATTTCTTGGCATAGTATGCGCATATTATCTATCTCTTTAAATTGAAAAGGTCTAATTTTCTGAATAAAATGAATTTATTGTATTTATTTCATATGCCGCAAAATAATAATAGAAGAATCAAAAATCTAATAAAAAACTATTTTTATCCATTTCTGAATAAAATGAGTAAATTCAAAATGCACTTGATGTTGATGATTATTCGCCAACAAGTTGGAACAGAGTAACTGCGAACTATGAAAATGAAAAATCACAAAAGTTTCGTCGCCAAGTATTCCTGAGTTTTCGCAGTACGCGTTTCATTACGAATATTCTCTTTCTAACCTAAGCGTTCTCTACTTATTCCATCCAGTTCGTAAGTTATATGATCTGAGCCCTGAATGACAGATGAAAAAGACAATGGGAGGGGGTTTGTTTGTATTGTGATGTTCTATCTCTCTCGTGTGTGATGTCAATTCTGTAAATGTCTATTGGCAATATTTCTTTATCAATTAATGGATAAAGTAAATATTGCAGAGTGAAAATTTTAGCTTTTATACTTGGTGTTCAGGACAAAAAGTAGATAACCGGTCTCTATATATTAACCCTTCGGAGGTCAAAGTTATAAAATACAATTATATTAAATTTTAATGCTTAAAGATATTAACAAAACAGTAAAAGATTTATAAAATTTTGATTCTAAACTAAAAAAGAATACAAAAATTATGAAAAACCGCAGAAAAAAAATTGGTAGTGTATCTCACAGACCTCCAGAGGATTAATGAAATGATATTTAGTTCTGAAACGCATTGTACAATACAGATAGTAGTAAATTAGATAAGTAGATGAAAAAAGTAATAATTTGTTATTATATTACAGAGTTTTAAATTACTGTTATTTAAGAAAACAAATATTATTTTTATTCTATTCGCGGACCATACGAAACAAGTCAATTTTGCATTTTATGCCGTTTTATTTATGTTGATAGAAAATATATATCTTTTTAATTTTAATTATATGTATAAAGGTGCAACTGTTATTATTAACACTTGATTTCAATTTTATCAATTATTTAAATTAATAATTACAATTAATTTGTATAAAGGAGAATATAGCGACAGTATAATGGAAACGTTTTATTATTTCAACGAACAAACGTAAATTTTTTATTTATTAGGAAGTACTGTGTGAATTTGAATTAAAATATTAACTTTGCTTTTTTACTTTTATTGTTTGATCATGTATTACATTATTTTTATCTTTTATGTACAAGGAATGTTTTAATAATGTCTTATCTTAATCATTTTCTTTGTATAACAGCAATACTCTTTTAGGATGTCATAAGACTCCATAAATTACTCACATTTTTACTTATACATTAGATTATATAACACAGTGTGTATGTACAGTTTTTATTGTAATTCAAATAAACGAAATATGTTACATAATAAACATTAATAATTTACCTATAAATTCCATGCATTTATGCCGAGAAAATAATATTTTAATTCAATATATTTTCATATAAGAAATAATGCTATTAATGCATATGCACACGCCAATGCAGGTAAACCCCATCCAAGGTCTGGAAGCCTTATTTACTTGAATTCAATCCTAGTTTATTAGGGAATTGTAAGATTTCATTTTGTGTTACTTAGTTTAAATGCTAATGTCGCAAGTTAAGCATCAAAGAGTAGAAAAATATATTTTATTTACAATATTTGAGTTTAAATTTGCCGCTTATTCGATCGCTCAGTATCTTCCTGCTCTGCGTGCCTACAGCGCCGTTCAGCAAAACGACAGCAGATCAGTACACCGCCATATTGTGAATAGGCGGTTGCCGTATAATCAAAAGTGATTATTATTGTGATAGTGCAATTTAGGAAAGGTGTTAAATACCATTTCGCTCTATGGATATTAGTCTAGGTACGCTATTTGTTCCTCATTTATTGAATATTTGTGTGTGTGCAGTGGTGAAGCTTGTAAAAGCTCGGTAACCTAAACATAGGCCGATCCAATACGTGCTATCCCCCCGTTGTCCATTTGTTCCGATTTTAATCTTATTAATAAACACGTGCAAGTATTGGCGTTAGGCTTCTCGAATCTCGTTATTGTAAATGGATTATGTGTATGTGAAATTGTGCCCACAGTAGCTATAAGTTAGAATTATTGTAGTCAGTTGTAGGATCCTATTCGACCGTCTCGTAGGTAGCCTAGAGTAGTTACCACACCCAGTGGGGGAGGAACGGGGTTCATTCGCTGTGTATGTATGAGTGTGCTCGTATGTGTAAATGTGTTTTTAATGTTCTTTTTTAACGAAATTTACAATTTCACTATAATATGCCCCGTAAAAATGCGGACATATTTGCAAAAAATTATGTAGATACAAACAGCTATATGTTCAAGAGGTTAGATGTTTCAGAGCCATAGTTCCGATGATTTTAAATAATTTGTAACGTTTTGAGATTGAATAAATTATATTTTAATGATATATAGATGCTGTAAATTATGCTTATAAAATTAGTATATTCTAGTATTCACCGGGAACTGCGTTTTGAATAAATATTGTTTATGTTTGAATAATTTTTCTATATTTATCGTCCAGTAATATTCCGATGCTATTTATTTGCACATGTGCTACAAATTTTAATCGAAAATTAGTACGCTTTAAAACTTTCTGACAGTTCACTTGCTGAATAAAAAAAATTGAAGGTGTAACAAAATACGATCGTGACAATGGAAAGTTACAACAGTAGTACAATAAACATTAAAATAACTGGTAATATTTGAGTGATAGTGTGACGATGGGTAATAATGAGAATGTGAAATGAAGGGGTGTGTTGTTATTGTATAGGGTTCCCGGCGCGTGCATGCTGCTAGCGCTTGCCGTGAGCGCGTTGCTTCGCTGTGTGTCAGCGCCAGCAGTCACGGACGCGGCCCGCCGAAGGTAATACAGTGCCGTCGTCGCCGGGCCAACCATGACGTGCTGCATGTCAGAGGAGGCCAAGGAGCAGAAACGAATCAACCAAGAAATCGAGCGGCAACTCAGAAGAGATAAGCGGGATGCTCGGAGAGAACTTAAACTGCTCCTGCTCGGTATGTACTCACTTTTATTGTTTCCGGTCTTTTAAGCGCATACCTAACCTAGTTAACTCGTATTTACCAATTTAATACCATATGCATTATTTCGTTAGTACTTTATTTACATTACATTCTTTTATTTTCGTTTTGTTCCACAACAATACAAATATTTATATTACTTTATTTAATTTATTTCAAAAAGAAAGTTTGGTTGTAGACGTCAAATGAAAGGTTATTCGCGATTCAATATTTGATATATTTCCTTTGTATAGGTACCTTGTATTTCCCTAGATATAAACAAAATATTTACGGGAAACATCAAGTTTAGTATCAATTTATTTAGTTGGACAATGCATTATTCGACGTAAAATATCCATTTCGCTTTACTAGAATTCTTCCTTTCTATAATATAAAATTAAATACCAACTTGTGCAATTTAAATATCACCATTTGAATTTTTAATTACATTTATTACTTCTCATTAAAATGATTTTTCTCTTCATTAAATTTTTGTGGAGACTGCAAAGTTTTATCTTAAAATTTGTAGAAATAAACTTATTTTATTATTTGATATTTTTCCATTACTTATGTTGCTTATTATTAATTTGTTTACAAGTGATAACATAAAAATATTGCACTACACTGTTGTATTTTTATTGTATTCTGAGTCACTTTTTTCGTTTACCTATGTGTTTATAAATGTTTACATGAAACATTAAATTGTTTACAATATTTTTATTTTTAGAAAGCATCCGATTGTTTATTATAATTTCACTAGACTAAAATCGAGAAAAAACATTATATGGTACAAATCTAATAAGATTCTTACAAGTATTTCATATTATTGGACAATAGACTTGTGTGAGTCATTTTACTGCATATGCAAAAACAAATATCATCGCGACAATGATTTACTTATACTTCAGAGAAAAGGGGAGTAAATTATTTTACTGAAATACATAATTTGAAAACTTTATGACTCATATTTCATGAAATTCGCCATTTATTTCATTATTTGCCACATGAGAGTTAGAATTGTGGAAATAGTCCATAAAACAAGAAAAATTTTAATATCTGAAACGTAAAATTTGTATGTAAACAAAACTGACCTCTAGAATTTGTTTTTTGTAATTCCACGTGGATTCATATTGCACAATTTTATTTTAAAGGAAAGTAAAAATAGTAAATAATTAAATTCAAAATGGTGGAAGCATTAATATTTATTTCAATAGATTTTTGTATTATTCTGCGGGTTCCATGTTTATTCCAATAATATTTTTTCTGTTTGTTTAAATGTTACAAATGTTTTCCTGAGCTCAGTTTTTTTTCATATTTGCACAGAAACATATATTATAAGTAAATAGTAATTATTTTTAATATTGCATTTGAAAGTTAATACTTCATGTTTTCCAAATTTACCAAAAAATAATATTGTAATCAACTTAAAGATAACAACCTTAAGAAATAAATAAAGCAAAATTTTCTTTTATACAGTATTATTTGTGATGTAATGATTACTAATTTTCTAGCAATGCTATATATTTACAAACTATCGTTAAGTATAAAATATCATGAGTACCATTTCCGGTTGAGCGGTGTTTACATAAAAGTTGATCAATTTGCGATATTTATAGACTTAGTTTAAATATAAAATTTCATGTATTTCCGTTAATTAGAATTTGTGACAAGCGTGTCCGCAGATAGACATACCTTATTGTAAAACTTATTTTCAATTGCAGAAGTGGACTCATTTGGTTCTTGTATTGAATTATAAAAGTGCATCTATATACAGGCTGTTTCACAACTTCGGGTACAAACTTTAAAGGAATATAGTAAAAAAGCTTAATCAACAAACTGACTAAAATAGTTATCGAACAAAATGTTGTCAATGCCAGCAAATACAATAAAATTTTATACGAAACATTTTTCTCAATTTCTAAAAGTTAATAAATTATTTGAAAATTAAATATTGGCCAAGGTCGACAAAAACTTGTTGCTTACAATGCAATGCGACCGGAATCGAACGATATGGCGCCATAAACCAGAAAATTCAAAAATAGGTGCTAAATATACGTTAGAAAAACAATTAATAATTACATTTTCTTCAAAAATATGATTCTATGACAGGAGATAAAGATAAATGTTGCTATATTTATATAATTAATCTGTAAAACTAATGTGCATTCATACGTGTAGTTCAAACACATAATTTTCCATGACTTGTATCATTATCAACGTATATAATTTTCCTCGTCTGAATACTATCGTATTCATGTTATCGTAGGTTATATTTTCCTTACCGTTTTTTTATTTATTTATGGTTGCCGTATGTTTTACCACAATTAATAACTGTTAAAAATATATAATTTTTACTGACAGTATTTATTTTTACATTAAGGAAAAAAATATTGTAGATTTCACTGATTTAATTTAATTAATAATATTAATTATTATATAGTCATTAGTCATTTTGTATTTTTTTTTCTGAAAGTTCGACTTCCGACCAAAGCCGAACTTTTACATTCTTTAAATGTGTCACTGGCTATCATTTAATTTTTAACTTGGTCGCATGGTGCGATATTTTGCTTGAAATATAATAATCCCTATGAAATTCGAATACTTCAACTTGTTATGAGCAAAAAGAAAAAGGTTCTGTTTCTCTAAATAATAACATGACTGCAGATGAAGTGATTATGGTAAATTTAGAAAAAAAGAAATTGATTAGTATTTGTTGAAACAATGATATTCAAGGATAATTATCATAACACTTATAGAATGTGCATGTGGCGTGACTTTATGTATATGTATAATAACTTTTTTATCAAGGTTTTCCTTCAATTTTGAAATATATTGAAATATTCACAGTGCAGTTATTTGTGCAATTAGATTTTTTTAAATTCTATTTAAAATTATTTTATTACATGTGTATAGTTCAAACAAGGGCAATTTTTAAGTAATAAGTTTTTTATCTTTGTGTACCTAATAATTAATCTTTTCCTCGTCTATTATCTTTGTCCTAATACATATATAATTACCTCGTCTAACAAATTTTATGCTAATATATTTAAATAAAACAATATTTGGGTATATTTCTCTATAAAGTTTATTAAAAAACGACGTTTCGACTTCGACAGCCAAGTTTCCTTCATTAGGTCAAATAACAATATTATTATTATTTCCTGATGAAGGCAGCATTAATAAAATCTATACGGTACTATTCCAAATATTGTTTTATTTATATATTATGAGTTCTGAAAGCTTCTTTCAATTCTTATTGGGATATTTCAATGAGAATGCGAACCTGGTGTCGAAATTTGGAACTAAAACTAGGAAGCAATTTTATTTTATTCGTATATTTTTACATATACGCGTACAGTTTATGTAGTGGAGAATAGATGATAGAACTAATATTTACAATTAATTAAACTATTATTATATAATATTTATTGTAAATCTGGCCCAAAGAAAAAACTAAACGGTGAAGATAACCTAACAACTACTAATTACAGTATTTAAAATAAAATATAATAATCTACTGCTACAACTAATGAAACAGGAAACAAGGAAATATACTTTACCTAAAATAATAAAGGAAGAAAAGTCAAAATACAAGAAAAATCAAAGAAAAACTACTGACAGCAATGTTATGCTTATGGAAGTTAAACAAAAGTGCACCCTTGTCGAAGGTTTGACGTTGGTGCGCAATGCCATCTCTACGTAGTGAAATATCCCAATACTCGTATATATATACATTTATTTTAAAAAATGGAGTGTGTGTATCTACTTTATTATTTGACAATAGATATAAAGAAGAATTAAAGAACAGTAACTTTTAGAGGAATAGCAAATATGAAAAACGAGATCATAAATCAAGAGATATAAACAGAAAATGAACAAATATTTAGTAATTTTTTTTATTAAATATATAAATATGTTGGCATTTTCAAGACATTACTCATTGACAAAACTATCTGATTTTCTCTGAATACAGTGATTCTAATGTAGGAGACCGGTTCTTTCTAAGAAGCTCGAAAAAAATAAAAGTTACAGTCCGCCTCTGCGGGTGTGTTTAAAACATTCTATGAATCAAGCCCAATGTTTTATTAGTGTTATAAAATTCCAGACTTGATTGAAATGTAAAGCCAGAGATGGAAATAACTTTATAAACAAAAAGGGTTATGTTGGTCAACAAATACGTATACTAAAATAATTTGACTCATACTTAGAAGGGTCGTAAATGTTTAGCAAATATTTAAACACAATGTAAGTGTAAGAAAATTAATAAAAGATGAAGTTATCGTTTAATGCAATGTTTTTAGTTAAATAACTTTAAACAATATAAATAACATTCAACCCCCTTAAATTTAAATGTTTCAATTGATGATTGCATAAAATAGCTATTAATTAATTAATGAACGTTTGAAATATTTTTTTTTCTACAATCAACATAATAAAAAAATATAAAATTGTTTTGTTGTCATGAAAGCAATTGTAATGATTGCTTAAAAATACCATGCTATACCTCGTTTCGAAATGAGCTGTATAATGAGATGTAACTTTAGTAGGGTTCTCCTAGAATACCGCACGCTATATACCTAGAACAAAACTTACTCCGCTAACAAAAGAAAGATCCCAATAAACGTTTCAATAATCCCGTTTGAAAAGTCACATAGGTGTAGATACGAGTTTTCAGAGAGATATGTGTATGTATTTTTTTTATTTATTAATTATTATATTCGATATATAACCGGTGATACATATAAGAATGAGTTTTTTCCATGTTCTTTTATAATTTTCCCACGATGTATTGGCCGTTGATGAAGATAAAATGATAAGACACATTTTTATCCACTAAAAACAGTTTACACTGAAAGAAAAATCGAAATGTAATTTGTCAAGTTTGATTCTATTTATCAAAAATTGTAACGAGCCTTTTTGAAATTTTACGAGTGTTTATGAATATGGGCAATTATGTATGGTCAATAAATGAGTATAAGTCATGTTTTTATTAAATATATACATACGAATCATACGATCTCTATCGAATTCAGTCTTTCGACAATCTCTTAGCAAACAATTATTGGTGCGCTACTGGAATATCTTTGACGGACTGATTTACGTCAAAAATTTAGAATATATTCCATATATTTTCTATTTTTTTTAAAATATTGTTTATTAATAGGGCTGATGCGAGAATTTTAATAGGCCTTCTAAGTATCATTTTTTTGAAAAATGTTCTTTAAAAAGCCTCAAATTTGAAAATATCACGAAATATCCATTAGATATTTTACAATTAATTGTTGAAATTTGTGTAATATTTTAGAAAAGTCACGTGATCTGAAACAGATTGTGAAGTTAAAGTTTATACAGCTTAATATGTGACTAACTACCGTCTAATTTTATTTATATAAATAAGGTAGGTGATGAACAAACTGTTTTCCTATTGGCTATGAATGACGTTCCGTATGTACTTTGATGTCACAGGAGTGGGGAGCTGTTTTTCATGACTATTTTTCACGCTAATCTTTTATTTAATTATTTACGAAAATAAATAAATAAATATAAAATATATCATCACGGCATATTATCCATTGCTAGGTTGACCAATCTGCTTTGTACACAGATGTCGATGATGATGATGATGATGATGATGATGATGATGACATATTTGTACCGTGCGGGTGTTTACCAGGCGTCACCTCACGGGCACTCATTGCTGGCATGGAGAGTGTACCACAGGGATCAATTTTGTACCATTTCAAATTCGAAATATTTGGTGTCGGTCGGGATCGAACCCGGTTTCCTAGATTCGTGGGGTTTCGTGGCCGCGTGCCTGAGTTCTGGGCGTGAACAATAATTTATTATTATTATTATATTTATTAATATGAAAATTATTGCATAAACTTTTATTTAAAATACTTTTTAAGAAATGTGAAACTGGCTCATTGCAACAACGAAAATTTCCAAAGCGGGCAGCGACAACAAAACAAAAAATCTTATATTTTAATTATTTCCCACACTTATTTTAAGTTTAAGAACACTTATTTCCCACATTTATTATATCAAAAATAATGATACCAGTAGTAAAAGTAAAATATTAAAAACATGTAGCAGAAAAACAGAAAACATTGTTTACAATGTATGCATCTTAAGAGCACGTTGAGATGTGCTCATGTGCGGTACTCCAACTCTTCGTCCAGCTCTTGTGCCCGCTCCCGGAAGCATTATGCTTGCTGGCGGTGTAGGTCATGGCGCGCCGCGACGCACACGCGGGCGCGAGGCAGTTGTGCTATCGACCGGGACGCCGCCGTGGACTGTGAGAAGAGGTTAGAGTTAGAAACGCAAACGACCGGAGTAGTCTTCATCATTGTTTATAAATATGGGATTTTTTAATGTAGTCGTAGTCGATTTATGAAAGAATTCGAAAGAAATCTATTTTTCTATGATCATTTTGAGTCACTTCCTTATATAGTGAAGCATTCTTCATATTTATGTCCGGTTTGATTTAAATTCGATCCGATAATAATACAAGTTTTTCATAGGCAATATTGTTTTCATTTATTTCATATTCATAACAATTATTGTTGTTTTTAATCTAAACAAAAGAATATAGACAAGTTAAATATTTTTTTTATTCATAGGACCGTCATAAAACGATGTAACACTTTTCAATGGGGTCCTCCACCGTAGTAACAAATTAGAACATTGGGTCATTTATATTAAAATTAGACTTTAAAACTATATGTTATGGTGTATCAAAATTTTATAAAAGTTATTAATTTTTAAAATAATCTAGTTTTTAATACTATTTGCTCATCTCTATATCTACGTCACACTACTCTATTCCAAATTCTCACTACTTTCAAGGCTTCTGCAATTGCCTTTTTGAAATACGAAATCTATTTTCAAGGATATAAATGCAGAAAATAATGTATCACCGGAAGTAAACGAAATAACACTTGATGAGGTCCTATACGAGTTTTTTTTTTATTGGTTTTCTTTTCTGGTAGAACTGGAGGAACTAAGAATTTTTTACGTAATAAGCAAAATGTGAATTTTTATAGTTCAGAATTTATCCTTACCAGTGGTCGACAAACTGTTAGTTTTAGAGAGTACAATTTTTTTTATATACATATAAACTTATACTTTATATTCATATTCATGAAGAAATAATTATTAAGCATAAATAACATAAATAAAATTTTCCTAATAAATTATAGAAAATTGAAACAGTTTGACTATTGTTTGACAATATTGTGACACAAACTATGGCGGCGGATGGCGCTAGTGTTTGTCCATTAATGGTTTCACAGTAAGCGGGCGTACAAGATATGCGAGTCCTCATTTCAATTCAGGCAACTGTTATAGAAAAATTAATTGTATGCAACTTTTATTTTAAGTATTTTTCTCTAAAATACACCATAAACGATTGACAGAGAAAACACTGCTAGTCATCCCCTAATCACCATTCATGCTACCACCCATAGTTATTAATCGACTTCAATCTCTTGTAGTTTGCGAACTAATTATTTAAACAAAAAAATTTTCATTAATACTCATTAATTTACGTATATTTTCTCGTTCTTATCTAAGATAGTTAAAATTTGACTATGATAATATCTCATTTTATTTATGATGCCACGCCAGATATTTTTTTGTTGCGTTTGTATAAAAGTGTTTATTAAATTGCTTATTATCCACGCATTTATTGACCTAAAGAGCTATTTTGACATATTTATCAGCGGTAATAAAATAATAAATAAGGGTTAAAATCAGAATATAGCCTCCTTTTAACATAGATATAGTTTATTACGAGTTTAACCCACAAATGTATAATAAACATGGAATAAGACAACTCTAATAAACTGTCCATAAACGTCATTTTAACACAGGGTTAAGAGATATTCTCGAAATACCTAATCTGGAAATAGAAAATTATATATTTATAAGTGCTGAAAAAGAGTTACACTATTTGAGAATAATTTCATATATACAGGTGGTGACCGGCACAGCCGAACATAGGACTTTAACATGTAAAATCAGACTTTCCTAATTTCCTGCTTCCCTAATTATTTTAGGTAAAAAAGCTTCAGATAGAGCATAAAATTCTGCATCAGAATCAATAAACAAAATTAATGTTGTACGCCTTGTAACTGCAGAAATTAGGTATGAAAATGTTGAAAATCGCCTCAAAAATAGCAGTAGCCATGGAATTGAACAAAATAAATAGCAAATGTTAACGATTTATCTGTCAAGCTAGGTTAATTTATTTTTATTATTATTTGTAATTTCTGTTCAAGTGAACAAATATCAATTTAAATTAACAGATAATTGTTAACTGGAACAGAAATTAGAAATAATATCTAATAAAATAAATTATTCTAACATGACAGATAAACCGTTAGACATTTGTTATTTATTTTGTCTCAATTCCATGGCTATTGCTATTTTGGGGTGATTTTCAATATTTTCATATCTAATTTCTGCCGTTACTCAAGGCATACAAAATTAATTTTCCTTGTTGATTTTATGCTTTATCTGAAGCTTTTTTACCTAAAATAATTAGGTAAGTAGGAAATTAGAAAAGTCTGATTTTACATGTTAAAGTCCTATATCGGTCACCACCCGGTATATCTACATCACATAATATTAAAAAAAATATTACGATTTAACGAATAACAATAAAGACTTTCTAAAATTACAAATCGCTTTCAGTTTGAATAAATTTCATAATCAAATTTAAAAAAAATAGTGGAGGACCCCATTTCAAATAAAGTATCCTAGAGAAGTCCACATTCATATTTGTGTTCCTATAAACACACTTATTACACTTGTAAACTTTCTCTTTTTCACTTACACATTAGATGGGCATGCAAATTAAAAATGTATAATAATTTATTCCTTTTAATTTGCTAACAGAATCATCAGAACTAAATTAAAATTCCTGTATAATGAATTAGAAACGTATACAATTTTGTAATAGTTATTTTTCGAGATGAGCTCTTTATTTACAGATTTTATTTATATTCTTGCAACAATTATACCACAGACATATCGGAGACAGTCAAGTCACATCAAGGTTGTATGTTTTATACAAACGTGCAATTTGTAAAAAAATACTTACATTTAATTTTAAAAATAGCTCCTTTTGTCCGTATTTATTATTGATATGACATATGACACATTTGACAATTATGTGATCTGCAATATAAATTTTGCAATTATTATGGAAAATGATGTAATTTTAAATACATGTTATTGGCGATTGGGAGTATGTTTCGTATAATTTGTTTAATATTTTGTTAAATATTTTAATTTATATCCTGTTCAACTACCATCAAAATTCTACAAAAACCGTTTGGTAGATAATGGAAATGTGTATTACTTTAGGCTATATGAACATTAAGACGTGGAAACTCAATTATATTTCATGTATCTACGTTTTTGAAGTTGTATTATTCACACAATAACTTGTAAAGCATATCAAAACATACTGTAATAGAGAAATATTACTCATTACTCATGTAATGAAATGACAAAATAATTGTAAATGCTAGACAGCTGTGTATTTTGATAATGCAGTAACTACATACATATTTTATATGTCTGGAACTGACATACTTATAAAAAAATATAAAATTTTAAATAAAATTTAAATTGTTATCATTTAAAATTAACTGATAATTTTTACACGTGGTATCACTAAACCTTGAAATGCATAGCAAAATATTTATGTATTTTACAGGGACTTTTTATTATCACAAATAAATAAAAATTGTAATTATTGCCATTGATATACTCGTAATTAATTCTGAACTATATTCGCCGTTAAATAAGTATGGACTGATGTTCAACTTTTTCCCTTCTCCGCACCCTGTCCCTTGCCGTGTAGTGTTGCTACTACTTCATAGCTTAGCATTTTCAACATTGCCCGTGAACTGGCAACAGAGTAGAAATCTCCAGCCCATACTTATTTGACAGCAACTATAATAATACATACATACCGGGTGTAGAATTGAAATATATAATACAGGAATGATTTAAAAAATAGGGACAGATGCCTTCTTCTTTATTATTAATTTTAGACCAGAAGTAAGTTGAGGTGAACTTAAATATCACTTTTTGGTGTATAATGGTTCTAAATTCTACTTCCGGTTAAGCCAGCTTAAGCGATAATATCGTTGATTTTGTAAATAGAATGTGATAACAAATATAGTTTGGTTCACGAAAGATGACTATTCAAGGTCATTTATAAGCCGTCTGATGTAATACTACTTCCAAATAACTTCAATACATTTCGTATGCATAGGCGTGGAACATGAAATATTTATGAATACATTTTAACTGAAAAAATAAATGTAATTTATTTGAAAATTATGTTTTTGAAAACATAAAAACATGAACTTGGTGTAAACTATGGAATAATAATTTGATTTAAACGTCAACGTCACTGGGTAAACATTGAACATACGTCATTATTATTTATAATGATTAGGTTTGAAGTTGAATTCCAAACCAGTTCACACCTAAAAGGGACATTTCTTTTAAATTAGCCTCCAATGTAATTAAAAATATAAGTATGATTTCTACGAGACGGCAGTGGTATAAAGAAAATAGCTACTTGTCTCTATTTTTTAATCATTCCATATACAGTGTGTCCCATGTAGAGCTGCCCTCATTGGGATCTCGAGAACTATAAGAGATACAATGTCGGTTAAATGGAACTTTTTGTGCACCTATAGAAGGTCATCACAGATGTGGTTTCGTTTTTCCAAAACACTAGATAATCGGTCTGTACCTCAGTAGTTAATTTTTAACAACTGGTTAAAAAAATTATCCAATAAATATCAATTTGACAATGGGGAAGTTTAGTGTATTTTTTTTATTCTTTTATTTTAGTAGGAATGTCTTCAAAAGTGATATTCTATATTGTATTTCACTCAAAGATACCTAGATTTCTCAAAAAATTAAATTTTCTAAAATAATGACGTCACAGAAGTTCATAGAGAACGTATTATCTACCTTACGCATGTGCGCGCTGGGTTCACATGGCAAAAGGAAGTTTTAAAAATGGCATCTACTTGTTTTGACCTTTATAAGAAGTGCCAGTTCTGTGTTGTGATTATAGTTTTGTTGTTCTTCTTGTGCAAACGACTGTATCTATTTATTTCATTTAGTGTATTCAATATTAAAAATTAAGTATCGCATAATAGTTTGGAAACAAATATGTATAATTCCAATTCGAACTAAAAACTCATAACCACACTCAGTGAAAACGTAAACAAACCCAAGTGAACTCGCCAGCAGTGTATAGTGTAATGCCTCAACATACGTTCAAAAAGTCAGGTCTCACCATCCTTTCTACGCATGCACATAAGTCACTTGTGACGTCACAAAAGTGAAATAATTAATTATAAATAAATGAGCACATAATTTTAGCTTTCAATTACATTTTAATTTAGAATTATTCATATATTTACGATTAAAAAATATTTCACATGTAATTTCAATCACACTAAATTTCTCCATTTAAAAGTCCAATTTTTTGTTATGTGTCAACAAATTTGATTGGTTATAATTTTTAACCAGTTGTTAAAAATTAACCACTGAGTTACAGAATAGGCCCGAATGACGAAGAACTGAATTTTATTGATTTTTCTTTTTCAGATAACTTCTAAACTAATTAGTAATCAAGAAAAATGTTTAAAATAAAGAAGTTAGATATTTTTGTTGCCTAACCAGTGGCGTACGAAGTAAACTTTTATATTCCTAAATTTCCGAGATATAACACGAAGTTATATTTTTATAAATGGAATCCATATCTGATTTTAGTTTCAAAAAAATACTTCTTATGTTATTTTGTTTTGTGTTTGTTTTGTTTACTTCGGAATTTTATTTTTTCCTTATTTTATAGTAAATTAAGAGTTACTTTGGAAATATTGGTAACAATTCTATTGAAAAATATTTATTTTATTTAAATAATTTATTTCATTAACAAATTTTGCCCAAAAATCAATCAAATTCAAAAAAAAAAATATCAGGTCGCCCTTGACGTGTTATAGTGTAAATTGTAAATTATGAGATTAAAATAATAATGTTGAGCAAGAAAGTCATAAAATGAATTATATCAATTAAATAGAATATAATTAATAAAAATAATGATGTATTTTGTGAAATAAGTACAAAATTCGGGAAAAATAATGTGAAAAATTAAATTATGGGGAAAAAACAAATAAGAAACACAATAACCCTTAGATCATTGAAAAGAGAAAAAAATAAGTAATTTTTTGGGACTAAAATCAGATATGGGTTCCATTTAAAAAGTATATAACTTTATGTTATATCTCGGAAATTTACTGATTTAAAAATTTATTTCGTACGCCACTGGTTAGGCAATAAACATATCTAACTTCCTTATTTAAAACATTTTTCTGGATTACTAATAGTTTAGAAGTTATTTGAAAAAGAAAAAAATCAACAACATTCTGTGTTTCGTCATTATCTATAGTTCCCTATGAGAATTTTTGGAAAAAACAAAAGGACATCTGAGATGGCCCCCTATAATGCACAAAAAAATCCATTTAACCGACATATATCTCTTACAGTTCTCGAGATCCCAAAGGTGGCAGCTCTAAATGGAACACACTGTATAAGGAATATAATGGGGACATTTCACATTTTCTGATTTTATTTTTTCGTGAAAGAATAGGTCAAATTGAATATGTAGGTGTATGTTTTACATCTTACAAGTCTTTAGAATCAGAGATATGATTTTTTAATAGTCGCCCTTAATTTAAAATATTTACGTCACAACTTCACGGATAACGACAATCGAGCTCTACCGGTTTAGTTTGGAACTATGATTGTTTTGTATGATATTCATTTAAATAAATAGATGTTTTATTTACATACCTTATAAACACTATAATAATTTTCTCTCTTGTATACTCCGCTATCACCTGTCATAATTTCAGGTTAGATTGCTGTTTTGTGTTTACAACGACTAAAACGAAAATCGCGTGGAGCGTAAAGGTGTGTGCGAGTCTTTTTTCGCGATCGTCCAGAAAATGAGCTGTTTCTCAGCACCTTTTAGCTGTACAATCCTTCCTTACTGAGCTAACTCGGAAAATTGTCTATAGGTAATGGATCGGAAAGTAACTTTCCGATCTCTACCTGAACGTTTCCATGGCGATCAGTTATTTATTTATTTCTTATTTCCTCGTAATAAAAAAGTAAGGCTTATAGCTATAAATTTTTATATATTTTTTCAGGACCGCGAAAAAAAAAATTGTACCCAACATGACCTGAATGTGTCTTTACTGGGCTCTCAAGCTTTAAAAGCTCGCCTACGGCTCGCACTGGAATATGCCTGCTCGCCCAGTAAAGTGTCACTTTCAGATCTTGTTACATAATTACGTAAATTACTATTATATGAGTATGAAGCTGTAACGTCAGTGTTTACAGCCGCGAAAGTTTATTAGCATATTTATGAGTGAAAAATTGTATATTTCAAATTATTTTATATTACTATATTTGTTAAATGAGATGGATTTCACGATTTTATAAAATTTAATTATTATTACTTCCTTGATTATTTTACAAAAAAAAAACTTCAAATGAAAATTGTGGAGTATAAAATTTTGCATACAAAACAAATAAATAAATAATTATTTATTGTATATCAACTTTACAAGTTATTACAATTGATAATATTTTTTGTAACATTTCATTTGTCAACGTTGTATTGATGAATATGAGATAATGAAAGGAACGCACACAAATTCATACCTTACCCAGGATTTTAACCCAGGCACGTGAAGCTAGTACGCTATCACCAAGTTATCTCGTATGTTTTGTAACTGCAGAAAATTTAAAAAAGTACAATTTAATAGTGATAGCCATGGAATTAAAACAAATAAATGTATTTTTTTATTATTATTTTACTACTTACAACAATAATTAAGTCAAATACTTATTTTTATTGACAAAAAGTCACTGTATTTGATAATGCATGTAAAATAGGTCGACTCTCAAACGCTATTTACTATTTTCTTACCTAAAACGCTGTATAAGTATATAAATGACGAAAATTTTGAGTGCAAATGTTTCCTCATGCATTGATGCGTCCTAAATAGTAAAACCTTGAATAGATCGCATCGCATTCGCGGGTAGCTTAGCTGGTGATATTGGCGACGTTTGCGGCCACTTGTCCGGTGTGGAACGCGGGAAGTCGTAGGCGTGACGCCGGATGTCTGACCGCTCGCCACACAAGCCGCCAAAATGCCTCACACTACGATTACACTCTAACTAAACGCATACTAGTACACATTCTTCTAACCCTGCCTAAAGGATATTTCCATTCCTATAAACCCCACTGTGAAATATTTACATCAGACACATAGTTATTATTTTAATATTTCGTGCTGTCGAGGTGCTGTTGTTATTTATGTGATTATGTGAGGTCTGGTGAAAAAATGAGGTTAGTGGAGGTATTTATGAACCGAATTGGTTTTACTCATTGAAAAAATTACTATGCATTGATAGGAGAGCATTATTTTGCGGCTATCGTAAATATATATGTTACAGTAAACAGTAGCGTAGCTGGGGGGGGGGGGGGGTTAGATCGAAAGGGACAGGAGCCGAAATAGAGGGCGGAAAAATCTGACGAATGATAATTTGAATATACTTTATTTAGGGGGAGGGCGGCGGACCTACAAATATTTTGCACCGGGCGCTGAAAAAGCTTACTACGCCACTGACAGTAAAAGTAAATAGTGGGATAATTAGGCACTTCTACCTGGACGCTGAAATCATTCTACTTTCTTTGTCATTTTATTTCTATCTCAAAACTATGACAAGTACTATGAGCACTTACTTCGCATAAACTATTATCAAAAACTTAATTTTTTGTGGTATTATTAATTTTTTGGAAAAATAAAAAAAATCTTCATTTATATTGAAGCCAAAAATCTTTCTTCATTTATTAGAAACTAGCTGTACCCGTTCCAAATATTTGCAACAAACAATATAATGGGAATCACCGTTGCTTTGTTGGACACATTGCCACATAGGGAGAACTCTGGTTGTTTATTTGGCACAACATTGTTACTAATAAATAAATCATTTAGGGTCAGTTTGTTAATAATTTTATTGCTAATTATTTGATGAGGAACTACATCAATATTCAATTTTCTAACAGATAAATATATTAAAAATACAACACTCTATAATCAATGATAATCAATAAACTCGAGAAACGATAAATAATTGCACGGTTAACGAAAACTTAAATAACACAGAAATAAGCAACTGTCAAACAACAAAGAGATTATGATAATCAGTAAACTGCAAATTTGGTTTTTTTTATGGGCGCACTCCCGAGTGTTTGCGAATATTCCCGAATCCCAGTCATTACCAATGCTATCGCCGCTCTTGGTCGCTCTCGAAACTGATGCCTATACTTTTCTTATGTAAACTTTAAAAATATTTTTTATTTGGTGTCTTCATGCATAGGTACATTTTTATTTTGTATATCTTTTATGTGTTTAGGAACAATAGAAATTTTAATCAGTTTTATTATGCATTAATTTTATGTATCTTTCATGTAAGTAATGTTCATTTTATATAACCCTATTCACAAATTATTTTTATACACGCAATACCTTGGACAGATCACCTTATTCATATTTTTTTCTTTAAAATGAGATGAATAAAGCAAATGGCGCTTGAGAGACAACCTTTTTACCTCTCGCTAAGAGAAGTATTGGATTCATGATAAAAATCTCATATCCAGATTTCAATGAATAAGCACGTTTTAAGGTCCCTAGAATCCGATTATAACATTTTTACGATGATGTCTGTGTGTGTGTATGTGTGTTAGGTTGTTGGAGGTACGATTTCTCAAATTCTATAAGACTAAAGACCTGCGTAACTACGGATTCCTCAATCTAACAGTAATGGGAAGCGTTGAATAGGTTCTGGTAACAATTGAATAACCGGAAGTGGTAGTTTCTAAAAAAAAATCTAAATATTATTTTTTGAAAATTTATTACTACAAATAATAAAGATAATTCTCAATCTGACACATTTAATTTTTTTATTATATCTCGTATCGGTTTGGAGATATAGTATATAATAATATAGAAGAATCTGTTGTAATAAATTTCGTTGTCTAAAAAACAGTTGCGATATATAAATTTTTGTAATTGACAAATAAATGCACAATGTCTGTCAGATTTTTCTGGGAGGTATGAGGACATTTAATATCTATTATTGTATTATTAATTAAATATGTATTTAAATTATAGGTATGTTAATATTACATATATCCTTAAGAAATACCGCTAATACCGTCAATGAATTTGAAGAATTTTGAACATATTAGAATAGGATAAAAATTCTCATAGAAGAAGAGAAACAATTTCAATTATTTGTGTGTACAAGAAATGTTAAATTCGTTACTTATAGGGCAAGCAAATGAGGATCCGTGTCAGAAGACGGCTAGTAGTTATTCACATAGATGTCACAATTGTCATTATGTCATAATTTTTCATTCAAAATTTCAAAATATTCTGATGAATAGAAGTCATATGACTGCTCGCGCTCTATGCAACATAAAATGAAAATGGCGAGAGGTATTGTGCTGACCACAACAAATTTTTTATATCTATTAAATAAAGAATTTAAATTCATTAAACAAACTTTTCATTCTACATATTTTTGATCTGTAAAAATATACACTACATTATTTGAAAATTAAAAATTGTAAAGACAGAATCAAAAACATTGTATTTTAAATTTTATATCATATTTGTGAACAAATCTTGCTTTTTATTTACACTGCTAAATTCATAGTCATTTCCTTATACATTGATGCACTGCAAATATATAATCTTGTGATGTATAAAATTCAACAAGATGCATTTATATTATTGTTAAAATGGCACAAATAAGTTACTTGTATGTTGTCACCTCGCTTAACCTAATTGTATGTAATATGAAGAAGACCTCGGCAAATATAAATGTGTAATCAAAGAATAGTTACAACCTACACTTATTGATACTTAACCTGGATAGTTCGATGCATCGCAATTTATTGTATAAAATTTATAGTTAAAAAAAAAAATTACATGTAAATGACTTCCTGTAAGATCATCATTTGAAATATGTAAAGAACAAAATAAATTAATAATCGTTATTGAAAAGATAGAATAAATGAAATTTTAATTTGATACGGTACGTTCTATATATATTAAATTATTTCTACGTCGTTTATATCCACAGGATAAAATTTCTAAGTAATTTAAGCATAATATATCTCATTTAATAACTATTAACTGACATGGAATTATATTTTTCTTATCTATTAACAATTTCTGTGGAATTTGCATAAAGTTGTTTTATTATACATTATACATTACAGCGAACATAATGTTTTATTGAAATTTAAGATTATGGGTTCTCAGAAATTAATGAAAATACTTGTATTAAATTTATAGTACATATTTTGTTTATTATTATATTTTTATTTGTTTCTGATATTTACGAGTATTACAAATAAGAATATTTAAAATGAAAAACTGTTACGGGTGTGAACGCATAGTGTGCTTTTATAATAAAAATATTAAAATTAAAAAAATCAATTTCAGATAAAAAAGTATTGATATTTTAAATAAAACCTGCATTCTGCATCAATGTGTCAAATTTCAATTCTTAATTATTAATAATAACTAACGCTTTTACTTTCATATTTGTTATAATTAAAACAAAATATAAATAAATCGGAAAAAATAATGTTTCAATTATTCACAAAGCCTGTGGTTGCAATACAGGTTGTCAAGCTTGCTCACAATTGCTAACTTTTTTTATTTCAAGATATACCAGGTTGGTAAATAGGCAAAATTATGCCAATTTATGTAAGAAAATTGGTCATGTCGCGAAAAAAAATATCAGCGGACAAACTATATTTTTTTAAATGGAACCATATTTTTTATTCTTTTATCGAAAAGAGTTTTTTTTCTCTTTTCAATAAGGTAATATTGCTTATGTACAATTTTTTCAAATAAATAAGTTATATATGTTTAAAAAAAAATGTATCTTGTTTCTAGTTAAGCCATGGTTTTTTTTCTAAACTTATTTAATTTTACAGTAATAATAAAATAATCAAATAAATATTCAAATTAAAAGCTATCATTTCTTAGGCACATTTCAGCTCTTTCGGGAAATAGTTCCGACCGTTCTACGTTCAAGTTACATATTGACTTGTAATTGTTTTCTCGCAATTCTTCAACACTCTTACTGCAAAATAGTGAATAAAATAACAAATTTTATAAAAAAAAATGTTTCCATGGCTTACTTAGCTAAATTAACTAAAAACACAATACATAATTTTTAAACGTTAACTCGTTTATTAGAAAAAATTGTACATAAACAACATTACATTATTGAAAAGATAAAAAATACTCAAAAGATGTATGGTTCCATTTAAGAAAATATAATTATATGTTGTCCCAAATTTTAGGAACCACTATTTTTTTTTTCGTGACATGACCAATTTTCTAATATAAATTGGCACAATTTTGCGCATTTAACCAACCTCTTATCTCTTCAAATAAAAAATCTTATGTGGCCAGCACAATACATTCCGTTAATCCTGTGTATTATGTATAAAGTGCATACATAAATTTTGTTGCAAAAGATTCTAAATTTTCAGTAAAATTCCTTTTCTCGGCATCTGAATTCTACACTCCTGATAACAAATAAACCACATGAAATAAGAAAATCATGAAATTTTGGATGAAAAATTATTACATTTGTCAGTTATGGTGTTATGGACGTAATTAATAGCTGTCATTTTGACACGGGTCCCCATACCTGCTTGCCAAAGTCAGCAAAGTCACGTCACTGCACGCGCCCTATACATATTTTTTTGCAAAAGATCCTATATTTCCAGTAAAATTATTTCATAGACAAACCATGTAAATTGCACTTGACACTGACATCTTCTTCTTTAGTTTTTCCCATTCGTTAGGGGGTCGCTATTTTTTATTTCCTTCGTCCACTCATTTTTGTTTTGCGTGTCGTCTCTCAAGTCTTCCGCAATACAGTCCTTTCATCTTATATTTGGTCTTCCTATGTTCCTTCCACCTTCTATTACTAAGCTATTCATTCTTCTTCCAATATATTCATCTCTCCTCATGACATGTTCAAACCAATGTAATTGTCTCTCATATCTTTCTAGAAACTCCTAACACTAGAGTTATTTCCCTTATTCTTTCATTCATTTACTTTTTATGGATACTGACATCTGTCAATTTGAAACCTGAATATATTAGCAGTTTCTATGGTTTAGCTGGCTGATTTATGAAATTTAATATCTTTATAATTCTTTAACTCTATATCTGTTGAATTTGAAATATAAAATGCAACCAAATCGTATAGAGAATAATATATGCTTTAAGTTATAATAATATTTAACTAAGTTTTTCAAGAAAAACTGTTAAAATCTTCAAATGAGGATACTTCCGGTTGACCAATTATAACCAAAATCTAATCAAGTCTGCATATGGTTGTAAGGAAGAGGAATACGCAAGAATTGTAATTTTTGGAATTCTAGTATTGGAGATATCGCGGCCGAAATCGCGGTCACATACACATCATCGTAAAAATAGTAAAATCGTATTGTAACGACCCTAAAACGTCCTTATTCAATGAAAACTCACCACCGAATTTTTTGACCAAAGACAATACCTTCCTTACCTAGAGGTGACGGAAGGTAAAAAGTTACTATTAGTAAGCAAGCTTATAGAGACCCCTGTATATTTTTTTTTTTTTTTCATTTATACATACTGATATTAGACATCAATGAGTTCAGCATTTTTTCAAACGCGCTAATAGGCCTATTCAGTAAAATATTCGCCTAACAAATCGTTATCATAACGAAATCGTTATTATGAAAATCGTTATACCTACTTAACGATAATCGTTTTTTTTGTATCCGTATTCTGTAACACATTTAAAAAAATAACTTTGGGATCACGTTAAGAACTTTATTTCCTAAAATCAAATTATAATTTTAAATGAAATATCTAAAATAATTCATATCACTCACATCTTCTAGGTTAGATCAGTTCTGGTGGGAGTCAGCTGTCAACCTGTCAGTTAGGATATAAAATGATTACATGGTTGAATTCAGAATAAAATACTCTATCGAATGGGCCTAAAAGATATATACCGTCCTATTTTACAAAATATAACTTTGTATTGTAACTTGAGAACTATTGGTTTAAAAAAAAATTTTTCTTCTCTATTCGGATGTCCCCCTCGATGATTGTTTTATAGTATTTTATTTTATCTTTAATAATATGTATAAAAATTATTTGAGGTAGCTCGTTTAGCTGTTACACCCTGTATTGTCATTATTTTTATTTTTATTTAAAAGTATGAAAATTAGTATAATTACTTACAAATGTATAGTCCATAAATGAAAGTGTGTTTCATAATTTTTGTCTTTTTTAAGCAAGTTTATTGAGTTTCAAACTGAACTGACTATAATTATAAATCCGATAGTAGTCGTCTAGTTCATAATCTAATTGAACTAAATATTTTCCGATTCCTGATTCCAGACTAATTAAAAATGTGATATTAATATTATTTGTTGGTTACAGGTACAGGAGAGTCGGGCAAGTCAACCTTCATCAAACAGATGCGTATCATACATGGGTCCGGTTATTCGGACGAAGACAAACGTGGCTTCATTAAGCTCGTTTATCAGAACATATTCATGGCCATGCAGAGCATGATACGCGCCATGGATCTTCTCAAGATCCAGTACGCAGAGTCTTCCAACATGGTAAGTTCAATCATTTTTTTAAATTCTAAATATAACAGGAAAAAAAGATCCAAGCAGAAACTCGAGGAGGAAGTATGACATTGATGAGGAAGTATTACATTGGGTATTACTTGCAGAAACACAGGAATTTATATAGTATTACTAGGTATACTTTAGTATACTTCACTGTAACTAAACTTTATTCCAGTGAAGAAGACAGTGTAGGCTAGCTTAGGGGCTTCTAAAACTTGGGCTTGTTTATCTATCTCTTTTTCTGAAATTGCATATACCCTATTCCATTTAACCAATTCAGATGATGGCGCTCACATCAGCGCCAATATTAAACAGACGAAATTAAAAAATGGCGGTATTCAACTGCTGTCTTCTGACATTTTATTAAAATATTAAAGAGGTATCATAATGCCATCAAAACTTTATATATTCTAGTCAGTAAGTGTGAAATATAAAGTATTATCTACCTGCTTTCCAAATCGGATAAAGATGATACTTGACAATGCACATAAAAATGACACGAGATGCCACATGTCATGTACACTGACACTAGTCTGAAATTGTGCACTGCGTAAACTTGCTCCAATTTCAGCCAGTCGAAGAGTGCCCCATTCACTACAATACTGAATTGGTAAGGTGGAATAAGGTGTAGGTGTACAAATATGTAGTATACGATAATGTAAATTTAATAATAATACGACATAATAATATATGTAACGTAAATAGTACTATAATGAAAACTACTAGATACAGCAAATATCGATTTGTAATTAAGCAAAATTTCAAAATAAAGTTCAAAGAATTTCATCACCTTAAATTAAATTTTTGTTCGTAAGCTTATACAGATTGTCTCTATAAGCTTGTTCACTATTGATAACTTTTTTTATTTGAAGAGATACGAGGTTGGTTAAATGAGCAAAATTGTGCCATTTTATATTAGAAGGTTGGTCATATCGACAAAAAAAAAATTGTAAGCGGTTCCCAAAATTTGGAACAAAATATATATTTTTTAAATGGAACCGTATATTTTTTATTCTTTAATCGGAAAGATGTACAATTTTTTCATATAAACGAGTTTTTTTTTTTTTTTTTTTTTATATATTTCCCCAATATTAATTTACAATCTGTCTTTTTTGACAATAAGTAAATATTATAATAATACAATCAGAAAAATATCGTGTAGTGTAAATGTCCAGTGACATTCACACTCTGTACAATTTGTTTTACATATATGTTATGTATTGAATCTAAAGGGTAACTCTAGTGGTTTGTGTCTTTTGAGTCTATAGATGGCCATACTGTTGTCTAGTAGGTTCACTGCACTGTGATTAGGATGCACTTCTAGTCTTTTTAGGTACTTTGCACTATACCTATTAATTTCTTCTTTTATTGTATTTAAATTTAGGTCGCTATGGATAGAAAGGTTTTTCACATACCATGGAGCGTTTAGTATGGTTCTTAGAGTTTTAGATTGGAATCGTTGTATTGTATCGATGTTGGAGTCACTAGCTATTCCCCATAACAACGAGTTATTTAAAAATGAAAATTTTGTATACTGTTTTTAGTTAATAATGTAGCCAAGGAAGCCATGGAAACATTATTTTTTTTATAAATTTATTATTTTATTAACTAATTTGCAGTAAGAATATTGAAGAATTGCGAGAAAAACAATTATAGTCCTACCAATATGTAACTTCATATCAATTATGTAACGAAAGAACGGTCGAAACTATACCAAAAGAGCCGAATTGTACCTAAGAAATGATAGATTTTACTTTTATTATTTACTTTGATAATTTTATTATTATTGTAAAATAAGTTAATAAAATAATAAGTTTATAAGAAAATAAAATGTTTCCATTGCTTACTTGGCTAAATTAACTGGAATCAGTATACATGTTTTTTTTTAAACGTTAATAACTCGTTTATTTAAAAAAAATGGACATAAACAACAATACCTTATTGAAAAGAGAAAAAAAAACTCTTTCCAATAAAAGAATTAAAAATATATGGTTCCATTTAAAAAATATATATTTTGTCCCAAATTTTGGGAACTGCTGATACAATTCTTTTTTTGTCGACATGATCAATTTTCTAATATAAAATAGCACAATTTTGCTCATTTAACTAACCTCATATCTCTTCAAATAAAAAAGTTACCAATTGTGAGCAAGCTTATAGGGACATTCTGTATACAAGAGATATTCATCTGTCAGTTTCGTGATAACTATAGATTTTGTGTTAATTATATTTGTCATTTGGACGTAAATTCCTACTTTGTATTAGCCTGTACAAATGAACATTATTGTAACGATGTAGTCTTATTTAAATTAAAATGTAGTTTTTGAAAATAATCTAATTCATAAAACTACTATTTCCAGATTTCTGTTTTCCTTATTAATAACTATTTTTCTACATTTTTTCAACGGAATAGCATGCAGTATTAATATTAATTAAATAATAATAAAACTTTTTTTTTTCACAAAGTACGAGTATAACAAATGGACATTGTAATACTTGTTTTTCATTCTTCCTATTTCGCATTAATTTACTTTTATTTTAAAATTATTGTTAAAAGAAATATTAAAATATCGAAGTTGATTAACACGGAGAGTTTCAATAAACATTTGAATTATTTTTTTTACATTAAATAAATATTTCATCACGGCATATTACCCATTGCTGGGTGGCACACTGCTTTGTATACAGATATCGGTAATGATGGAATATTTGTACCGTACGGGCGCTTACCAGGCGTCACCTCACGGACACTCATTGCTGGCATGGAGAGTGCGCCACAGAGGACAATTATTTTGTGCTATTAAAATTCGATGTAATTTTTGGCAACAATAACTTACAAGTCAGGTTAGAGTTACAATTTATATTTATTATGTTCGAACCTACAAATAAATACTTTAAATTTTAAATTAAAAGAGTTTTTATTGTTTGATGTAAATATTATACTATAAAAAATCAAATTTCAGTAATTTTCCATGAGTAATGAAAGATATTTATTTGACACTTAGACTAAGTTACCAACTTAACAATTTAAAAAATCCCTAAAAGAACATTTCTACAAAAACTTTCATTATAAAACTTTTTGATAAAAACAATTGTACAAAATTCACTTTATGAACGCGAAATAGGAAAAATATTTAAACTATGAATTTTTGAAATTTTTAATAAATTTTAAATTTTCTCTTGTCACTTAACGATGCGTCAGCAGTCCAGCAGTATCCTCCAGTGGTCAAATCTGAAACTATTACGCAATATTTCACAATTATTTTTGCCTATAGCAAGTATATTTACACACACCATTATAATAAATTTATAATTTTACATGTTAACAATAGTCAAACAATCAGATAACCAAGAAGGAACTTGACTTGACAATTAAATGTTTGGTTACATGTGACATAACCTCCATAATGACATTTCACAAACATATGTACAGAGCGACAAAGTAAAAAGAAAACTTACTGCATACGATATACAAAGAAGCAATAACTGACATGAATTCATAAATAGTTGAATATCTATATGAATTTAAATAATTAGTAGACATATTAACAACAATGGAAATGAAAAGTAAATGAAATATCAGCTATATCATCCAACTTCTATAGGACTATCGTTCAATGACGTCACAAATGGATGACGCGGACCTTTATTAAGAAAACTATGATTGAAAAATTTAATATTTTTGAGAAATATGTATTTGATTGAAATTACCTGAAGTTACATTATGAACAAAAAAAAAATCGATTTTTTTTTTGAATACCCCAATAATATTTTTTTAATTTGCAAGAATTTATTTTAATCCCGCCAAAACCATGCTGTCTATTTTCATGCTGATAAGATTAGGAATGCCAGCAGTTTTTTTTTTTTTCGATACAATATTATTTTGATTTCCTTATGTAACCGTTTACTCATTAAATGTTTCTGAAAATAGTTTTATCTTGTGTCCACATTCCTTTTTGATATTATTCAATCTAAATTAGAACTTAATGTTTCTAGATTAAAATTTCTTATATTATGTTAATGTGGCGAACGTTGTCCAAACTTACGAATATTGCTAGGGAAGTATGATTTATTGATGAACCTATTACATTATAATAATTTTTACATCATCCGGGAAGTGCATTACATAAATGGTATTAAAGATTAGGGTATACTATCCATTTAATAAAATTAAATACATATGTACTCGTATGTTGAAAGTATGTTGTTACCCAATACTAAAGCAAAGTCAAATTAAATTATATAATATATAATAATATTCTTTTTCTACTCCTGTAGAAATTATATCCTCATTATTTCCATTTTTTCGATTAATTATGGATTCATAATTCACTCTTTTCGGCCAATCACAAAACCAAAAATCTATTATTCAGGTTTATTTTAATTATACCGCGACCACCCTTCTTACGGCCGTCTGACAGTTTGTCATTGTCAGTGTTGTCAATCGTTATTTTGCATTTTTTTGTTTACATTTTTCAACCGATTTCTATCTTTTTGAAAAGAACTATATTAAAATTTAAAGTGGATACGAAGGACCATAAGGAGAACTGTAGCCCCGCCAGAAATACTTCAGTGAGAATTTAACGATGGATATTACCAACTCTTATCGTAATCTTACCAATGAGGAAGTTTAGAGTGATTGAAATTACATTTAAAATATTTTTAATCCTAAATATATGAATAGTTTATAACTTAAAATGTAATTGAAAGTTAAAATTATGTTCCCATTTATTTATAATTAATTATTTGTCATCGAACTTTTGTGACGTGACAAGTGACTTACGCGCATGCCTAGAAAGGATGATGAGACCTGACTTCTTGAACGTATGTTGAGGCATTATACTACACACTGCTGGCTAATTCACGTGGGTTTGTTTACGTTTTCGCGGAGTGAGGTTATGAGTTTTTATTTCGAATTGGAATTGTATTTGTTTTCAAAACTATTATACGATACTTAAATTTGAATACAATAATACACTAAATGAAATATATAGAACCAATCGTTTGCACAAGAAGAACAACAAAACTATAATAATCACAACACAGACAATGCTTATAAACGTCAAAACATGTGGATGCCATTTTAAAAACTTCCTGTTGCCATGTGAATCCAGCGCGCACTTGCTTAAGGTAGACTGTTCGTTCTCCATAAACTTCTGTGACGTCATTATTTTATAAAATTTCATTTTTAGAGAAATCTAGGCATCTTTGAATGAAATACAATATAGAATATCACTTTTGAAGACATTCTTAATAAAATAAAAAAATACACTAAACTTCCCCATTGTACAAATTTTACAATATATCTGCACGCCAATCAGCCAATAAGTAGATAGTTCTCTTAATAAATTGTAATCAAAAATCAATTTAATTTTCTCTTGATAAATATTGTTCCAATAAGTTGTGAATTTTTAAAGTTGTTTCTAAAATGTTTTTTCAAGTAATTCTGAATTTATAGGAGTAGAAAAAGTTTAGTATTATATTCGGGATTATAGTCATTATTCATGTTTGAATAATGACTGCCATAATCCCTCATATAATAATATACTGTTATTGTATTTCAAGCTTTACAAATTAATACAATGTGGTTCAACGGGGGTGAGTCAGTTTTGGTACATATTTGTGTTACATTGGCGTTGTATATGTTGCGTTGATGGAGATGAGACGATGAAAGGACACATACAAACATCCAAGCCCATGGTGGGAATCGAACCCACGACCACTGGGTCCGAGCGGTGTAGGTCGCTTTGAGCGCTGTCTGAGACCCGCTTCCTCAATACGCACGACCACCGAGGCGACAAATTAAATTATATAATTTAAAAGAAAATTTTATAGTTACCTCATTTCATATTTAGCTGACATCACTTCAGCATTTCTTTTATATATACAAAATGATTTTCTAAAATTTAAAATATTTCAAAAATTACGTTTATCAAGTGTTAGCAAAGCAAGAGTAGCCTTTTTATATATTTTTGCATTGTGTGTAATATTTTATAAGTAAAAATGAAATAAATGTTAATAGGTAAAAAAATAACGATGAAAAACGTTTATGACTTCCCATATGAGACGCCTCTGGTTGAAAGGCAGAAACAAAAGAAAGTATTAACATGCATTTAAATAAGTAGTATCCTCAAACCAAGTTTCAAAATTATAGTGCATCTAGTATTACAGTTGCCGTCAAAGAAGTATGAATTGGAGATTTCTACTCTGTTGCCAATTCAGTGGCAATGTTGAAAATGCTAAGTTATGAAGAAGCGGCAACACCGCATTGTAAGGGACAAGGTGCGGAGAAGGGAAAAAGTTGACCATCAGTCCATACTTATTTGGTGATGAGTATAATTATTAATAAAAATGTTTGATCATGTGCAGCCTCAAAGGGCTATAACTCTGTAATGACACTTATCCGGACATACCTTTATGTAACATTTTTTATTCAAAATGATCCGCAATATATGATTTAAATTTGGCACACTCATTATGAATCACTCTGTATATTTGTACGGGAGGGTATTGAAAAGTTTTCAGCCTAACCTAGAAACAAGTATTTTTCAGTCAAATTCTGTTGTATTTTTCAACATAGACTTTATCAAGTTAATACAGGGTGTCTACACCTGGAATACCTGGAAATATTCTGGAATGAAAAAATGGTCCTTGATTTCCTTGAAAATCCTTGAATTCCTGGATTTTTTTTTAATCTTTTTATATTTTGAATAGGGTATTTTACCACTGCAAAGAAATAGTAAACTTCAATAATTATAAGGTAGCATACGTTAAATTAAGAGTTTTAGTAAAAAGAAAAAGATGAAATATTACTTTGTTGTAATAAAAATGCTTAAATATTGTAAACGTGACGTCAGTCTATGAGGACGCCCCGAGCCTACTGATCGGTTATTTTCGTGAAATTTCGGATGAATTCGGGCGAACTAAACCAATTATTCGTTGTTTTTGTTTGAATTCAAATTAAGAACTATAGCAACATGTCATCCTATGACATTGTCAAAATGTTTCATAAAATAGATTGAAATAATATTTATTTGATATATTTTATTTATTTCTTTATTTTTGTATTCATTACTAATTAATTTGACAAGGGACAGAAGATTTAATAAAAATAAATATACAGGGTGACACTGAAAAACGGTTACTTTTTTATTTAGAATTATTTTTTAATTGTTTCCATATTTGTAAACAAGGCTTAGGGGCTCGCAAATCATAGTATTTGGCATGATGGTAGCGCTTCCGGTTTAACCGGAAATGGCTATCTTTCATATTTCAAATTAGACAACATATATTTTTATATATTTGGAATCTATGAGTTCAACGATATGCTGTAAGTGAATTTTTATTGAAGAAATAAATTACAAAAACGTAAGACAAAATTATGAATAATTAACCCTGTATTAGGTAGGCTTGATAATAAATTTATCATTTTTTTGTAACAAAATATTATATCTTACAAAAATAACTTATTATTTATGCATTTAACTTAAATATAAGTCAATATTATCTCAACTGTTTCATAGCCTGCCTGATATCATGGCTTGGCAGGTAATTATGCATAATTTTACTTACATTTTTGTAATTTATTTCTTCAGTAAAAATGCACTTCAAGCATTTCGTTGAATTTGTAATTTTACGCAGATTCTAAATATATAAAAATATATAGAGTGTCTTATTTGAATAATTCGGATATACGAATAAGACAAAACAAACACAAAATTTAATGTACTTACACTCAAATTCTAAAGATAGTGATTTTGTTATTAGAAAAATACGATTTATAGATAATACCAGCCTTAACATCAAAAAATATTTAAGTTAACAATAAATTAATTAAATGTGATATTTTAGCAAAACTCCTAGATTTATGAAATTAAATGCTCTGATGGTGACGTTATCCATATAGAACAAACAAGTCGTAGTTTCAATCTTAGGTTTAACAAACATATTAGTAATTTGTACTACAAAAAATTAAATTTAAATGTATAGCTAAATATTGTTTAATTTATAATTAAAATGAATCTATTCATTCGATTACTCGAATATTCCAATATGCGGATATTCGATTATTCGAATAACCGAATATACGGATACTTGATTACTTGAATATTGGAATATCTGGATATTCGAATACTTAACTATTCGGTATTCGAATTACCCGGAGACGAATATTTTTTTATCCGATTATTCGAATACCAAAATTCCTAAAATCGACAGCTCTATGTCTTATTTGAAATATGAAAGTTAATGTCACATCCGATTAAACCGGAAGCGCCACCATCATGCCAAATACTATTATTTGTGAGCCCCTAAGCCTAGTTTACAAATATACCAAGCAAATTAAAAAATAATTATAAATAAAAAAGTTATTTTGAATGACCCGCTTTTCAGTGTCATCTTGTATATGCATGCCTAATGAAGACAATGCATATACCCCTAAAACTAACTGTTTGAGAAGCATAACTAACGTCACAAATAAATTCAGGCATTCAAAAATTCATATCTCGCTTTATAATTCGAATTTTAACTGTTTGAGAAGCATAACCAACTTGACGTTATAAATAAATTCAGACATTCTAATTCGAATTTTTGTAATCAACATTTCTAGATTTTTATATATTATCAGAAAAAATATTTAAAAATTGATAAGAGTACCCCATTGAACAAAAATAGTTGCAAACTTTTTAACATTATGTATAATTATTTATTTTATTTGATCGTGTTTGAAGTACGTAATCAGTTGATTAGATTTCGGCCAATTTTTTTTTAATTATTTGGTAGACCCCTGTAATGCTTATTTTCATTGATACTCCAACATCTTTAACCCATCCAAAAAAGTAGTTGGTGTCTTGCTCTGCATAGTAAAATTCTTCGAAGCAGATTCATGCAATCCAATGTATTGATTATGGAAGCAAAAAATCTAGCTTATTTCGCTTAAATTGCTCTAACAGGACCTTGGAAATGTTCATTCAACT
This sequence comes from Harpalus rufipes, assembly GCA_951394225.1. NCBI lineage: Eukaryota > Metazoa > Arthropoda > Insecta > Coleoptera > Carabidae > Harpalus > Harpalus rufipes. The sequence goes on along the minus strand of OX596279.1, from coordinate 25,738,356 downwards.
GCATTTTTTTTTTTGTTCAATGTGATCAGTTGCAGCATCCACCGCCCCGTCACCTTTCTCATGATCCATTCTACATCTAATATAAGATTAACGCGTTCCTTAGATATGCCCACAGTCTCCGCTATTTTTCCAACTTTGATTCTACGGTCATCCAGTATCATTGATGAATTTTCTCTATCCCATCAGTGGTGGTCGCAGTTGTTGGCCATCCTGAAGCCTCATCATTAACCAAGCTGGCACAACCACGTTTAAATTCAGCTGCCTATTTATTTTCGGTGGCAAATGATGAAGCAGAGTCCCCGTAAACAGCGTTCAACTCGGCTATAATTCGCTCCGCTTCGTGACCCAAACTTCCTTCTCACAAAATAAAATGACAATTATGACATTCGTTCTCTTTAATATACTATTTCAACTCAAATATGTTTTTATTTTTCTAGTCAAAGGCGGAATTGATACGGGCCGTAGACTACGAAACAGTAACAACATTTGAGAACCCATATGTAGACGCAATCAAAGACCTATGGAACGAAGCGGGTATCCAAGAATGCTACGACCGTCGTCGAGAGTACCAGCTTACAGACTCCGCCAAATAGTAAGTTAGATTCTTATTTATCCTTAATTACGTATTACTACTTAATATATTTTTAATATTCTGTTTCTATCTATACAACGATATTTTCATATTTATGTATCTTAAAACGTATGATTCAATATTTATTATTAATCATCGTATTTATATATTTATTAATTGTTATCGTCGTAATAAAGAAATAGTTTTTTATGATATGTGTTAAAAGTGACATTTTATATTGTAAGAAGGAACTTTGGAACACGTTGCGAAACGGAGTGGTCCGAACCTTCGAACAAAATAAAATCACTTAACACGTGTATATCATATACTATTCTTTCAAAAACACTATTTTTTCATTTAAATGTGTATTTCTAATAAAAATGTGAATTTGTTGTTCCATTTGTTACCAAGGTCTAATTCACTTTTAACACTAGTATTAAAAATAACAATGATCTGTCACTTTTTAATACTGGTATCATAAAATAACATTTTATCTACTTTTAATAAATTTGTAGGAAAAATATGTTGTGATTTCATTATTACATATAATATGTCAATTTTAATGAAATTATTTCTCATTCAATTTTATTTTGATTTATTGAATGTTAATCTTGAAAATTAAATATTTATGGTTTTGGTATTCATAGTACAAAATTAAATTAGATACATACGTTTAATATTTTAAATGTTTGATAGGTTCATGAGGAAAAGCAAGCAAAATTTTAAAGTAAATTTTAATTTTAATGTTACAAATATTTTTGTTTACTACATATAGTTTATCATATGTAAACATTTAAATTAACATGTGTATTATAATTGATATTTTTTTAAATTTTGTTTTACATATTTACTATAATATATAGGAAGTTCTACACTGTCATATTTATTAACAAGCGTTATGAAATTTATAAATAACAACAAAACTTTTGTTTTATGAATAAATTTGTTAACTCTGTTTGTTGCTAAATTTGTGACTTTCTATAACGGAACATAGTCGTTACAGTTTTTTTTTTTTTTTTTTAATTTTACTTGCCCCGTGAAACTTTATCCATAGTATTTTATATATATTTTTTTTTAATTTACCTTGTAACCGAGTAAATATAAAAATGTGTCAAAAACAAATCTACTGTAACTTTATACAGTCATCAAAGGAGTAAATTAAAACATGTGGGCATCAAAAAATTCTGAATTTAATGCTCTAAAAGTTGCATAATGTGTGGTTTAACATTTTTCAAAAAGTGTTTTAAATGACAGTTTATGCAATAATTTTCAAATAAATAAAAAATATATTTTTTTATTTTCTTAAATGAAAAATTTAAAATTTGGATTCAGAAATAGTTACCCATTACTGTGACGTCAAATTATACAGATTTTTATTTAAGTAAGCGTACAACGATGAGCCCCGCTGAGTGCCGATGTTCGCTGAATGCAACTACTGAACCAATCATATTTGTCCATTTATTGTGTTCGCCAAACTTCGGTGCTCAGCGATGCCAGCGATGATAGGTGCTGAACGCAGCCAATGTTTTCTCTAGAAAAAATATTACACCTGTCACAATTGACATAAAATCATTTCAGACTTTCATAATGAAAAACTACATTATTATTACATGTATGCATACTCTTGATTGATGAAGATAATTGGCATTTTGAGAATATCAAATAAACAGAATATAAATTGTTCGCCTATGCAAAAAACGTTTAATGTCAATTTTGACGATATATACCAGAAAACACATTTATTTTTACTTTTTTACACAATTTTGAACTATGGCGTAATTGGTCAATTTTAAGGGGCTCTAGTTGTTATAGAAAGCATGTAAATCGAAAATTATTGCTACATTTACTATCTATGTGGTTATCGCTACCATCGGTTAAGCGTTGTACGCTTACTTAAATAACACCTGTATGGATGATCATGCGAGAATGAACCAGCAATTATCTCCGTTGTTACATGAGATAGCGATTATTTTTAAATTTACTTTAGACAATATGGGTAATAAGATGTATCAAGAAGCGTTCTATTACTTCCTGTCCTGGAGTATATAATACCAACTTTAAAATTTCAAATGGAACATACTAAATTTTATTATATTTTTGTGAAGTACTCAAAATTTGCTTTACAATGGTAGTAAACAAATTGTATGTTATATTATTAAAAATAAAATCGCATACATATGAAATATGAATATATTGAATGAAAAAAAAAAATCAAGTGTGTGAGATTTTATTGTTTTTTGTTCATATGATCGAATTTTTCAGATAAATTCATTTATATAGCATAACCTAGGCAACAGAACCAATAAAACAAATTTCACACTTGATTTATTTTATAAGATATTTCAAACATCCGCCATTTTATTTTTTTAATAATACAACGTACTACGTACAGCAAAATTTTTGAAAGATGTCCGATCAAGGTTGTCTACGAATTGTATGAATTCAGATTTTAGCGCCCATTCTGACAAATTCAGTAGTGTTGTTTTCTTAGTTTTCATGAGGGTACGTAAGACACTACGACACTACTGTTATTTTATTATTATAAAAATATATGTTACAATAAAAGCATTCAAAATTCAAAAATAAGTCAACTGGTAAGTTTATTAGCAAATGTAAATTCAAATATGTGAAAAATAAGATACTGACACAATATCAGTGTCAGTGACACTGACAGAAAATAACGTTATTCGTACGGCTATGAATAAAAGTAATGTATCTGTATTAATAAATAAACTTACGTTACAGCGAAAGTATTATGAACAACGAGCATCGTTTTAAAGTGGAATGTCCTAACTTAGTCGAAGCAATATGAATTTTTGAAAGACAAACGTGTTATATCCATCCTTATCGTACACGCTTATAGCCTTTGCAAAGGAAAGAGATAAATGTATGCCAATTTGTTAATTCGTTCATGATACAGATAACCTTGATCGGACATCTTTTAATTTTTTTACTGTATTTACTATCAATGCAAAGCAAATTTTATGTACCTTTAAACAATATAAAAAAATCTGTTGTGGCCAGCACAATACCTTCCGTCATTCTCGTGTATAATGTATAAATTCCATAATTTTTCTTACAAAAGATTCTAAATTTCCAGTAAAATTATTTCATAAACAAACTATTCAAATTGCACTTGACACTGGCATCTTCTTCTTCTTTAGCTTTTCCCATTCGTTAGGGGTCGCTATTTTTGCATGTCGTTCTCATTCAGTTCCTTTTCTCTCAAATCTTCCGCAATACAGTCCTTCCATCTTATCTTTGGTCTTCCTCTGTTTCTTTAACGTCCTATTACTAAACTATTCATTCTTGTTCCAATATAATTCTTCATTTGTCCTCATGACATGTTCAAACCAATGTAATCGTCTTTCTTGTATCTTTCTAAACTTGTAACACTAGAGTTATTTTCTTACCGTATCTTTCCGTGTATTCCCCAATATCTACTTCAACATCCTCATATCTGCCACATTAATTTACTTTTTATTGATACTGACATCTGTCAATTTGAATTATATGAATATATTACTAGTTCCCAAGTTTGGCATAGCTGGCTGAATTATAAAATTTAATTTCTTTAAAATTATTTAACTCTGTATCTATTGAATATGAAGTATAAATTGTAATCAAATCGCATAGAGAATAATATATTCTTTAAGTTATAATAACGTTAAATGTCAATAAATCAAATTCAACTGTCAAATCTTCAAATGGGACTACTTCCGGTTGACCAATTATAACCAAAATCTAATCAGTTGTTCTTCTGGATGTAAACTTGAGGAATACGAAAAAATTATATTTTTTGAAATCGTGGTATTGAAGTTATGGAATCCGGAACTTTTGTCACACACACACAGATACACATACATACAGACATCATCGTAAAAATGGTAAAATCGTATTATATGGACCCTTTTCTTTCATTGATTTACATTTTATTGATACTGACATCTGTCAATTTGAATTACCTGAATATATTAGCAGTTTCCATGGTTAAGTTAGCATAGCTGGCTGAATTATGAAATTTATATCAAATTTATTATCTTTATTCTTCTTTAACTCTATATCTGTTGAATAACAAATATAAAATGCAATCAAATCGTATAGATAATAATATATTCTTTGTTATAATAACATTTAACTGAGTTTTCCAAGAAAAACTATTAAAATCTTCAAATGAGGGTACTTCCGGTTGACCAATTATAACCAAAATCTAAACAGGTCTGCATATGGTTGTAAGGAAGAGGAATACGCAAGAATTGTAATTTTTGGAAATCTAGTATTGGAGATATCGTGTCCGAAAAGGCGGGGACACACACACACATACACACACACATACACACACACATACACACACACATACACACACACACGCACACACGAACACACACACACACATACAGACATCATCGTAAAAATAGTAAAATCGTATTGTAAAGACCCTAAAACGTGCTTATTCAATGAAAACTAACCACCGAATTTTTTGACCAAAGACAATACCTTCCTTACCTAGAGGTGACGGAAGGTAAAAATATAGTATTTTCCATTTGAAACATGACATCTTATTGTCCATGTTACCTATAATATAAATTGCCATGAAAGCTCCCACTTTTATGTATAATTTCATATTAATTACCAAAAATAGATCAATTTTTGTCATTTTTTTAACAGATTTGCAGGTTTGTAAGACTTACAGATTTATTCAGAATTGGCGTATAAATTTGCTTATTTGAAAATAATCGCTATCTCCCTTAATAACGGAGATAATTATTGCTGGTTCATTTTCGCGTGCATTCTTTATAATATTATCAAATCTTTTATACCCAATATGCTAAACAATTTATCCATCACCTACGTTATGTATAACAATAAACGAAAGCCTTATAACACTAGAAGTAGTATCTCAGTAGTCATTTATTACCCATGACTGGTTCATATCGCTGACTTACTCCAGTGTGAAGGCCTTATGACACTACAAGTAATATCTTTGACTAGTCACGTATTACCCATGATTTAGGTTCATATCGCTAACTTACTTCGGTGTGATAGCTACAAGGAAGTTAGCGATCCTGTTCGATTTCACTATTTATCGCTGACTTCTCTGCTGCACATGCGCAACTGTTTCTAAAGTACAGGAATGTAATTTTACGAAGTAAAATATAACTGCAGAAACGTCAGAAATTATTTGATGCGCATAAAATTATTATTTACTAGAAATAATTAATTATGTCAAACAAATTTGAAATACGTTGTCATTAAAGAATCCATATCATAACCAACTTCAAATATTAAAATTAATTAAGTCAGAGAAAACGATACAGTTAAAAATATATACAGGGTGTTCATTTTAAGTGGTACACTATTGCTATCTCGAGAAGTATAGGAGCTACGAAGTCGGTTAAATAGCAAATAATTTATATTTTATAAGACTACTTTAATGAGCGAAACAAGATTTTTTTAGACCAGTGGTCATACAAAATAAGTCAGCGAAAAAGAGGCAGGGATATGATTATACTGTGATAAACGCCTTTAGCTGTATGGACTTTGGCGTCACATTTTCTTTCATATCATGTGACTTTTTCAAAAAAATTATACAAATTTTAATAATTAATTGTAAGATATTTCGTGATATTTTCAAATTTCAGGTTTTTTAAATAACATTTTTTTTTTAATTTAATACTTAGAAGGCATAAAAATTCTTACAACAGCCCTATTCATAAAGTTTTACGAGGCAGGTAATATTTGAAAAAAAAACAATATTTTTCTATATTAAACGTCTATATATATAATTTGGATATTGTTCGTTTCGGTATAACCTATCTCAAAATATACCAAATTGACTTGACACTATAAATGTGTATTTATTTATTTTCACTTGTATAACATTAATTTTGACCAAATTAATACCTGTGAAACGAACAAACCTATTATATTATAGCCTCATTTTTTGTAACAATGGACTGAGCTCATTCTTTCCTTGTACAATTTCATATGTTTTATCTTTGTTTCACAGCTAGTAGTCGTCTGATTTTGTTTTTATTATAAAATTTGTAGAGTAGAATGCATAACCCGAATTAAATTTGCAGCTACTTAATGGAGATAGATCGCGTAGCAGCCCCAGATTACCTTCCAACAGAGCAGGACATCTTGCGAGTGCGAGTCCCCACCACCGGTATCATTGAATACCCGTTCGATCTCGAAGAGATCAGGTTTAGGTATGTCCCAGACATCGGGTATAGCCTGACAGGTTGCTGCCTGCGCCTGCCTGCACATTCAAGCAAGATGCAACTGACCAGTGTTCTGCAACTCTGTTTAACCATTTATGTTTTATTTATTTTTTCTTATTCATAGGTTCATTTCTACCATATAATTTTGTGCTGAACTTGTATCTAATAGTTTTCTCTTTCGACAACTAGCACGTGTTATCCAAAATGGTTACAAGATATTTTTTGTACTATGTAAAAAAAAATGAGTCATTATGGGAATATTTTCTTGGAAACGGAAATCCTGTATCTGGTTTTATAATTCCCACAAAAATGTTACATCTATTAATTTCCTTATTTATTTTACTTTCTACAAAATAAATGGCGTATTCTACTATTATAATAAAATTTACAACTAAAATATTTTGATATAATAGATTATTCTATTTAAAAAAATGTTCATAATTATTTTGTTTAATATGATTTTTCTTGCTAAGTATAGTTTAGCGCGCAAAGCATGTGACGTAGATTATCCTGATGACAGCTCTCTAAACTTGTTAACCCAACCATACTGTAAACTGGAACTTGCATGGACGCCATTGACGAACAGTCAGCTGATTGTTGTGTGTGATTTTGCTTGTTTTGTCATATTACCTTTTAAATACTTGTGAAAATAAAATCAAAAATCAATAAAATAAGATTTGAATAAGATTATTATTTGTACTGTCACAAGCAATGATATTTCTACATTTCAGCAATAGGCGGCGCTGTTACCACTCTATACTGTCATCAGGAAAATCCACGTCATTCCGGTAAAATTCAATTTTTTTAATAAATTTCAAAAATTTTATGTTGCTCAAATTAAATGAGAAACACCTTAAACTTTAACATTTATATTTTAAAACAGCAGTACTTTTAGAAAAAAAAATGCAGTAGAATATCCCATTGCTGATACCCACAAGTGTGTATTTTTATCTAATTTTGAGTTATGCACCTTTAGGAAAATTTTCAATAAATCTACTTTTTATACTTTTAGATAATTTCAACGCGCGATTCTATTTTTAAACTGCAAATTAATATCTCTTAGTTCCTGAGATATTTGCGTTCAAAGTTCTACCATTTTTAGGCTATAACCCAAAAATGGGTGGAAATACATGTCTGGCGAATTCACCATTCAATTTCTACAAATTTTTAAATTTTTTGAACAATGTATACATTTTCTAGAGCAAAATAACTGATAATGGCTAAAAATCTAAAGATATACCCCTTGCGATTTTTTCAGATTTTGGCTATTTTCAGTTATTTTGTTTTAGAAATTGTATACGATGTTCAAAAATTATTAAAATTGGTATACTTATGTAATTTTGCCCGTAGAATCGAATTGCCAGATTGAAACAAAATTGTTTAATTCTTTAATGATTCATCCATTTTGGATAGTAAGTGCTGCCGTTTGGAGAAAATTTTAAAATTAGTTGTATATAACTCTTTGTTCTGTGGATGGTGCATGTTCTGTCAGTGTGTGCTCTTCTTGCAGTTATCTTAGCGATTTAGAACGCATTAGACAACCAGACTACTTGCCTACAGAGCAGGATATTCTCAGAGCGCGAGCTCCCACTACTGGCATTATTGAATATCCATTTGATTTGGATTCCATTATATTTAGGTATTAATATAATTGATCATTTATTTCTAGCGCTTGTGAGGTAATCAAAATTTGGAAATTTACCACGAAATTTTTACTGAAATACGCCATAAAAATTGAAAATATTGATATTTTATCGAAATTAAACTTAGATTCGTATTTAATCTTAAGATGTTGCTGCGTAAACCGCTCTCGTCAAGCTCCGCCCACCACTGCAATCTTAAACCAAATGCAGTATAGATTACCAGTTATCACTTTTTGTGATAACTAGAGGGCTTTGAGCGGTCAGTTTGAATGTAAATGTACATATTCTCAACATGATACTTATATAATATTTTTTCAAATAGTAGACATTATTTTTATTATTTATGCATGGTAGTTTCTATTGCTTGGTGCTATCACAGCTTTAAAAAAATATTAAATTGCACTTTACACTTGATTGATGGTAAAATGCAAGGTTTTACTATAAACTCAAAACATGAATCACTAAAGTATGCACTTGTTTGCACTGGGTCTAAAAGTAGAACTAGTTTGTTTAAGGTAAACATTTCATAGTGTATAACTTTTAAACTCTGGGCTTTTGATTAACAAATATTTGTAATATTTTCTAGGAATTTAAAGAAGCTAATATTAATAAGGGATCATTTTTAGAATGGTGGACGTTGGAGGACAGCGATCTGAAAGAAGAAAGTGGATTCATTGCTTCGAAAACGTCACATCAATTATATTTTTAGTAGCATTGAGTGAATATGATCAAATTCTATTTGAATCTGAAAACGAGGTAATTTTCATCATTCATATTATAAATTAGCACATTCTAAGCTTTCCATTTGACTATATATTAAACTGTTTTTATACAGTTAACCGTGAACGATTCAATTCTCCGAAAGGAGTGTATATTCATTCGTCTCAGACTAACATTAAGACAAGTGAAAAATTCATTGCCTTCGAACGGATTTCATAACTCATTTGGTTGAGCATCCTACTAGCATTCATGACGTTATTATTCACTGCGCCACGTAGTGAAATTTTTATGAACTAGAGATAAGGTGCTACCATGTTGTCAAAGTAAAATGTTTAGAAGGAAGATTTTCGATAAAAATTTATTTTAACAACACAAAAGCTTAAATTATTTTGTCTTTGATTATTATTATTTGAAATTATTAATAATGTAAAAAAAAAAAAATTCTTGTTTGTAACTTTTTTAGTAGCATACAGGCAACTACGCAATTATTTGTCACCTTATTTCGTGATATTTATTTAGCGTTTTGTAAATATAGAATTTTGTGACAAAAGTAAACATTTTAGAAAAATATGTTCTGTAATGTCATGTAAATCCTAATCAGAAAAATTGAAATATATCAGATTTCTTAGTAATTATGAAAGAAGACAACAGTGGTCCACTGCGTTAAAAATGAATATGAAACGAAACATTTACTTATATGTTTACAGTAAACATTTCATTTTTGATTCCCATCTCCCCTTCCTCTTGTCTTAAAATATTCATCACAAACGCTTTGTGTGAATTTATTTAATATAGTTATGTTTTTACTTTCCGCCATTTCAAATTTATTGGAAATGTGTCTCGTTCCCCGAATGCACATACAACTTACTACACACCACATATTTTTGTCTATCTTTCTGTTGATGGAAACGGCCATAGGAAGGTTCTGGGTTCAAATCTTGATGAAGTCTATGAATTTTTCTCAAAATCTTCGAATTATAATACGTATATCAATAAAATACGAGCCCAGGCTCATAATAGTTCGGCTGGCTTACATTTTCAACAATTTATAAAACCCACACAAATTGTGGAAAAAAATGCAATTATTTTTCAGCTACTATACAGACTTAAATTTTACAAAAACTGTGGGCCAAATATCGGGTGATAATAGTTCGACCGGCATGTAAAGAGTCATCTTCTAGTCCAAATTTATCTACAGAGACACTTTGTTTTTTACCGAATATGAAAACATCTTAAAAATTCAGTTGCAACACATATGGGACAATACTATAACATAATAATGGATACAATCAATGCCTAATAGAATTAAAGCTGTTATTACTCCAAAGGCATTATAACCAATATAAATGGCGGTATACTTGACTAACAATCAGTTTTTGTATGTTTAAAATATATATTTTAAACTAGAGCACAGAAATTTATAGAAATTTCACACCATTTGCGTAAGCTTTATGATTTGTTGAAAATGTAAACCGGCCGAACTAATGAGCATTTACTTACTTCTGCCATAAATAACTATTATTATTATTGTCATTTTAACATTTTCTTGCTTTTTAGAATCGAATGGAGGAATCGAAAGCATTATTCAAAACCATCATCACATACCCCTGGTTCCAGCATTCGTCGGTCATTCTCTTTTTGAATAAAAAAGATTTGCTGGAAGAAAAAATCATGTATTCACATCTTGTAGATTATTTCCCAGAATACGATGGTAAGTTCAAGGATATTTTATAATTTTTATGGATAAATAAAATGAAATATCTATAAAGGTGCGAAACAGGATCATATTGGCGCTCGGGAATTCATCTTAAAAGTTTATCTTAAAGAAAATCCTGATCCTGAACGCATGTGTTATTCGCATTTCACATGTGCCACAGGTGTGTCATGTAGGCTTGAATTGTAATTTTGATCCCCTTATGATCCTACAAACGCGTAGAAACTTTGAAAGTATATCGCTACTTTTCACGTAATTTTGAAATCAATGAGAATAAGTAAAAAAATGTGCTAGTCTATAGTATAAATTTAAGTTTAAAGGAATCTAAGTGCCAGTGTAATACAATAAATAATAAAATATAAAATTCTGGATGTACTAATTTTATGAATATACTACAGAAACTAAAATAATTTGAATCACACTTTGAATGATCAAACGTGTTGAAGTTAAAATTTTATTGTATACAGAATTTTGAATTAAAATATTTAAACGATACTTAAAACATTTTTTTTTTAATTTTGCATTCCTACGTTTATCACGACATATGAAGCCCCTTGAATTTTGTAAATCCATTTTTAATCTTCGAAATAAACGATCGAGATTAATATTTCAAGCCGCTTGAAAATCTCAAATCAAGCCTATAAAATAACAGATTTGGACTTATGAAGCTGCTTGACTTCTGCCGAAATAAACATTGAAGCTTCAAATAACGTAATTACGCATGCGCACATTCGCAATATGTTGCAGTGTTGATTGTTTGCATTTTACCTCATTTTATAAAAGTCGCGACATAAATCTTATTAAAATTGTACAAAAGCGAATTTTTTTAAGTGATGAAGAAAAAAATATTTTTTTTGTTTTGGAAAGGGAAGACAAATAACAACATGAAAATTTTTAGATTTTGAGGTTATATATTCATTATGAAATTAGCTCATGTACCTCTCCCTGTTTATCACATAAACTAGCTTTTAACTATCTATTTTTAGTCGATACGAATTTAATAAAGATTGAAAACAACTCAAGCCTATTTTAATTAAACCAATATATCAAGGCGTAACATACTTGAAGCCTGTTGAATAGACCTTTCCAATTTAACAGCTATTTTTTTTCTGTCTATGCGTATAAGGCGCAGTGCATCGAATCTGAACCGAACCAAAACCGTAACATTTTAGCGAACCCAAGAGTTCAGGGTTCAATTCCGGTTCAGGTTCAGCAGATTGGCACACCCAGTAATGGGTAATATGCCGTCATGATATATTTATTTGTTTTATTTATTCATTTTTATTCAATAAACAAATTTGAACGAAATGCTAAGGATATTAATAAAAGAAAAAGTTACAGCTTTCGATATCATTTTATGCAAAACATTTTATAATACAAAACCTACGTCATAATAGTTCGTCCTAAATATGTTAGTTGTAAATTAAAATGTTTCATTATACGACAAATATGTACCAAATATAGTAGATTTTTCTTTATGACATAAAATATATCAACATTGAAATAAAATTGAACTTGTATTATAAAAACTTAAATATGAAAGTTGATTTTTGGCTCAACGAACAATTATGACGAGGGATTCATACTTTGAATAAGTTTTAGAATATAAAAATGGCACTTAGATTAAATTGCTTGAATTGTAAATTAGTTGTAGAACGCCTAGTAGAAGTTGGCTTTCATTTGTAGGTCCTCAACGGGACGCCATAGCAGCTAGAGAATTCATCCTGAGGATGTTCGTCGATTTGAACCCGGATAGCGAGAAGATCATCTATTCGCACTTCACATGTGCCACAGGTACTCTTGCTTGCTTCGTTCTTGCTCTTATCTCGATGTGGCGCTTACTAGTTACAATCCTAATACGATTTGTTCTAACTTTTAGATACTACAAGGTATTATTTCATTCTGTTATTCATCTATTCATTGTTTTTATTAACTGATTTCTCTCTATGTTGCATGCTGACGACTTGGAAACTCTTTTTCTTTTTTCTTAATTTCTAAAGATACTGAGAATATAAAGCTTGTGTTCTGTGCTGTGAAAGATACGATAATGCAAACAGCATTAAAGGAATTTAATTTAGCATGATTTATTTATTTAACTAACTGCTCTTTGTTTCTTTCTTTGCATGTTAACTTGCTTATTGACTGTTTATCGTTATGTATTGTGAATTATATTTAATGATAGAATAAATTTATCGTTACCTTACTTTCTTCTCTATATTTTATACTGTTTTATTAATTTCCTTTATTAACACAAGAGGTGCCCAGGTAATGCTTACACTTAATACTAATTTGTAATTGCGACGGATAATATTTAAGTAAACTTAATTACTTTTAATCTAAACTTCTGACTAAGCAGGCGATTAGTTAGTATCCTGATTAAAAAATATATTATTTTTTACGATAGTTCGGTAACTATACGCGTTTTTTAAATATTTTATTAATAAATGGCCGAAAGTAAGAAACATTCATTCGTGTCAATATTTTATTTGGAAGACGCAAGAATTGTTAAAATTTAACTACGTAATATTGCAAATTAAATACTTTTCGTTTCGAAGAAGGAACAGAAATGGATATTTCTAAGAATTTCAAATATATATTTATATTCTACTCTATTCGTTATATTTTGAATCTCCCTGATATATTATATGAATCAATATTTACTGCAGAAGTATGTGTTCTTAAGAAAAAATAATAAATAAGTAATCCACGGATCAAAATTCGAAAGTAATAATGTAATGTGAATGATCGTAGATTTGAAAAGTTTCGACTCCGGAACCGAATATAATCAGTTTCAGAAACTCGATTCGGACCGAGAACCGGTTAATAATCGAGTACCGAATAATGGGGTATTCCGATGATATGAAATTGTAACTTTTTTATAGTTTACACCTTCATATAGTAGGAAAATATAATAAAACATGTTTAATAAAAAGTTCTAATTCATAATTTAATGTTAGAAAATTGGAATTTTTACAACTCTAGAAACGTCCTTGAAAACTGTGACGTCTAATCGATTTGTTGCATGTGTTTAGATACAGATGGTTCCAGTATGTAGAACGCGCGGCACGCGTATATTTCTTGTTTCACATTTCGTTCATTTTGTTTGCAGCAATTATCGAATGTATTTTGTTCATATTTGTTTGTTTGCATAGGTTTTTTGTTCAAAAGTTTAGTATTTTTAAACATTTCATCATTTAGAATCAGGTATGTTATAAATTACAGATAAATATAGCCTCTAGATTCTAGAACATACCTTCGACTTTTAACATTACGTATTTCTGCTCTCACGTATTGTGAGTTATGGAGAAAATAATTATTTACCATGGCTAAATTACCAGAATCAGCCTTTTTATAAACAGGTTCCATAATTATTAAATAATACTCCTATTTTTACATAAAGAAACACTGATATACACGCTGTTGCTAAAATCGTATGTAAACAAACAATAGCTGTCATGAACATGTGTATTTAGGCGCTGAAGTTCGTTGCAGATGTCACTATTGGTTTGACGTCATATGCGCGCCATGATTTGAAAATTTGAAATGCAGTGAAATTAAAAAAAAATCATTATTTTTTGATGTTCACATTTTCTTACTCAAAATTAGATATTGATAGTCCTACTGGTCTGTACTAATGAAAAAAAAAATTTAATGTCGGAATACCCCATTCTAAAATTCAAAACGAACCTAATTGAAATCGGTTCCCACTACTAGTATTGACTAGTCAGAGGGTAGAAATTATTTCCTTATGTACATTCTGCTCAAATGCTAACATTTTGAATTTCCCTGATATGTTATAAGAATTAATATTTACTTCAAAAGTACACGTTCTTAAGAAAAATTGTGAAATGATCGAAGATCCAAAAAGTTTGGATTCCAGTTTCGATATTGAATATAATCATTTTCAGAAACGTGATTCGGTCCGAGAACGAGTTTGTTATACATTAAAATAATTGGATACCGGATTTATTTAGTCGTATCAGATGCATCATAAAACATTGTATAAAATAACAGAAATAAACAAACATTTGAAGAACATTCTGCTCTAAATCTTATTTTGAATTTCCCGGATTGTTATATGAATGAATATTTACTGTAGAAACACATGTTCAAGAAAAAGTGTGCAATGGTTGAAGATCCGAAAAGTTTGGAATACATATTCGATAATCGAATATAATCTGTTTCAGAGATTTGATGCGGTCCGAAAACGGGTTAGTTATACATTAAAAACCGGATACCGGATAATTATTCTAAAACTCAAAACGAGCCTATTAGAATCTGGACCAATCTTATTTGAAATGAAAGATTTTAGAACCCAACACGAATCTAAATGGAATCGGTTCGCACCGAAATTATTTCCTAATTTGAAATGAAGAATAGCTGGTCACATGCTTTGTCGGGAGCGGATGTTAGAAAATAAAGTAAATAATATAGATATGTGAGGTATTGAATATGGTATGTGATATTTTCAGATACTGAGAACATCAGATTCGTATTTGCAGCTGTAAAGGATACGATTTTACAATCAAATCTTAGGGAATATAATTTGGTATAAGGTGGCAACCGTGGAGTGGCGCGTGAGTGCGTTCTCGGATGACAATCCCCAAGTTGAGCTGGTGCTATGCTATGGCATCATCTCCTAACTAACAACACCCGACATCCGATTCATAACATCACATCACACGATACGATCAATCATGAGATTACGATTACCAACTGCCAAGCACAGGCACAAGAACAGGAATAGGAACGGAAGCGAGAGTGGCAGCCGGTGCAACGAACCAAACATCAAACAAGCTGGACTGCTGCCTACCTCCCCGAACACTTTCGTTCGTGTGCCACGTGTGACGTGTCGTTTACGCATTTCAGTTCAGTTCTTCTGTTCTTTCATCGGCTGTTACTTTGTGCGGGTGTGTGATTTGTACCACTTTATCCAATTATGCAAAGTGGAGAAAAACAACAGATATCGGAATATAAATTTCTTCCAAATTATTTATTATAATGATATGGGATGCAATGTAAGTAAATTTGTGTATATTTTAGTTGAATTGGAATGTGGATGTGCATTATTATATGATATATATTCCGTTACCTACGATTTGGATCACTTTGTACACACAAAACAGGACTCTATCAAAACAAAACAACGCCATTGTGCGCGTTAACATCACGGTGCTTACGATACGATGGCGCGCACGATTCGTAGTGCGTGACCAGTGCAACCAACACAACCAAGCAGGCACCCAATTCTCGTCGAATGCACGTGCGTGTAGTATCATATCGACGGAGATCTCTGTGGTGGCATTCAAACATCGCTCCGTAAGAACGTTATTCATTTTAATCAATAATTAATAATAATGAAAACAAACGAAGGACCTCAATGTGACCGTTCTTTTTCTATCTTTTTCACTGTCAGACTCGAAAACTCCATCATTTTATTATTATAAATAATCAATTCTATACATGGTTTATTTCTGTGTACGTTTCCCATTGTCGTTTTGTTATTTACTGTTAATACTACTACTCTAAGCTTTAGCTTAGTGGATCTTGTGACGTCGCATTTCGTTCCCGCATTTATATCTGATTGCCTTCCTGCGCAAACGGACCAGACCTAGTTCACTCATGTACAGAGTGTTCCATGTAACAGTACAAAGCTTCGGAGTATGAATTCTAGACACCAACACGAGAAAAAAATCCCAATAAACATTGGTGCTATAATGCCTTATATTGCTGTCAAAAAATCGATTTGCATTTTTTTGTTTAAGCCTAGCTTCAAATTTAAGTGTCAGCGGTGCAACTTAAATAAATGTCCCATCCATTTCATTCCGATATTTAATTATTACATCTGTTATTTAATATGAGAATATTTCTAATTAAAAAAAAAGTATTGCAAAGCCTGTATTTAATAAAAATTTAATGGCTTTCATTTTGAAAATTTGCTCTAAGATTCTTTTTATAATTAAGTATTTATGACCCAATAAAAAAAAAACTAACCTATTATTTCC
Source organism: Harpalus rufipes (assembly GCA_951394225.1). Classification (NCBI taxonomy): domain Eukaryota; kingdom Metazoa; phylum Arthropoda; class Insecta; order Coleoptera; family Carabidae; genus Harpalus; species Harpalus rufipes. The sequence continues at coordinate 25,721,479 of OX596279.1, read as the reverse complement.
TTTTTTTATGAAATCCTCGGTATCTGCTGGGAAGCGTTACAGCACCCATGTTGGAATTTTTTTTCTCATTTTGGTATCTAGAACTCGTACTCCGAAGCCTTGTACTATTACATGAAACACCCTGTATAAGTAGTACTGGGCTGGGACTTTAGCGTATCGCCTAGCGATCGCATGACGTAAAAATGACGTCACTCTAACATTTCAGTACTGACTGCCGTATCGCCTGGCGATCGCATCATGTCATGCGATCGCTAGACGATATGGCAGGGTCCCAGCAAGTTTGGTTGTCCTTTTACATACATGGTAATGTGCAATAGAGTAGCGTAGTAAATAATTTGTGAGGATAAGTGCCCGAATCTGGTTTAAAATGAGACGGAAGGCAATTGGAGCACAGTGGAACGTGCGAACGGCGTCACACGACTGATGCAAGTTGACGCATTTCTAGTGCCATTTACTAGCGTGGTGTTTTTTTATTATCTCAGTCCTTCGTTAGATGCAAAGCCAAAGTGTTTTTTTTTTATTCTGTGCGTGGATTGACAAGAAGTCTATCCAAACTCGCACATCATTCGACTCAGATTCACATTAATTCATTAATATTAAAAAATATTGTTATGTATTATATAATATATAAAAATTTAGCCTAGTATCTAAGATAAACGACAGAACTCTATCCATTTACATTTGCAGATAATTAGTAAATGCATCTTGTTCATGTGATTTTTAGGTAATTTGCATTTTGGCGGGTGTATATTCCGTAAGCTGTGTCAGGGGCCTCGGCGAAGGACTGCTAACGACAGCCCAGAGTCGTGCGCAGTCCCCGCTCGAGACATGCCCCAATACTTTCAGTTTGTGTACTGTACTAATTGCTAAATTTGTAAACATTGGATATACATAATTATACAGTTGCTTGGTTTTTTGTGAGTGATTGCGAGCGATGCGACTGCGTATTGCGTGACAGTGTGCAAGACCATGAGAGATGAATGAATACTAAGAGTGAATGAATTGTGGCAATAGTACATTTGTAAATCATTCTTGTCAAAAGTATACACTTTTTCGAAAGGCATGGGACTGATTTATTTCTTCCCTTAATCTGTCCTGGTGCATGTACTTATTTATATGTGGGAATTATTTGGGAAAGTAGTTTCGAATTCATTGTGATTGTCATATTTGGTGGGATATAGGTACGTATGTTTTTTTTTAGTTTTCTTTGACTCGCAATCGATTATGATAACTTTAAATGGTTCTACTCAGAATAATTATTTCAGAAGAAGAAATTTATGGTTTACTAACCACTATTCGAGAATATGACGCGGGCTACCGACTGGTTTTCAAATTTCTGGTAAGTTTATATAAATATATGTGAAAAATAATAGTATATTATACAACGACGCCATAATGAGTGTGAATTAACAGTTATTTATGCAACAAGAGTGTAAACACCATCTTTATGATATGAGGTCAAGTATTTCATGACGAGGCTTGCCGAGTCACGAAAATTATTAACCGAATGTCATAAAGATTGTTTACAATTGAGTTGCATACAATATTTTTTATATGACCTTAAATAAAATTCCTGAAACAAATTAGAAATTTGACAGACGAGCAGACGACAATTTGAACACACCAAATACCTGAAGTTGAATACTGCAGTATTACCAACATAAATGTATGGAAAAAACTAAATTTAGGTACAACAATTTAAATACCAAACGTGTATTGATGGTGGTAGCTCTGTAATGTGAAAATAAAATACGAAAATCGTTTACACATTGTCTGCAGCATAGAGTTAAGAATATTTATATATATATAGCTGAGTCAAGCAGATTTAACCATATTTTATCCATGAATTTAAACAAATCGAATGGGTGTAAAATTGAATCACCGAGCACCTTCCTTCCAGAAATGGAAATGACAAATAATGTCAACCCAAGATGATGCTAAGCTTAACAGGATGTAATTTGTGCTTCATCGAATTTGTCGAACTGGTACTAGCTGACGCATGCGTATTTGTCACTGTTAGAAAGAGATAGCGATCCCACCATGACAGTTAAGTGGATACAGTCCCTGCCATTGTAAAGATATAGGAGTCGCCGGTCCAAGGTCATAGACTTTCTAGAACTATGTAATAAAATCTGCGCACTTCACGCGCGTCATTGGAGAATCCGGTATTAAAAGTGACAGATAAGGTGAAAATGATTAGGCAGAAGACTCACGTCATCAACCTGAAAAAACTTTATAAAAAGAAATATAACTTGTAGTAATTATTAGTTGTTTTTAAAAAAGAAGAAAAACTATACTAGTATTACAGAAACATATTAATTAATTTACAATTATTTCTAAGTCAGTTCTTATTCCTTTTACGGAATATAAAATTGGGGTAGGGTTAGAGTGTACGAAAATTCAAATATCACTTTATTCATACATCAATTTACAAAATATCCAATTGGATAAAAATCAAAAAAATTAACATCGCCTGATTCAAATAATTAATGCGTTTTTCGAATATTCAAATATCTACCAGTATGAAGTTGGCGCACATTGAAATATTTGTTTCTGGTTTGTTCACCACTGCTTTATTACAATAATGTTTAGTGATATTTGACTTTATAATTATATTTGAATTACAAACAAAAGAAAATGTTAATATATTTGTTGTACTAATTGGATCTAATTTAAAAATAATCAAATGCATTTTTATATATGCCAAATAAATTTATCTATTTACTAATTACCATGTATGTAATATTTATTTACATATTTTTGATATAGTAACACATATTTTGTTCGTTAATAATATTCATACTATTTAACTGAAGGTATATAAAAACAATAAACATTTTGTAATATAATTATAGGAAGCACATAAAACGGCTAAATGTGAAACATGAAGGAGATAAAATAAAATGTATTGGAAAAATAAAATCACCTTTATAATAAAATATATTTGTTATTTGATAGCCACAGCTTTTAAACAGGTTTTTTAAACATGTAATTATCATAAAACAGTAATACAGACAGATGATACGGTTGTAATAATTCTATATTTATAACATTTTTACTCGGTCGGACACTAAAAGCGTAAATTCTAAAATTTTAGTACTTAAAAATTAGAAATAAACATAATTTATATAACCACTTCTTTTTTAGATGATATCTTCAAAAAAATAATTAAAATAGCAAAATTACATTATTATATTTCTTATTCACTTGTGAACATTAGTATAAGATGTATTCATGGAAGTAAAGATAACAAATGATATTTTTGTGAACATTTATAACACTAACCTCGTTTTAAAACAAAGTTTTCTTTGAAATATAATGAATTAATCTTCAAAGTAAAAATGCCGGATATATTAATTTATAATTTTCTGATCCACACACTGTATTATATATTATCTTCTTTCATCTTGTCAAGTATATTTTTAGTGTAAACACGAACTTTTCGTTTACGCGAGAATTCGTGACAACATAATTTATTGCCTTTCTAACGTTACAATGTACACTCAAGTAAGCAGCAATAATTGTTACTCATAATGTCAATTAAGATACACAAATACGTATAATATTTAACAAATTTGTAATATTACATATTTTGTTGCAATAAGTTTTAATCGACTGTTAATGATGTTTTGGAGAGGTGAAATAATGGAGATTCAGTCCTTGGTTAAAATATTATTTATTTAAAACAATACCGACGTTTCGGTCTCAATTAGACCATCCTCAGGGTTATGTTTAAAATGTTAGATTTTTTGAAAAATAGTGAATTGTACATAATTAAAAAAGAAGGAGGTTGTAGATGTCAAACTATAAAAATATAAATAACACGTACATTCTTATCAGAGATCATTATAAAACTGTTTTATAGGTACCCTACTAACTTCAAGTACTAATTGCCATCTATAAGTTAGTAGGTGAATTTATAGGATATTCTGTTGAAATATTGCTCCTTGTGATTAAAGTTGTCATTGAGGTTGTATCATTTAATAAGTAATATATTACTTATTAAATGGTTGTATACAAAAGTAGTGTACTCGTAACATCCGCACTACGCAGTCCGAAAGTGCTATACTTTAGATCACGAAAGATGACTATTCAAGGTCACTTGTTCGAAAAAAGAATTCACAGCACTTTATACAGTAGTAGCTTAGCAACATTTCATGTTAGAAAGAGAAAGATTATTTGACGTATGTCCTTGTAGTTTATGTTGTGTGACAGATATACGTAAATGGTGACGTTACTTTCTAACATATTACAAATAATGACGTATGTCGTAGAGTTACAGATATCTAATTATCTACTGCACTACCCTCTGTCCTAATATTTACCCATGGACGTTGACATTTAAATCAAATTATTATTCCAAGGTCAAGTCTATGTTTTTGTGTTTTGCAAAAACATAGGTGAAGAGCACAAACCTTTGAGAAAGGCATTATTTAAAAAGAAACATAATTTTTAAATTAAATTACACTTATTTTTTTCAGTTAAAATGTATTCATAAATATTTCATGTTGCACGTCTATGTATACGAAATGCAGTGAAGTTATCTGCTAGTAATATCATACTATATGGTTAATAAATGACCTTGAATAGTCTTCTTTCGTGAACCAAACTATACCTGTATGCCGGCGATCGGTGATGCCTAGCGAACGCAGACGCAGAGGATCGCATATTCTCAAGCCAATATTTATTTCCATTTATTTGCTATCTCTCTCTTTCTTTGTGTGCGCTGTATTTATTTATTATCAACTTTGCGTTTTATTGCAATATTCTAAAGAATAAAATATAGCATTTTAAATTTGTATTTTTATTTCATTATATAGACTAATTTATAATTATTTTTTCACTAAATTTGTAAATATTTTTAAAAAATCATATTACAAATCAATGCTATATGTGAAACAAAAATATACTGTTATTATTACAATTCGGAAAATTGATGAATCCAAAAATATATAAATAATAATTATAGTAAAATATACACTATAAACCAAAAAATCTGTTGTGGCCAGCACAATACCTTCCGTCAATCCTGTGTATAATGTATAAATTCCATACATAATTTTTCTTGCAAAAGATTCTAAATTTCCAGTAAAATTATTTCATAAACAAACTATTCAAATTGCACTTGACACTGACATCTTCCTCTTTAGCTTTTCCCTTTCGCTAGGGATCCATATTTTTGCGTGTCGTTCTCATTCGGTTCTTTTTCTCTCAAGTCTTCCGCAATACAGTCCTTCCATCTTATCTTTGGTCTTCCTCTGCTTCTTCAACCTCCCATTACTAAACTACTCATTCTTGTTCAAATATAATTATTCATTTCTCCTCATGACATGTTCAAACCAATGTAATCGTCTTTCTTGTATCTTTCTAGAAAATTGTAACACTAGAGTTATTTTATTACCGTATCTTTCCGTGTGTTCCCCAACATCTACTTCAACATCCTCATCTCTGCCACATTAATTTACTTTTTACTCATACTGACATCTGTCAATTTGAATTATATGAATATATTAGCAGTTTCCATGTTTAGCATAGCTGGCTGAATTATAAAATTTAATTTCTTTAAAATTCTTTAACTCTGTATCTATTGAATATGAAGTATAAAATGTAATCAAATCGTATAGAGAATAATATATCCTTTAAGTTATAATAATATTAAATGTCAATAAATCAAATTTAACTGTTAAATCTTCAAATGTGGCTACTTCCTGTTCACCAATTATAACCAAAATCTAATCACTTGTTCTTCTGGATGTAAACTTGAGGAATACGAAAAAATTATAATTTTTGGAATCGTGGTATTGAAGTTATGGGATCCGGAACTTTTGTCACACACACACAGACACACATACATACATACATACAGACATCATCGTAAAAATGGTAAAATCGTATTATAGGGACCCTAAAACATGCTTATTCAGTAAAAACTCATCACTGAATTTTTTGACCAAAGACAATACTTTCCTTACCTAAAGGTGACGGAAGGTAAAAACAACATTGTTGAATATTTATGGGGTAAATAAAAATTTGTTAAGGTTTCATTAATGAACTTAGCAATATATTATTTTACAGAACTATTCTTTATTTCTTACAATACAATTAATAAATAATTTTACAAAATTTTAATATTAAAACTAAAGGTGGAGTGAAATTACCTGTGGAATGGAAAAACCATTTAGCAATACACTTTAATTTTTGTCATAAGGCCGTTACCTTTGCAGTAATAATTTAATACTATCAGTTCTCAAAAAATTACCAAATATATATATATATTTTGTTTTCCTAAACATATGCAAAAATGCATTTTATATACATTTCGCGATGGTATGCGTACAAAATCGGACATTAAATAAAGCGACTCTGAAGGAACCAATAAAAAAATAAGCCTATTTCCCTATAGGTACTTTAACTCACTAAATAATAACATAAATAAGAAGTGCATGTCAATGCATCAAGTGGGCAGCACGGAACTATTGCCCCCTGGGTGTCATTGGGTACACTACTATTAACATATGTCAAATACATGTCAAGTAAATGTCAAATATATGTGTCATATGAACCTGTCAACGTTCATTTGTTTAATATACTTAGGGTCGGTATTTTCACTTCCGAATATAGCTAAAGATAAATTTAACCTTCGGATAAATATCTTTGTTGTCTTTTCACTTGCAAATAAATTTATTCGAAAGAATAACATCTGTTATTCGCGGAATAAGTTATTCGCTAGTTGGGTAGCGAATAAAGGGTTTATTCGTAAGTACATTACATTTCTACATAGTGCAGATTATTAACAAAGTGGATATATTAAATATTTTTAATGATTCTGATGATTGTTTGAACTATGAATGAATAAATAATGCGAGAAATCAAAAACGCACGATCAGATAGCGACCTAACCACACACGTCAAGGAAATTTTTGACAGATTCCGATTATGAAAACAAACTGTTCTTATTTTATTATTACAAATTGCGTATTTTATCTCAAACAATGCATACATAGGTAAATCCCTCCTTGGGTAAATCATTATAAAGATCCTGACATTCGATGCTGGTAAAATATTTTCGGATTTTGAATACTTTTATACAATAATCATTTATCTCAAACTGAAAGGAATATACAAAAATTATAAGGACAATTTTACAATATACATATAATTTCGTTTACCGCGTATGATTACTGCAATATATTACTTGTTAAACTACACTCTCCCGGGGCTAAAAATGCAGAAGGATATAGATAACATTAAGGATGTCAAACAAAATTTTGACAAGTACAGATTCAAAAAAACTTAATACATTTCATCCTTGTCTGCTTAACGTGGTTATGCAAAACCCCATCCTTCTCTATTGACACAAATTCACTCTGCAAGGTTACCAATTCACGAATGTTAAAATTATTCGACAGATAGCTATTTGTTTCTGTGAGATGTGTGAAAAGACTCAATGGAGTTATTAGTTGGATAAATATATAGAATAAATTTATTTAACGAATACTTATTCGAAACTTTATTCGGAAGTGAAAATACCGGGCCTTGTCAGTTAACAACTGCCAGATAAAATAAAAATTACACATCGATATTACAGTGTAAATTGAAAAATTATACACACGTCAATTATTTCACGCGATATTTTTCTTTTATCTGGCAGATAAGTTAACTGGCACTTTATCAGGAGGTGAAAAAACCGGGCCTTAATTTTTATAATTTCAGTATATTCAATTTTTACCTCCCGCTAAGAGAGGTATTGGATTCATGCTAAAAATCACATATTCAGATTTCAATGAGTAAGTACGTTTTAAGGTCCCTACAATCCGATTTTAACATTTTCACGATGATGTCTGTGTGTGTGTGTGTGTGTGGATGTATGTGTGTATGTATGTGGGATGTTGGAAGGACGCTTACTCAAAAACTATACGACTTAATATTTGTTTAACTACGTATTTCCCAATCGGACATTCACGGGAAGATCTGAAAAGATTTGGTAACAATTGGACAACCGGAAGTAGCAGATTCTTGAAAAAAAAAATTTCTAAATACTATTTTTTCAATTTTTTTCTTGGAAATATTAAAGAAATTTAAATTCTCAATCTGACACATATAATTTTTTTTAATATATCGTATAGGTTTGGAGATATAGTATATAATAATATAGAATAATCTGTTGTACAAAAATAATCTCGTTGCCTAAAAAACAGTTGAGATATTTAAATGTTTATAATTGACAGATAAATGCAAAATGTCAGTGTCAAAAATCAGATTTTTCTGGGAGGTACGAGTACATTTAATATATATTATTGTATTATTAATTAAATATATATTTAAATTATAGGTGTTAATATTACATATATCCTTAAGAAATACCGCTAATACTGTCAATGAATTTGAAGAATTTTGAACATATTAGAAGAGTAGGACAAAATTCCTCATAGAACGTAAGAAGATACAATTTCAATTATTATGTGTACAAGAAATGTTAAGTCCGTTACTTATAGGGCGCGACCAGTCATGTGACTGTGTTGGCTTTGGCACGCAGATATGAGGATCCGTGTCAGAATGACGGCTAGTACTTATTTACATAGATATCACAGTTGTCATAATTTTTCATTCAAAATTTAAAAATATTCTGATGTTTATTTGTCATCAATAGTATGGAATATACTTGTCGAGGAAAATAATCCACATGGATTTGAAAAATCATGATGTTTTATATGAAAAATTATGATACTTGACACCTATATGTACATTATTATTAGATGTCATTCTAACACAGGCCTCCATATCTTCTTGCCAAGGCCAACAAAGTCACATGACTGCTAGCGCCCTATGCAACATAAAATGAAAATGGCGAGAGGTATTGTGCTGGCCACAACAGATTTTTTACTTCTCGCTAAGAGAGGTATTGCATTCATGCTAAGAATCGCATATCCAGATTTTATTGAATAAGCACGTTTTAAGGTCCCTACAATCCGATTTTAACATTTTTACGATGATGTCTCTGTGTGTATATATATATATATGTGTGTGTGTGTATGTGTGTGTGTGTGTGTGTGTGTGTGTGTGTGTGTGTGTGTGTGTGTGTATGTATGTATGTATGTATGTATGTATGTGTGTAGGATGTTGGAAGGACGATTACTCAAAAACTATAAGACTATATTTGTTTCCAATCGGACATTCATGGGAAGATCTGAAAAGGTTTTGGTAACAATTGGACAACCGGAAGTAGAAGATTTTTGAAAAAAAATCTTCTAAATACTATTTTTTGAAATTTTTTCTTCCTAATATTAAAGAAAATTAAATTCTCTATCTGATACATTTAAATATTTTATTATATATTTTATAGATTTAGAGATAAAAGAAATATAATATATTAAATAATGTTGTAATAAATTTTACAGCCGAAAGAATGCCATGGAAAATAGTTGAAAATTTAAATTGTTTGTACTTGACAAATAAATGTCAGTGTCAGAAATCCGTAGACTTTACTGAAGACTTTTTCTGGGAAGTACATACATTATATTATTTCTTAATGTATTAATAGTTAAATTTTTAATATTATAGGTATATTACACACCCTTCTGAAATACTGTTAATCCCGACAATGAATTGGAAATATCTCGAAAAATTAGAAGAGTAGGACAAAATTTCTTCATAGAATAAATTTAAAATTAAACAATCTAAATGTAAGGAATAGATGTAAGTAGAATTGTTGGTGTAGAGTGTTGGTATACAAGACATGTTTAATACAATAGGGCGCGAGCAGTCATGTGATTTTGTTGGCCCTGACAAGCATATATGATAGCTAGTAATTATATACATAGATGTCAAATATCATAATTTCTCATTCTAAATTTAGTGATTTTCCAATTCCATGTATTTTATTTTCCTCGACAATTCCGCACGCCTGGTGACAAATTAACTACGTGAATTTAGAAAATCTTGAAATTTTTAGAAACATTCTGACATTTGACATCTACGTACATAATTATTGTCATTCTGAAACGGGCCCCCATATCTGCTTGTCAAGGCCAACAATGTCATATGACTGCTCGCACCCTGTACTTATGTAACCAAAAACGTAAGTGGCGAGAGGTATTGTGCTGGCCACAACAGTTTTTTTCATTATTTGTATTATATTTACAAATTACATTATTATTATACAAAAGCATTTTCTTCTCGTTCTTGATTACTTGGAATAGGCGAGTGAGCATGTTCACATTGATTACACATTATTTAAATATGTATCAATCTAGTAGTAGTCGATCTATTTGGTATTCCTATAAGCATTGTTCTGCGTGGATTTTGAAGTACCATTTCAAACCAGTGCATGCATTTTTGGGACGTATGTTCTTCTATTTTATATCTGATTGTGTCTTGCCAGCAGTAGTTTGGTCTTCCGTCGAGATATTACTGAGACTGTACCTTTCGAGTTGCTTTTCTTGATCATTATTATGTTGTTGCCTACAGTTAAGCAAGGAGATGCCCTGTGGAGGCGGCGTTCAGCAAATTTGGTGGTTGACCAGCATTTTATACCACCCATGTTCATTATTTAAATTCGACGTTGAAATTAGTTTCCAAGTTGTCGGTTTTGCTGTTATTTGGGTAAGGACCAAAGTAGCTAACGCGATTACATCAGACCTGAAGCTGTTGTAGCAGTTTTCTTCATACGAAGAGTTAGAGAAATTCTTGAAATTTTGTATTGCTCCTGTCGTCAATGTGCGTGAAGAGAAACAGATGTTGTCTTAAGATATTTCAAGTACAGATAAAGAATCCCTTAACGGAGGACTTATGCTTGTCTCCTCAAATGGCCTCTTGGTGATTTTCTCGCTGTAGATGCCGACATTTAAATTTATAACAACGATTGAAAATGTTATTGTTAGAAAATATACACTGAAATAAAATAAAATTACTTACTTATCATAAACCATAATGTATATTTTTTAGATCAACGACCAAAACTTGATATAATGCAGCAATGACAATGTTTTCACACAATATTTTTTACTATTGTTATTTCTGACAAATAATTTTATAAATTTTTCTTTTTTATTTCATAGATTACGTAATTCATTTCAAACTATAGCAGCGACTTGAACCTTGTAGTGCTGCCAGTTTCCCAATACAAGTTGCACCGGGGTGCTTCAACTATTTAACAAACATACATATTGTTAAATGTCTATAATGTAAAGGCAACATATTCAAAAAACCTTATGTGCGTTAGGTATACGAGTGAATCAAAAGAACTTACCTTATTCAAATACAAGTTAAGTAAACGTGGATTACGTTTATTAAAAAAAATTATTTATTTAAATTACAACGAAAGAAAATAGTTAAGATTGATACAAATTATATAATATTTCTGGACACTTCAGTCTCTCTACTGTAACTAACTTCTATATTCTAAGTTTTACATTTTATACTACAAAAGTGCTTATTCCTAGACTGGGGAAACTGGAGAAGTTTAGGTCAGCAGTTCTCACGGGAATGGTTGATCTAACTTACATATTTGTAAAATTCAATACAAATGTGAGGTGCGACATAAATAAAACAACTTATTTACTTAAAAAAAAATCTGTTGTGGCCATCACAATACCTCTCGTCCTTTCCTTTGTGGTATATACAGGGTGTTAATAAAAAACCTTTACACACTTTAGCAGGTGATAGTAGAGATGAAAACAAGAAAAAAATTCTAATACACTTAGGTCCAATACTCATTGGTTTTCAGAAAATTTATGTATGGAATTTGTACATAATACACAGGATTGACGGAAGGTATTGTGCTGGCCACATCAGATTTAACAACTAAGGACTCTAGGTGTTTACGATCAAGTGCGTGAGTCTCTTCGACGACGGCTGCAACTTTGTTTACAATTGATCGTAAACACCTAGAGTCCTTAGTTGTTAAATCTGATGTGGCCAGCACAATACCTTCCGTCAATCCTGTGTATTATGTACAAATTCCATACATAAATTTTCTAAAAACCAATGAGTATTGGACCTAAGTGTATTAGAATTTTTTTCTTGTTTTCATCTCTACTATCACCTGCTAAAGTGTGTAAAGTTTTTTTTATTAACACCCTGTATAAGTACTGTATTTAACATTTCTTGTACAGACAAAAAATTCTATTTACACCTAATCTTTATATTTGCGTATTTCCTATAATATTAAATTCATTCTATGAGCAAGTTTTCTCCATTTCTTCTAAATGTTCGAGGTTCTTCCAATTCATTGACAGGATTGGCGGTATTTCCGTACTATCTCTGAATTTTTGACACTGACATTACTGTTTTATCTGTCAATTACAAGCATTTTAATTTCTCAACTAGTTACCATGGAGATATTTGGTCTGTGAGATTTACTACAACAGATTATTTTATAGATTATATTTCTATATCTTTAAATCTATAGAAGATATAATAAAAAAAAAAATGTATCGGGTAGAGATTTTTGTTTTTTAATATTTGTAATAACACAAATTTTAAAAAAATAGTATTTAGAAGATTACTACTACTTCCGATTATTCAATTGGTACCAGAATCTATTCAACTCTTCCCATTACTGTTAGATTGAGGAATCCGTAGTTAGACAGGTCTTTAGTCTTATAGAATTTGAGAAATCGTACCTCCAACATCCACAAGGAGGCTATGGAAAACAATGAAATCAAATATCCTCGTTGAATAAAGGTTGAAAAAAGTTGTAAAATATCATTAACTTTGTAATTTTTTACATAATTTAAAAATTAAAGTACAAGTGTTTTACATCGTTGAAAAGAGAAAACAAATGCCTATTTAATGGTATCACAGCCTACTTTGAGTTCCATATGAAAATTGAAAGTTAATATGAATTTCTCGAAAATGGTAAGAGATACAAATTTTTTGAGGACGCCTATGAATTCCACGTACAAAAGTGCCTGTAGAAAAATCTAGTTAAAATTTAGTTTGAATTCACATAAAAAAATTACAAGCAAAAAACGAAAATGGAAAAATTTACATTTTTGCCCATGTCTAGTGACCTATGCATTTTTTCCGAACAAACAAAACCACTAAAGTGGCTCACAAATGGGACAACTTTTGTCTAATTTAACCAACCTCGTAGCTCTTACGGTTCTCGAGATCCCAATGTATTCGTACATGGCACACCTGTATGTTTTTCTATACACTTTCTAGCCTGTCTGTTTCTCGAAATATGTAAATATTGGATTGGGTATTTTTCAATCAAATTTATGCATTATAACATGATCAGTTTTCCATCTATGTACGAGATTATTCTTGTAAGAATTTCTTTTGCGTACATTATTGGAGGTGGATTCAAATACTACATCTAAGAACTGGATCATGATCTATTTCATAATTTACGTCAAGAGAATTCAATAATTAGGTCAAAATTTCAATAATTCATATTTTTAAAAGAAGAAAAATATATGAAATTAAATTAAATAATTATCAATTATATTAATCCGAACTATAAAATAGTGGTATTTATCTAAATTATTTTTTTTATTTTATCATAGGAAAAATAAACGATTAAAGTTAATCTTTATAAAATAACAAATATTATAATCCATGGACACAGTTTCCATTTAATTTTATATACAAACGCATTACAGAAAATCAAAATTTGTTCTACTGATTATCGAACATTATAGTTGAGTTATTTGATTGTATTATTTTTTTTACAATTAGTTAAGCGTAATTATACACAAATAACATTTAAACACAATGTAAACAAATCTATATGACTTCTAAACATTTTATAACGCTAATAAACTTCTAGAATATTCAACTGGCCATAAACTTAAAGAGAACAATAATTATGTATTTGGGAACAAAGTACAGGCAACATTAATTTCACAACGTTTATCGACTTAAATATATTTACATATTACTGTATCATTTACAAAATCAAATATCGATAGAAGATTTATGTTCATCAATTCATCACTTCAATGAAGAGTGTGTGAATTTTTCGTGATTATACCGTGTCTTGACTTTGACTTTGGAAGATAAACTCCCTATCGGTCAATAAAGATACACTCACAGGCCAAATATGTTTAGTTTATCGCTTACTTGTTTAGCACTCGTTTGTGAGCTTGGTGTTAATTTTTAAACTAATTTTTCATAATGAAAGCAGTAGAAAAACACCTCAGAGTAAGTACAATTTTATATCAAATAACAAACAGTGCAATATTTATAATCCAAGGAAAATAAAATACTTTAATTTATTATTTAGATAAAACCTACAGATAATATTGTATTGTTATCATATACAGACACAATTTTGTAACGTGGTCTAGTTTAATAATAATTGTTCCTGTTGTTGGTTTAAAATGTATAGTAATTACAACAAAATGAACATAAAACAAAGTTTTGAAAGGAAAAGTGAGGTAAATTAAAATATTTATGTCTATAATCATTCAAATAAATAGCTTTTTTGAACTAATTTTCAATGATGAAAGAACCACATTTTTGTTCTAGTAATTTGTTTCATTCAAAAAAGGCCTACTTTCCGCACTTGTTTGCGAAAATTACTGTTGAGGCATCTAATATAACTGTGAGACCATTTTATTTCAATGTTCAGATATATATATATAAAATTTAGACTAATATTTATTCGATATACATAAAATATTGGCTGCTGTAATTATTTACTCATGCATTAATTACTATTTTTTTTATAAAATCCAACAATTATAGTATATTTTTGGAGGGAGTAACATTGTTTGACCTTCCTTGTCCTCTCAATTTTGCTAGCGTACTTCCAGTTTAACCGACTGTTACTGTTAGTTACAGGTTGCTTTTCTTTCATAGAAACATTAATTTTTCATTACGGTATGTATATGAATTGAGTATATTGACTTTAAATAAACTTTATATCAACGTAACATATACTTAATACATACAATTTTGTAACGTGGTCTAGTTTAATAATAATAATTTTTCCTGTTGTTTGTTGAAAATGTATGGTAATTACAACAAAATGAACATAAAACAAAGTTTTGAAAGGAAATGTGAGGTAAATTAAAATATTTATATCTACTATCAATCAAAGAAATAACTTTTTTGAACTAATTTTCGAGATGAAAATACTACTTTTTTTGTTCTAGTAATTTGTTTCATTCAAAAAAGATCTACTTCTGCACTGTTGCGAAAATTACTGGCTTCAAATATAAATTAACCCAACATTCAAATAAGGATAAAATTTAAACTAATATTTACTCAGTATTAGCTGCTTCAATTATTTATGCATGTATTAATTATTATTCTTTATAAAATCCAACAATTAAACTATATTTTTTGAGAAAGTAAGATTGTTTGACCTTCCATGTCCTCTAAATTTCGCTTGCGTAGTGTACTTCCAGTTTATCCTGTGTTTTATCCGACAGTTATCTGCTGTGTGCTTTTCTTTCATAGAAACATAATTTTTCATTACGGTATGTATATAAATACATAAGTATATTGACTTTAAATAAATCCTATATCAACGTAACATATACTTAATAATAATTAACATACTAAAGAAAAACTAAAAATAAAATTATAGTAAACATTGATAACTGCAGCTGACATAATACCATGTCGGCATAATTATTGAACTTTATATCAAATACTGAATTATGATATGCCCCAAACACTGTGAAATGCTATAATAATTTCTGAAAATAAATTTTAACATCCTAACCTTGAAAATTTGATGAGCTCATTAATATAAAGTGTGTGAATGGAAAACGACAAACAACTGTTTGCTCTTAAAATGAATTGCCTCATAACTTTTAAATCTTTTATATAACAGAATAAGGGTTGACTATAGTACTTGTAGTTTGTGAATCATCTATCAGACACTTACTATGTAATCAATTATCACGTGAATTACATATTTGATTTCTTGATAAGTTTATGAATTAGTTTTCAAGTACTTCACGTGATAAATGAGTACGTTTTGCTATTTTTGTAACAATATCTAATCAATATTTGTCTGAATTTGTGTGCTATTTTGTTTACTTTTAGATAAATGAAAATTGCACGTGGAGAAAAGCATGATTAATTTATCTTAATTAAAATTGATATTATATTTCTTCATTCCTAAAACAAAGTAATGAGATTAAAGCAAAGTCAAGTATAGTATGGACAAATTCATTTAATCTCACGCCTCTCTTCGCATTTCGCCACGTTGTTAATGGCTAAACTAGAAATTCGTGTAAATGAAATCATTTTTTTGATAAACACTGAATCACGCTGCAATCACAATGGATTCATGAAAAAAATTATAATTTTGACACTGGGCAAGCGCACGCTACAGCCAAAGCGATCGATTCTATGATTCTATTTATGTCGTATCGCGAAAATAAAAATTCAATGTTGCTTCGTAATGATTTTCTGGCAAATCTATTCGACTTCTATTTTAATAATAAATGTTGTATAACAGGCGAGAATGGTGATGGCATTTGAAAATTTTGTTCTGCATCACCGCCCTTCACGTGAATGCTTCGTGTCGCGGTTTCTTGGATTCATTTCCCAAACACAAGAGCCGCGAGTGTTGGTTTCCTTAAACTCAGCAAGGGCAAATCAAGTTCACATAGCCCTTTGTGCAATTGTTATTCGACATTCTTGACAGTAAAGAGTCAGAGTCAGTGGTTTAATTTTCACCAGAAATTTGTAAAAAGAAACAGAAAAATGGTTTGGAATACAATTCAGGATTTCGAAGAGCCATCAGAGGTCGGGAAATATTATTTTCTAGTTGATTATTATAAAATTTGCATCATTTTAATCAATTTGTATTTAAATTCTTACATTATTTTGCAGTACAACGGAGAAAAGCGTAGAAAAATTCTTTGGGCAAAATTTGGTTGAAGTGGACAAAATTTAAAAGTATGATGATTGTTGTAGGATGAGGAAATTACATTGGACGACTATTTGCAGATGACTCTCAACGCTGATGTACCCAGGATGCAGCTACAAGCTGCTGATGCCAATACTCAACTGGACCATATGTGTGCTTTGGACATCTGTTCCAAGGCGTCTTACGTCCGCCTTTCCGGCATTATATGCACCATAGGTAACACTACAAATTATTTTTAAATTGTAAATATACTTGAGGTCTAAAATTCTCTAGGACCGGCTTCAAGAGATGTTGATATTCTGGAGAAAATGATGGAAACAGGAATGAATATGGCTAGGTTGAATTTTTCTCACGGTTCTCACGAATATCATGCTGAAACTATTAAAAATATTCGTACAGCTGTTAAAAACTACAGCCTCAAGATTGGCATGTGTTTTCCTCTGGCTATTGCATTAGATACCAAAGGCCCAGAAATCAGAACTGGCTTACTCGAAGGGGTAAGTTAAAATTATCCACGCATGTTTTCAATATCATAAATAACATATTTATAACAGGGTGGATCAGCAGAAGTAGAATTAAAACGTGGCGAAACCATCAAACTAACAACTGACCCTGCTTATTCAGAGAAAGGCAGCTCTCAAGTTGTATTCGTAGATTACGAAAACATTCAAAAAGTCGTGCAACCAGGAAATCGAATCTTCATTGATGATGGTTTGATTTCTTTGATCTGCCAAAGCATTGCTGGCGCATTTCTGACTTGCACTGTTGAAAATGGTGGCATGTTAGGCAGCCGAAAGGGAGTTAATTTGCCTGGTATTCCTGTAGATTTACCTGCTGTATCAGCAAAAGATAGAGCAGATTTACAGTTTGGTGTAGAACATCAAGTTGACATAATCTTTGCATCTTTCATCCGTAATCCCGAAGCTCTTGAAGAAATCAGAGAAATTTTAGGCGAAAAAGGAAAACAAATTAAAATTATTTCAAAAATTGAGAATCAACAAGGAATGCAGAACCTTGATGAAATCATAAGAGTTTCTGATGGTATTATGGTTGCTCGAGGTGATTTAGGAATTGAAATTCCTAATGAAAAAGTTTTCTTAGCCCAAAAAGCCATGATTGCGAGATGTAACAAGCAAGGCAAACCTGTAATTTGCGCTACACAAATGTTGGAATCAATGGTTAAAAAACCACGTCCTACTCGCGCTGAAAGTTCTGATGTAGCTAATGCTATTCTTGACGGTGCTGACTGCGTTATGCTGTCAGGTGAAACTGCCAAGGGAGACTACCCTACCGAATGCGTTGCAACTATGGCTAGAATCTGTAAAGAAGCCGAAGCTGCAATTTGGCAGCGTCAAATTTTCAGTGAATTATGTACCTATGCTATTGCTCCAATTGATGCTGCTCATACTGTTGCTATTGCTTCCGTTGAAGCCTCTGACAAATGTCTTGCAGCTGCTATTATTGTTATCACAACAAGTGGGCGCTCCGCTCATTTGATCAGTAAATATCGCCCCAGATGCCCTGTTATTGCAGTTACTCGTAATAGTCAGACTGCCCGACAGGCTCATCTATACAGAGCAATTTTGCCACTGTTTTATGAAGAACCTGCAGGTGCTGATTGGATTAAAGATGTAGATGCGAGAGTTCAGTATGGAATTCAGTTTGGCAGGTCCCGTGGATTTATCAAATCGTCTGATCCGGTTATCGTGGTGACAGGATGGAAACAAGGATCAGGATTCACCAACACAATGAGGATTATGTATGTAGAGGAATATTTGGAAGTCTCAGATGATGTGCTTTTTATTTCCTAACATTTATTTATTTTCCTTTACTAATTGTATTTGTCTAATTTTGTCCTGCATGTTGCTTGTTATCATACTTTTTATATTTTATATATTCTTATATTTAGACTATTTACTTTATTTTAATAATTTATTGTTTAAAAGTATTATTATTTACCTAAAACCAAAATATATACTTTTATGAACAAAAAAATCTTCTAAATTTAATATGAATTAATATATTTTTTTTCAGTAAATTGAAGTTTTAGTTCAAGAATTTTATATTTTACTTTTCTGGTTGAATGAGGTATTCAATAATTTTTATTTTATTTTCTGAAACACATTTGTATTACAAATTCAAAATTTTAGTTCTTTTTAATTCAATTTCAGTGAGATGAATTTTTAAATATTACCTGAAAATTTGAATTTTACCCGTTGTAATATAGGAGGAGCTGATGACATGTAGAAATATTATATACTCTATTTCAGTTAAGAATGGACTTGGTGACGCTTCAGAGCCAGCCCGTAAATCTTCTTACTCCTAAGTCCATTCTTAACTTGAATAGAGTATAGAAATCGAAAACCTGGAACAACAACGTAATAAACCTAACAAACAAGACAGTTGACAACGCGTCATTGGCAGAAAAAAGTGTTGTTAATGGTGTAGTTTTACGCACAAATTTTTTTAGAAATGTCATCAGTCCCTCGTACGTCACACACCACGTGATATCTTTTTAGCGCTTGTTTTACATGATTCCTTTGTTTTTTAGCATAATTCACAATGTTATAACATTTTTTTTACCTTAAATTTTACTACATTAGAATACCCCATTTGTATTTTGATAAAAATATTTTAATTTTTACGTATATAAAATGTCTCAAATTGACGCCCGTGCTTTTGGGTTTTAATACAAAATCGAAAGTTAAGAGTAGAAATTTTTCTGTTTGTCCTTTGTTATCAAGTTATTGATAAAAACAAAATTAACATTAAAAGTTTCAGCTGTATGTTTATCAGTAAAGTTCATATAAAAAGATACTTATCAGTATAACAACGATTCATAAATTGATTTATGTTACACAATTATTGAAACGACCGTGCGTTAAAACTTTAGTTTACCTTATTATTAATAACTTGATAACGAAAAATAATTAGAAAATTTTTCATTTGTTTGGAAAATCGAAGCGATGGAATTAATTTAATTAATTCATTTTAAAGCCTTTTTGTTTATGATTCAACGTGCCAATGAACATATGTAAAAGGGAACATTCAAATGAGAATAACTTTGCAACGATTAATTTTAGGTTACATGTTTGTTGGAACTTTTTGGTTTAAAATAACGCCAGGAACATATACTTAAACTATGCGCATCCTATTGCGGGATACCTGTATAGTTGTGTTCATTCCCATTCCCTAGCTTTATTGTTGAAGATAATGCGATATTATTTATATTGAAAATATATATTAATATTTTTATTTTTCAGTAATGTGGAATAAACCTTCCGAACACGGACACCATAATATAAGAGGCTAGCGTTGGTTGTTTAGCAGTTTTGTCTGTTTCAAAGTATTGCTGTATATTTATTTACTGATAAGATACATCATCAGGACATTTTTATTGCATATTTCACAACGTTTAAACACCAGTTAATCTTGTTAGTAATTACATAAAGTATTTTTATATTATTTCCTACTGAAGACAATACTAACATTACTCGAAACTAGTCCTGAGTGATATTTTTTCCAGTGAGATCTATATTTATGATTTTATCTCATACTCTTTGAGAGTTTTGTAAGTTATTTGTTATTTTTTCTCTTAAGAACTAATATATAATAAATAAATTTGTGTATGAAAATATTTTCAGTATATTTCCCCTATCCAATTGTGAAACATTTTCGCATTTCCATAACAACCATTCATTCATTTTGATTCCTTTCATTTTGGCAAACGTTCCATCACATCATTTCATTCATCATCAAAATTTTAAGTGTTTTTTCACACAAATATTCAAAATGAGAGTTAAAAATTTCTTTGGGGATAACATGCCCATCTTACCATGGGTATGATTTAAATAATATGATTTTTAAAATTTTATATATTATGTTTCTCGTAGATGATAAACTTCGAATGCTCAAACAAGCAATGTATAAAGCAAGATGAAGCAAATAATGCTGATAATCAGCTAGAATATCAAGCAAATTTAACTATAAATACTAGTTGTATGGGACGGATGTTATCGAATTTCACAGTTACAATAAGTATTGCAGAAATTGATGAAGAATTTGTGTACAGACTTCTACAAGAAAATATTCGTTCCGTTTCTCTTGATATATCTATAGGCACAGATTTAGATCATGCATATAATTTAGCTGTCCTAAGAGATACACTTATTAAATATGGCAGAGAAAATGGTCGCGTTTTTCCATTTGCTATTTGTTTAGAACTTACAGGTTTAAGAATTTCAACTGGCACTTTAGACAGCGTAAGTGAAAAATATTTATACAATGACCGGCAAAAAAAAATCGGCCACCGCATATTTGCAACTAAATAAGAAACAGCTGATTATTTTTAGTTATCAATGATTTAAGATGCTTATTTTATTCTAAAATACATACGGAATACACAAAGTAGCTCAGAAATAAATTTATATAACAGTAATAGAAACAATTCAAATCGATTTTTTCTCGTTTGTAAAAAACAAAATGGCTTCATTTTAATGGACCTCTTGACTAAACTCAGTTTTCTATCCTGCGGTTGCTTAAAAAGTTGCAAGGCTACAAAAAAGTTGCAAAATTGTGCGCACCTATTGTGCTGCTTTTACTTCAGCTGGTTCCCTGCAGGACTCGCTGCAACTTTTGGTGTGTCTAGTAGTTGTGGTCAAACAACAAAATTTTTATTTGTGCGTTGATTTTCGTATCTACTCGATGATGTATATTGATCTTGTAGAAGTTGCAGTTTCTCTAGCAATTATTTTGCTGTCAATAAGAAAACGAAAACAAAAATCTTAAAAAGAAGAATTTGAATTAGATGATATAATACCAAGTTACATGGGTTCTCGTGGCCGTGAGCCTGAGTGTCTGGTCGCGAATTTGGGCACTCGGGTTCGATCCAGATC